>OU342746.1:240742365-241942365 GCA_910589775.1 Avena eriantha
TTCATGACAAGAACACACATGCAATGACTGTTGGAGATATGCCCAAGAGGCAATAATAAAAGTGATTATTATTATATCTTTGTGTTTATGATGAATGTTTACATCCCATGCTATAATTGTATTATTAGGAAACACTAATACATGTGTGTTTTGTAAACATATAAGAGTCCCTAGTAAGCCTCTTGTTGAACTAGCTTGTTGATTAATTGATGATCATGGTTTCCTGATCATGGACATTAGGATGTGATTAATAACAAGGTTATATCATTAGGAGAATGATGTGATGGACACACACCCATAGTAAGCGTAGCATAAGATCAAGTCATTAAGTTCGTATTGCTGTAAGCTTTCAAATACATAGTAACCTATTCCTTCGACCATGAGGTTATGTTAATCACCATCACCGGATGGATACTTTGATGACATCAAACGCCGCTTCGTAACTGGGTGGTTATAAAAGTGTCATTGGGTATTCTGAAAGTATGTGTTGAAGCGCATGAAACCAAGATTGGGATTTGTCCATCCATATGACGGATAGATATGCTCTGGGCCCTCTCGGTGGAATGTCATCTAGTTAGCTTGCAAGCATGTGATTGGGTCGCAAGGGATGACATATCACGGAACGAGTAAAGAGTACTTATCAGTAACGAGGTAGAACTAAGTATGGAGATACCGACGATCAAACCTCGGATAAGTATAGTATCGCGAGACAAAGGGAATTAGTTTCATATGTAAGTGGTTCAATCGATCGCAAAGTCATCGTTGAGTATGTGGGAGCCATTATGGATCTCCAGGTCCCGCTGATGGTTATTGATAGGAGATGTGTCTCTATCATGTCTACATATTCACGAACCGTAGGGTGACACACTTAAGGTTCGAAGTTGTTTTAAGTAGATATGGAATGTGCGTTGGATACCGAATGTTGTTCGGCGTCTCGGATTGGATTCGGGACATCACGAGGAGATCTGGAATGGTCCGGAGAATAAGATTCATATATAGGGGATCATTTTCTGAGTTAGGAAATGTTCCGGAGTGTTTGTATGAGGATTCTAGAAGGTTTCGGAATGTTCCGGAAGGTTCTAGAAGATATCTTGGAGTTTGCTTGAAAATCAAGATAGGGATCAAGGAGTCCTGGTGGGTCAAGACTAGGAGTCGTGGGGGAGGAGGACTCCTCCCCCCACCTCCCAATCCGCCGGCCTAGAGAGGAGGGGAGTCCTACAAGGACTCCCCCTCCCCAGGCGCCCTCCCTTCTTTAAATACAGGGGCAGGGGCGCCCCCTCCTCCCCTGCTCCCATAACTCCAATCTCTGCGGCCTCTCTCCTCCACCTTCTTCTGCACAGGCATAGGCGAAGCCCTGCAGAATTCTCTACTCCACCACCACCACCACCACGCTGTCGTGCTGCTGGGATTCTGTGGAGAGGATCTACTACCTCCGCTGCTCGCTGGAACGGGGAGAGGAAGGTCTGCTTCGACTCCGCACGTGTGACCGACTGCGGAAGCGCTGCCGAATCGCGGCGCCAGAAGGATCGTCCACTTGACCGACTGCGGAAGCGCTGCTGGAACGCGACGCCGGAAGGATCGTCCACACGATCTTGAGATCGGCAATTGATCGACTACATCAACCACGAGATCTAATCTCGTTAACGCTTTCGGATCTATGAGGGTTAGTTCCTATCTATCTCGTTGCTCATGTCTAATAGATTAGATCTTGGCTTTTATCTAGATTAGATCTAGGTTTTGTTTGTTCTTACGGTAGAATTTTTTTTGTTTTCCATGCTACGAACCCATCAGTGGTATCAGAGCTGTATCTATGCGTAGATCTATTGCACGAGTAGAACACAATGTTTTTGTGGGCGTTGATGCTTTTGTTGTCGGTGTCTTAGCGTGTACTTTGCATCTTGCGGCATGGTGGGATGAAGCGGCTCGGGCTAACATTACATGTCATCGCACATGAGACTTGCTCCACGCTTGACGTGCAACTTGCTTTGCACAAGTGGCTTTGCGGGTGTCTGTCTCTCCTACCATAGTTAAGATTCAATTTACAATGAGCATCTTGACAACACTTGTATCAACGTTGTGGTCCTTGTTCGTAGGTAAGATCGGTCTTATGCGAAAGCCCCAAACCACGTAAAACATGCAAAGAAAATTAGAGGCGTCTAACTTGTTTTTGCAGGGGTTTTGTGATGTGATATGGCCATCATGTGATTGTGATTGTATTTGATGTATGCAATGATCCTTGTTGTAATATGGCAACCGGCAGGAGCCTAATGATTGTCTTTAATTCTGTTAAGACCTGCGTGTCTATTCATCTTGTAATAGCTTTATTCCAAGTAGTTGTAATAGTTGCTGGTGATGATGGACAACCATGAAGCGGCGCCACTGACCTTGACGCAATGCTGGTGATGATGGAGATCATGTTCGTGCTTTGGAGATGGAGATCAAAGGCGCAAGAAGAAAGGGCCATATCATATCACACTAATTATGAATTGCCTGTGATGTTAATCCTTTATGCATCTTGTATTGATTAGATCGCGACGGTAGCATTATAAGATGATCCCTCTCACTAAATATCAATTAATAAAGTGTTCACCCTTAGTTGGCACCGTTGCTAAGACTCGTCGTTTCGAAGCATCTTGTGATGATCGGATGTGATAGATTCTACGTGTGCATACAATGGGTGCAAGCCAGATTTGCACATGCGGAAACTAAGGTTATCTTGACGAGCCTAGCATGTACAGACATGGTCTCGGAACACGGAATACCGAAAGGTAGAGCATGAGTCATATAATTGATATGATGAACATGAAGATTGTTCGCCGATGAAACTACATCTTCTCTCGTGAAGATCGGACTTGGTGTAGTGCACTTGGTTCGTGTAATCACTAAGACAATGTGAGGGATGTTGTTTTGAGTGGGAGTTCACCTAGTTAGTTTAAGAATTAAATTTGAACTCAATTTATCATAAACTTAGTCTAAACTACTTGCAAATTGTTGTAGATTATGGCGAACCCCTCCATCAATTTCAATGCGTTCCTAGAGAAAGAAAAGCTTAAGAACAATGGAAGCAATTTCACGGACTGGTTCCGTGGACTGAAGATCGTCCTCAGGGCTGGTCAGTTGACCTATGTGCTCGATGCACCGCTAGGTGACCCACCTGCAGATAATGCCACCGATGACGAAAAGAATGTTTTCGCCACTCGAAAAAATCATTACTCCACAGTTCAGTGTGCCATCCTGTACGGTTTAGAAGCGGAGCTCCAACAGCGTTTTGAGCACCACGACCCGTTCGAGATCATTAAGGAGCTCAGGCTAATTTTTGAGACTCGCGCGGCCATGGAGAGCTATGAGGCCTCCGAAAAGTTCTTTAACTGTAAGATGGAAGAGGGAAGCTCCGTTAACGAGCACGTGCTCACCATGTCTGGGTACGCTAAGAAGCTCCAAGAGTTGGGAATATCGATTCCTAATGAATTGGGGATTCACCGTCTCCTTCAATCACTACCACCAAGTTACAAGAACTTTGTGATGAACTACAACATGCACTGCATGAACAAGACGTTGCCTGAACTGTCGTCCATGCTAAAAACTGCTGAAGTGGAGATCAAGAAGGAGCACCAAGTGTTGATGGTCAATAAGACCACCAATTTCAAGAAACGGGGCAAGCCTAAGAACAAGGGCAACTTCAAGAAGGACGGCAAGAAAGCTGCCGCACCTGCTAAGAAGCCCAAGGCTGGTCCTAATCCTGAAACTGAGTGCTTCTACTGCAAGGGAGCTGGTCACTGGAAGCGTAACTGCCCCAAGTACCTGGCAGATCTGAAGAACGGCAACATCAAGAAGAAAGGTATATTTGATATATGTGTTATAGATGTGTATCTTACTAGTAATCGTAGTAGTGCCTAGGTATTTGATACTGGTTCGGTTGCTCATATTTGTAACTCGAAACAGGAGCTGCGGAATAAACGAAGACTGGCAAGAGACGAGGTGACGATGCGCGTTGGAAATGGCTCCAAGGTTGATGTGATCGCCGTCAGCACGCTCCCTCTACATCTACCTTCGGGATTAGTTTTAAATTTAAGTAATTGTTATTTGGTGCCCGCGTTAAGCATGAACATTATATCTGGATCCTGTTTATTGCGAGACGGTTACTCTTTTAAGTCCGAGAATAAAGGTTGTTCGATTTATATGAGTAATATCTTTTATGGTAATGCACCTGAGATGAATGGTTTATTCTTACTGAATCTCGATAGTAGTGATACACATGTTCACAACATAGATGCTAAATGAATAAAATTGAATGATAATTGTACATACATGTGGCACTGTCGTCTTGGTCACATTAGAGTGAAGCGTATGAAGAAACTCCATTCTGATGGACTTCTTGAATCACTTGAAAGATGCGAAGCATGTCTAATGGGAAAAATGACTAAGACTCCATTCTCTAGTACAATGGAGCGAGCTACAGACTTATTGGAAATAATACATACCGATGTGTGCGGTCCAATGAGTGTAGCATCCCGTGGTGGATATCGTTATGTTCTCACTTTCACGGATGACTTGAGTAGATATGGGTATATCTACTTTATGAAACATAAGTCCGAAACTTTCGAGAGTTTAAGGAATTTCAAAGTGAAGTGGAAAATCATCGTAACAAGAAGATTAAGTTTCTGCGTTCTGATCGCGGGGGTGAATATCTGAGTTACGAGTTTGGCATGCATTTAAAGAAATGTGGAATACTTTCACAGTTGTCACCGCCGGGAACACCACAGCGTAATGGTGTGTCCGAACGTCGTAATCGAACTCTCTTAGATATGGTCCGGTCTATGATGTCTCTTACAGATTTACCGTTATCATTTTGGGGCTATGCATTAGAGATAGCCGCATTCACTTTATATAGGGCACCATCTAAATCCGTTGAAACGACACCGTACGAATTGTGGTTTGGTAAGAAACCTAAGTTGTCGTTCCTTAAAGTTTGGGGTTGCGAAGCATATGTAAAGAAGTTACAACTTGATAAGCTAGAACCCAAAGCGGAGAAATGCGTCTTCATAGGATACCCTAAAGAAACGATTGGGTATACCTTCTAGCATAGATCCGAAGGCAAAGTTTTCGTTGCAAAGAATGGATCCTTTCTTGAGAAGGAGTTTCTCTCGAAGGAGGTGACTGGAAGGAAAGTAGAACTCGATGAGGTTATTGAACCTTCTCTCGGATTTGAGAGTAGCGTAGCACCGGAAGATGTTTTTGTGCCGCCTGCACCAATTGAAGAGGAAGCTAATGATAATGATCATGAAACTTCAAACGAAGTTACTGCTGAACCTCGCAGGTCAACGAGGGTTCGTACCACTCCTGATTGGTATGACTCTGCCTTGAACGTCATGTTGGTGGACAACACTGATGACCCTGCGACGTATGAAGAACCTATGGTGAGCCCAGATTCCGACAAATGGCTAGAAGCCATGAAATCCGAAATGGGATCCATGTACGAAAACCAAGTGTGGACTTTGGTGGACTTACCGGATGGCCGTAAGGCTGTCAAGAACAAATGGATTTTCAAGAGAAAAACAGATGCTGATGGTAATGTTACCGTCTATAAAGCTCGACTTGTCGCGAAAGGGTTCCGACAAATTCAAGGAGTTGACTATGATGAGACATTCTCACCAGTAGCAAAGCTAAAGTCTGTGAGGATTTTGTTAGCAATTGCTGCACATTTCGATTATGAGATTTGGCAGATGGATGTCAAAATGGCGTTCCTTAATGGTGACAGAGGAAGAGTTGTATATGGTACAACCCAAGGGTTTTGTCGATCCTAAAGATGCTGACAAGGTATGCAAACTTCAGCGCTCCATTTATGGACTGAAGCAAGCATCCCGGAGTTGGAATCAACGTTTTGATAAAGTAATCAAAAACTTTGGATTTATACAAACTTATGGAGAAGCTTGTATTTACAAGAAAGTGAGTGGGAGCTCTGTAGCATTCCTAGTACTATATGTAGATGACATATTGTTGATTGGGAATGATATAGAACTTCTTAATAGCGTCAAAACCTATTTGAATAATAGTTTTTCAATGAAGGATCTTGGCGAATCGGCATATATTCTAGGCATCAAGATTTATAGAGATAGATCAAGACGCCTAATAGCGCTTTCACAAAGTACATACTTGGACAAAGTTCTAAAGAAGTTTAGAATGGAAGATAGCAAGAAAGGGTTCGTGCCCATGTTGTCAGGTAAGACCTTGAGTAAGACTCAAAGTCCAGCTACGACAGAAGATAGAGAGAAAATGAATAATATTCCCTATGCCTCGGCCATAGGTTCTATCATGTATGCCATGCTGTGTACAAGACCGGATATAGCACATGTTGTTAGTTTGACTAGCAGATATCAAAGTGATCCTGGAGTGGAACACTGGACAGCGGTCAAGAATATCCTAAAGTACCTAAATAGGACTAAGGATATGGTTCTTTCTTATGGAGGTGATGAACAGCTTGTTGTAAACGGTTACACCGATGCTAGTTGGAACACCGATCCGGATGACTCGAAGTCACAATCGGGATACGTGTTTATTTTGAACGGTGCTGCAGTGAGCTGGAGGAGTGCGAAGCAAAGCGTTGTGGCGAAATCTTCAACTGAATCGGAATACATAGCTGCTTCGGAGGCTGCACAAGAAGCCGTTTGGATGAAGGAATTCATTACTGAACTCGGCGTGGTTCCCAGTGCGTTGGACCCGATGGCTATCTACTGTGATAACACAGGTGCCATAGCTAATGCGCAGGAGCCAAGGTCACATAGCAAGCTGAAGCACATCAAGCTACGTTTCCACGCTATTCGCGAGTATGTCCGAGATGGTGACATAATGATTTTCAAAGTACACACTGATCTAAATGTGGCAGATCCGTTGACTAAACCTCTCCCTAGGGCAAAGCATGACCAACACCAAAACGCCATGGGTGTTAGGTATATTATTATGTAATCTAGATTATTGACTCTAGTGCAAGTGGGAGACTGTTGGAGATATGCCCAAGAGGCAATAATAAAAGTGATTATTATTATATCTTTGTGTTTATGATGAATGTTTACATCCCATGCTATAATTGTATTATTAGGAAACACTAATACATGTGTGTTTTGTAAACATATAAGAGTCCCTAGTAAGCCTCTTGTTGAACTAGCTTGTTGATTAATTGATGATCATGGTTTCCTGATCATGGACATTAGGATGTGATTAATAACAAGGTTATATCATTAGGAGAATGATGTGATGGACACACACCCATAGTAAGCGTAGCATAAGATCAAGTCATTAAGTTCGTATTGCTGTAAGCTTACAAATACATAGTAACCTATTCCTTCGACCATGAGGTTATGTTAATCACCATCACCGGATGGATACTTTGATGACATCAAACGCCGCTTCATAACTGGGTGGTTATAAAAGTGTCATTGGGTATTCTGAAAGTATGTGTTGAAGCGCATGAACCAAGATTGGGATTTGTCCATCCATATGACGGATAGATATGCTCTAGGCCCTCTCGGTGGAATGTCATCTAGTTAGCTTGCAAGCATGTGACTGGGTCGCAAGGGATGACATATCACGGAACGAGTAAAGAGTACTTATCAGTAACGAGGTAGAACTAGGTATGGAGGTACCGACGATCAAACCTCGGATAAGTATAGCATCGCGAGACAAAGGGAATTAGTTTCGTATGTAAGTGGTTCAATCGATCACAAAGTCATCGTTGAGTATGTGGGAGCCATTATGGATCTCCAGGTCCCGCTGCTGGTTATTGATAGGAGATGTGTCTCTATCATGTCTACATATTCACGAACCGTAGGGTGACACACTTAAGGTTCAAAGTTGTTTTAAGTAGATATGGAATGTGCGTTGGAGACCGAATGTTGTTCGGAGTCTCGGATTGGATTCGGGACATCACGAGGAGATCCGGAATGGTCCGGAGAATAAGATTCATATATAGGGGATCATTTTCTGAGTTAGGAATGTTCCGGAGTGTTTGTATGAGGATTCTAGAAGGTTTCGGAATGTTCCGGATGGTTCTAGAAGATATCTTGGAGTTTACTTGAAAATCAAGATAGGGATCAAGGAGTCCTGGTGGGTCAAGACTAGGAGTCGTGGGGGAGGAGGACTCCTCCCCCCACCTCCCAATCCGCCGGCCTAGAGAGGAGGGGAGTCCTACAAGGACTCCCCCTCCCCAGGCGCCCTCCCTTCTTTAAATACAGGGGCAGGGGCGCCCCCTCCTCCCCTGCTCCCATAAGTCCAATCTCTGCCGCCTCTCTCCTCCACCTTCTTCTGCGCAGGCATAGGCAAAGCCCTGCAGAATTCTCTACTCCACCACCACCACCACGCCGTCATGCTGCTGGGATTTCGTGGAGAAGATCTACTACCTCCGCTGCTCGTTGGAACGGGGAGAGGAAGGTCTGCTTCGACTCCGCACGTGTGACCGACTGCGGAAGCGCTGCCGAATCGCGGCGCTGGAAGGATCGTCCACTTGACCAACTGCGGAAGCGCTGCTGGAACGCGACGCCGGAAGGATCGTCCACACGATCTTGAGATCGGCAAGTGATCGACTACATCAACCACGAGATCTAATCTCGTTAACGCTTTCGGATCTATGAGGGTTAGTTCCTATCTATCTCGTTGCTGATGTCTAATAGATTAGATCTTGGCTTTTATCTAGATTAGATCTAGGTTTTGTTCGTTCTTGCGGTAGAATTTTTTTTGTTTTCCATGCTACGAACCCATCAATGACATTGGTTGATCCATAGGTGGTTGGTGGAAAGAACACACATGCAATGGCACTGGTTGATCCATATGTGGTTTGAGGAAAGAACACACATGCAATGACACTGGTGGATCCTAATGTGGTTCATGACATGAACACACATGCAATGACTCTAGTGGATACATATGTGGATTGTGGAAAGAACACACATGCAATGAACTCTAGTGGATCTATCTTG
Source organism: Avena eriantha (assembly GCA_910589775.1). NCBI lineage: Eukaryota > Viridiplantae > Streptophyta > Magnoliopsida > Poales > Poaceae > Avena > Avena eriantha. Next base: position 240,751,335 of record OU342746.1, read on the forward strand.
GCATAATTTGATGTATGCCACGATGTATTTCATTGTAAAAGACAACCACTTTCCATTTTTACACTACTCAGCTTTGCCCTTGGTTTTTTGATACTACCCAGTTTTGACCCTCTCTCTCTTTCGTAGAAGCCCAAACTTGTGCCCACTCTGTCTGCTACACCCTGATTGGTTGTCATAGTTGTCACACAGATCGTGCGAACCAACCGTTGATCCTGTGTGATCCAACGAGGCTCATTGCACACGTCGTGCCCTTCACAGGACAACGCGAGACAGCATGGACGTCTCCCTCAACGAGACTTCTACAAGAAGGAACACGATGCCGTCCATGGAAAAAGTCGTCGAGTGGTCATGTCATGTTTAATCTAGTCTGCAAAGGCTACAAGTCTACTGCACGGCAACTGGTCATCCATGACCCACGGGCTATACCATTTTTACTATGCAGCGCACCTGCACTCTCACTTCCGACAACCCCCCACCACACGAACCTTCCACGCGGCAGCCGTAGCCAGAAGAGCTACCGACTGGGGCCCTCGCGGAGGCCTAAACGTCCCCGCATTAAAACCCTAGCCTATCGGGTCCTCCATTCAAACTCATCCACTACTCTCTCTTCCCTATCTAGCAAAACCCGACAATCTTGAACGTACTTGCACGAACCTTCTCCATGAAACCAGTGCGTGGGGGTGAGTGTCCGGGCATCGCCGCTTGGGTGGTGCTTCACGCGGCAGATCTGGAGGAGCATCACGCAACACAACGCGAGGAGGACGTGCAGTTCAACCCCTTGGGGGACCATGTGCTAGCTGGTGCTGACGACTTCAGAGGCGCCGATGAGGGCGTGGAGTTCGACGAACACGCTCCGATCATGTACCCGGAGGTACATCTATTTCTACATGTTTCATATTTTCTGCTCGAGCTTAATCTATCCTGGCGTCATAAAAAAATCTAGTCCTAAGGATTAGATGCAACGTATGAACCGGTACATGGAGAGATCTAGTATGTTCTGAATGAATCCACTTTATTTATTTATTAATAAGTTACCAAGAACACAAACCACATTAATTTAGGAGTGAGCTAGGGAGACAGCTGTAATGAACTGCTAAACCTGTATAGACATTTTATTGCATCGAAAGTAACACGGAATGGTGGAAGGAATATATATTTATTATTTTGCTTATTTTGGTTTGTATTCCATACATTACAGGTGGATTCAAGTGAGATGGACTCTGACAAGGAGACCAGGAACAACAAGAGCCGCCATGTCATGAAGAAGCTCAAGAGCGGGATAATCCCTTTCCACACTCGACTTGGGGAGCTCAGGTGCCCTTTCTGTAAGAAAGGAGTCAACCCGAGGATTACCAGCTTGATTCCGCATGCGGTTGGCATCGGTAAATGCCCGGCTAGTAAACACAAGTTGGCGACCAAAGCTAAGCATGCTGCTTATGGAAAATTCCTGAGGGAGTATGTGAAGACCGGCCTAGTGTCCCCTTACTTAGGAATCAGCAACTTCTAGCCGACCAACCCGTCACTGTGCTGGCCCGGCCACTAATAATATTTAGTTCTCTTACCGTATCTAGACCCTTAAACTATGGAGATTTCTATTTTCGTACCCTTCAAAATATATTCATGTTCATCTGTTTATGGAGTTAAAGTTCCGGTGGAATACTCGTCATTTTGCATGGATAGAGGGGTGCCCCCGATAGATATAAGGGTTATCCTGTCCGCTAGATCACAGAGGATCAACAGTTGGTGGGCACGATCTGTGTGACAACTATCTCGACCAATCAGAGCGTAGCAGCGAAGATGAGCACATGTCCGAGAGATGGATACAAAGAGAGGCGAAAACCGAGTAGCACTTAAGAACCAAGGGCAAAATTGAGTAGAACTTAAAAACCAAGGGCTAAACTGAGTAGAACTTAAAAACCAAGCGCAAGCGTGACAAAGGGATTCAAATAGAAAATAGAAAATGATTTAAAAATGGAACCAAACCGCCAGTGTTACGCTCGAGGGAAAAACTGAGTACAATTGAATCGCCAGGGTTAGACACGGGGGAAAAAACGTGAGTCACGGTACGCGTGTGCGTGCACGAGGCAGTAGCGGACACGTGTGGTCGTGCACGGTGCATTAGCGTACGCGGTGCACGGTAGTGCAACGAAACATCGCTTCCCTTCTCCTTTAATAGAGGCCTCCCCACTCCCACTCATCACGCACTCACTCACTCAACCGTCTCCACTGTCCCATCACCTTCTGCAAATGCCCAGCAAAACTCCAACCACGCTGGCGATGGAGAAGAACGGCGCGGTGGCCATCGGCGCCTCCAAGGCCGCCGGCGAGGAGCCCCCGTCCCCGTACAGATCCCCGTCTAGGTCCCCGCATCCGCCGTAGCTGCCGGCGAGGAGGCCCCCGCCGGTCTCGGACAGATCCCGCTCGGCTGGGACCCCTACGAGGAGGTTGTCTACATAAGGCTGGAGAACCCCTACGACACCAGTATCACCGACCCATGGTCGGAGGTAACCAGTGTTTTCTCCCCTTCCCTTGTTCTTCCCCCGTGCCCATCGTTGGATGCTAGATCGTATGTCATTAGGGCTCGGCTATTCGTATTTTTACAGTAGCTAATCCTCTTGTGTTGGATCTCGATTATTGATGAATCCTCTTATTCGTAGTTGGGATTAGTATTCGATTTGGTTTGAGATTTGGGGAATAATCGGGAGATCTCATTCGGTTAATTTATGCAAAAAATCAATCCCGATAATCAAAGTATCTCAACCATGTCCTTATTTCACTACTGTTTTTTTCCAATAGGAGGATAGCAGCGACCTCCGCAGCGACGACGAGTCCAAGGACACCAAGACTCGTCATATGCTAAGGAGGCTAAAGTCTGGTCAGTACAACAACTTCTTCACCGGCGACGTGTACATGTGCCCCTTCTGCCCCACCAGGAGGCTCCGCGCCACGGACTTCAACTCCCTCATGAAGCATGCCGAGGACATGAGGACCTGCAGCGAGTCCATGAACGTCCACGGCTTCATGGCCAAGCACCAGGCGCTCGTTCTTCACCTCCGCAACCTCCAGAAGGTGGCTATCGAGGAGTGTCGCATGCCCCCGATCAGACCCAAGGCGCCCAAGGTCAAGGGGCTGGGCAGCAAGAAGTAGAGGAGGCGCTAGAGGGAGGAGGCGGATGCCCTCCTGGCAGAGGCCACGAGGGGCCACTGATCAGCTGCTGCTGCTGCTCTGAAGCAGCTTCTTTTGTCTTGTCTGTGTTGAAACTGTCAGCTGCTGCTGCTGAGTAGCCTAATTGTCGAACCTCGTTAAGTACCATACTATATAACCTATATTAGCTGCTTTATCTACATCTGCTCTTTTTACTGAATTTATTTATGGTGCTGGTTTGTTTTGTTGCTCTAGATTTGCTACCAGATTGGGGAAAACGAGGGCAAAAGGAACAATGAATGAAGAGAGAAGCTGCTCTAGATTCCCTACCCTGGCGAGGAGGCCCCCGCCGGTCTCGGACAGATCCCGCTCGGCTGGGACCCCTACGAGGAGGTTGTCTACATAAGGTTGGAGAACCCCTACGACACCAGTATCACCGACCCATGGTCGGAGGTAACCAGTGTTTTCTCCCCTTCCCTTGTTCTTCCCCCGTGCCCATTGTTGGATGCTAGATCGTATGTCATTAGGGCTCGGCTATTCGTATTTTTACAGTAGCTAATCCTCTTGTGTTGGATCTCGATTATTGATGAATCCTCTTATTCGTAGTTGGGATTAGTATTCGATTTGGTTTGAGATTTGGGGAATAATCGGGAGATCTCATTCGGTTAATTTATGCAAAAAATCAATCCCGATAATCAAAGTATCTCAATCATGTCCTTATTTCACTACTGTTTTTTTTTTCCAATAGGAGGATAGCAGCGACCTCCGCAGCGACGACGAGTCCAAGGACACCACGACTCGTCATATGCTAAGGAGGCTAAAGTCTGGTCAGTACAACAACTTCTTCACCGGCGACGTGTACATGTGCCCCTTCTGCCCCACCAGGAGGCTCCGCGCCACGGACTTCAACTCCCTCATGAAGCATGCCGAGGACATGAGGACCTGCAGCGAGTCCATGAACGTCCACGACTTCATGGCCAAGCACCAGGCGCTCGTCCTTCACCTCCGCAACCTCCAGAAGGTGGCTATCGAGGAGTGTCGCATGCCCCCGATCAGACCCAAGGCGCCCAAGGTCAAGGGGCTGGGCAGCAAGAAGTAGAGGAGGCGCCAGAGGGAGGAGGCGGATGCCCTCCTGGCAGAGGCCACGAGGGGCCACTGATCAGCTGCTGCAGCTACTCTGAAGCAGCTTCTTTTGTCTTGTCTGTGTTGAAACTGTCAGCTGCTGCTGCTGAGTAGCCTAATTGTCGAACCTCGTTAAGTACCGTACTATATAACCTATATTAGCTGCTTTATCTACATCTGCTCTTTTTACTGAATTTATTTATGGTGCTGGTTTGTTTTGTTGCTCTAGATTTGCTACCAGATTGGGGAAAACGAGGGCAAAAGGAACAATGAATGAAGAGAGAAGCTGCTCTAGATTCCCTACCCTTTTGGGCAAAAAAACACAACTGTTAGAGAGAGAGGGGAAAAGGTGCTCTTAAAAAGGCCAAATAACAAAAAAAACTTCCAATTTAGGCGTCAGGGCGCGCGTAACGGCCAAGCCGTTGACCAGACGGCACCCCCCTCCGAGCGCATGTGAGGGCTTCGAAATATCGGGAGGTCAAAGGTGAGGACAAACGAGACACAATGTTGCTATAGCTAAATCTTACAAAAAGCTGAATTTGGCTTTACAATGCAATTTGGCTAGATCTCCACAATGTAGCTATTCTAAATCCCTAAACTATGTGGTGCGTTGAAACCTAATGCTTTTCGACCAACATGTGTGTTGCAACGTTGCTTGATCGTACATGCTTACACAAGTGGACTACAGAGAAACTTATAGAAACATGGGCAAAGCATCTTCATTTTGGCAAATTCTGGACAAGCTTTGCGCAATCGGCAGGCCTGATCGGCTGGGCGGCTACCCCGGGGTGCAGGGATGCTAGGTCCATGTCTATGCTTACACTTCTTAAACTTGCTAGGAATAATAGCTGTACACTTCCTTCTGTCCTGTCACGCTACGTCGTGTCAGCACCGCGCACCCGCTGCGGATCGGCAACAGGACGGTGGTCTATGTGACTGGTCTCTGCCACGCCAAAGCCACGTCGCACACCCGTCCCATCGCCTACCAGGACGGACGCCGAATTTAATCGCTGGGATTGGAAACTAATTGTGCTCGTCCGGTCAAACTTGCTTCCACATGGGTATGACCGAAATATTGGTGAACGCAATTTAAGCATCGCCTCTGTCTCCTCAGCACATCACTATGCAAAAATCTCCAACTCATTCCTTCTGCCGCCCTCTGCCGCCGCCGCAGCCACCACAAGAACCATCCATGCTGCCGCAGGCACCGCCTCCGCCGGGCCATACCACTGCAACAGATCCCCACCGCCACGCCTAGTCCCAGCCACTGCTACTGACCCTACGCCACCACCGCCGCATTAGCTGCTGCCATGGACGCAGAGTACGGCGTGTTCGGCGACGGGAGCGACTTCACCGACGAGTACACCGTCACCACCCATGGCACCACCAAGCTGAAGGTCGTCCACACAAATGCGTCCACGGAGGTCGCCAAGGTCATCGCAATGTACGAGCGGTGGCTACAGGAGCCGATGGACAGGTACAAGATTGTCGGCCTTGACCTTGAGTATATCGGAGATAGGAAGAGGACGGCGCTTTTGCAACTGTCCATGCGCAACCACTGCCTCCTATACCACATATGTAGGGCCAAATATGTATGCCCGGAGCTTCACGAGTTCCTACACAGGAGGGAGATCTACTTCGCTAGTGTCGACATCAAGAACGACACTCCGAAGCTAGATCGGGATCTCCTCGTTCATGTCATCAATCACGTCGATCTCCAATGTTTGTGGAGGTACCCGGATGGCGGTACGGGGAAAGCCAACATGGCTAGACTCGCTGCTGAAATCATTGACCGCGAGTATGCCGGCATGAAAGTCGAGTTCCCGAAGCACCTGCACGAGCAATGGGAGTGGAGGCACATGGATTACGATGCGATCAAGTACGCAGCCAGGGACGCGTATGTCTGCTACGAGATGCTCAACAGGATATGGCGGGTGGGTGAGTGTGTTGTTTACCACTACTAGTTTCGCATTTTGTTCCTAGTTTTATCTCGCGTGTATTTTATCTCGCATGTATTTTCTAAGCATTCTATGTGAAAGAACCAAGCTCGTATGATCCCTATTCTATTAGCTACTTAACCTGTATGAATTAAATTCCCCCTTTTCTATGCTCAACATTCATTCTTACAAATTCTATCTGTGCCATTTGCACGCGGCAGAATCCAGGACTGCCATGCCTAAGGTGTGATACAATCATAAGTCATAACCAAACCCAGATTATAGCGAAGGATATAGTCATAACCAAACCCAGATTATAGTTTGACAAAGGTAATACACAGTAGTTCGTAATTGATCACATAGTGTACTTCTTAAATAACATGTTTTCATAAACACAACAATCATGCACTAAAAGTCTACATCCCAGCCTGTTGGAGAAGGCAACAGATCCCAGGATGCCTTCGATCGCTTGCCCCGGCTTGTAGATTCATCTACACTCTGGCATCTAGGGCAAACAACCTGCCTTGGTGGTGGTTCAATGATGTGATGCCTGGAACGAGATTTTACAATCTGGCGGTACAGCTCGTGGCTAACATACCCGTCAATTGCAGCGTACTTCATATTAGGTTTAGAAAGTGGCTTATCCTCCCAGTAATCGTGCCCTAAACGCCTCCGCAAACACCTCGGCAATTTACCCTTCATGTCAGCGTATCATAGGTCGATGAGTTCAGAGGCAAGAGCGGCCATCCCGGTCTTGCCGCCCTTCGTCCCTAGGATCCAGTAAATTTCCTAGATGTCCACTATGCACTCCTTTGGGATTCTAATGTTGACAGTCGGTCTTTCAAGCAGTTTAGTGTCATTCGTGATGTCAACACTAATAAATCTTATGTGCTGGTTCACGAGAAAGTCATGAAACAGATCCCTAATGTTTTTGCCCCACCTGCATGAAAATGAATTCAGACAAATAATATAGCAATAACTTTTGCAAACAGACGGTTCAGGAACAAAAAGACAGCAAAGTCTACCAGATCTCGGCAGCCCCCTTCTCGCAAAAAGGCAGGTATACAAGGACGTGCCCCTTCATGGAGAGTTGCACCACGGAGATCCTACGGTGATCGCGGCTGTACTCGAGGTCGAGACCTACGAATCTGTTTTCTTCGAACTGCAGCCAACTCGTGTAATTATTCAGAGTGTTCCTCACCGTCCGAGGGTCGGTGGTGTAGACGACATCAATCTTCTTCCCGCCATGTACTTCGATGTCGAAGTGCGCAGTTTCTTGCCTGCCGTCGTTTCAGACGTTCGAAGAGTCCATGACTACAGGCAAGAGGGAAAAGATACGGAGGAAGAGGGTGACACGGTGGTGGAGGAAATGGATGAGGCCGTGGAGGAGAAATACGATGAGGCCGTGGAGGAGGAAATGAGTCTGGAACTGCCCTTACCAATATCTGGAATGGTGCATGACCGTTCGTAGTAGGGTGAAGGTGGAGAGAAACGGCGGTTTTACACGTCGATGCTAGCACTTCCTAAAATTTGTTCTGCGCCACTTGCATGCAGTGGAATCGAGGTCCGCCATGCATGATCCAAGGCAAACATAGGCATGTTTGCGCGTGCCGACCTTCACTCAGTGACAGGCGGGCCGCACATTTCTCTCTGTTACAATTAACTTTTTCACTTCCTCTAGACGATTCCGGTGCCTGCCCTCAGTAATTACGCCACCCCTTCCTTGTCTTCCACGCGGACGAGAACCGGCGGTGGCGACGGTTCCTTGCAGATTCACTCCCCACTCAAACAACTGCCCCCATCCCTAATTCCATCCCCTCTCGAATCCATCCGCCTCCTTATCACAACGCCTCCATTAATCTACCGGATTCCAGACTCCATTTGTCGCTATGGGTAGAGCTTGGGGTAGCAGCAGGCTGAAGTGAAAGGCATGCGACAACGCGGATGGCCAGGGCGACCACCACCGTGAGGATTGGGGATGGCTGAACCTTAGCGCCACAAACGTGCACAAGATTGTCTTGGGGTTGGACATCATCTCTGGCAGCCGCCTCGCTCGCTGCATCCCTAGCTACCGATTCACGATGCGGGACATGGACGAACAACCATTCAGCACACCAGGCCTTCTTTACCCTGATAATAGCAAATGGCCAAACGACCGTGATGGCCACGTAAGATCCAGTATCTTTCTTACTAGTTTAGTCATATCGTTGATTCATATGTGCTGAACTCTCATCGGAATCCTATGTTCCTTTCCTCGAACGTGTTGTGTGCACGCGCGGTTTGAACAAATCGAACCATTTAAGACTATTCTGTACAGCAGAAGCTCTGCTCGTACATGATATTCTGGTATTTTCATAGTGACACATTCTTACTTTAGGTGATAGACGAGTTGTCAATTTCGATTTTGCAATGGAATGCCTGCTAGGTGATATTCTGTTTCCTAAAATAAAAACAAACATATTAGATGATTTAAGCCTGTTTTGCCCCGAGCTGTTTATGATCATCGTTAGGAGTTTGTTCTGGGGGCTCTGCTCCTACTCCATATATTGGGTATCTTCGTAGTGACACATGCACAATTTACGCGATATCCGAGGAGACACTCGTATTTAGGCAATATTTTGTGTACTTTAATCTGAAGGTCCAGTTGTCAAACTGTATTTGCAATGGAATCCATGCTAGGTGAGTGTACCAACTGACAACAAACTCGCAGAATATTCATGCAAAACTTATGCTGCTAGATAAGTGGTCCGAATCAGTAGTGGTGAATATCAAGGAAAAAGAAGAGACAGAAATGGAAGATGACGAGAATTGCGTGGGTGGCAACGGCGAGTGGCTGGTCCTTTTATCACAGGATGGGAGTACTTGGACTCTAAAAAATGGATACAGATCGTTGAGACTTGCATTGACACCTTTGGAGGGTGTCGGCATTACTGCATTCAACAACGGGTGGCCGCCGCCCATTTCCGAATTCTCTTACAGGTTCAACATGGCAGAACTTGACCTCCTGAAGGCACAGCTCCCACATAGACAGCGGGAGGGGGCGTGGAAGACCTAGGAGTATGACCTCTCAGCGGTGTTCGACAAGGAAATCACATTCATTAGATGCCTCGAAGACAAGGAATGGACAGTCTTGCACGACGATTTCCTGCGGCCGAAGAAGTATGTCCACGCCGTCTTCACCTACAGCTACTATTCGTACAAATCGTAATGCATTTATGCAGTCACTGAACCTAGCGGCGACATGCATGTTTGCGAGCCGTCCATTTGGGGTGAGTCATGGTGTCATATAGCATGTAAAATCCCATTCAAAATTCTGCTTACTAACTGTAAGTAACACGCAGGTACCCATGCAGCCCCGCGCATCATTCCAGCTCCGGTCATCGAAGATGAAGTAGTAGATGCTGAACTTGGGACACGGCGCTGGTTCCTGGCACATCTCGGAGGCGACACGGAACAAGATGTTGAACTCATGTGGATTCATATCAGGAGAGCACTAAACAGCGTTGGTGATACAATAGAACATACGGGGACACAACTTTCTTCATACCCATCGCTGCGATGTCACGTTTTCTCAAGGTCCACATGCCCATCCAAAGACCCAGTAGAGCAAGTCTGGAGCAGGGTCGAAAATCTGATGGGACGATCTGTATTTCTTGGGATCAACTACCCTTTCTTTGTCGGAACCCCTAGAGTTGTTGAACCTGTAATTGCTCAGGCAGCCCTGACTCTTGATGCTGCTGCTGCTGCTGGTTTTGGTGGTGGTGGAGCTGACAAAGAACTAGTTGCTGCTGCTCCTGGTGAAGCTGACGAAATACTTGGTGATGCTGATCCTGGTGAAGCTAACGAAATACCTGCTAATGCTGCTGATGGTGAAGCTGACGAAATACCTGCTGATGGTGCTGCTGGGGAAGCTGACGAAATACCTGCTGAGGTTGCTGCAGGAGTCCAGGAAGAACATGCTGGTGTTGTTGCTTAGGTGCCAGCACTTCTAGTGTTTATAGCAGACTGTGTGTTTGTTGCACACTCACGCGCCTATCATGTTGACACTCCAAATCCGACCTGGAGCCGAATCCACGTCGGGGGGAGGGGACCTACAATTGGCTCATCAGTGGGGTCTTACGATTTGATGGAGAATGCCAGACGGCCAAACACAGCATTCTGGTTCGTTCCGACGATACCACCAGCTCCAGGGACCTAGTGCTCATTGATACGTCCAAAACGTATCTACTTTCCCGAACACTTTTGCTATTGTTTCTCCTCTATACTTGTGTGATTTGGATGCAACTAATGTGAACTGACGCTGTTTTCAGCAGAATTGCCTTGTTGTCTACTTTTTGTGCAGAAAATCAACTATCAGGAAAAATCCTAGAAAATGTGCCAAAAATCCTATTTCACCCGAACACTCCAGGAGCCAGAATACGAGACGGAGAAGAGCCCTAGGGTGGCCACACCACCTAGTGGTGTGGGCGAGGCCAGGCCACGCCAGGCGGTGGTGTGGGCCCCCCAGGCACCCCCCCGCCTCTCTCTTCGCCTATAAGGAGCCTTCTGACCTAAAAACTTCGAGGGGTTCAACGTTTTTCCAGAAGGAGTTCCGCTCTGCCGCCACCACCAGATTCCACGAAACAGCACCAGAAACTCCGTTCTGGCACCCTGCCGGGATGGGGAATTGGAGGAGATCATCGCCATCATCATCACCATCGCTTCTCCATCGACCATCCATGTTTCCCCCATCTATGAGTGAGTAATCCCCCGTTGTAGGCTATGGGGATGGTAGGGATTGGATGAGATCGTTCATGTAATGGCATCAGATTGTTAGGGCATGGTGCCTAGTATCTTTTATTAGTGCTTTATAACTTTGCTTCGACTTGTTGTGCTTAATGCTTGTCACTAGGGCCCGAGTGCCATGATTTCATATCTGAACATGTTATTGATTCATTATCATAGTATTGTTCTTGGTCTTATCTACAAGTTGTATACACACGTTGCTGTCCGGAACCTATGGCCCCGAAGTGACAGAAATCGGGATAATCGGAAGGGGAAGGCTTTGATGTGCGGATCACATGTGTTCACGGAGTGTTAATGCTTTGCTCCGGTGCTCTATTAAAAGAAGCACCTTAATTGCCAGTAGTTCCCTAGAGGCCCCGCTGCAAACAGGCTGGCAGTACAAAAGATGTTGTGCAAGTTCTCATTCCGAGCACGTATGACTATATATGGAACACATGCCTAGGATTGTCTAGTACTTGGATGCTTTATCTTATTTCTCTGCAATTGCCCTATGTTCTGATTGCTATGTGAATTGTCTTGTCCATGCAACGCCCGTCCATCCATCCCTATGCCTACCACACTCGAATCCCACTGTTTACTGCTTTTGTTACTACTGTCTTTGCTTTGCTTCTGCTGTTACTTTACTATTCCTACTACAAAACTGTTGCTACTGATAAACTGCTATGAGCAAGATTGTTTCCAGGTGCAGCTGAATTGACAACTCAGTTGTTAAGGCTTATAAATATTCTTTGCCTCCCCTTGTGTCGAATCAATAAATTGGGTTTCACTTCCCTCGAAAATACTACGATACACCCCCTATACTTGTGGGTCATCAAGACTATTTTCTAGCGCCGTTGCCGGGGACCATAGCTGTAATTATCAAGTCCACTTGGATTCTCTATTGATCGCTGCTATCCATCCATCATGTGTAAGTCCCGTGATGGCAAGGTTCCTATTTTACCATCCACTACAGAAGAGGTACGGTTCTGAACACCTCTACCGCTCTTGATTCACCGTCTGTTTTGAGTAAGTTCCTTACACCACCACATACACATGCTACACACACTGCTACCACTGCTGAATCTGAAACTTGTGATGCTTATGATGCTGCATCTACTGTGCTTGATAAGAGTGGTTCATTAGGTCCTTTCCTAGATGCTACGATTGCTAGAACTATAGTTGGAAATACTGAAACTCCTAATGGAGACACTGCCACATCTGTTAGCTCACCTGAGTCTAGTAAGAGTTATGATGCTGAAGAAGATTATGTTGAGATGACTGATGAATTTATTGAAGAATGTAGGAACACCCATGATACGAGCGCTGCTAAGAGTCTCCTTGAGAGGCATACTATTAGACCCAAATTATCTCTTGATGCTAAGTTTGCTGCTTCTCCCATAAACATTATAGACGAAGATTATGATTTCTCTCTCGATCTATCTTACATAGCTATTTTCAAGAAAGAACCTTTTTGTGGGACTAAGAATGAAAGTGCGGTAGCACATATGAATGAACTTTCTACCATGAGTGGCTTGTTTTCTGATGATATTAAGATGCGTACTTATTTTGTTGCTAAGATTTTCCCTTTTTCACTGAAAGGAGAAGCTAAAAATTGGTTTGGTAATTTACCTCCTGGATTTATTGATAGCCCTGAGTTCTTGATTAGTACTTTCCTGCAGAAATATTTTCCTCCTAGTGCTAGGCATGCTGTTTTGCAGGAACTTTTTGATTTCAAACAGGGAGAAAAAGAAGTATTGCCCGAATCTTGGGCAAGGTTTTGTGCTTTGATTCATGCACAGGCTTGAAGTCCATTACCTAAGAATGAGCTTCTTGATATATTTTATAATGGACTGACCGAGGAATCTAGGACATACCTAGATAGTTGTGCTGATTGTGTTTTCAGGAATAGGACTCCAAAGGAAGCTGAGGAATTAATGGCTAAAATAAGTAAGAATTATGAAGATTGGACTCCTCCTAAACAACCTATACCTGAAGTAATTGTACCTGAACCATCTATTCCTGTGCCTAGTCCAACATCAAAGAAGAGGGGAGTTATTTAATTAAACGATGAAGTGATGAAGGAAGCTAAGAAATGTCTTAAGGAGAAGGGAATTAAAACTGCAGATGTCAAGAATTTACCTCCTATAGAAGAATTATGTAAGCCTATTCCCTACTCATCCACTATTGAGGTACATTCTCTCCAACACTTTGATGAAGGTGATATCCCTTACGCTAAACCTCCTGATCAATGCTTAGAAGAATTTGATATCTTTATTGTTAAGCAGGATAACTTTAATAAAAGGGTGCAAAATCATCTAATAGAAAACACTAGAGCTATTGTTGAGTTGAAAGATATTATGGAAAGAACCTCTAATGATGTTAAAATGATTGTTAAACACTTTCAAATGGTTCAAACTCAAATAGATCAACTCGTTAAAGTGCAAAACGACTTGCTAGTTAATGCTGCTAAAAAAAACATGCTTATGAAATTAGAACTAGAAGTGGAGATGCTACCCAGGATCCTCTATATCCTGAGGGGTATCCCAAAAGAATTGAGCAGGATTCTCAACAAGCTGAAAATAGTGGTTCTACTCATAAGAAAAGGAAAAAGAAACATAAAAATGTTGTAGAACCCTCTAAACCTGCTATAGATCCTAATAGTATATCTATCTCTGATGCTGAAACTAAAAGTGGTAATGAAGAAAATGAAGTTCCTAATGAAGAAAAAGTTGAAGAAGAACCTGAAAACCACAGTAAGAATACTAAATACACCAGAGAAGATTTTATTGCTAAGAAACATGGTAGTGAAAGAGAACCTTGGGTCCAAAAACCTATGCCTTTCCCTGATAAGAAACACAAGTCAAAGGAAGATGAACACTATAATAAGTTTTGTGAGTGGATGAAGCCTTTATTCTTGCAAATTCCTTTGACTGATGCTATTAATTTGCCTCCTTACTCAAAGTATATGAAGGACATTGTCTCGAATAAAAAGAAGATCCCTAACGAAGAAATCTCTACTTTGCTTGCTAATTATTCCTTCAATGGTAAGGTTCCTAAGAAACTTGGAGACCTAGGGATTCCAACTATCCCTTGCTCTATTAAGAACAGTTATGTTAGAACTGCTTTGTGTGATTTGGGAGCTGGAGTTAGTGTTATGCCTTTCTCTCTCTATAAGAGGCTTTAGCTTGAAAAATTGATACCAACTGATATATCTTTGCAAATGGCTGATAAATCTACCACTATTCCTATGGGTATATGTGAGGATGTACCTATTAAGGTGGCTCACAATTGCTTGATATTAACTGATTTTGTTGTGCTTGAAATGCCTGAAGATGATAATATGTCTATTATTCTTGGGAGACCTTTTCTTAATACTGCAGGAGCTGTTATTAATTGTAATCAAGGAAAGGTGACCTTCAATGTTAATGACAAGGAACATACTGTCTATTTCCCCACGAAGATTGAAAGGACTTATGGTTTGAATTCAATTGAACACGTTGAAGGCATTCAAGTTGGAGAAATATATTGTCCCATACCAAGAGAAAAATTTGAAACTATTATGATTAGGACTATTGCTATCAAGGTTAAGGTAATATAATCATTAGTGGAGTACAAAGTTTTTTCTCATATGCAATTATTTTGGTAGCAAGACTTGATCAACCTTACTAACAAAAGGATTCCATTGAACAAAACAATGTTTTCATTATGATTATCTCCGTTTATTTCTATCTTTTGCATTTTAGTTTTTGCTCTCGTTTAGTTTTCTTTGTGTTGTTAGTTTGCTTGCATGCTAGAACCTCTGTAGTTCTAGCCTTGTTTTGTCTTTGCATCATGTTTCCAAAAGAAAAAAATCTGTCTGTCAGAAAAATCATTCTTCTATTTCTGAAAAATGCCCAAACATAAAGTGTCTCGAAAAATTCCAGAAAATTCATATTAATTTTTTATGTGAAAAAAGGGGCAGAGGAGTACCTGGTAGGTACCAGGGGGGCCCACCAGGCAGGCACACCATGTGGTGGTGCGGCCAGCCCTGGGTGGCGCCATGCCCTGGTGTGGGCCACCCCTGGCCCCCCACTACTTCTCTCACCTGCCACTTTCTTCTCTCTCCCGAGTAAGCTCCAGTTCATAGCTCAAAATCGCGTTCTTTCTGTGCTTGCTTTCGATTTCTTCGATCTCCTTGCTCAACCCATCTTTCTTGCTGAAATTTGGAGCATTTGTTCCCTGGTATGTGACTCCTCCCTTGTCCAAGTAGATTTGTGTTTAGTGGATTATATGTTGAGTATTTTGCTACTATAGGTGACTGGTTATGAGACCTTGTAAGCTTGTTTGATGCTTAGAGATATAGTTTTGATGCATGTTTAGGCCTCTTACAAGTCCCTATGAGTAGAATCCTTCATTATATTTACTTTGCAATCACTTGTCTAATAGGTGTTTAAATTTCAGAATAGAAGATGAGTGAACACCACCTAAACCAACATGAGCTTTGGGTGCCTGAGGTCATGAAGTTCCACCGGGAGGAGGAAGTTTTTCCCTCCATTTATCCATGCTCTGAGTTCATGAGAGCCATAGGAATTCTACAAGATTTCCACACTTTGGTTTCTAATGCAGGGTTAGAGCACTTTTTGGAAGATGAACCTTGTCAATTTGTGAAGCTAACCATGTCTGTGGTGCAGGACTTCAAATTTAGTCATTCTTTGCCTAACCCCATGGTCCATTACAAAATTTACAATATAGCTGTCGACCTTTCTCTTGATGATTTTTGTGTAGCTATTAAGGTACCTCAATGGGGATCATGTAGAAATATTAAGGAGAGACCTGAACCACTCATGGATTTATATGTAGAAATTTGCCAAGGGAATAGCTTCTCGAAGGAGAATGGAAAAATCCGTAACATTCATCTTCCCTCCATTCGCTACTTTGCCTACTTTATTGCCAAGTGTGTTCTTGCTAGGAAAACTGCCAATAAGTTATCTTCGTTTGATCTAGCATTTATCTCTGCTGCTCTTAGACGAGATAGGTCTTACAACTTGGGTGCTTTGATAGCTTTCCGTCTTGCTGCTAACCGTGAGAAAGGTGGAATTTGTGGAGGCCTCATTGCTTCTCGTTTACTAGCATTGCATGGTTTAGTGCCTCGTCAGCTTGACCTACAGTTTCCCATAGAGAGGCTTGATTTTAATTCCATGGTACAGCATAAATTTATTTCCTCGTGGGCTAGTTTGAGTGAGTTGTCTTATGAAATAACCTTTCTCAAAGCTGGTTGGAGAAAGAGCAAGTCCGAGCGTGTTGTTCTTTTGCCTGCACCTGTTTTGTTTAACCTTGATAACAGGGAAGGATGGTCCCTCACTGAGGAGGAGCTTGACACGTACTTGGGAGAGCTCTCCCAAGAGGAGTAGGACACTAGAAGGGAGGTCACGGATGATTCGGTCTAGCCCTCGAATGAGGGAGAGTCTTCTTATCAGCAGCCCGCTTATGATTGGGGAGCTTCTTATTATTCTCATGGGCCCAGCTACGACCATTCTTACCAAGATCCGCCAGCCTGGAACCCCTATTCGTACATGGATTGATACCCACTTAGGCCAAAAGCCTAAGCTTGGGGGGAGGTACGCCGACACCGCACTCAGCTCCATATCATGTTGCATCGGTACTTTGTATCTTCATGTTTTCGTTCCCTTTTTAGTTTTCGTTCTTCTTTGCTTTTGCATTCTAAAAACACAAAAATACCAAAAATATTTTTGTTGTTTCTCTTTGGTTTGCTTCTTATTTTTGCCTTGGTTTGCTTTTCCCTTTTTGCTTTGTTTGAACTATTCGAAAAACCCAAAAAGATTTTGCTTTGCTTGTTTTTCTCTTTTGGTTCTTGTTTAAAAATCGAAAACACCAAAAATATTTGTTGTTCTTCTTTGGTTTTTGCGAGTTTGCTACAGGGTTCGGCAGTCCTCAGTGGATATTGGTTTCATATTATTATTCAAGCCGCACAAGTGAAGAGCAATAATGAGGATTAATAATAGCTTGAGGCGTGGTAAGAGGCTAGTAACGACCTCTATTTGTCTTCATTTTTGTACATATACTCATCATTGTGAGCTTGCTTAGTCCGTTCATGTAGGGTGTATGTTATCTTTGGATGCTTAGTAGTTCTTGATTTCTTGTGATTAGCTCCAGCTCGCTAATAGTTTGTAGCATGTCTCATGAATGTTTGCTTGCACTACTCTATTCATAAATTGGTATGACACCGTGGTAACCTCCCCTGAATATTTCATTTGATTGACTTGGCACATGCTCACGCATGCTCATGACTGTAATAATCAGTTAAGCCTCGATGAATTATTTTTCCTTGAGGATCTTGAATCACTTTCATGCCATGAGTAGTCATGTTTTGTTGCAAGCATGATAATGACAGCTATTGCTCTCTCGTTTGTCGCTCCCTTACTATTGCTAGCCTTCACTTCCACTGAGTGTTTTACTCAAGTTTCCAACTCCCTAAACCAAATATTTCCAAAGTGTCCACCATACCTACCCATTAGCATCATTTGCTACCTCCCGTGCATATTCAATATGCCTTGTTTTCTTCCGAATAAAATGTTTGCTTGTTATGAGAAAGTTAGTTAGTAAAGCTCTCACAAACTTGATGGCACACTTTATTTTCTTGCACTTAATAAACCTGAACCATTGCGTCCTTCTTTGTTGTGCATATGCTTGCGCTTTATGAGTTGAAGTTAGCAGAACCATGTATCATGGGGATCGCTTTCAATGCTTCATAAGTATTTTGTACCTAGTTGATATCATGTTCTTTTGCTTATGGATCCCGGCGGTGTGAAATAAAAGTGGAACTTGTAAGATCATGGAGTTTGTATGTATGTTAGAGAAACGCCTGGGCCGCTAGCCTAAGCCATGCCTAATCATGGTGGAAACTTGCAGCATAACCATAATGAGCATTCTATGAAGCATCCTCAATAAAAATCTATGCACATAGTAAATAAAAAGATCACCGAGATGCTCATTGTCTGCTTGCCTTGTATTTTGATTATGGGATAGCTCCCGTGTCATGTGCAAGGGGTACCCCGTTGGCGGTTCTCTATGATACGTATATACCTACAATGACAAGAGCTTACTTGTGACTGAAGTTGAGTAGCATGAGGATCGGTGTTCATAAGTAAGGGCATGAGACTTCGGTTTATAACTTGTCAAGCATATCCTCTTAGTTGTGTCACTTTAACCTTAATCACATTAAAGATGCTTATGATAGGGGCAATGAGAGCTGATACGTCCAAAACGTATCTACTTTCCCGAACACTTTTGCTATTGTTTCTCCTCTATACTTGTGTGATTTGGATGCAACTAATGCGAAGTAACGCTGTTTTCAGCAGAATTGCCTTGGTGTCTACTTTTTGTGTAGAAAATCAACTATCAGGAAAAATCCCGGAAAATATGCCAAAAATCCTATTTCACCCGAAGACCCCAGGAGCCAGAATACGAGACAGAGAAGAGCCCTGGGGTGGCCAGACCACCTGGTGGCGAGGGCCAGGCCGCGCCAGGGGGTGGTGTGGGCCCCCCCTCGGCCTCTCTCTTCGCCTATAAGGAGACTTCTGACCTAAAAACTACGGGGGGTTCGACGTTTTTCCATAAGGAGTTCCGCTCCGCTGCCACCACCAGATTCCATGAAACAGCACCAGAAACTCCGTTCTAGCACCCTACCGGGACGGGGAATTGGAGGAGATCATCGCCATCATCATCACCGTCACTTCTCCATCGACCATCCATGCTTCCCCCATCTATGAGTGAGTAATCCCCCGCTGTAGGCTATGGGGATGGTAGGGATTGGATGAGATCGTTCATGTAATGGCATCATATTGTTAGGGCATGGTGCCTAGTATCTTTTATTAGTGTTTTATGACTTTGTTGTGACTTGTTGTGCTTAATGCTTGTCACTAGGGCCCGAGTGCCATGATTTCAGATCTGAACTTATTATTGATTCATTATGATAGTATTGTTTTGGGTCTTATCTGCAAGTTGTATACAGACGTCGTTATCTGGAACCTATGGCCCCGAAGTGACAGAAATCGGGATAACCGGAAGGGAAAGGCTTTGATGTGAGGATCACATGTGTTCACGGAGTGTTAATGCTTTGCTGCGGTGCTCTATTAAAAGGAGCACCTTAATTGCCAGTAGTTCCCTAGAGGCCCCGCTGCAAACGGGCTGGCAGGACAAAAGTTGTTGTGCAAGTTCTCATTGCGAGCACGTATGACTATATATGGAACACATGCCTAGGATTGTCTAGTACTTGGATGCTTTATCTTATTTATCTGCAATTGACCTATGTTCTGATTGCTATGTGAATGCTCTTATCCATGCAACGCCCGTCCATCCATCCCTATGCCTACCGCACTCGAATTGCACTGTTTACTGCTTTTGATACTACTGTCTTTGCTTTACTACTGCTGCTACTTTACTATTCCTACTGCAAAACTGTTGCTACTGATAAACTGCTATGAGCAAGATTGTTTCCAGGTGCAGCTGAATTGACAACTCAGTTTTTAAGGCTGATAAATATTTTTTGGCTCCCCTTGTGTCGAATCAATAAATTCGGTTTCACTTCCCTCGAATATACTAGGATACACCCCCTATACTTGTGGGTCATCAAGACTATTTTCTGGCGCCGTTGCCGGGGAGCATAGCTTTATTTATCAAGTTCACTTGGATTCTCTATTGTTTGCTGCTATCCATCCATCATGTGTAAGTCCCGTGATGGCAAGGTTCCTATTTTACCATCCACTACAGAAGAGGTACGGTTCTGAACACCTCTACCGCTCTTGATTCACCGTCTGTTTTGAGTAAGTTCCTTACACCACCACATACACATGCTACACACACTGCTACCACTGCTGAATCTGAAACTTGTGATGCTTATGATGCTGCATCTACTGTGCTTGATAAGAGTGGTTCATTAGGTCCTTTCCTAGATGCTACGATTGCTAGAACTATAGTTGGAAATACTGAAACTCCTAATGGAGACACTGCCACATCTGTTAGCTCACCTGAGTCTAGTAAGAGTTATGATGCTGAAGAAGATTATGTTGAGATGACTGATGAATTTATTGAAGAATGTAGGAACACCCATGATACGAGCGCTGCTAAGAGTCTCCTTGAGAGGCATACTATTAGACCCAAATTATCTCTTGATGCTAAGTTTGCTGCTTCTCCCATAAACATTATAGATGAAGATTATGATTTCTCTCTCGATCTATCTTACATAGCTATTGTCGAGAAAGAACCTTTTTGTGGGACTAGGAATGAAAGTGCGGTAGCACATATGAATGAATTTTCTACCATGAGTGGCTTGTTTTCTGATGATATTAAGATGCGTACTTATTTTGTTGCTAAGATTTTCCCTTTTTCACTGAAAGGAGAAGCTAAAACTTGGTTTGGTAATTTACCTCCTGGATTTATTGATAGCCCTGAGTGCTTGATTAGTACTTTCCTATAGAAATATTTTGCTCCTAGTGCTAGACATGCTGTTTTGCAGGAACTTTTTGATTTCAAACAGGGAGAAAAAGAGGTATTGCCCGAATCTTGGGCAAGGTTTTGTGCTTTGATTCATGCACAGGCTTGAAGTCCATTACCTAAGAATGAGCTTCTTGATATATTTTATAATGGACTGACCGAGGAATCTAGGACATACCTAGATAGTTGTGCTGATTGTGTTTTCAGGAATAGGACTCCAAAGGAAGCTGAGGAATTAATGGCTAAAATAAGTAAAAATTATGAAGATTGGACTCCTCCTAAACAACCTATACCTGAAGTAATTGTACCTGAACCATCTATTCCTGTGCCTAGTCCAACATCAAAGAAGAGGGGAGTTATTTAATTAAATGATGAAGTGATGAAGGAAGCTAAGAAATGTCTTAAGGAGAAGGGAATTAAAGCTGCAGATGTCAAGAATTTACCCCCTATAGAAGAATTATGTAAGCCTATTCCCTACTCATCCACTATTGAGGTACATTCTCTCCAACACTTTGATGAAGGTGATATCCCTTACGCTAAACCTCCTGATCAATGCTTAGAAGAATTTGATATCTTTATTGTTAAGCAGGATTACTTTAATAAAAGGGTGCAAAATCATCTAATGGAAAACACTAGAGCTATTGTTGAGTTGAAAGATATTATGGAAAGAACCTCTAATGATGTTAAAATGATTGTTAAACACTTTCAAATGGTTCAAACTCAAATAGATCAACTCGTTAAAGTGCAAAACGACTTGCTAGTTAATGCTGCTAAAGACATGCTTATGAAATTAGAACTAGAAGTGGAGCTGCTACCCAGGATCCTCTATATCCTGAGGGGCATCCCAAAAGAATTGAGCAGGATTCTCAACAAGCTAAAAATAGTGGTTCTACTCGTAAGAAAAGGAAAAAGAAACATAAAACTGTTGTAGAACCCTCTAAACCTGCTATAGATCCTAATAGTATATCTATCTCTGATGCTGAAACTGAAAGTGGTAATGAAGAAAATGAAGTTCCTAATGAAGAAAAAGTTGAAGAAGAACCTGAAAACCACACTAAGAATACTAAATACACCAAAGAAGATTTTATTGCTAAAAAACATGGTAGTGAAAGAGAACCTTGGGTCCAAAAACCTATGCCTTTCCCTAATAAGAAACACAAGTCAAAGGAAGATGAACACTATAATAAGTTTTGTGAGTGGATGAAGCCTTTATTCTTGCAAATTCCTTTGACTGGTGCTATTAAATTGCCTCCTTACTCAAAGTATATGAAGGACATTGTCTCGAATAAAAGGAAGATCCCTAATGAAGAAATCTCTACTTTGCTTGCTAATTATTCCTTCAATGGTAAGGTTCCTAAGAAACTTGGAGACCCAGGGATTCCAACTATCCCTTGCTCTATTAAGAACAGTTATGTTAGAACTGCTTTGTGTGATTTGGGAGCTGGAGTTAGTGTTATGCCTTTTTCTCTCTATAAGAGGCTTCAGCTTGAAAAATTGATACCAACTGATATATCTCTGCAAATGGCTGATAAATCTACCACTATTCCTGTGGGTATATGTGAGGATGTACCTAATTAGGTGGCTCATAATTGCTTGATACTAACTGATTTTGTTGTGCTTGAAATGCCTGAAGATGATAATATGTCTATTATTCTTGGGAGACCTTTTCTTAATACTGTAGGAGCTGTTATTAATTGTAATCAAGGAAAGGTGACCTTCAATGTTAATGACAAGGAACATACTATCTATTTCCCCAAGAAGATTGAAATAACTTATGGTTTAAATTCTATTGAACATGTTGAAGGCATTCAAGTTGGACAAATATATTGTCCCATACCAAAAGAAAAATTTGAAACTATTATGATTGGGACCATTGCTATCAAGGTTGAGGTAACATAATCATTAATGGAATACAAAGTTTTGTCTCATATGAAATTGTTTGGTAGCAAGACTTGATCAACCTTGCTAACAAAAGGATTCCATTGAACAAAACAATGTTTTCATTATGATTATCCCCGTTTATTTCTATCCTTTGCATTTTAGTTTTTGCTTTCGTTTAGTTTCCTTTGTGTTCTTAGTTTGCTTGCATGCTAGAACTTCTGTAGTTCTAGCCTTGTTTTTGTCTTTGCATCATGTTTCCAAAAGAAAAAAAAAATCTGTCTATCAGAAAAATCATTCTTCTATTTCTAAAAAATGCCCAAAAATAAAGTGTCTCGAAAAATTCCAGAAAATTCATATTAAATTTTTTACATGAAAAAGGGGCAGAGGAGGACCTGGTAGGTACCAGAGGGTCCCACCAGGCAGGCACACCACATGGTGGCGCGGCCAGACCTAGGTGACGCCATGCCCTGGTGTGGGCCACCCCTGGCCCCCCACTTACTCTCTCACCTGCCACTTTCTTCTCTCTCCCGATTAAGCTCTAGTTCATAGCTCAAAATCGCGTTCTTTCTGTGCTTGCTCTCGATTTCTTCGATCTCCTTGCTCAGCCCATCTTTCTTGCTGAAATTTGGAGCAATTGTTCCTTGGTATGTGACTCCTCCCCTTATCCAAGGAGATTTGTGTTTAGTGGATTATATGTTGAGTATTTTGTTGCTGTAGGTGACTGGTTATGAGAGCTTGTAAGCTTGTTTGATGCTTAGAGATATAGTTTTGATGCATGTTTAGGCCTCTTGCAAGTCCCTATGAGTAGAATCCTTCATTATATTTACTTTGCAATCACTTGTTTAATAGGTGTTTAAATTTCAGAATACCAAGCATGAACAACCACACTTTTGGAGAGATATTTGAGAGTGATGCACCTAGGAGGTCAAGGCCCTCAAGAACAGCCTCTCAAGCTAGGCCATCATAGAATGAAGGCCTCATTGCAACACGTATTGGCAGCGAAAGAGATGATGGAGATGCTCACCCATCCTCTTTTCCTTGTTTTACTTTCTTGCAAGCTGCAGGTATTCTTGATGATTTCTTGCTACTGATTGAGAGGGTTGGCTTGACCTCTTATATGCAAGATGAGAGTGCACAATACGCTGTGCTCACCAAAACTTTTGTTGAGAGCTTCTCATTTACTAACACATCCTATCATTCCACTGTCTCTTTTAAAATCTATGATATGCCCTTCACCATGCCTTTGGAGAGATTTTGTAGTATTGTAGGTGTGCGTATGACAGGGACCGTGAAGAAAATTCAAGGGCGACCCGCTGATTTGTTGGAGCTTTACCGAGGTGTGACCAATGATGATGACCGTGTGGCGCAGTGTGGAAAGATAAGAAATATACAACTCCCTGCTCTTAGATACTTTGCATACTATCTTGCTACTAGTGTATTGGGTAGGGAGAACACTAGTAATATCTCCAACTATCACTTAGCTTTCCTTGCTGCTGCACTCAACAATGATACTCGGTACAATCTTGGCTCTCTTATTGCTCGCCGCCTAGCTGCTAGGGGGCCTATCTATGGGGGCATCATTGCCTCGCGTGTAGTCGATGCATTAGATCTTTCGGTGGCTCCTGATGATGTTATGCTAGCACCACAGAGGCTCGACCTTGTTGCCATGAAAACTCATCACTTTGTCACTGCTACCTCTAATTTGAACAATCTAGTATATAGGATGCTTTTCACTGACGGGGATGAAAGGGAGATCCTTTTGCCACAGCCTGCTTTGTTCAGTGTTGACAGGAGACCATGGTCGCGCTCCAAGGAGGAGGTGGAGGAGCAGCTTCGCTTGTTGGGTTTCCACGAGCAGCACCAGGAGGACGTGCCCTCCTATGATTACTCCGCACATTACGGAGGGGCGCACTCGGGCTCACACCAGGACGAGGGTACCTCCTCGTCGTACCCTAGTGACACTTCATCTTGGCCAGCCTGGGGCTGATACCCACTTAGGCCAAAAGCCTAAGCTTGGGGGGAGGTACGCCGACACTGCACTCATCTCCATATCATGTTGCGTCGGTACTTTGTATATTCATGTTTTCGTTCTCTTTTTAGTTTCCATTCTTCTTTGCTTTGCTTTCTAAAAACACAAAAAGACCAAAAGTATTTTTGTTGTTTCTCTTTGGTTTGCTTCTTCTTTTTGGCTTGGTTTGCTTTCCCCTTTTTGCTTTGTTTCAACTATTCGAAAAACCCAAAAAGATTTTGCTTTGCTTGTTTCTCTCTTTTCGTTCTTGTTTAAAAATCGAAAACACCAAAAATATTTGTCGTTCTTCTTTGGTTCTTGCTAGTTTGCTACAGGGTTCGGCAGTTCTCAGTGGATTATTGGTTTCATATTATTATTCAAGCCACACAAGTGAAGAGCAATAATGAGGATCAATGACAACTTGAGGCATGGTAAGAGGTTGGTAACGAACTCTATTTTTCTTCATTTTTGTACATATACTCATCATTGTGAGCTTGTTTAGTCCGTTCATGTAGAGTGTATGTTTTCTTTGGATGCTTAGTAGTTCTTGCTTTCTTGTGATTAGCTCCAGTCCGCTAATAGTTTCTAGCATGTCTCATGAATGTTTGCTTGCATTACTCTATTCATAAATTGGTATGACACTGTGGTATCCTCCTCTGAATGTTTCATTTGATCGACTTGGCACATGCTCACGCATGCACATGAATGTAATAATCAGTTAAGCCTTGACGAATTATTTTGCCTTGAGGATCTTGAATCATTTTCATGCCATGAGTAGTCTTGTTTTGTTGCCAGCATGATAATGACAACTATTGCTCTCTCGTTTGTTGCTCCCTTACTATTGCTAGCCTTCACTTTCCACTGAGTGTTTTACTCATGTTTCCAACTCTCTAAACCAAACATTTCCAAAGTGTCCACCGTACCTACCCATAGCATCATTTGCTACTTCCGTGCATATTCATGTGCCTTGTTTTCTTCCGAATAAAATGTTTGCTTGTCATGAGAAAGTTAGTTAGTAAAGCTCTCATGAACTTGATGGCACACTTTATTTTCTGCACTTAATAAACTTGAACCATTGTAAACTCTCCATGAAAGTTATATTCTTGCAAATTATAGGCTGGGGATTATCAGAACCGTGCTGTCACGGGGAACGCTTTCAAGACTTGTAAATATATACCCAGTTGATACCTTGCTCTTTTGTTTGCGGATGTCGTCGGTGTGAAATAAAAGGGGAGCTTGTAAGTCCATGGAGTTATGTATGTGTGTTAGAGAAACGCCTGGGCCGCTGGTCTAATCCATGCTGACATGGTGGAAACATGCAGCGTAACCATAATGATATCTATGAAGCATTCTTCTTATAAAAAAAGAGTTCTAGCTATTGAGAAAAAGAAAAAAAAAGAGAGTTTTATGAAAAGAGGAAAGAGAGAAAAAAGCACAATTTTCCCATGGTAAATAAGAAGATTGCTGAGATACTCATTGTCTGCTTGCCTTGTCATTTTGATATGGGGATTCTTCTGTATCATCGGGCAAGGGGTACCCCGTTGGCGGTTCTCAATGATACGCACATACTTACGATGACAAGAACTTACCGGTAACTAAAGTTGAGTAGCATGAGGAGTGGCCCTCGTACTCAAGGGACTTGGGATTTCCAGTTTATAGTCTGTCAAGCATATAACTCAGATTGGACCTCACTTTCACCTTAACCACATTAAAGATGCCTATAATAGGGGAAATGAGAGCTCAAAGCTAACAAGTACCATACTTTTAGCATTTGGAAGCCTTTCAAAATTATTCAAAACCTTTTCTTCTACTTGTTGAGTCTCCACATATTCTTTGAGCACCTTCTTGAGAGCATAGTTATCATTCTTTGTGTTTGTTTCATTACTTGATTATTTGTGTTATGACTTTGATGCTTGTATCCTTGATATCTTTACTTCTAGTCATCACTTGAACTTTAGAGGTGCCTTGGCATTCATAATCAAAGGCTAGCAAGATACCACTCTATCATACCTTTCTATGAGCATTGTAATGTTGCTTATGTTTGTGCTTCATGCTACTTATTATTTTTGAGTTGGAATCTCTTCATAGCTTGCAATGAGTATTAAGTAGACTCAGTTGCATACTCTTTATTATGAATTGTCTAAGTAGTTGATCACATTGCTGAGAATATTTACATCATATGAAGCAAATGTGTTCGTGAAAGTTCTTTTATCGCACTCAGTTTTCAACTGAATTGCTTGAGGACAAGCAATAAGCTAAGCTTGGGGGGAGTTGATACGTCCAAAATATATCTACTTTCCCGAAAACTTTTGCTATTGTTTCTCCTCTATACTTGTGTGATTTGGATGCAACTAATGCGAACTAACGCTGTTTTTAGCAGAATTGCCTTCGTGTCTACTTTTTGTGCAGAAAGTCAACTATCAGGAAAAATCCTGGAAAATATGCCAAAAATCCTATTTCACCCGAAGACTCGAGGAGCCAGAATACAAGACGGAGAAGAGGCCTGGGGTTGCCACACCACCTGGTGGCGCGGGCCAGGCCAGGCCATGCCAGGGGGTGGTGTGGGCCCCCCAGGCACCCCCTCGGCCTCTCTCTTTGCCTATAAGGAGCCTTCTGACCTAAAAACTACGGGGGGTTCGACGTTTTTCTAGAAGGAGTTCCGCTCCGCCGCCACCACCAGATTCCACGAAACAGCACCAGAAACTCCGTTCTGGCACCCTGCCGGGACGGGGAATTGGAGGAGATCATCGCCATCATCATCACCATCGCTTCTCCATCGACCATCCATCTTTCCCCCATCTATGAGTGAGTAATCCCCCGCTATAGGCTATGGGGATGGTAGGGATTGGATGAGATCGTTCATGTAATGGCATCATATTGTTAGGGCATGGTGCCTAGTATCTTTTATTAGTGCTCTATGACTTTGTTGCGACTTGTTGTGCTTAATGCTTGTCACTAGGGCCCGAGTGCCATGATTTCATATATGAACATGTCATTGATTCATTATAATAGTAGTGTTCTTGGTCTTATCTACAAGTTGTATACACACGTCGCCGTCCGGAACCTATGGCCCCGAAGTGACAGAAATCAGGATGACCGGAAGGGAAAGGCTTTGATGTGAGGATCACATGTGTTCACGGAGTGTTAATGCTTTGTTCCGGTGCTCTATTAAAAGGAGCACCTTAATTGCCAGTAGTTCCCTAGAGGCCCCGCTGCAAACGGGCTGGCAGGACAAAAGATGTTGTGCAAGTTCTCATTACGAGCACGTATGACTATATAAGGAACACATGCCTAGGATTGTCTAGTACTTGGATGCTTTATCTTATTTATCTGCAATTTCCCTAAGTTCTGATTGATATGTGAATTGTCTTGTCCATGCAACGCCCGTCCATCCATCTCTATGCCTACCGCACTCGAATCCCACTGTTTACTGCTTTTGTTACTACTGTCTTTGCTTTGCTTCTGCTGTTACTTTACTATTCCTACTACAAAACTGTTGCTACTGATAAACTGCTGTGAGCAAGATTGTTTCCAGGTGCAGCTGAATTAACAACTCAATTGTTAAGGCTTATAAATATTCTTTGGCTCCCCTTGTGTCGAATCAATAAATTGGGTTTCACCTACCTCGAAAATACTGTGATACACCCCCTATACTTGTGGGTCATCACTCATACTGGTAGATCCGATGAACCATTTCTCTTTATCTTTATCATTAGTTACGCTTATTTGTGTAAAGACTAAGCTGTGCTTATTTGTGTAAGACTAAGTTAGGCCTAACTGCGTAATATTCAGTGAATCCCAGCTTTTCTTTCCATGCTGATACGTCCATGTTGCATCACTATTATATGTCTTAATTCACTATTATTCATTGATATATTTCGTATTGAGGGGTGATACTTATGTTATTTCATCTGTTTTTGCATGGTTGATGACTTTTGGAGCATGGACCGATGCAGTCAGGATTCTGATGGAAAAGGTGCTGTTTGGAGGCAAAATTCGCGAAGATCAGAAAATCCGGGAAAATATACGGAAAATTCTATTTTTCCAGAAGACTCAAGATGCCAGAAGATGGAGTGGAGGTGGGCCACAGGGGGCCCACACCACCCCATGGGGCGGGCAGGCCTAGGCCGCGCTAGGGAGTGGTGTGGCCACCCTGGCCCACTCCAGCCTCTCCCCTCTGGCGTATATCTCCCTCCCGAAACCCTAAGACTCGGGGGGCGACCACAGAAAGATTCTGCCGCCTCTGCGGGGCGGAAAACACCGAGAGAGAAAGATCTCTCCGGCAGACAGATTTCTGCCGGGGGAATTCCTTCCCGGAGAGGGGAGATCGTCGCCATCAACACCACCATCAAGCTGGACTTCATCGGGATCATCATCATCATCATCACCACCATCATCACCATCAGCACCCTCATCACCATCTCCATATTGCTGTAACAATTGCGTTGAATCTTGCTATAGTTCATAGGGGAAACTTTCCCGGTGTTGATTACTCTTTGTAGTTGAAGCTATTGAGTGAACCATTGAATTATTGTTTATGTTCACATTGTTATACATCATTATTCCATCTCTGATGATGATCCATATGATGTCTTGTGAGTAGTTCGTTTTGTTCTTGAGGACATGGGAGAAGTCTTGTTGTTAGTAGTGGAGTTGTGTTGAGAAAGATTCAATAGATTGTTATTTAAGTTGTGGTGTACTTCTTCTAGTGGTGTCATGTGAACGTCGACTACATGACACTTCACCTATATGGGCCTAGGAGAATGCATTGTGTATTTGGCTACTAATCGTAGGGGTTGCCGGAGTGACAGAAACCTGAACCCCCGTTAGGAAACCATTGCACAAGGGACGTAAGGGTCTTAGAGTTTAAAGCTGTGGTTAGGTTTCTACCTTAATTACTTTCTTGTACTTACGGATGTTTGCAAGGGCGTTTAATCACAAGTATGTATTAAGTCTTGGATGGAACGGTACATTAGCACAGGTTCACCCACACAACACTTAGCAAGCTAGAGAAGATTAATCGACTATATGAAGCGAAAGCACTTGACAGTCTTCCCATGTGTCCTCGAGAATGTTTGGTCATCTATAGAGATACAACCGGCTTGTCCTTTGCTGCATAAAGGATTGGGCCACTTGCTGCATTTATTCCTACTATCTTTTATTTACTCGTACTTTGTTTACTTGCTTTATCGAAAACCCCTAAAAATCCATTTGCTAAGTATTTGCAGAGAATTCCTGATCCATACCACTAGCCAGCACCTTCTGCTCCCCGTTGGGTTCGACACTCTTACTTATCGAAAATACTGCGATACACCCCCTATACTTGTGGGTGATCACACGCCCATAACAACAGAATTGCAGCATAGAACATACAAAGGTAATGTGCATACTAGGCATTTTTTCTCAGGATAACAACCACTTCAAGCAAATGATACATGGTGTACGCATTTGAACGCATCACTAGAATGTGCCACCTATTGATGATTGATGACATGGATCTAGATTTTCTGCGCGTATTTGCATTGAATCGCTCATTGATTTGTTCACATATTTTTTGGCAATGGTTGATGAACTCCACTCTCTTGGTAACTTGCTTCGTCAGCGAGCACTTGTTGATGCAATGCAAAGTACAGAACATGGTCGACATCATCATTCCATTTTGGTTCTCTATGTTTCGTCATCACGGAGCTACTAATTTCAAATGAAAATCTAGTAAACAACATATGTGTACATTGTTAGAGTATGCTATGGCCACGGTACATACATGTTTTTCTACAATCACAAGAAGAAAACTTGACATTTTAACCTTGTTGGCGTTGTGCCGAACTGGGTGGATGCGGCTTTGGGGTTCGGAGAGGAAGGCACCGTGGCTGGTGCGTGTGCGACCATAGCGACGGCGAGCTCGGATTCTGGAGGAGGCCAACAGGACCGAGCATGGTCGGCATGATCACAGATCTCACCCGGGAATGAATTCCCGTCCCTGCGGCGTGCCATGGGTGCGGCCATGGTGAGGGCGAGCTCCGATTCGGGATGGGGAGGAGAACGGGGCCGAGCAGGTTCATCCAAGTCCTAGATCCACTCCACGGCCGTGACCATAGATTGCCGCCTCGGAGGAAGAAGGAGACGCGTAAACGATGCATGCGCCAATGCTACAAGCCTACATGACAGCCTACATGGCAGCCACGACGGTAGCGACATAACGGTGAAAGCTGACAGGGGGCCCAACTTGACGGCCGTTAGCCTAGTTTTTTGTATTGAAACGTAAAGTTGAATTTGTACCGAAAAAGACCCTCTGAGTATTTGGCACGCCAACTGTAGTCATCGCGGCTGATTTCAGGGAACTTGGGTACCGCGTTTCCTAGGCGACCCAACTTTCAGGCCGCAAAATGATATTCTCCTAGGGCGTTTAGTTTCACCTGTAGCTGTGCAAAACATCTGATGGGAATAAAAGATAGAAATAAAGTATGCATGTACTTGTTAGAGCAAGATAAATTATATGTGGGAAGTGCATCCATAATTGCTATTTCCTCCGCAACTGCTTATAGCAATAACCTACTAGTCTCATCTATAGAAGAAAGATAACTAATGATATGCATAGTGATGTCAGCATTAATCCCAAGTAAATCCCTCACATACATCTGTAGTACCCCTTCTGTCACTGGGGTTCCCAACCTGCAGATCAGTCATTAGTCATACTCCCTATACTTGGCTCAACCTTGGGGTCTTGGGTACCTGACAAGTCCTTGGATTGAGGCAAGAGAGGATACAATAATCATAATGTCATACAAACTAATACACGATCACATCTATGATAAATAACATGCACGATCGCTACATGGCTAGGTCGAAGCCCTTATCTCAAGGAGAATTACTCACACATAGAGATGAGATCAACAATCATAAACATTGTAATGAAAATCATAAAATTGATAGCAATAGTCTTACAATGTCGCCAATCGGAGAAGATATCTACTATTACAAGTGGTGGAATATGGCTATGGAGATGGAGAAGGGTTTTGAGATATGGAGGCGGCTGGTGATATATCGCAGAGTCTTTTGGCAAAGTCTGGCTTGTTTTCTCGTCGCCCGAGGCTTCTTTATATAGGGGTCCCTTCATG
This sequence comes from Avena eriantha, assembly GCA_910589775.1. Lineage (NCBI taxonomy): Eukaryota > Viridiplantae > Streptophyta > Magnoliopsida > Poales > Poaceae > Avena > Avena eriantha. The sequence goes on from OU342746.1 coordinate 240,782,801, forward strand.
AAAGTTGTTCTGTTTGACCTAACGGTGGCGGCGCCAAATATACGACCAGAGCTATACGATCAGAATTTTTCTCCAGTCGTATAGTTGGTCGTTAAAGCGTCTGCCTCCGCTTCACAGCTCCTGGTTTCTTCTGGTTGTTGGAAATCTCATATCTTTGACTTTAATGTAGTGATTCCCATCTTTAAACGACATTGTCTGCGCAGGAAAAATATAAAAGAAAGGATTGCATACCCCTTTGAATATTAGGCATTAGTGGCAGGATTTAGAGAGATATTTCATCAAAATTATGAATAATATATAGTTTAAATGTGGACGTGGATGGCTATATTTCAGATCCATCAACCTCCCCAAGCTTAAACTTGATCATCCCCGAGCAAGAAAACCAAAATCAAAAAGAACTCAACATTAAACTTAAATAACGAGATGGTGATCTTACTCATGATTAGTGGTCTCATGTTTCCTCCACTTCATAAATCAGAAAAACTTCAGCATAGATAGAGTAATGGCAAGCATATCATACGGGTTTTATGCATCCTTATAGTGCAACAAAATTATTGTCAACATGGATGATTCAAATGAGTAAACTTTATTCCATGTAATGTAATCAACTCATAGGCTTGCCTTTGAACGATAAAGTATAATCATGTAAATTGAGAGTGTGAGAGTTATCATCAAAAGCATATACTGGAGTATCTCAATTCTCCCACATCAATAAATCAAGACTTTTCAAGCACTACTTTTATATTCATTGTCCTTCAAGAATTTCAATTTTCGAGTAATTGAGAGCATGCCAAAGATCCTAGTTAGTTTATCGTGCTGTGATGGACACTCGTGGCATCACTAAGGTTTTTGTTACTTTTGTATAATGATTACTCATAATAGCCAGAGGAGTGATTCCATCATGATTATAGTTACCCAGTAGTGCCAAGAATCTTACTCACTATAGCATTGCTGCTACAAGTGTTTAATCAACTCATAGCCAAAATCTAGGAGTTTCCTCCATGAAGATCGTTCGTAGGCCAGCAGAGATGTTGGCATCCCATGAAGTTTGGCACGCATAAAGCTATACGATTCTTATGATTAACAAGTCAAACTTTGGCATGCTCACAAAAACCACAAAACATTAATTCAATCAAAAAAATCCTTTCAAGAGAGCTATCAAGTCAATCAACATTTTTAGTGGTGTTGAGTGTCTCTAGAAATAAACATTCAAGACTAAGAACTACAACACCCAAGCCTTCAATTGTGAGACTTTTTCTTATTACAATTGTTTAGCAATTTTTATGCAAGACTTTGTTAATTATGAAAGCTGGAACAAAACGTACCCAATTGAATACCCATGCAAACGAAAAATCTTACTACAATTCAAAGACTCACTCCACCAATATAATATCTCAACATTTACTAATAACTAGCATAGGTTTCTCAAACTTCAAAAGTGGGGAGTGATAAGGCATACCTCTCATATTTGGTTCCACTTCTCTCTTCCTTTTTTATTTGCTTCTTGGAAACTCGAAGTCGATCACTCTCCTGTAAATACATGAAAACCTCGAGGAGGAAAGAAAAGAAAGAGGGAAAGTAAGGAAAATGGAGAAATATTTTTGTGGTTTTTAAGAGAGGGAGTTTAAATAATAGAAAATTGGCGGCAAAGCCCGGCTATAAAATCTTGAAAGCAAATAGAAAGAACTAAAAATAAGGTTTTGGGGAAACCAACACGAGTGCTTATAAACTCAAATAAGAATACAACCTCGAAATAAATAAAAGCAAATGAACGCCAAATAAATATACATGACGAAACTTCCCCAAGCTTAGGCTTTTGCAAGCCCTTCAAATCATTGTGGTGGCGGGAAAAAGTCGTAACTCCAGTTCGCAAATTGAGTTGAGAGGTTACTAGTTGATTCTCAGAGGTTCAAAGAGAGGCTATGCATCCTCTCCACAGTCCCTCCAAGTCCTTGGAAGTCTTGGTATGTAGCAAAACGGGTTTGTTGCTGCTCCTCTTGATATGGAACTTCTTGTTCCTCCCCTTGGTCCTCATCCTCCTTCGGAATCTCCTCCTTAGGTTGTTGTTGCTCAACCTGCAAGTCATATAGCAAACGTCATTCCTCGATAGAGAAAATACCATTAGGCATAGGAGCGGGGTAGAGACGCCCAGCTCCAGCAATATGCAGGTAATAAACACCACCTCTCCTAGTAGCATTCCATAAGCTTTCAAAGTGGAGATACCAACATGTGTCTCACCAAGTACGGGTTGCAACTCACCTTGGTTGATGCCTAGGGCAATGGCAAGCACGGTGATGATCCATGCACCTGTGATTCGTCCTTGGCTCTAGGAGGCTTGGTGCTCCAAGTAGTGCACAAGGATGACACCCAAGTTGAGTGACAAGCCGCAGTTGATGTAAGCAGCCTTTGCAAGGACTAGGATGTCCTTCTTGTTGGGTCTCGTGAACTCATTATGTGCCTGCAAGGTGTTAGAAATAACATAGAACAAATAGCAAATTGCAGGATGTTGACTATTCTTCCCCTTGTTCACTCTAGTAGTGAAACTCATTCCATTATAGTATTGTTAAAGGGTAGGTTCTAAGCTAGCAAAGGATGCACGTAAGGTTTTAACATCATTGTTTGGCAAATTAAAACATGTGCACCATTCATCTAATGTTAAAGTGTAGTTGTTGTTCATTAGTTGGAAAGAAATAGTGTCCTCTCCTTGCCATTGTTTAACGGTACTTTGCAACGAACATAGAAATTCAATGGTTAAGCGGCGATAAGTAGGCACATCATTGTACACAAAGTTTTGCAGGCCAGCTCTATTGCAAAAGTAAATTAAAGTCATCAAAAATACCGAGTTGGTTCAATATAATGGGTCAAGCCCACTTGGTGGCCTTCACTTCGTGGTTCTTGATCCTATTGAAGCGATCACGTTGGGGCTCATCCCTGAACCGTATCCCCATGAGTTCTTGACTGGCAGCCCGAGAAGTGCTAGCAGTGGCACGAGCACAAGTTTGGCTCCTTGTGTTCATCATCTAAAACATTGAAGAAAGGAAAAAATAAAACTTTTTGATCCAACAATAGTAAGTCTATCATATTCCTCATCATAGCACTCTAAAGAATCTCCTCAAAATAATAATCTAGGCAATAAAATCATGGCAATAGGTTCATAGTAGGTCTCACCCTAGATTGATAATGACAATAGAGCGAAGATGAATTTGCAAAAAGTAATTGGAGGATCGGAGGAGAAACATACTATAGATCACTTTTGTGCAAGGAAATCGAACAAAATTGAGTAGAGATGAAGATCTCTTGAGGTTTTGAGAGAGTTTGAAGGTAGAAGAGATAAAAAGGATTGAAGTTTTGGAGTTGGAGTACCTTCCCGTGCGTTTTTGTGGTCGGACACAACTATACGGGCGCAAATATATGGCCAGAACAATGCGTTCCCGCCGTATAGTTGGCATTCTGTCAAAATATTAGGGTTTCCTCCTAGCCGTGCAACTATACGGCCGGAACAAAATGTTCTCGTCGTATAGTTGGTCATCAAACTGTCTGTCCCTGGGAAAGAATATATAGAAAGGCATCGATATCTATACGACCGAAACTATACGGCCAGAATTTGTATTCGCGCCGTATAGTTGGTCGTTAAACTCTCAGTACATTAGAAAAGAATTTGTACGGAGGCACCGATATCTATACAACCGGAGCTATATGGCCGGAATTTTTATTCCAACCGTATAGTTGGTTGCTAAACTCTCAGTACATATGCAAGAAAAAAAATCAATGGAAAAGATATCTATACGACCGGAACTATACGGCCGGAATTTTTATTCCCGCCGTATATTTGGTCATTAAACTCTCTATGTGCATCAAAAAATAATGTTTCTTCAAAAACTATTTCTTTTCATGTAATTTAGTGATACACCTTGTTTTTGAAAAAAAATTGATAGTAAATATTGTTGACCAACAACAACATGAATAAAGCAGGATTTTTAGTACTACCGAACTTTTTCTCCTCAATTGGAGTTTTCTAGCACTCTTTATTGAACATAAACTTAAACTAAAACTTTAAAACTTTACTTAAACCTTTATTTCACATGGGTTGCCTCCCATGAAGTGCTCTTTTATGGTCAATATAGCTTGACCTCAATGTTTCTTACTTAGGCCGGATGAGTGGAACACCCACTCCAAAGTAATTGGCCTTCAAAGTGATGGCCTCCTTTTCATCAAGCTTGGCTTTTTTCTTCCTAGGGAAATGAATAACAAAAGGATCCCGCGAAGGCAATGGAAACTTCACGTTCACTTCATGTGGATTAATCAAAGCCTTAGTAGTTCTTAAGAAAGGACGGCCTAATATAATAGGAGAAGTAGCATCTTCAGGCATGTCAACAATAACAAAATCAATGAGAGAGGGTCAGCCTTTAATGTATACTAAAGTATTCTCCTTAATTCCTACAACTTGTTTGTAGGTAGAATCTGCTAGATGCAATTTTAATTAAGTTACTTCAAAGGAGCCAAGATTTAACTTGTTAAAAAGACTCTTTGGAATTGTTGAGACGCTTGCACCTAGATCACAAAGTGCAGCTATCTCATTGGTTCCAATTTTAATCTTAATAGTAGGCTCAAATATGTCATCTAACTTCACAGGTAATTTTTCAGCAATTTTCTTATATTCTTCCTCAAGCTCACGTACCTTAACTGCTACCTGGTTAACAAAGTGTTGGTACATAGCTTCCTCACTACCTTCACTTACCGGAATCTTGACGTTGATCCTTTTTACGAGATCTTCAACGGTGTAACTTGGTGAAGGAGCATTACTATAGTCAAGTTCTTCACGTTCCTCCCTTTGGATTCTCATCATCTTGAGGTCTTCAACAGGATTTGTCTCAGCTTTACCTGCAAATTTAGTTAGAATGAGAGTTTGACTCTCGGTTATCTTACCTAGTTGTGCCTCAACGATCCGCGTTCTTTCTTGGAGGGCCAGCAAATCATTTCTCAAACTAATAGCTTGGTTAGATAATTTACCAAGCATAGCATCATGGTTCTCCGTTATTTTAACAAGAATATTTTTTTGTTCATTTTGTGAGTCTATAAAAGACTTTAGTGTTTCTTGGAGACTACCATTACTAGATCCCATATTATTATTAGAGTTACCTGCATGACTAGAATAATGTTTCTGAAAGTTAGGATTGTAATTCTTCTCCCAAGCAGGGTTATAATTATTATGAGCTACGAAGTCTATTTCTTCAATATTTGTTTAAGGGGTGGCTCTTACCTTGGTTTCCTTACCTATTATGGCTAATATGTGCTCATCCAACTTGTCATTGGGTTCTTCATTTTCTTGTGCTGAAATGGAGTTCACCTTCTTCGTGTTTGATCTATCCACATTCCATTGGGCATGGTTGTCAAGCATGTTGTCTAGCAGCTGCTTTTCTTCGGTAATATGTTTACCCATAAATGTTCCTCCAGCTGTAGTGTCAAGCATAGACTTAGACACAGGGTTAAGAGCATTATAAAATAGATGGAGAATTAACCAGTCTTCCATCCCATGACTAGGATAGTTTCTCATGCATTCTTTCATCCTCTCCCATGCAAGCGCTAGTGGCTCATGCTCTTCTTCTCTAAAACCAGTAATATTAGATCTAAGTTGCATAGTCTTTGTAGGTGGGAAAAATTTAGTCATAAATAAAGAAGTACATCCCACCCATGATGTCATAGTATTTCTAGGCAAAGATAGCAACCATTATTTTGCTCTCCCTCTAAGAGAGAAAGGAAATAAATGCAATTTGACCGCATCGGGGTCAATGTCTTTAATACGCATCATATCACATATTTCAATGAATGTATTTAAGTGCATACCTGCATCTTCAACAGCAGAGCCTCCAAATTTATTCTGTTGAACCAAACTTAAGTATTGTGGCTTAATTTCATAGTCATCAATAGCAATTGTTGGATGAGTAATAGAAGTACGCAAATAATCATTGTTGGGAGTAGAAAACTCCCCAAGCTTCTTTACAGCATATTTCCAATGTTTTTAGGTTTTCTTAAACAAAGAATTATAATAGTAAAAGCAAGAATTTGAAAGGCTAACTAATTTTTTGGTTAATCAAATAAAGACTAAAAGCAAACTAACAAAATTAAAAACAAGAATTAAAACTAGAAGGTTACTAATAACCTAACCAAGCTAGCCCGAAAAAGGGTTGATACCTTCCATCCAGATTACGGATGTAGTATAGCTTCTTTTTCCCTAGTAGACCTAGGTTATCGAATCCTCAGGAAGCGAATGCATAGTGAAGTTACTTTAACAGACCTTCTGGAGTTTTAGAATTCCTTTTGTGTTTTTACCGGACCAATAGCTTGCGTCTTTTTGTTGTTGTCGGTGATGGAGAGAGAGGGCTTAGGGCATTCGGTTTCACCTGTAGTTGTGCAAAACATCTGATGGGTATAGAAGGTAGAAATGAAGTATGCATGTACTTGTTAGAGCAAGATAAATTATATGTGGGCAGTGCATCCATAATTCCTATTGCCTCTATAACCTCTTATAGCAATAACCTACTAGTCTCATCCATAGAAGAAAGAGAACTAATGATATGCATAGTGATGTCACAATTAATCCCAAGTAAATCCCTCACATACAGCCGTACTACCCCTTCTATCAGTAGGGTTCCCAACTTGCAGATCAGTCATTTCTCATATTCCCTATACCTGGCTCAACACTCGGGGTCTTGGGTACTAGGCAAAAGAGGATACAATAATCATCATGTCATATAAACTAATACACGATCCCATCTATGATAAATAACATGCATGATCGCTACATGGCTAGGCCGAAGCCCTTAGCCCAAGGAGAATTACTCGCACATAGAGATGAGATCAACAATCATAAACATTGTAATGAAAATAATAAGATTGATAGCAATAGTCTTAAAATGTCGCCAATCGGAGAAGAGATCTACTATTACAAGTGGTGGAATATGGCTATGGAGATGGAGAAGGGTTTTGAGATCTAGAGACGGCTGGTGATCTATGGCAGAGAATTTTGGCGAGGTCTGGCTTGTTTTCTCATCGCTCGAGGCTTCTTTATATAGGGGTCCCTTCACGAAAGTTGTTCATTTTGACCTAACGGTGGCGGTGCCAACTATACGACCAGAGCTATACGGCAAGAATTTTGCTCTGGTCGTATAGTTGGTCGTTAAAGCGTCTACCTCCGCTTCACGGCTCCTGGTTTGTTCTAGTTGTTGGAAATCTCGTATCTTTGACTTTAATGTAGTGATTCCCATCTTTAAACAACATTATCTGGGAAGGAAAAATATAAAATAAAGGATTACATACCCCTTTGAATATTAGGCATTAGTGGCAGGATATAGAGAGATATTTCATCAAAATTATGAATAACATCCAGTTTAAATGTGGACGTGGATGGCTATATTCCAAAGCCATCATGCACGCCCACCATCAACAATGTCGTGATCACCAATACATTCATCAGCGGAGGTGCAGGCCTCAACATCATCTCAGGAGACATTTGAGAAGCTGCAAGTGCCCTACGAATGCCTGATTCTTACAATTCCCTTCTCAGGAGTGACTGAAGGAACAACTGTGCCCCTGGGGCAGGTGAAACTCCCTTTCAGATTCGGGTCCAGCAAGAACTACCGCACCGAGCATATCGAATTCGACGTGGCGCAAGTAGGTTTTCCCTACAACACCATCCTCGGCTACCCGTGCTCACAAAATTCTTGGTGGTAACGCACCATGCCTATAACCTCACTAGGCTCCCGGGTTGCAGCGGCTCCATCACCATCCATGCTGATGAGAATGATACAGTGCGCTCCATGAAGCATGTCTAGAAGGCTGTAATTGCTACATACCCCCACTACTGAGGATGCCATAGAGCTCCCCACGAAGAAGAAGCAATCATCCTCTCAAGAACAGGACTCAACCAAGAAGGTGGCACTAGATGTAGTGGTTCGGGGGCTTCCACCACTACCAGTGGCGACTTGCTTTCCAAATATCCTCTAGGCAAGCACTTACAAGTTCGCATGGACACTGTCGGACATGTTCGGTATACTCAGGAAGGTGATCGAGAACCACCTGGCAACACACCCCACTACGTGCCCCATGAAACAAAAGGCGCACCACAAGGCACTAGAGAAAGAAAAGTATGTCATACAAGAAGCAAAGATGCTAATGAAGGATTTCACATCACCGAGAATGAAGACATAACAAAGACACTCATCAAGTCCATGATCCTCAGTGAGAATGACAGACATGGAAAGTTACCAATTACGGGCAAGCCATTCGCCATGCTTCACGAGGAGAAAGACTTAGCGCTTGAGAAACCAAGCCCCGAGAAGTGCCTCATCTACTCCATCATACAAATGCTACACATCGCACACGACCGCTATGTTAGGCAGCAGGGGCTACTATACACTCTCCCACTGCTGTTGGTAAGCTTCATAGCTACTAAAAGGGCATGTATTCCCCAGGTGTGGTTTTGGTAATTAATGACAATCTTTATGGACTAATGTTTGAATTAAGTTTCACTTGTAGTATTTATCCATTGGCATCACTTGGACCATGTGTTGGTTTCAAGGTAGAAGAAATGAAGAAGAATAATAAAGAAAAGAAGATCAAGAGTGTCTCGAAGAAGAATATGGAGTTCCTCATGTGTAGCTTCAAGACATCATTCTTATGAAGTTAGAAGAATGAAGCGCAAGCTCAAGAAGCTCCACCTCTAGAATATCTCATGCTTGGATCTTGCCATCCTCGGTGATCATGGATTGATGAAGACAAGTTCAATGAAGAGGTCTCTTATGGTGTATGGGAGAGAAATTCACAAGTCTTCGTCAAGCAAGAGTGAGCAAGAGCAATCAAGAAAGGGGTTCCACCTTGAGAAGTTCAAGACGATCTACGTGAAACTCAAGTGGAATTCTCAAGGAAACGATATGATCTTTACAGGGTTTCTCTTTTATCAGTATCATGTTGTTAGTTGGGATACTGGGTTTAGGATATATAGTTGTACTATCAAGAGGGGCTCCGAGTGAGTGAATCGATCGCATGATTCAAAGATAGCTCAAACATTTACATTCCTGCATCATCTTTCTTGGTTTTTGTTTGGTCTTGTCCATTTGAGGATATAGGGCTTGCTTATATTCATAACTGTTGGGTCCGCAACATAGAAAACAAAAAATTTCCTACGATGAGAACTACACGCCAAGATCTATCTGCTAGGTACAAAGCAACAGGTGCACATACATCCAACGAGAACTTACCCTCGAAGACAACGAGTTTTCTTAACGAGTAGGAACTCGTGGTTGATGTAGTCGTACACTTGCTGATCTCAAGATCGAGTGGAAGTCCGAGCGCCGCAACTCAGCAGCGCATCCGTACTCGCACACACGTTCAAGCCACCGGACAACCTCCACCTCCTCGCTCCAGCGATCCAGCGGAAGCAGCAACTCCTTCCAGACGAAATTCCACCAGAAACATGTATCTCGCTAATCCGAGACCATGGGGGAATAATTCTAGAGGGGGAGAGAAATCCTTCACGAGGAGGTGTGAGGAAGAAGAAGGAAGAGGGTGGCCTTTTATAGGAGGAGGGGGGTACCCCCTCTCTCCATGGCCGGCGCATGGGGGGTGACCCCTCACCTCCCCCATTCATGTGGTGGTAACCCCTCCACATTAAAATGCCTCTTCACATTCCCCTTTAAAGTCCCTACTATAAATGCATTAAAATTCTCTAAGTTTAATGCTCTCTCATTCAATAAAACTCTTTTATTAAATTTAGTCAGAATTTTGTTAATTACTTTAATTAACAAACATTCACATATAGCCCCTTGCAATATTTCAATATCACATGCAGAACCACTTTCTGCAATTTCACCCGAAACAATTTCTGGTTTCTATCGAAACAATTCCTACGCTTTGCAATTCTTTCGTCTGAAACATATGTGCTCCAAAATTGTGTCCGGTAACCCTTAATTGTGTCACCCTACGGTTCGCGAATAATGCAGACATGATTGCGACTCCTCTCAGATCAATAGTCAGAAGCAGGATCTGGAGATCCATACTGACTCCTGCATATTCAACGATGACTTCTGTGATTGTGAGAACCTTTAACGCTTGTAACTAAATCCCTTTGTCTCTTGATATAATACATGTCCGAGATTCGATCATCGGTATCCAAATACCTAGTTTGATCTCGTTACCGACATGCACTCTTTTTTTGTTCCCGTGATATAACATTGTAGTGATCACATCACTTGCTTGCAAGCTATCTCAATGTGATATCACCGAGAGGGCCCAGAGTATATCTATCCGTCATCGGGATTGACAAATTCCACTCTTGATCCATGAGCCTCAACATAACACCTTCGTAGTACTGAACTCATCTTTATAGTCACCCTGTTACGGTGTGACGTTTGATGTTATCAAGATACTCTTCAGGTGTTAGCAATTAAACATGATCTCATGGTATAAGGATAAAGATTACTTCGTATGATGTTATAGCAATATAAACATAATGACTTGATCGTAATGCTATGCTTCGGATGAATGTTCATCACTTCATTCCACCAATGGTGTGACCTTGTTATTAACAACATCCAATGTCCATGATCAGGAAACCTTGATCATCTTGTTAATCAACAAGCTAGTCTATAAGAGAGGCATAACTAGGAACCCTTTTTGTTTATTAAACACACATGTATTGATGTTTCTGATCAATACAATTCTAGCATGCAAACTAAACATCTATCATATATAAGGAATACATAATAACAACTTTATTATTGCCTCTCAGGGCATATTTCCTTCAGTCTCCCACTTGCACTAGAGACAATAAGCTAGTTCACATAGTGATAAATCTAACACCCATGGAGTTCTGGTGTTGATCATGTTTTGCCCTAGGGAGATCTTTAGTCAACGGATCTGCTACATTTAGGTCTGTGTGTACTTTACAAATCTTTATATCTCCATCCTTGACATGCTCACGGATGGAGTGAAACCGGCGCTTAATATGCTTGGAATTCTTGTGAGACCTCGGTTCCTTTGCGTTGGCTATGGCTCCATTGTTGTCACAATAGATCACCATCGGGTCCAACGCACTAGGAACCACACCTAGTTCCGTAATGAACTCTTTCATCCAAACCACTTCCTACGCCGCTTCTGAAGCAACAACATATTTCGCCTCCGTCGTTGATCCAGCCACCACAGGTTGTTTGGAACTCCTCCAACTAACTGTTGCTCCGTTCAAGAGAAATACGTATCCGGATTGAGACTTAGAGTCATCCGGATCGGTGTCAAAGCTAGCATCGACATAACACTTAGCGACTAGCTCTTCTTCACCTCCGTATATAAGAAACATATCCCTAGTTCTTCTCAAGTACTTGAGGATGTTCTTGACCGCTATCCAGTGTTCCAAACCTGGATCAGATTGGTACCTACTAGTCAAACTAATAGCATGTGCCACATCCGGTCTTGTACATAGCACGGCATACATAATAGAGCCTATGGCCGAGGCATAGGGGATCTTATCCATCATCTCTCATTCCGCCGTAGCCGGACTTTGAGTCTTACTCAATGTCTTGCCTTGCAACATAGGTAAGAACCCCTTCTTACTTCCGTCCATATTAAACTTCTTTAATATCTTATAAAGGTATGTACTCTGCGATAGCCCAATTAGGCGCCTTGATCTATCTCTATAGATTTTAATGCCTAATATATATGACGCTTCACCAAGGTATTTCATCGAAAATTTGCTGTTTAGATAACTTTTAACACTGTTTAAAAGATCTATATCATTTCCAATCAATAATATGTCATCCACATATAATATCAGAAATGCCACATTGCTCCCACTCACTTTCTTGTAAATACAAGCCTCTCCATAAGTTTGGACAAATCCAAACTCTTTGATCACCTCATCAAAGCGGAGATTCCAACTCCGGGATGCTTGCTTTAGTCCATAGATGGATCGCTGAAGTTTGCATACCTTATTAGCATCCTTAGGATCGAAAAAACCCTTAGGTTGTATCATATACAACTCTTCTTCAATATTACCATTGAGGAACGCAGTTTTGACATCCATCTGCCATATTTCATAATCGAAATATGCAGCAATTGCTAACATAATCCTAACCGACTTAAGCATCGCTACGGGAGAGAATGTCTCATCATAGTCAACTCCTTAAATTTGTCGAAACCCCTTTGCGACAAGTCGAGCCTTATAGATGGTCACATTACCATCAGCATCAGTTTTTCTTTTGAAAATCCATTTATTCTCAACGGCCTTTCGATCGTGAGGTAAGTCCACCAAGGTCCAAACTTGGTTCTCGTACATGCATTCCATGTTGGATTTCATGGCTTCTAGCCATTTTTTGGAATCCGGGCTCATCATCGCTTCTTCATACGTCGTAGGGTCATCCATTTCATCAACCATGAAATTCACAACAGGATTGCCGTACAGTTCAGGAGCTGCACGTGTCCTGCTTGACCTGCAAGGTTCGGTAGTGTCCTCTTTCGGAGTTTCATGACCAATATCATTAGCTCTCTCTTCATTAGGTGAAGTCAACTCCGAAACAACTTCCGGTGCTGCGCTACTCGCCATTTCATGAAGAGAAGGTTCAATAACCTCTTCGAGTTCTACCTTCCGACTACTCACACCTTTCGCGAGAAACTCCTTCTCAAGAAAGGATCCATTCTTGGCAACAAAAACCTTGCCCTCAGATCTGTGATAGAAGGTATACCTAATCGTTTCCTTAGGGTATCCTATGAAGAAGCATTTTTCCACTTTGGGTTCGAGTTTATCCGGCTGAAGTTTCTTAACATAAACATCGCATCCCCAAACTTTAAGAAATGACAACTTAGGTTTGTTTCCAAACCATAATTCATACGGTGTCGTTTCAACGGATTTAGATGGTTGCCGATTTAAAGTGAATGTAGCTGTCCAGTGCATAACCCCAAAATGACAGTGGCAAGTCAGTCAGAGACATCATAGATCGAACCATATCCAATAAGGTACGATTACAATGTTCCGACACACCATTACGTTGTGGTGTTCCGGCAGGCGTGAGTTGTGAAACTATTCCACACTCTTTCATGTGTGTGCTAAACTCGTAACTTAGATACTCTCCTCCATGGTCAGACCGTAGAAATTTGATCTTTCTATTACGATGATTTTCCACTTCATTCTGAAATTCCTTGAACTTTTCAAAAGTTTCAGATTTGTGTTTCATCAAATAGATATACCCGTATCTACTCAAATCATCCGTGAAAGTGACAAAATAACGATATCCACCTCGCGACGACACACTCATTGGTGCACACACATCAGTATGTATGATTTCCAATAAATCTGTCGCCCGTTCCATTGAACCGAAAAACGGCGTTCTAGTCATCTTGCCCATAAGGCATGGCTCACATGTATCAAATGATTCAAAATCAAGTGATTCCAAAAGTCCATCAGAATGGAGTTTCTTCATGCGTTTAACACCAATATGACCTAGACGACAGTGCCACATATATGCAGATATAGCATTATCAAGTTTAATCTTTTTAGCATTAACATTATGAATATGCATAATATTACTATCGAGATCCATCAAAAATAAACCATTCAACATAGGTGCATGACCATAAAAGATATTATCCATATAAATCGAACAACCATTGTTTTCAGATTTAAACGAATAACCACTTTGCATCAAACATGATCCGGATACAATGTTCATGCTAAGTGCAGGCACGAAATAACAATTATTCAGGTTTATAACTAATCCCGATGGCATATGGAGAGGCGGCATCCCGACGGCAATCACATCAACTTTTGATCCATTGCCGACCTACATCCTAACCTCATCCCTTGCTAGTTGTCGCTTGTTCCGTAACCCCTGAAACGAGTTACATATATTAGCAACCGATCCTGTATGAAATATCCAGGTGCTACTGCGAGTACTAGTCAAGTACACATCAATAACATGTATATCACATATACCTTTGTTTGCCTTGCCGGACTTCTTGTCCGCCAAATACTTGGGGCAGTTGCGCTTCCAATGGCCAGTCCCCTTGCAATAGTAACTCTCGGTATCGGACTTAGGGCCAGCTCGGGGTTTCTTTTCAGGCACGGCAACATATTTGCCACCCTTCTTTCCCTTGTGCTTGCCTTTCTTGTCCTTCTTGAAACCGGTGGTCCTATTGATCATCAACATTTGATGTTCTTTCCTAATCTCCACTTCTGCAGTCTTAAGCATTGATAGAAGCTCGGGAAGAGTCTTCTTCATGCCCTGCATATTATAGTTCATCATGAAGCTCTTGTAGCTAGGTGCCAGAGATTGGAGAACATGATGTATGCCCAAGTCAATGGGAATCGTTATTCCCAAGGACACAAGCTTATCGGCGTACCCTGACATTTTGAGTACATGCTCACTAACGGAGTTGTTCTCCTCCATCATGCAGCTAAAGAACTTTTCAGTAGCATTATAACTCACTATGGCAGAATGGGTATCGAAAATCATTTTCAATTCTCCCATGGTATCAAAGGCAATGCCATTTTCAAAACGCTTTCGAAGTTCTGGCTCTAGCCCATACAGTATGCCGCAATGAACTAAGTTGTGGTCATCCTGACGAGTCACATAGATATTCTTTTCCTTGTCAGGGGCATCAGGAGCTGGTGGGGGGCCTAGCGGCGCATCTAGCACATATTGCTTTTGTGTAGAAGTGAGGAGAATCCTCAAATTCATAGCCCAGTTGGTGAAGTTGCTACCATTCGTAGCAAGTTTCTCTTTCTCCATGAACACATTGAAATTAAAAGCAGGTGGTGCCATCTACAATAGAATTTGTAAAGTTTATTTAGACTAAGTTTATGATAGATTGAGTTCAACTAATCCAAATTACTAATGAACTCCCACTCAAAAACGACATCCCTCGTGTCCTTTTGGTGATTACATGAACCAAATCCACTACACCAAGTCTGATAGTCACGTGAGTTGATGTAGCTTCAAAGGCGAGCATCTATATGGGCATCATATCAACTATATGACTCATGCTTAACCTTTTGGTCCGTGTTCCAAGGCCATGTCTATACATGCTAGGCTCGCCAAGTAAGAACCTTAGTATTCGCGTGTGTAAAACTGTCTTACACCCGTTCTTATGAAAGCATAGATTCGAGTGCACCCGATCATCACGTGATGTCTCGAAACACGATCCACAGAATGGTGCATACTTAAGGAAGAACACATTTTTATCTTGATATCTAAATGAGGGATCATCTTACAATGCTACAGAAAGCGCCAAACTAGCAGTATAAGATGCTAACATCTAATGTGTAAAGTGAGATGATATGGTCCATGCATTTGATCTCTATCACTTGCATCATGGTATGGTCTCTATCATTCCTTTGTGTGTAAGGCCAAGGTCTATGGAACTTACACGTTGAGTGTGTTGTAAGAGTATCTATCATACATCTACTTACAACAATACCATATCAATACACTAGCCCAGCAACGATCTAAACTAGACGCCTCTAATTTATCAATTGCAAGTTTTACATGGCTTAGGGCTTTCGGAGATAGAACCGTTCTCACCTACGAACATGAACCACAACGAGGATAACTAAGTTATTAGCAACTCGTTGTAAATCAGATATTGACTATAGTAGGAGAGACAGACACCCGCCAACCACTTATGCAAAACAAGTTGCATGTCAGTCGTGGAACCTGTCTCATGTACGATGGCACGTAAGGTTGGTCCGGGCCGCTTCATCCCACTATGCCAGCAATATCCAAAATACATAGAAGATGCAATAACATGATCATCATCGCCCAAATATAAACATATGTATACTACCCGTGCAAAGCACCTACGCATAGATTAGGCTCTGATACCACTGTTGGGTCCGCAACATAGAAAACGAAAAAATTCCTACGATGAGAACTACACGCCAAGATCTATCTACTAGGTACAAAGCAACGTGTGGACATACATCCAACGAGAACTTACCCTCAAAGACAACGAGTTTTGTTAACGAGTAGGAACTCGTGGTTGATGTAGTCGTACACTTGCCGATCTCAAGATCGAGTGGAAGTCTGAGCGCCGCAACTCAGCAGCGCATCCGTAATCGCACACACGTTCAAGCCACCGGACAACCTCCACCTCCTCGGTCCAGCGATCCAGCGGAAGCAGCAACTCCTTCCAGACGAAATGCCACCAGGAACATGTATGTCGCTAATCCAAGACCATGGGGGAATAATTCTAGAGGGGGGAGAGATCCTTCACGAGGAGGTGTGAGGAAGAAGGAGGAAGAGGGTGGCCTTTTATAGGAGGAGGGGGTACCCCCTCTCTCCATGGCCAGCACATGGGGGGGGTGACCCCTCACCTCCCCCATTCATGTGGTGGTAACCCCTCCACATTAAAATGCCTCTTCACATTCCCCTTTAAAGTCCCTACTTTAAATGCATTAAAATTCTCCAAGTTTAATGCTCTCTCATTTAATAAAACACTTTTATTAAATTTATTCAGAATTTTGTTAATTACTTTAATTAACAAACATTCACATATAGCCCCTTGCAATATTTCAATATCACATGCAGAACCACTTTCTGCAATTTCACCCGAAACAATTTCCGGTTTCTATCGAAACAATTCCTGCGCTTTGCAATTCTTTCGTCTGAAACATATGTGCTCCAAAATGGTGTCCGGTAACCCTTAAGTGTGTCACCCTACGTTTCGCGAATAATGCAGACATGATTGAGACTCCTCTCAAATCAATAGTCAGAAGCGGGATCTAGAGATCCATACTAACTCCTGCATATTCAGCGATGACTTCTGTGATCGTGAGAACCTTTAACGCTTATAACTAAATCCCTTTGTCTCTTGATATAATACATGTCCGAGATTCGATCATCGGTATCCAAATACCTAGTTTGATCTCGTTACCGACATGCACTCTTTTCTCGTTCCCGTGATATAACATTCTAGTGATTACATCACTTTCTTGTAAGTTATCTCAATGTGATATCACCGAGAGGGCCCAAAGTATATCTATCCGTCATCGGGATGGACAAATCCCACTATTGATCCATGAGCCTCAACATAAAACCTTCGTAGCACTGAACCCACCTTTATAGTCACCCTGTTACGGTGTGACGTTTGATGTTATCAAGATACTATTCCGGTGTTAGCAATTAACATGATCTCATGGTCTAAGGAGTAAGATTACTTCGTATGATGTTAGCAATATAAACATAATGACTTGATCGTAATGCTATAATTCGGACGAATGTTCATCACATCATTCCACCAATGGTGTGACCTTGTTATTAACAACATCCAATGTCCATGATCAGGAAACCTTGATCATCTTGTTATTCAACAAGCTAGTCTATAAGAGAGGCATAACTAGGAACCCTTTTTGTTTATTAAACACACATGTATTGATGTTTCCGATCAATACAATTCTAGCATGCAAAATAAACATCTATCATATATAAGGAATACATAATAACAAATTTTTTTTGCCTCTCAGGGCATATTTCCTTCAATAACAAGCTCTAGTTCATCAAAAACGAATTCATGTTGCATATCCTATTGCATTTTAGATCTTGTGGAGTTTCCGTCTCCACACCGGAGGAGGTATCTCACATATATATACTTGATATTTTCTCCCTTATATTTTTGTT
Source organism: Avena eriantha (assembly GCA_910589775.1). Classification (NCBI taxonomy): domain Eukaryota; kingdom Viridiplantae; phylum Streptophyta; class Magnoliopsida; order Poales; family Poaceae; genus Avena; species Avena eriantha. Next base: position 240,800,461 of record OU342746.1, read on the forward strand.
GGATTCTCGACGGCACTATCTTTCCAACAAAATTGGTTTCATCTCGTTTGGAGTTCGGATGCAAAATTTATTGTAGTTTTGATTTCAGCTGTTGCGTGGACCGGTAGTACCGCCCCTTCACCAGAAGTACTACTAGGCCATTTTTGGTGCAGGTACTAACAATTTTCGAGTGGTAGTGTTCATAGTTTTTCTTGTGTGGTAGTTCCAGTGAGCCACTAGTAGTACCGCTAGGACATAATTACCACCGAAAGTACTGGTGGAAGTACCGAACTACTTCCTCTCAGCTCGTGTCACCTTGAAGTAACATGTTGGTTTGGTCGCATATTTGTTTACCAGAACTTGACCAAAAGTTAGGCAGTAGTATTGACCCTAACCCAGCGAAAGTTTGTTGCACCAGTGGTAGTATGGGCCATGTCTGTTTCCTCACTTCCGTATTGCCATTTTTGACCATTGGTTGGGTGCCGCTGGTAATACCGACTACCTAGCAGTACTACTGGCTATGCACGGGTTTGTGCGTAACGGGCAGATCTTGGAGGACATATTTAAGGCCTCCCTCTTCCCCTTCGTGGGGTTAACTCTTGAATTCGGTTTTGCTCTCTGTCTCCTCCATTGTTAACCTTGAAGAGATTGACCTCTCCCTTCCCCTCCTATGATTCTTGCATATTTCTTAGGGATTTGTGAGAGAAGATCCAGATCCACAACCCCACCAAACCAAATCCCTTCTTTGTGAAAGAATCCTTGAGATCTAGATCTTGGAGAGTTTTTTGTTCTCCTCTCGTGTTCTTCCTCTCCTATTCCCCCAATAGGTTTTGTAGCTTTGGTGGATTTTGGGAGTGAATGACTTGCCCTTGCATTTGGTGCATAGGTTTGAGTTCTCCATGTATATTCAACGAGTTCAAGCTTGTGGGATTATCTCTTGGGCTCTTGGAACCCTAGACGGTTGTTGGTTGTGGTGATTCCCTTGGGGCCTCCGATTGAGTTCTGGAGCTTCCTCAAGCTAGAGGACATTGTGGTGATTCTTGGGAGCCTCCAATTGAGTTTTGGAGATTGCCCCAATCTTGTACGGGTTCGGTGGCTGCCCTCAAGTGTCACATAGTGGATAGAGCGCTCGCCTTTTGTGGTGCGCACTTGGGAGAATAAGGTGAGACTTTTGTGGCATCAGAGTAGTGTGCCTCCGCATCTTGGGGTGAGGCCTTCTGTGGTGTTGGGTGAGCATCGAGCCACCACGCCTCAAGGTGAGCCATTTGTGGCGTTTGGAGAGACTTACACCATTGCACCTCTCCAACAGAGACATGGCTTGTTTGCAAGTGAACCTCGGGATAAAAATCTTCGTCTCCACGTCCATCGCTTATTCCTATATCCGAGTCCTTATGCACTTTACATTGTGATAGCCATCGAGATTGAAGTAATCTATCTTGATATCACCCTGTTTCTTTACTTGCTTAGCATAAATTTTTGGTGCACTTAGTTGAACCTAGTGGTTTTATGTTTTAGGCTTTGATAAATTAAACGTTAGTTCTATTACGCATTTATTAGAGTCTAAACTGTTATTATTTTTAAAGGCCTATTCACCCCTATAGGCTACATCCATTGTCCTTTCAGCTACCACCAAGGGAACATCGTGGAACTCTGTCATAAGGACAATGATAAGTGTTCAAACAACACCATTAAGAGTAAGGGTCCCTTCATAAGACCCAGGGAAACCACCGTGCTCGACCCCAACAACATTGCTTGCTACTCCAAGATATGATATGCAGTGGACAATGACCTCACCACAGTGCCTCACTAGGTTCATGCTACACCATGACACCGCAGAGAAAGGACACCACTCCTCATCGCCCACTCTCACCTGCAAAGGCCGTTGTGGTGCTCCCTGCTAGCCACCAATGCTCCACAACACCATCAAGCCTATCAAGGCACGCGAGACGTATCATCCCCACACCAAGATAACAACTCCACTCTCATAGTCATCCACGACTCGGGGGCTGGGCGCCCAGGGGTATCGCACTTATGTGTTAGGTGGCTACCGCAGCCTCTGTGTCTCCACCAACAAATTCACCAAGAGAACAACCTCCAAAAGCTCTACTCATGGAGAACCTCCACATCGCCAAGAGTTTCTGTCCACATCGTGGAGTGCTTGTAATGAGCACATTCATTCAAGGAATAAAATAAAAAATTCTTGCCAACGGCGCCTCATGCATCCTTACTTTGGTAAGCAGCAATGTCATACTTGTGTGCGTTCATGGTATCTCTATTGTGCGTCACACGAGTAGGGTCTAGGCACGGTGCCCATGCTTGGATATGTCCCATTGACGCAAAGCCTAAGTGACTGAGATCTGGCTCACGAGACTAATCACCTCGCGCACCTCACCTCGCCAAGGTCCTTGGAGCTTGACCTCCTCGTGCAACACGCATTAGTGAATCAAAGGGCACATACCTTCATCCCATTTGCGAATCTACTGGCATGATGATGCCCCTAAAGTAGAACACAGACACGGTCCTACTCCACAAGGAAGTAGCCAAGGGCCTCACGAGAGGTCCCTTCCGAGGCTCACAAGGTGTTCTCATCAAGGGTTTGCCTATGTTAGCAATACAGAGCACAAGCAATTCCTCCAGGGGGCATTGATGACTACAAGTGCACAGACCAATTGTAGCTAGTTTCGAAGTAAAGATATCGAACCCACAGAGAGCTTGGTAAAGGTCTTTATGCCCCTTGTTACTCTCTATCAAATTATACTTATAAGATATCTTTGATATCAAGTAAAAGGTGTTTGAAAGGTTTATGGTTGATTGCAGAAAAGTAATTAAAATAAGTAACAAGTTTATGTGAAAGCGTGGTTAAACTCAATAGGGCTAAAATGTTCTCAGGGATGTAGGATACACCACTAGCATAGTATTATTGTTATGTGTAATAAAGATAACATACTTCTTGTGTCATGATATGTGTGGAGAGAGCCCCATAATAAGATGTTCACTACAAGGCTCATAGGAAGCCACTTTGTTGAGCCAAGAGTGAGGTCACCTCTAAATAACCACTGTGATGTCTGAGAGCAGTCACCCATACAAACTACCGCAATTAAGGGTTTCCCGTGGATATTGCAATTAGCTTAGGGAGTCCCTCTTTAATCCTCCTTTGACCGTGTAGGTTACGAGCCGGCGCCAATCTGTCGTGGGGCATTCTGGGTATGCTTCCAAGACATGTCCAAAGGATTTCTCCCTCCCTTTAGTCCCAAAGGCAAATTATATGCGGCCGACTACACATACCATCGAAAGAGAGAGCTCAACACAAATCATAATTATATCATAGACAAGCAAGTCATACAGACACAAGAATAGATCATCTTTATTACAAGTTCATAATGGTGCTAGGTTTTCTCCATCTCCCCAAGAACAAAGGAACTACTCACTCATGGAAGCAATCAACAACATCATCGTAATCAAATGAATGGATAAAAGTATGGTGGTAGATCTAATGCAAACCACAATTGTATCTGGAATTACAAAGAGATCTAATAGATGAAAGATGGGGGTAATGGTGTTAATGGAGATGTAGTCGTTGATGATGAAGGGGATAATGTGTTGTCCTCCAATTATCCGTGAAGCAGCTAGGATTTTGCCCCAACCAAGTTCCTCCTTTAGATACCTCTCAGATGTGGTTTTTTGTGGTTTCTGGTGGCTGTGAATGTCGGATCCCCCTCTCGTCTTCGCTAGGAGAAAGTATTTGACGAGGTGGTCGCGATGGCGCCTGGTATAGGCGAACAGTACGGGTGGGCTCCGCTCGTACCAGTGGTAGTTATCGGTATTGATGCCTCCTCCTCACTTGGAATTCTTCCAGGTGCGAAGTTAAATTCATAAAATGACTTTGATCACTTAGAAATATCATATAATTACACAATATGATAGCTCTAATTGATATGTTCATATATGACTCCATGATTTGGTATCATGTTGAAACAAGAACAAAATAGCGCACGTAGACGTAGTGAAATACAAAGATCCCTACTCTATTTTGCGAAAACAAAAGGTAAATATGCTTCAATTTTGGACTCATCAACTCCCCCAAGCTAGGCTCTTGCTTGTCCCTGAGCAAGATGGTGGCTTATGGATAAGATCATCATGTTCATGAGACAAGATCATCATGTTCATGAGACACAAGTCGTTACAATAAATGAGGTGGAAATTGAAGCAGGAACACAACATCGGATGTAGAGATACTTCAGGGGTATTACCATACCCTTACACATTACATAACTTAGAGGCTTCCATGCCTTTTCCAGTATTAATGAAATTATAAGATGCTGCTAGTGATTCAAAACATCATATAATCACAGACTTTAAAGATAGAGCACTAAGTGTAGTAATGAAGATTCATGATCATTTTATCTCTCCTCTTTTTTCTATGTTTGATTCTTTTGATAGTTGCTTTCTTCTTATCTTTTGATACTTGTATGTCTATATTTTTACTTGCTCCCGTTTCTCTTTTTATTTTCAGCACAACTATTTGATCATGCTCACTACTTCAATGGCTTTCAAAAACTCTTAATTATAATATGCTACCAGAATTCTTCTTCTCATAACTTAATCAATACCTTTGTTGGTGTGGAATTCCCTAAAATTATGACAGGTGTACAAGTATCATAACACTCTACCTAGTTCAATCATATAATATAATAATCATGAATCAAACACAACTTCAAATATCATAAAGTCTCGTAACTCAATGGATATAAATCTGCTCTTGAACAAAGGGAACTCAAAGTTGATGCAACTAATGCAAATTCGGAATTTTAAACCTAACTATGCGTGCAAAAAAGTAAACATGCAAAAATTGTAAGATAGATTACAAGGTTCTCATAGATCCCCCCAAGCTTGGAATCAAGCCTGGTGGATCAAATAATCCCTTGCGATTATTCAATACCATGGCGTGTATCATGGTGAAGGAGTCTTGTTGGAGAGTGTCACTCGAAGCTTCTTATTTGTCTCTTCTAGAGCAGATATGCGTTTAAGATACTTCCGTAGATCCAAGCGCAAGAGGAACATCCCATCAGCAACTTTGCTCATCATGTCATTGAGTTCCTTCTTTCCTTCAAGATCCAAAAGGCGCTTGCGCATGATCTCCCTGTGGATGAGCTCTTCTTTCTAGTACCTCTCTATCCTATGAAGACGGTGTTCATTGTCCGGGACATGCGCGCCAACTGGCACGTCTAGAAGGTTGAACCCCCAGTCCTCTTGTGGCTTCACGCTCATGAGCGCGTTCATGGTGATCTTCTTTGTTGTTGATGTATGAGACATAGTCTCCTGATGATCTCCTACATTGGAGCGGTTAGACTTCTTACGCTTTGGTGAAGAGTAGTTGACGCCGATGAGCTTGAGCGACTCCGTTCACTCCTTCACATGAGGTTTCTTAGCTTCTTCCTTATCTTCAGGCTTCACCATTGCCGAGTAGTTCGGTTGCTTCCATCCCCTCTTTGATTGCTCCATGAAGATCTGGAACTCCCCATCTTCAGAATCATCATTGGAATCATAAGTGTATTGCTTGTCCTTTGGGCTTAGGCCTTCAGCTTCACGATCATCAGCTTAGATGGAGGAGTTCTAGAAACAATCCCACGAATGAGCCATGAGGTTTAGAGGCTTGCCTTTGCCTTGAATCGAGTAGCGCATCAAATAGATTAAATTTGTTGATATAAGAGAGAGGTGGATCTCTAAAGAGACTTATAAAGGGTTAGAGGCAGGGTAAAACTCGTACTGAGAGGAAAAGGGCCACCCTAGAAAAGAATCCTGACAAATATGGAAACTAATAAGTGCAAAATAAGGAAATTCGGGTCGTAACGACTAGTCGGTATGGGCGCACGCCCGTACAAGGTCCTTTCCAAAAACAACACGTGGCGAAGTCGGTAACTAGTCAACTGACTAAGCGGTATGGGTGGGTCCTGCCCATACTGCCCATATGTATCAACTTCACGGCAGTTTAATTTCAGTTTTTTTGACGATAAACGAAAATCGGAAGGGGTCACAGAATAGATAACAACCAGCCGTACGGGGTGCTATGCCCGTACGGTGTGATCGTAACGATTATGCAAAAATGAAACTGAGGCATCAGCAGGCTTAACGACCAACGGTACAGGCGGAGCCGACCGTACCACCCGCCCGTACCAATCTCGTAAGACTAGTAATGAACTCAGAAAAACGCGAGAAAATCAAATATGCAAAAGGAAATAGCATAAAATCATCCAGAACAAAGATGTGTCAAGGATTTCATGACCCATGATCATCAAGGGAATATGGACTCATTTCAGTATCTTTTCTTCCACTCTTCGAATAAAATAGGTCATAGAAAATAACCAAAACCTTTGCAAGAAGAAATAGAGAACTTCCTTTTTGGTAGTGTGGTTCCCACAGGTATGTACACGGATGACACCTCCTTAGGATGAGCAACTTCTTGATGTCCATGAATGTTTCCTCCATCTCTTCCTTCCTTTGTAGGATCTGTAAATCAAATCCTTGCAAAAGTAGAGTCCAACGGATCATTCTTGGCTTAACATCGGTCCTTTCTAGGATTTCCTTTAAGACAACACAATTAGTGTGTAATCTTACTTTGGAGTCCATGATATAAGATCTAAATTAATCACAGGAGAAAACTACTCTGAACAATTCCTTTTCTGCCATAGGATAGTTCTTTTGGGCCCCGTTTAAGGTGCGACTAGCATGATGAATGATATTAAGGTCGTCACCATCATACTGCCAAAGAATTGCTCCTACAACTTCATGACTAGCTTCACAAAACAGCTCAAAGGGTTTCTTCCAATTAGGTTGTTTTATAATGGGAGCTTCAAGAAGGGCTTGTTTTAATATGTTGAAAGAAGTAAGACACTTTTAATCAAAATTAAAACGAACATCCTTTTGAAGAAGGTTGGTTAAAGGTCTAGCAGTTTTCGAGAAATTCTTAATGAATCTTCTATAAAATCCTACATGGCCTAAGAAGCTTCTTATACATTTTATGTCTCGAGGAGGGGGTAACCTTTCTATTGCTTCAATCTTTGCCTTATCGACTTATATTGCCTTACTTGAGACTTTGAGACCGAGTACTATGCCTTCTTGAACCATAAAATGACATTTCTCCCAGTTCAAGACTAAGTTAGTGTCTTCACATCTCTGCAAAACTTTATGAAGATTATGGAGACAATGATTAAAGGAAGTTCCATAAACAGAGAAATTGTCCATGAATACTTCCATAATACTTTCAATATAATCGGAAAAAATAGCAGTCATGCATCTTTGGAAAGTGGCAGGAGAATTGCAAAGACCAAAAGGCATACAGCGATAAGCATAAAGGCCATAAGGAGAAATAAAAGTAGGTTTAAGTTGATCATCAGGGTGTACAGCAATTTGGGAAAAATTGGATAGCCATCTAAGTAACAAAAATGAGAATGCATAGCAAGCCTTTCTAAAGTTTGATCTATAAATGGTAAAGGGTAATGGTCCTTCCGAGTTTCCTTATTAAGTTTCCTATAGTTAATTCACATCCTCTATCCAACAACAGTCCTAGTAGGTACCTTTTCATTATGTTCATTTTCTAAAACCGTAAACCCACCTTTGTTTGAAACACAATGAACAAGACTTACCCATTCACTCTCCTCCACATGAAATATGACGCCTGCATCCATCAAACATATTATTTCTTTTCTTACCTCCTCTCTCATGTGAGGTTTAAGATGTCGTTGAACGTCCCTGACCAGCTGAGCTCCTTCTTCCATGAATATTCTATGGGTGGCTATCGAGGGACTAATCCCCTTCAAGCCACTCATCGAATACCCAAGAGCATTTCGATGCTTGCGGAGAACCTTCATCAAGTTTTCCTCCTCTTTCTCTACGAGGTTAGCACTTACAATAACAGGAAATTTATTTGTCTCATCAAGAAACCTATATTTTAGTTCCTTTGGTAGAGTTTTAAGGATTGGAGCAGGAAGAGCCTCATCTCCTTTCCTTATGGGTTCTTCATATTTTTGATTAATCTTGATGTCCACCTTAGGTGTTGAGTCGAGATAGTCATCTATTTCAGCTTTTTCTATGTCTTGAAGAATATTATTATTATTGACTAAACTTCTTGCTAGATCATCATCAGGTGTCTCGATGACTATCAAGGATAAATTTATGATATTACCTTCTTCCTCACGTTTGTACTCATCATCATCTAATTCTTCAATAGACGGCTTATGGTCAAATTTAGAGAAATGAAAATCCATTTTCTCTTCACCAAACATGAGAGACACAGTTTGCTTCTTACAGTCTATGTTTGCTCCTGTAGTATTTAGAAAAGTTCTTCCAAAAATTATGGGACAATAAACGTTAGTGGGCATATCAATAAGCACAAAATCAATGGGATATTTGTAAGGTCCAATGCAGATTGGTACATTCCTAATTATTCCCATAGGGACTCTAAGAGTTTTATCTACAAGCATTATAGTCATATCCGTATCTTCCAATTTAGTTGGAGCTAATTCGTTTTGAATGTTTAAATAAAAATTAAAAGGGATAATGTTAACAGTTGTACCAATATCAGAAAGGCCATAATAGGAAGTTCCTCCAAAAGTGCACGGGAGGATAGGCTTACCCACTTTTTTAGATTTTACCTTTCCTTCAACAAATTGTGAAGCTTCGGTCTCTATCTCAATCACGTTGCAATGTGCAAATATGGTTAAAATATCTTCCTTTATTGATGCCACTGCCTCTTGAACACACTCTTCTTCAGTTTTCCTTATTTGTGTTTCCTCTTCCAGCTCCTTGAGGAATAATTCTTCTTTTTTGCGTTTATCCTCCAGTTGCTGAGCCATCATATGTTTTCTCACAATCCTTGGAAAAGTGAAGGGTTTAACATATGGGGATACCTCCCTTAATGGATCGACATGGGCCATGATTATTGGATCTTCTTCTACAACTAGATCGAGTGGCGGAGTATAATGAAGTCAGTCTTTCTTAGGAGCTTCAATATGTTCTGTAAAAGACTGAAGGATTTGCAAAATAATGCCATCATCAAGTTGCAGTTCTTTAGCAGTTTCTTTTACCTTACCAGAGTCTTTATAAGCATTGAGACAATCATATTCAATTTCTTTACCTCCTTCGCCTCCTAAATCAAATCCCCATGTTTCTCTATTACGACGAATTCGTTCTAAAAGTTCCCAAGCTTTAATTATAGTTAACTCCATGAAAGAACCTCCTGAATTCGTGTCAAGCTCATGTTTAATTTCTTGATTAAGTCCATAGAAAATATGCCAAACATACCATTCAGGTAAATCATGATGGGGACATTTACGAAGTAGAGACTTGTACCTTTTGTAGGCTCTTACCAAACCTTCACCTGGGAGGTTCTTGAAGTTTGTAATCACCCTTCTTACTTTAGTAGTTTTTACCTTGGGAAAGAATCGAAACACAAATTCTCCTTTAAGTTTTTCCCAGGTATGAATTTTCTCTACAAGGCAAATTCTATACCAAGTCAAAGCAGTGTTGGTTAGAGATTAGCTAAATAGTTTAAGTTTCAATTCATCATCAAAATAGCCTCTCAATTTAAGAGTCCAACATAGCTCGGTAAAATGTATTAAATGATTGTAAGGATCCTCATCAGGATCATCTCCTGCAAAAGTTTTCTCTTTAGTAATAATGATAAAATGAGGGTTGACCTCATATTCTGGTTCGCTCCCACTCGGGAATTCTTTGACTAGTCCTCTATTGAACTTCCCGAGGTATGTAGTAGCATCGAGCTGATTAATCAGTTGTCATGGTGCTTACCTGAAACTAGTAAACAACTTTAGTAAAACAATGAGTAAAATAAGTAACTAAGAACAAAGACCAAAAGCGCTTAGATCCTCGGCAATGGCACCAGAAAATAGCTTGATGACTGCAAGTCCACAGACCAATTGTAGCTAGTTTCGAATTAAAGATATCGAACCCATAGAGAGCTATTGGTAAAGGTCTTTATGCCCCTCGTTACTCTCTACCAAAGTATACTTATAAGCTGTCTTTGATATCAGGTAAAAGGTGTTTGAAAGATTTATGGTTGATTACAGAAAAGTAATTAAAACAAGTAAACTAAAACAAGTAACAAGTTTATGTGAAAGCGTGGTTGAACTCAATAGGGCTAAAACATTCTCGGGGATGTAGGATACACCACTATCATAGTACTATTGTTATGTATAATCAAGATAACATACTCCTTGTGTCATGATATGTGTGGAGAGAGCCCCATAATAAGATGTTCACTACAAGGCTCGTAGGAAGCCACTTTGTTGAGCCAAGAGTGAGGTCACCTTGAAATAACCACTGCGATGTTTGAGAGCAGTCAACCATACACACCACCACAATTAAGGGTTTCCCCGTGGATATCGTAATTATCTTAGGGAGTCCCTCTTTAATACTCCTTTGACCGTGCATGTTATGAGCCGTCGCTAATCTGTCATAGCGCATTCTGGGTACGCTTCCAAGACACGTCCAAAGGATTTCTCCCTCCCTTTAGTCCCGAAGGCAAATGATATGCGGCCGACTACACATACCATCTAAAGAGAGAGATCAAACACAAATCATAATTATATCATAGACAAGCAAGTCATACGGACACAAGAATAGATCATCTTTATTACAAGTTCATAATGGTGCTAGGTTTTTTCCATCTCCCCAAGAACAAAGGAACTACTCACTCATGGAAGCAATCAACAACATCATCATAATCAAATGAATGGATAAAAGTACGGTGATTTATTTAATGCAAACCACAATTGGATCTAGAATTACAAAGAGATCTAATAGATGAAAGATGGGGGTAATGGTGGTAATGGATATACAACGGTTGATGATGAAGTAGATGATGCGTTGTCCTCCAATGATCCGTGAAGCAGCTAGGATTTTGCCCTCGCCAAGTTCCTCCTTTAGATCCCTCTCGGATGTAGTTTTTCGTGGTTTCTAGTGCTTGTGAATGTCGGATCCCCCTCTCGTCTTTGCCAGGAGAAAGTATTTGGCGAGGCGGGTGCGATGGCACCTGGTACGGGCGGACGGTACGGGTGGGGTCCGCCCGTACCAGTGGTCGTTATCGGTACTAGTGCCTGCTCCTCGCTTGGTATTCTTCCAGGTGCGAAGGTAAATTCATAAAATGACTTTTATCACTTAGAAATATCATATAATTAGAAAATATGACAGCTCTAATTGATATGTTCATATATGACTCTATGATTTGGGATCCTGTTGAAACAAGAACAAAATAGCGCGCATAGACGCAGTGAAATACAAAGATCCCTACTCTATTTATGTGAAAACAAAAGGTAAATATGCTACAATTTTGGACTCATCAGGCATCACAATATGCACTCCACGAGACCTCATGGGGGAGCCTTGCTGAGGCCCACATGGTGTCCTCGCTTGTGTCTCACAAGAGACTCATCTTCAGGGAGGCCATCTCAAAATGTGCTTCGTGAGACCCACAAGGTGTCCTCTCCTTTGTCTCATAGGAGACTTCTATCCATAGCCTCACAAGAGGTAACTTTAGAGGCCCACATGATTTCCTCACCGAGGGTTTTCCTATGTTAGCAAAACAAAGTAGAAGCAAGCCCTCCATGGGGCCACCACAAGGTGTGCTCCGCGGGGCCTCACGAGGGTTCCTCACCAAGGCCCACAGGGTGTCCTCGCCTAATTCTCCCTAGAGACCTTTCTCCAAAGCCTCATGAGAGGAATCTCCCGGGGCCCTCAAGGTGCCCTCATGGAGGCCCCCAAGGTGCCCCCATGACACCTCATGAGAAGCCAACCTAGGAGCAGGCCTCATAGGGTGCGGTCCGCAGGAACAACTCCTCACCAAGGTTAAGTACAAGATACTCCGCACTCTCTCCTCTCTTCTTTCTCGTCTAGTGTTTTGTGTGAGTTCAGGGATTAAGAGCCGGGACATAAACAGAAAACTACACATGCAAAATTATATACATTACACTAACCCACGGTTGAAATGTCTCAGCAAAACAAATGTTTTTCACATAAAGCGCAGGATACAGTTTGGCTTTCATGAGCCTCGCATGCCTATTGTCTACTTAGACGAGGTGTAGCCCTCCTCATCATCGCTGAAATCCTCGTTGTCGCTGGGATCCTCACTAGAAGCAACGTTAGTAGCACCTCCAAAATACTCTTCTTGCTCGCCACCCGGCTTCTGCCTGTAGATCGCGAGGAGGGCGTCCATGTGCTCCCGAGCTTCCTCTTTGAGTTTGGTTACTTGGTGGAACTTCATGGGATTCATCATGGAAGCAAAGTCAAACCCAGGATTGGCTTTGATAATGTTGTTGAAGAGGCAAATTCCCGCAGCGCTCAGGATCTTGTGAGACTCATCCTCGACAATGTTGTATAGGTTCACCGACGTGTCCTCCAGCTTCACGATAAAATTGGTGAAGAGTTGCAAATAGGTCACGGACTCATCAATCAGGGATTGGCAGGGACCCGGAGGATGCCAAACCCAAGGCGCTCTATGGTAGTAACGAAATGCCTCGCGAGGCTGCAGAACATTTTGCATTGCTTGTTCTTTAGAGGTAATGATCTGAGTTACCTACTGATTTAGCGAATCGAGTTCTCTAGTGAGCCGGTTGACCTCACCAGTAGTATCGTCCCGAGAGCGTGTCATCTGCTCGAGGCAGGCTTGGACGCCTTTGAGTTGCTTCTCTAGCCATCTCTTTTCATCCTCGAGGTGTTTAATCTTGGTGGAGAAGAGCCTTTCCTGCAACGAGGCCTTCTCGCGGTACTCCTTGCAAGACCGCTTCAGGTGAGTGTTAAGATTGCTAACAATCTGCTCGCGCTCCTCCTTCGCCTTCGCAGCCATCCTGGCATTGGCCTTTGTGATGCCATCGTTGATCTTGGCTCGATGATGGTCGATACTGTTAGGCAACGCGCAAAGCCAGGCCGAACACAAAAACTTTTCTGCTTCAGAGAGGTCTCCGGCAAGACACCCCAAGATCCGGCTAAGGTCAAAGGAAATAGTTTGTACCTCTCGACGCACATGTGCGAACGCTGAGGAAGTGTGTCGCGGTGGTGCCATACGTTCCCCTCGTCTCGCCCGGCTCCGGCGAAATTCTCGATCCTGGGACCACCTCGTCGCCGGGTTTGTGCTCCTTCTCACCTCTGACTACACCACCGCCCAACATCACCGACAAGCACCGCAGGTGTGGTACCTCTACTGTCACACACACATACAAGGTGGAATAGCAGCAAGAGATATGCTAGTCTTGGTCTTGCCGCCACAGGACAGGAAGATGGTTCCCAAGTCTAGTGAAACCCTCGAAAGCAGCACAGGATCATTTGTCTACCACCACCCACCTTCCTTTATATAGGCTAGTAGGTGAGGGCGCACAACACTTGTGTCCCTTGGTCCTAAACCCTAACCCTAGTCAAGGTGGGTCCAACCCATTGACATGTGTCCCTGTCTGAACAAGTCCAACTTGTCGGCTTGTGATAGTCGGATCAACATCTGCCTAGTTCCAGTCTCTTAAGTGTGCGATCTCGTAGGCTTACGGTAAGTCGGACACAACTCAGTAATCATTCAGTCAGAGCCGAAGCTCAGTGACTTTCCGACTAGAGCTAATAGTCGGTAGCAGCCTCTAGCAAGACTGCCGACTCCGAGTTTCCGCAAGTTCCATCAATGTGACGGTCTGTCCGAGTCCCTTTGACTCATGATATTGGTGATAAACCGAAGGGAGATTCTGTCATCCTAGTGCCAGTTTACTCTCTTCTCATTCCAGTGATAACTGATTCCCTCCAGCTTCACTAAGTCAGACTACCTCGATCAACACTTTATCGAGTAGCACATGTCCATGCTTCTGAATCATATCACACGAGAGGGCCTAGAGAATATCTCTCTGAGATGGAGGGGAAATTCCGTCTTGGCTGATCAACATCATGTAGCTTGCTTCGAAGTTGGCCCAAGACCACCCTTATGACTCCCAGTTACGGTGACCGTTAGGTGGAGTCAAAGCCAGCTTTTCCACAACTCGGATCATGCGATCCCCCCAGGTCTAAGGATTCCATTGTGTTATTCGGAGCGTATGACAGTGTGCTCACGTCCTACTAACCTTTGGATTGGTCCGACTATCGTACCTCTTCCGACTAGCCAATTGAAGGCATGTAGCATCTCCATGCTCATGACACGTGAAACATTGTCCTCTTCCGACTTACAAATTATTCTCGGTAGTGGTTTTCGCTCCCAACCTCAGACGACTAAGGACAAACTGCCTGGGGCTAGATATGAGTATGTGGTTCCACACCTGCAACAATTGAAGTGACACATACAACTAGGTCTAAGCCGGATTCTGGGTTACAAATACAAGGAGAAATGTGCGCCTCTAGGGCATCATTCCAAACAGTCTACCACTTGCTCTAGAGTCAAACACTCAGGCATCTCCAGGCCTTAGGCATCTCATGCCCATCGCTCTTACGTGTTCCTCAAACTTAGGTTGTGGAAGCGGCTTGGTCAATAGGTCTGCAACATTTGCATCTGTGTGTACCTTGCATAGCTTAATTTTTCCATGATCGTTGAATTACCAAATTAGGTGAATCTTCCTGAGTATGTGCTTGTTCTTCTGGTGTGCCCGTGGTTCCTTATCTTGTGCAATAGCACATGTATGGTCATAGTACATGTCTAACAGACTAGACGAACCCAGAACAACACCGAGTTTAATCAGAAATTTTCTAATCTAAACCCCTTCCTTTGCTGCCTCTGAGGCAGCAACATACTCAGCCTCCATAGTAGAACCGGCCACCGATTCTTGCTTGGAACTCTTTCAGCTCACTGCACCTCCATTTACTATGAACACATAGCCAGATTGCGAGTGCAAGTCATCCAGGTTGGTCTGAAAGCTAGCATCGTGTAACCCTTTACACCTAGCTCTTCCTCACCACCATAGACTAGGAACTCATCTTGAGTACGTCTTAAGTTCTTAGAGATATTATTTACTGTTGTCTAGTGGCATTCGCTAGGATCTGGATGATATCTGCTCGTTACACTTACAGCATAGGAAATATCCAGCCTAGTACATATCATCGCATACATAATATATCCTACTACCGAAGAATAAGGAATCCTCTCCATCCGACTTTGCTCATCAGCCAACACTGGGCATTGAGTCTTACTAAGTCGGATTCCATGCGCCAAAAAATTGGCAAGAACCCCTTATTGGATGAATCCATATTGAACTTCTTCAATATCTTATCTAGATATGTACTCTGACTCAAACCTATGAGTCTCCGGGATCTATCTCTATAGATCTTAATTCCTAGTATAAATGTTGCCTCACCCAAGTCCTTCATTTGGAAACACCTTTCCAAAGAATCCTTGGTTTCTTGCAATATCAGAACATTATTTCCAACTACCAATATGTCATCTACATAAAGTAGCAGAAAAACAACCGATCTTTCACTAAACTTCCTGTATACACAAGAATCCTATTCGCTTTTGATGAAGCCAAATGATTTGACCACTCCATCAAAACCGAATGTTCCAACTCCGACTTGCTTGCTTCAATCCATAGATGGATTTTCAAAGCTTGCAAACTTTTTTAGGACTAGGAGGATCGACAAAACCCTCGGGTTGTATCATATACACGTCCCTGGTTAAATTTTTGTTAAGGAAAGCCGTTTTGACATCCATCTGCCATATCTCCCAATAAAAATATGCAGCTAGTGCTAACATGATCCTTATCGACTTAAGCATCGCTACTGGCGAGAAAGTCTCGTCATAGTCAACTCCTTGAACTTGTCGGAACCCTTTCGCGACAAGTTGTGCTTTATAGATAGAAATATTTCCATCTTGGTTAGTTTTCCTCTTAAAGACCCATTTGTTCTCAATGGATCTTGCACCATCCGGTAGGTCAACTAGGTTCCAAACTTGATTGTCATCCATGGACTTTAACTTGTATCTCATGGCTCTAAGCCATGACTCGGAATCAGTACTTCTCATCGCATCCTAATAGGTAGTCGGCTCATCGTCGTCAAGCATAAGTACGTCTCCATGTAGTCTTGCTGATCTTCGTGTCTCTAGTGCATTTGCTGGCTTAGGCACAACGGCCGGCCCAACCTCCTAGGTTGTCGACTTGTCATGAGTCTATGAATCCTGAATTTCTTCTAGGTGCAGCCTATTCCAACAATCTTTCCGGCTTAGAAACTCTTACTCCAGAAAGACCCTGTTTCGAGCGACAAACACTTTGCCCTCTTCCTGGTTGTAGAAATAGTAACCCAAAGTTTCCTTAGGGTAGCCTATGAAAACTACCTTATCCGACTTGGGGCTGAGCTTGTAGGATTGTAACCTCTTGATAAAATGTTCACACCCCAAAATCTTTAGAAAAGCCGGGGCCAGCTTCTTGCCCATCCAGATCTCATGTGGTGTCGTTTCTACCAATTTTGATGGTACTTTGTTTAGTGTTATCGCTGTCGCCTCTAGACCAAAACCCCTAGAATGATAAAGGTAGATCTGCCTTACTCATCATCGACCTCACCATGTCTAACAAGGTTCACTTCCGCCTTTTTGACACACCATTCTTCTGAGGTGTTCTCGACGGGGTGAGCTATGGAACTATTCCACAGCTCTTGAGATGGTCATCAAACTCATGGCTCATATATTTGCCTCCACTATATGATCGTAGAAACTTAATATTCTTCCCGAGTTGGTTTTGCACTTCACTCTGAAATTCTTTGAACTTTTCAAAGGTCTCCAACTTGGATTTCATCAGGTAGACATAGCCGTATCTACTGAGATCATCCGTGAACGTGACAAAATACTCATAACCACCTCTAGCTGTTGTGCTCATTGGATCACATACATCACTATGTATCAGTTCTAGTAAGTCGGATGCCCTCTCACAACTCTTTGCGAAAGATGTCTTGGTCATCTTCCCTAGCAAACAGGATTCGCATGTTTCGAACGGCTCCAACTCAGACGAATCCAGGAGTCCATCATGGAGCTTCTGCATGTGTTTCCAGCTGATATGACCAAGGCAACAATGCCATAGATAAGTAGGACTAGGATCATTCGGCTTCAACCTTTTAGCATTCAAGTTATAGACTGCTTTAAATTCAAGATCAAGCACAAAAAGTCCGGCTTGGATAGATGCATAGCCATGAAACACATTATTAAAATAAAAGGAACAACCATTGTTATTAATACTTGATTCATAACCCTTCTGCATCAAACATGAGGTGGAAATGATGTTTCGGCTTAGTACATGAACATAATAACATTTATTTAGTTCTAGTACAAATCCTGAAGGTAACTGGAGTTACATTGTCCCTACGGCTAACGCAACAAGTCTTGCCTTGTTTCTGACTCTGATGTCAATCTCCCCTCTCACTACGCTCCTATGCCTTACCAGTCCCTACATCGAGTCGCTGATGACCCACAAGTATGGGGGGTGTATCGCAGTATTTTCGATAAGTAAGAGTGTCGAACCCAACAAGGAGCAGAAGGTGTTGACGAGTGGCTTGGAACAGGAATTCTCTGTAAATACTTAGCATACGGATTTTTAGGGGTTTTTGATAATGTAGGTAAATAAAGTGCGAGTAAATAAAAGAAAATAAGAATAAATGCAGCAAGTGGCCCAATCCTTTATTTAGCAAAGGACAAGCCGGTTGTATTACTTAAGATGACCAAACGTTCTCGAGGACACACGGGAATATCGTCAAGTGCTTTCGCTTCATATAGTTGATTAATCTTCTTTAGTTTGCTAAGTGTTGTGTGGGTGAACCTGTGCTAATGTACCGACCTTCCTAGGACTAATACATACTTGTGATTATACCCCTTGCAAGCATCCGCAAGTACAAGAGAGTAATTAAGGTAGAAACCTAACCATAGCTTTAAACTCTAAGACCCTGACATCCCTTGTGCAAAGGTTTTCTAACGGGGGTTCAGGTTTCTGTCACTCTGGCAACCCCTACGATTAGAAGCCAAATACACAATGCATTCCACTAGGCCCATATAGGTGAAGTGTCATGTAGTCGACGTTCACATGGCACCACTAGAAGAAATACACCACAACTTAAATATCAAACCATTGAATCTTTCTCAACACAATTCCACTACTAACAACATGACTTCTCCCATGTCCTCAAGAACTAACAAACTACTCACAAGACATCATATGGATCAAGATCAGAGATGATATAATGATATGCAACAATCCAAACACAAATGATAATTCAATGGTTCACTAAATAGCATCAACTACAAGGAGTAATCAACACCAGGAAAGTTTCACCTAAGAACTATGCAAGATTCAACCCAATTGTTACAGTGGTATGGAGTGGTGATGATGGTGTTGGTGGAGATGATGGTGGTGATGATGATGATCCCGATGAAGTCTAGCTTGATGGTGGTGTTGATGGCGACGATCTCCCCTCTCCGGGAAGGAATTTCCCTGGCAGAATTCGGTCTGCTGGAGAGATCTTTCTCACTCTGTAGTTTTCCGCCCCGCAGAGGCGGCAGAATATTTCTGTGGTCGCTCCCCAAGTATTAGGGTTTTGTGGGGATAATATACGCTAGAGGGGAGAGCCTGGAGTGGGCCAGGGTGGCCACACCACCTACTGGCGCGGCCTAGGGATGCCGCCAGGGGGTGGTGTGGGCCCCCTATGGCCCATCTCCACTCCCCCTTTTGGCAAACTTCGTCTTCTGGAAAAATAGAATTTTCCATGTAGTTTCCCGGATTTTCTGATTTTCGCGAATTTCGCCTCCAAACAGCCCCTTTTCCATCAGAATCCTGATTACAGCGGTCCATGCTTCAAAATTCATCAACCATGCAAAAAAAGATGAAATAACATAAGTATCATCTCTTAATATGAAATATATCAATGAATAACAGTAAATTATGATATAGAATAGTGATGCAAAATGGACGTATCAACTCCCCCAAAGCTTAGACTTCGCTTGTCCCCAAGCGAAAACTGATCTCAATAAACATGACCTCAGGTTTATGGAGTGAAGAGTCGATAAAATAATAAAGACAAGAAGCATCACATTCATCAATACACAAATCATAATAGAAGACAACTCACTATTATATAACTTAACTTGCAATAAGTAAAGGAAACACCATAAATATACATAAAGTAAATAACAATTGGTAATGGCAAACTTAGCTCTTGGTCGAATAATAGTTGAAAATTTGCATGAGTTCACACATAAAGGGTTTTCAATGATAGCTTTCAAATGAATAAACACTAAGATAAGAGCAATGTGCCAAACAAGGAACATAAGAAACATGATTGGATAAATCATCATATGAATGAATGAAACACAACAACTCAAAATACTTGCTGAGATAGAAGGGAATAGGTTTACTGACTCAACTAAAAAGTAAAAGCTAGGACCTTCACAAAGGGAAGCAGGGATTTCAAGTTTCATAAAGAGCTTCCAAAAATTATGGTACTTATTAGCTTTCAGCTCTCATTGCCCTATCATAGGCATCTTTAGGTGATTAAGGTTAAAGTGATCAAATATGAGGATATGCTTGACAAGTTGTAAGTTGAAAATCTCATGCCCCTTGAATACGAGGGCCGCTCCTCATGCTACTCAAGTTTAGTTACCGGTAAGTTCTTGTCATAGTAAGTATATGTGTATCATAGAGAACCGCCAACGGGGTACCCCTTACCCGATGATACGGATGAATCCCCATATCAAAATGACAAGGCAAGCAGACAACGAGCATCTCAGCAATCTTCTTATTTACCATGGGAAAATGGTGCTTTTTTCTCTCTTTCCTCTTTTCTCATCTTTTTTTCTTTTCTCAATCTCTATCTCTTTTTTTATATAAGAAGAACGCTTCATAGATTGCTCATTATGGTTATGTTGCAGGTTTCCACCATGATTAGGCATGGATTAGACCAGCGGCCCAGGCATTTCTCTAACACACATACATAACTCCATGGACTTACAAGCTCCCCTTTCATTTCACACCGACGACATCCATAAACAAAAGAGCATGATATCAACTAAATAAAGTGCAATGTTGAAATAGTTCCCCATGACAGCATGGTTCTGCTAATTCACAACTTACAAAGCGCAAGCATATACGCAACATAGATGGGCACAATGGTTCAAGTTTATTAAGTGCAAGAAAGTAAAGTGTGCCATCAAGTTCCTGAGAGCTTTAATCACTAATTTTCACATAACAAGTTTAATTCGGAAGGTAGATAAAAACATGAATTTATTTGAAATAACAATAATGCTAATAGGTAGGTATGGTGGACACAAATGGCATAGGTTTTGGTTTAAGGATTGGATGCATGAGAAGCTTTCCCTTTCAATACAGGTTTTTGGCTAGTAAGGCTGGGTAGCAAGCATAAGAGTTGAAGGAAACAAACAAACTTACAAGTGATAAAAACAAACATGCAATCTTCCTTGGAAGCACAAAAGATCTTAACTAGAGAATACTAAACTTATGAGCAAATCAAGAAAGAAAGATGATGAAATTATAATTCTTTAGAGTACTTTTTATCTTTTTCATTCAATTCTCAAAAATAGTGCTGCTACTGACCGAGCCAGGTTTTCCAAAACCAACTAAATTAACTCAATGATCCCAAAGTGATACCAATACTAACAACAAGATCAATCATATAACATGAATTGAAAACTAATATAAGATATGCAAAAGAGTAAATGAAAGAACTTCTGATTAATATTCCATAATGGCAACTCACGCCAAGGGATACATAGATATCCAATGAGAGGGGGGATACTTCCATAATGCAAACCATCCTACATGATAACTTCTCTATTCATGATATGACTCTACTAAAAAGGTAAAAAAGATAGAAGATAGTGATGTGATACAGC
Source organism: Avena eriantha (assembly GCA_910589775.1). Taxonomy (NCBI): domain Eukaryota; kingdom Viridiplantae; phylum Streptophyta; class Magnoliopsida; order Poales; family Poaceae; genus Avena; species Avena eriantha. Next base: position 240,821,288 of record OU342746.1, read on the forward strand.
GACACTCCCCCAAGCCTGGAACAAACCAAGGGGATGCCAAAACCTGATGACAAATTACTCCTTCGGTGGTGGTGGTGTTCTCTCGATGAGCTTTTCGATCAATTTCCTCAAGTCCTCAATCTCGAAGGTGAGAGTACGAATCAACTCTGAGTTTTTCTCAATGCGGCTCATGATCATGTCGGGTTGCGAATCCCAGCTCTTGCGATTCTTTCCCCACTCTTCCTCCTTGAAGTCTTCTTTTCCTGCATGGTTAGAACGAGGAATGTCCCAATTTGAGGGTTATTTCTCCTTGGGCATATTCTGGAAATTGATGCTCATGGATAAGGGTATGGAAGGGATTCTTGGTGCGTGGAGAAGGTGAGCGTGGAGCCAGACAGTGACGCGGAGGCTTCCCTCCAATTGACATCCATGCAGTCCTTCTGATCTTGGCAGGGTTTGCCAACACTCCAATGCTTTAAATGGTAGTGCCGGTGTGCGGATGCTGGCTTTTCTTTGCCTCCTCTTCATCGATCTCCTTCTCCTGTCCGGGATCTTGGGAATCCTCCTCCGCAGGCTCCTTTCCCTTATCCTTGGCGGAGACCATTGTGCTTCTAAACTTTAAGAATAGTTCCTGGCAGAAACAGATCGAAACAAAAACACGACGAGAACACGTTATACGGACCTCGGGGATCCGGGAGATTATATATTATGGATTTTTACAACAAAAGGAAGGTACTGGGAGAAAACGGGTCGGAGACAGAGTCCGAGGTGGCCACACCACCTGCTGGCGCGGCCAGGGGCCCCGCGCCAGGGGGTGGTGTGAGCCACCCTGGCTCCATTTCCGTCCCTCTTTCGCTTCGTTGCTTTCTTTGTTGGATAAAAACTCCAAAAGTATAACTGGACAGATTTTTCGCGGAACTTTTCTTACCAGAACTGTTACCTATTCGAAAACGGACTCTACAGGTCTCTGAATTTGGCATTTAGTAGATTCTTTTGGAGTCACCGCTTGAATAACATCAATATCTTCATCTTCATACACATATTGCTTGAGTCATGAAACCTTTCACTATCTTATTACACCATTTTTCCAATAACCTGGAAATTTCTTTCACACAAAACTTCACACAATTCTTATTAGCAACATTAATGCAAGCGAGGTAATAAAACTTTTAAGTTCAATTCCAACTGAAATCCATCAAAACATATGCTACTGTAGCAACTTGTTCCGAAAACCCAAAAAGAATTCAAAAAGGAAATCGATTTAAGAAGCAAATGCAAGAGTGGCACAAATCTGTGAAAACAGACCAGCTGGTAAAGATCATTTTTTTCAAAAATCTTGTGTTGCACAAATCAAAAGTGCAAAACTAACGAAAGTTAAAGAACCTGGGGAAGAAGCACAAAAAATTATAGCTCAATCCTACGTACAGAGATCTCTGACGAATGTTTACAGTGAAGCACAAAAATCTGTTTCGGGACAGCACCTTCCCCAAATCTTACTTCTCTCTCATTAGAGGTTGATCTTGACACAAAAACAAAAAACAAAAGGATAAGTAGAGGTTATTATCGAATTAATAACTTCCAAGACTCAAATAAACAAAAACAACTAAAATACAAATAAATTGGGTTGTCTCCCAAAAAGCTCTTTCTTTATAGCCATTAAAATGGGCATGATAATTTCAATGATGCTCCCATAAGAATATGAATTGAAGTGAAAGAGAGCATCAAGAAGCAAAAATACACATGTTTAAGTCCAACCCACTTCCTATGCAAGGGAATTTTGTAAGAAAATAAATTGTTAAAACCAGAGGCTCCTAGCATAGGAAGTCAAAACAAATGCAACATAAATACTTTCAGCATAAAGCGAGGAACCATAATATTATTGAGATGCGTTAGAACCGTCTTCCCTCTCTCATATAACTTTCAGTATCATGTATAAATTTAATGATATAACTATCACAAGAACCGTTGTAGCAATGATCACTTATCCTAACAGAAAATACAGGACACTATCTCTCTTAACACTACTTTGTGAAACAATATTAGGGATATCCTTACAAAGGATAGTGTGTCCCTCTTCTACATATTTAGTGACAAAGTCTTTCATATTTGCTATTATAGGTTCATCATCCATTTGTTTATCAGGTTCAACAACTTTATTTGTACTTTCATTAACCATACTAGCTATCATAGAATGTTCCTTTACTTTAACCAGGAAAGATATTTTCTCAATGTAAGGTTCAGGTAAAACATGATTAGCAGTATAAACTTCAGTATTTCTTGCAGGAACACTAATAACAATGTCTTTATAAGGTGCATGATACTTTTCCACTTCTTTTTAGGAACTTCAATAAAGGAAGCAAAAGCCTTAAAGTAAGCTGCAATAGCTTGAGAGTCTAAACCATAAGCATTTTTAATATTCTGAAAGTCATTAGTTCCCATAAAAGATTCAATCCATTCATAATCATAATTTATACCTGACTTTCTTCTTTGTCATTCTCCCATGCTTCATCATTGTCTTGAATACGGTCTAGAAGATCCCATTTAGCTTATTCTTCCATGCGTGTAAATGATACAGCACAAGAGGCATCCAATAAATCCTTATCATGAAGAGAAAGCCTTGCATAAAATTTAATGATAATAATATTGTGAGGGAGCTCATGAATAGGAAATTTGAGCATTAGTAGCTTCAATATCCCCCAAGCTTGAGCTATACTCTCTCCATCAAGAGGCCAAAAGTTGTATATTTGATTCCGATCTTTATGAATCTCACTAGGAGGATAAAATTTAGAATAAAAGAGAGGTACTACTTCCTCCCATTCAAGAGCTTGACCATTCTTCAGCAGCTTATACCATTCCTCGGCTCTTCCTTTCAGTGATAATGAGAATAACTTCTTCTTGACTTGATCTGTTGTAATACCTGCACACTTAAACAACCCGCATAACTCGTGTATAAAGAGCAAATGATCACCGGGATGGACAGTTCCATCTCCAACATAGTAGTTATCCATAACACGATCAATAATTCTTGTACGTATTTTAAAAGTATCATTCTCAGCAGGTGGTGATTCATCTACTACCTTAGCAGTGGTAGTAGCATTACGAAATAAGAAACTTAGCGAATTATCCATATTGAAATAAAGTAACTAACCGAAGTAAAAAATACTCATAGTAGAAGTTTCCTTTACCAGTTCCACTCTCCAATAGCGCTTCACTCCCCGGTAACGGCGCTAGAAAATAGTATTGATGACCCACAAGTATAGGGGTTGTATCGCAGTATTTTCGATGAGTAAGAGTGTCGAACCCAATGAGGAGAAGAAGGTGTTGACGAGTGGCTTGGAGCAGGAATTCTCTGTAAATACTTAGCAAACGGATTTTTAAGGGTTTCTGATAATGTAGGTAAATAAAGTGCGAGTAAATAAAAGACAATAAGAATAAATGCAGCAAGTGTCCCAATCCTTTCGTTGGCAAAGGACAACCCGGTTGCATTACTTAAGATGACCAAACGTTCTCGAGGACACACGGGAATATCATCAAGTGCTTTCGCTTCATATAGTTGATCAATCTTCTTTAGTTTGCTAAGTGTTATGTGGGTGAACCTGTGCTAATGTACCGTCCTTCCTAGGACTAATACATACTTGTGATTATACCCCTTGCAAGCATCCGCAAGTACAAGAAAGTAATTAAGGTAGAAACCTAACCACAACTTTAAACTCTAAGACCTTGACATCCCTTGTGCAAAGGTTTCCTAACGGGGGTTCAGGTTTCTATCACTCCGGCAGCCCCTACGATTAGTAGCCAAATACACAATACATTCCCATAGGCCCATATAAGTGAAGTGTCATGTAGTCGACGTTCACATGACACCACTAGAAGAAATACACCACAAGTTAAATATCAAACCATTAAATCTTTCTCAGCACAATTCCACTACTAACAACATGACTTCTCCCATGTCCTCAAGAACTAACGAACTTCTCACGAGACATCATATGGATCAATATCAGAGATGATATAATGATATGCAACAATCTGAACATAAACGATAATTCAATGGTTCACTCAATAGCATCAACTACAAGGAGTAATCAACACCGAGAAAGTTTCACCTAAGAACTATGCAAGATTCAACCCAATTGTTATAGCGGTATGGAGTGGTGATGATGGTGTTGGTGGAGATGATGGTGGTGATGATGATGATGATGATCCCGATGAAGTCCAGCTTGATGGTGATGTTGATGGCGACGATCTCCCCTCTCTGGGCAGGAATTTCCCTGGCAGAATTCTGTCTGCCGGAGAGATCTTTCTCTCTCTATAGTTTTCCGCCCCACAGAGGCAGTGGAATCTTTCTGTGGTCGCTCCCCAGGTATTAGGGTTGTGGGGATAAGATATGCTAGAGGGGAGAGCCTGGAGTAGGCCAGGGTGGCCACACCAGCTGCTGGTGCGGGCTAGGGCTGCCTGCGCCAGGGGGTGGTGTGGGCCCCCTATGGCCCATCTCCACTCCCCCTTCTGGCAATCTTCATCTTCTGGAAAAATAGATTTTTCCATGTATTTTCCTGGATTTTCTGATCTTCGCGAATTTCGCCTCCAAACAGCCCCTTTTCCATCAGAATCCTGACTGCTGCGGTCCATGCTCCAAAAGTCATCAACCATGCAAAAACAGATGAAATAACATAAGTAGCATCTCTTAATATGAAATATATCAATGAATAACAGTAAATTATGATATAGAATAGTGATGCAAAATGGACGTATCAGTCGCACACATGAACAAACGATCCGATATCTTATACCCAGGTACTGATAGGAGTGTCGGCAAGATAAATGTCCATAACATTCACAACAAATGTACCTGAGTCGGAAGTCATACTTCCACTCCTGGCTTTATCCGCCTTGTACTTGTCGTAGTTCCTCTTCTAGTGACCCTCCGCCTTGCAGTAAAAGCATAATGTACCCGGAGGTTTTGCCGGCTTGCTAGTCACTGAGCCAACGCTAGGACTTGGATCCAACGTGTTGTCCCCTTTGGCTTGGCTTTCTTAGACCAAGATTTCTTCTTGATCTTGGAAGCATTCCGCGCCATCAACACTTGACTAGTGCCGCCTCTCTTGATGTCAGCCTCTGTTGTCTTGAGCATCCCTTGAAGTTCTGCCAGTTTCTTATCCATACCATGCATATGGTAGTTCGAAATGAATGGACCATAAGTACTAGGAAGAGAATTCAGGAGAATGTCGGTAGTGAACTCTTCTCTCAAGGTAAAACCTAGACGATCCAAGGATTGCACGTATTCAACCATCTTTATAATGTGTGGTCCTAGTGGATATCCGTCTTTCATCTTGCACCCGAGCAAGGCTCTAGAGACATTGTACCTCTCCGTCCTAGCCTGTGTTTCAAACATGCTCTTGAGGGTAATGATCATATCGTACGCCTCAACATTCTCAAACTGCTGCTGCAGTTATGGCTCCATGTGAGTGAGTGATGGCCCAAAATATATCGAGCTCATTGGGGAACCCCAAGAGGAAGGTATGATGAGCATAGCAGCAAGTTTTCCCTCAGTACGAAACCAAGGTTATCAATCCAGTAGGAGCAAGGAAACACCCCAAAGGTGTTGCTAGCTGAGCCTTGCAGGGCGCACTACCGGTGCTAGTAGCAACGTGGAGACCTGCACAACACAACCACAGAACTTTGTCCCCAACTTGCGATGAGGTGTCAATCTCACCGGTTTTGCTGAAAACAAAGGATTAAACGTATCGAATGGAAGGAAGTAATAATTTCCAGAAAGTAAACACAAAGCAGTAAATAGTTGATTGTAGATTGATTGTAAAAGAAAGGACCGGGGTCCATAGTTCACTAGAGGTGGCTCTCCTTAAGATAGATAACATGTTGGGTGAAAAAATTACAGTGGGCCAATTGACAAACATCGAGAAAGCATACAAGCAAATACTACTCATCTTGACTCCGTTGAGATTCTATTGGGCATTACAACATTATACATAGACCGCCATCCAACTGCATCTATGACTAATAATCCACCTTCAGGTTACCATTCGAACCCCCTCCAGCATTAAGTTGCAAGCAACGGATAATTGCATTACGAATTGCGTGTAAAGTAAACAATACGATTGTTCTATGAACAAAGGATTGTTGTTTTCTCCCTAGTAGCAACAGCACATCTAGTACCTTAGAGATTTCTGTCACTTCCCTAGATTACCAGAGGCGTGAACCCACTATCGAGCATAAATACTAACTCTTGGAGTTGCTAGCATCTACTTGGCCAAGATAGCTACTAACAACGGAAAGCATGCAAGATCACAAATAACAAAGACATGATAGAATCAATAATCAATCTGAAATAGCATCTCAATATCCATCGGATCCCCGCAAACACAACATGTAGGATTACAAATAGATGATCTTGGTCATGAACGGAGCTCACAAGATCTAAACATGAAAAGCAGAAAGGAGGAGAACCAGCCATCTAGCTACTACATGGACCCGTTGTCCAGAGATGAACTACTCACGCATCACACCGGAGGCTTGCATGATGATGAAGAAGACCTCCAGGGTGAATCCCCTCTCCGGCAGGGTGCCGGGAAGAGCTTTAGATCCCTCCCGATCTAGGGATGGAGACGACGGTGGCTACAAACTCTTTCATGGAATTTTGATCGGGTCCTTAGGGTTTCCGTATCAGAGGCAATATATAGGCGGAAGGAGAGGCTGAGGGGGTGCCTGGGCGGCCAGACCGCCCACTGGCGCTAGCCAAGCCTGGCCACGCGGCCAGGTGGTGTGGCCAGGCCCTAGCCCCTCTCCGTCTTGTATTCCAGCTCCAGGTGTCCCTCGGTAAAATAATGACTTTGGCTTTTGTCCCGTCCAATTCCGAGAATATTCATTTTCTGACATTCATGGAACCAAAAACAGCAGAAAATAGGTAACTAGCACTGTGGCTCTTGTTAATAGGGTAGTCCAAGAAATCATATGAAAAGTACTCCAAAGCATGGACAAAACAAAAGAAAGTAGATAAAATCAAGCATGGAACATCAAAAATTATAGATACATTTGCAATGTATCAACATCCCCAAGCTTAACTCCTACTCGTCATCGAGTAGGTAAGTGATAAAAAAGAAAGACTAATTTTTGAGGTGACATGCACCATCATAACCTTGATCAAAGCATTTGTAAAACAATGATAGCTGGGATCATAGTACTTCAATCATAACATGAAAGAGAAAGTTCTAGCAATAATAAAAAGAAACTATGTTGCAACATGAAAAGTCACAAACAAAAGATTCATGAATAACAATGCTTTGCAAGATGTTTGTTCGTTTCACATAAAGAAAACATAGCATGGTGGCATTCAGCTTGTCCCTCATAGAGTAGCAAATATAAATGCAAAGGAAACCTTCAAAGTTCATAAGAGTGACTACATACAAATAGTTTAAAACAAGCAATATCAAAGTATGCGTCAATCAACTAGTCTTGGGACAATGCACATAGAACTAAGAATGGCCACTATGCTCTCAAAGTAAGTGCATAAAGGTAGAAGGTGGAGACTCAATATATAAGTGGAAGAAAGGCCTTCATAGAAGGATGTAGGGATTCAAGTCTCATAAAGAGCTTCCAAAAATTATGGTACTTAATAGCTTTCAGCTCTCATTTCCCCTATCATAAGCATCTTGAAGTGATTAAGGTTAAAGTGAACAAACTATGGCGTATATGCTTGACGAAGTATAAGTTGGAAATCTGATGTCCCTTGAATACGAGGGCCGCTCCTCATGCTACTCAAGTTTAGTCACCGGTAAGTTCTTGTCATCGTAAGTACATGTGTATCATAGAGAACCGCCAACGGGGTACCCCTTGCCCGATGATACGGAAGAATCCCCATATCAAAATGACAAGGCAAGCAGACAACGAGCATCTCAGCAATCTTCTCATTTACCATGGGAATATGGTGCTTTTTTCTCTCTTTCCTCTTTTCATAATATCTTTTTAACTTTTTCTCTTTTTTCTCAATATTGAACTCTTTTTTTATAAGAAGAATGCTTCATAGACAACTCATTATGGTTACGCTGCAGGTTTCCACCATGTCAGCATGGATTAGACCAGCGGCCCAGGCATTTCTCTAACACATATACATAACTCCATGGACTTACAAGATCCCCTTTCATTTCACACCGACGACATCCATAGACAAAAGCATGATATCAACTAGGTACAAAGTACAAGTGCAATGTTGAAAGCGTTCCCCATGACAGCATGGTTCTGCTAATCCCCAACAAATAAGTGCAAGCATATACAACATAGACAACACAATGGTTCAAGTTTATTAAGGGCAAGAAAAGTAAAGTGTGCCATCAAATTCGTGCGAGCTTTAATCACTAGTTTTCTCATAACAAGTTTAATTCGGAAGGTAAACAAAAGCATGAATATACTTGGAACAGCATATGCTAGTAGGTAGGTATGGTGGACTCTTTGGAATAACTTGGTTTAAGGAGTTGGATGCATGAGTGGAACTCATACTTGGTTGTGGAGGCTAGCAAAATACTGTGAGTGACAAACTAAGAGAGCAATAATGGCCATAATCATGTAGAGCGATAATACATCATTGATCAAAGCATAAAGTGATACTACAAGTTGAAAACTAAAGGATCATCAAGGCTATGGTGACTTTCGATAGTCATAACATGGTGTGAGCATGTGCCAAGTCAACCCAAACAAAGCATCAAAGGAGAATACCACAATACTATGCTTTAATATGCTAAAAGAACGCATGATTCATCCAAGGCACATTAAGCAATCTCAATTGTTTATAACAAGTCATGCTACAGAAAATAATACTAAGCATAAAGCCAAAACAATATCAAGCATGGCATGACAAAGCATAAGCCACAGTCAAAAACAAGCTCTCTTTACCACTTAAGCATGAACTTTCCTACTCTTTTCCAATCCAAACCAAACTATTTGCAAACCAATGCAATGAAAGAGGGGGTCCAATCAATTTATTCAGCAAACTAAGCAAACCAAGCAAATAAAAACTAAAACGAAAACGAAAAATAAGACGCTCCAAGAACAACACAACTGTGCATGAAACAATAAAAATGAAGCGTTTGGAAGAAACGTGGGATTTTTTATTGATGAAGAGGGGGATGTCTTGGGCATCCCCAAGCTTTGATGCTTGTACTTCTTGGATATTTCTTGGGGTTACACGCGTGGCATCCCCAATCTTGAGCTTTAGTCCATCCTTCATCTCATTACTCATTCCTTCCATACACCTGAACTTTTGCTTCATACAAAACTTCACACAATCTTTATTAGCAACATTAGTGCACTCAAGATAATAAGTTTTTAGGTTCAGTTCTAACACCAATTAAACTTCCATGAAAATACAAGCTACTGTAGCACTTCCTCAAAAAGCTCAATTCCCCAAAAGAACTAAAAAAGGAACCAACAAGAAGCAAATGCAGAAAATGTCAGAAATCTATCAAAACAGTCTAGCAGGTAAAGAAAAATTTTTTCGAAGACCTTCTGTTGCTCAAATCCAAAAAGTGTTGAACTAAAGAAAGTTGGATAACAACCTGGGGCAGAAGCACAAAAATTCATGCCTCAAAAGGATGTACAAAGATTTTACACGAATTTTTACGATGAAGCACAGAAATCTGTTTCGGGACAGCAACTTCCCCAATCATGACTTCTCTCTCATTAGAGGTTACTCTTGGCACAAAAAGCAAATAAAAAGGATAAGGAGCGGTTATTACTAAAGTAATAACTTCCAAGACTCATCTAAAACTTTTGGATTATCTCCCAATAAGTACTTTTCTTTAACGCCTTTAAGTTAGGCATAAGAAGCAAGAAAAAGAATCAAGTATTCTCAAATGAAGAAGCATTAAGATCAAATTTTGTTTTCATAGGAGAGGCAAAAGAAATCTTCTCTCTCTTCTTAGGGAAGTGTTGTATACCTTTCTTGAGTGTGAGTTGATATTTAATGGTGCCTTCTTTCATATCAATAATGGCACCAGCAGTTCTAAGAAAAGGTCTTCCCAAAGTTATAGGACAAGAAGCATTGCATTCAACATCCAAATCATACAAATCAACGGGGACATAGGCATTGTTGACCATAATAAGAACACCATTAATACTCCCTGATACATTGCAAATGTAATTATAATTTTTGATGCTCCATGCTTGGTTTTATCTACTTTCTTGTGTTTTGTCCACACTTTGGAGTACTTTTCATATGATTTCTTGGACTAACCTATTAACAAGAGCCAAAGTGCCAGCTGCCTGTTTTCTGCTGTTTTTGGTTCCAGCAAAGTAAGAAAATGAATATTCCCGGAATTGGACGGGACAAAATCCAAAGTGCCTATTTTTCCGGAAGACATCTGGAGCCAGAATACGAGACGAAGAAGGGCTGGGGGGCGGCCACACCACCTGGCAGCGCGGCCAGGCCTGGCCCGCGCCAGGGGGTGGTCTGGCCGACCCCAGCACCCCCTCGGCCTCTCCTTCCGCCTATATATTGCCCTCGGGACCAAAACCCTAGGTACCCGATCAAAAACCCACAAAAGAATTTGTAGCCGCCGTCATCTCCATCCCTAGATCGGGAGGGATCTGAAGCTCTTCCCAGCACCCTGCCGGAGAGGGGAATTGACCCTGGAGGCCTTCTTCATCATCATGCAACCCTCCGGTGTGATGCGTGAGTAGTTCATCTCTGGACTACAGGTCCATGTAGTAGCTAGATGGCTGGTTCTCCTCCTTTGTGCTTTCATGTTTAGATCTTGTGAGCTTTTTTCATGATCCAGATCATCTATTTGTAATTCTGCATGTTGTGTTTGTGGGGATCCGATGGATATTGAGATGCTATTTCAAATTGATTATTGATTTCTTTGTTATTTATGATCTTGCATGCTTTCCGTTGTTAGTAGCTATCTTGGCCAAGTAGATGCTAGCAACTCCAAGAGTTAGTATTTATGTTCGATAGTGGGTTCATGTCTCTGGTAATCTGGGGAAGTGACAGAAATCTCTAAGGTACTAGATGTGTTGTTGCTACTAGGGAGAAAAAAACAATCCTTTGTTCATAGAACAATCGTATTGTTTACACTACACGCAATTTGTAAAGCAATAATATGTTGCTTGCAACTTAATACTAGAGGGGGTTCGGATGATAACCTAAAGGTGGATTATTAGTCATAGATGCAGTTGGATGGCGGTCTATGTATAATGTTGTAATGTCCAATCAAGTTCCAAAGGAGTCAAGATGATTAGTATATGCATGTATTGCTTTCTCGATGTTTGTCAATTGCCCCGCTGTAATTTGTTCACCCAGCATGTTATCTATCTTAAGGAGAGCCACCTCTAGTGAACTATGGATCCCGGTCCTTTCTTTTACATACAATCTACAAACTGTTTACTGCTTTGTGTTTACTTTCTGCAAACTATTACTTCCTTCCATTCGATACGTTTAATCCTTTGTTTTCAGCAAAACCGGTGAGATTGACAACCTCATCGCAAGTTGGGGCAAAGTTCTGTGGTTGTGTTGTGCAGGTCTCCACGTTGCTACTAGCACCGGTTGTGCGCCCTGCCAAGGCTCAGCTAGAAACACCTTTGGGGTGTTTCCTTGCTCCTACTGGTTCGATTAAACCATGGTTTCTTACTGAGGGAAAACTTGCTGATATGCTCATCATACCTTCCTCTTACCGTTCCCCAAGGAGCTCGATATATTTTGGTCCATCAAGTACTTTTTCTGGCGCCGTTGTCGGGGAGGTAAGGGCATCTTCACAAGGGGAATCCCTCATAACCAATCTCTTTACTTTGTTATTTTTGTTTTGCTTAGTTTCTTTTTGCTTTGTTTGCTTGTTTCTTTATCAAAAACACACAAAATTGGTTTTACAAGTTTGCTTCCTTTACTGAAAACACAAAAAATGACTACTCTTGAAAATACTAAGTTATGTGACTTCACTAGCACCAACAACAATGATTTTATGAGCACACCTATTTCTCCACATGTGCCTGAAGCTACTTTCTTTGAGATAAAACCTGCTTTACTCAATCTTGTTATGAGAGAACAATTTTCTGGTATTGGTAATGAAGATGCTGCTGCCCATCTAAATAAATTTGTTGAACTTTGTGAGATGCAAAAGCATAGGGATATAGATGGTGATATTATTAAGCTAAAATTGTTTCCTTTCTCTTTGAGAGGAAAATCTAAAGAATGCTTGAATTCCTTAACTAGGAATAGTATTGATTCTTGGACTAAGTGCAAAGATGCTTTCATTGGAAAATACTATCCTCCTACTAAGATTATATCTATGAGAAGTGAAGTAATGAAGTTTAAACAATCTGATAATGAACATGTTGCTCAAGCTTGGGAAAGAATGAAATCTTTGGTAAAGAATTGTCACACTCATGGACTGACTGTTTGGATGATCATCCAAACCTTTTATGTAGGATTGAACTATTCTTCAAGAAACCTATTGGACTCTACTGCTGGAGGTACCTTTATGACCATTACTTTGGGTGCTGCAACAAAGCTTCTGGATAATATGATGGTTAACTATTCTGAATGGCATACTGAGAGAGCTCCACAAGGTAAGAAGGTAAATTCTGTTGAGGAAACCTCCTCCTTGAGTGATAAGATTGATATTATTATGTCTATGCTTGCTAATGGGAAAGCCCATATTGATCCAAATAATGTTCCTTTAGCTTCTTTGGTTGCTCAAGAAGAGCAAGTTGATGTGAACTTCATAAGAAATAACAATTTTAGCAAAAATGCCTACAGGAATAATTTTAGTAACAACAATTATAAGTCATATCCTCCCAACAATGGTAATGCTTACAAAAATTCCTACAACAATAATAGGAGTGTTCCCTCTGAACTTGAAGTTATGCTTAAAGACTTTATTAGTAAGCAAACTGCTTTCAATAAAACTATTGAGGAAAAACTCTCTAATGCTGAAAGAAATATAGCATCTTTGGCTGAAGCTCAATCTTCTTTGAATAAAATGGCTGCTAAACCTGAAACTAATGATAATCCCTTTGCAGCCACTAATGCTATACAAGTAAGGATTGATGAAAATGTTAGACTATTAGCTGAATTGCATGCTAAGTGGGAAAGAGAAGATGAAATTGCTAGAAACATTAGTGTTTCTACTATCACCACCACTAGTGTTGAGGCTAGTAATAGTTCTACCACTCTAGATGATAATTTTGATTTTGATCTTGATGGTTGAAATATCTCTAAAGTTATTAAGTTCCTAGAAAAGCTTGCTAAAAGTCCTAATGCTAGTGCTATGAACATGGCCTTTACAAAACACATTACTGATGCTCTCATAAAGATTAAAGAAGTAAAGATGAAACATAAAGCTTCTATTCCTATAAAACAAGAAGCTGGTTGGGAACCCATCATTAATATGAAAGTGAATGACTTTGATTTCAAAGCTTTATGTGATCTTGATAGTAGTGTTTCTATTATGCCTAGAAGGATTTATGATATGCTTGATTTGCCTCCACTTGAAGATTGTTATTTGAATGTCCCACTTGATGATAATGCTAAAAAGAAACTCATGGGGAGTATTAATGATGTTCTTATTATGGTTAACAATGCCTATGTCCCCGTTGATTTCTATGTTTTGGATGTTGAATGCAATGCTTCTTGTCCTATTACTTTGGGAAGACCTTTTCTTAGAACTGTTGGTGCCATTATTGATATGAAATAAGACACCATTAAATATCAACTCCCACTCAAGAAAGGTATAGAACACTTCCCTAAGAAGAGAGAGAAGTCTTCTTTTGCTTCTCTTATGAAAACAAAATTTGGTTTTAATGCTTCTTCATTTGAGAACACTTGATTCTTCTTGCTTCTTATGCCTAAATTAAAGGCGTTAAAGAAAAGTACTTATTGAGAGATAACCCAAAAGTTTTAGATGAGTCTTGGAAGTTATTACTTCAGTAATAACCGCTCCTTATCCTTTTTATTTGCGTTTTGTGCCAAGAGTAACCTCTAATGAGAGAGAAGTAATGATTGGGAAAGTTGCTGTCCCAAAACAGATTTCTGTGCTTCACCGTAAACATTTGTGTAAAATCTCTGAACGTCTTTTTGAGGCGTGAATTTTTGTGCTTCTGCCCCAGGGTTTTATCTAACTTTCGTTAGTTCATCACTTTTTGATTTGAGCAATAGATGGTCTTTGAAAAAATTTGTCTTTACCTACTGGTATGTTTTGACAGATTTCTGCCATTTTCTGCATTTGCTTCTAGTTGGTTCCTTTTTGAGTTCTTTTGGGGAATTGAGCTTTTTGAGGGAAGTGCTTCAGTAGCTAGTGTTCTAATGGAAGTTTATTTGGTGTTAGAACTGAACCTTAAGACCTATTATCTTGAGTGCACTAATGTTGCTAATAAAGATTTTGTGAAGTTTTGTATGAAGGAAAAATTTTAGGTGTATGAAAGGAATGAGTAATGAGATGAAGGATGGACTAAAGCTCAAGCTTGGGGATGCCACGTGTATCACCCCAAGAAATATCCAAGAAGTACAAGCGTCAAAGCTTGGGGATGCCCAAGGCATCCCCTTCTTCATCAATAAAAATCCCAGGTTTCTTCCAAACGCTTCATTTTTATTGTTTCATGCATAGTTGTGTTGTTCTTAGAGCGTCTTCTTTTTCGTTTTCGTTTTAGTTTTTCATTTGCTTAGTTTTCTTAGTTTTCTGAATAAATTTGTTGGACCCCCTCTTTCATACATTGGTTTTCAAATAGTTTGGTTTGGAAAAGAGTAGGAAAGTTCATACTTAAGTGGTAAAGAGAGCTTGTTTTTGACTGTGGCTTATGCTTTGTCATGCCATGCTTGATATTGTTTTGGCTTTATTCTTAGTATTCTTTGTTGTAGCATGACTTGTTATAAAAAATTGAGATTTCTTAATGTGCCTTGGATGAATCATGCGTTCTTTTAGCATATTAAAGCATAGTATTGTGGTATTCTCCATTGATGCTTTATTTGGGTTGACTTGGCACATGCTCACACCATGTTATGACTATCTCAAGTCACCATATCCTTTATGATCCTTTAGTTTTCAACTTGTATCACTTTATGCTTTGATCAATGATGTTTTGTCACTCTGCATGATTATGGCCATTATTGCTCTCTTAGTTTGTCACTCCCAGTCTTTTGCTAGCCTCCACAACCAAGTATGAGTTCCACTCATGCATCCAACTCCCTAAACCAAGTTATTCCAAAGAGTCCACCATACCTACCTACTAGCATATGCTATTCCAAGTATAGTCATGTTTTTGTTTACCTTCCGAATTAAACTTGTTATGAGAAAACTAGTGATTAAAGCTCGCACGAACTTGATGGCACACTTTACTTTTCTTGCCCTTAATAAACTTGAACCATTGTGTCGTCTATGTTGTATATGCTTGCACTTATTTGTTGGGGATTAGCAGAACCATGCTGTCGTGGGGAACGCTTTCAACATTGCACGGGTACTTTGTACCTAGTTGATATCATGTTGTTTTGTCTATAGATGTCGTTGGTGTGAAATGAAAGGGGAGCTTGTAAGTCCATGGAGTTATGTATATGTGTTAGATAAACGCCTGGGCCGCTGGTCTAATCCATGCTGACATGTTGGAAACCTGCAGCGTAACCATAATGAGCTGTCTATGAAGCATTCTTCTGATAAAAAAGAGTCCTATATTGAGAAAAAAGAGAAAAAGAAGAAAAAGAGATTATGAAAAGAGGAAAGAGAGAAAAAAGCACCATATTCCCATGGTAAATAAGAAGATTGCTGAGATGCCATTGTCTGCTTGCCTTGTCATTTTCATATGGGGATTCTTCCGTATCATCGGGCAAGGGGTGCCCCGTTGGCGGTTCTCTATGATACACATGTACTTACGATGACAAGAACTTACCGGTGACTAAACTTGAGTAGCATGAGGAGCGGCCCTTGTATTCAAGGGACATGAGATTTCTAACTTATACTTTGTCAAGCATGTACACCATCGTTTGTTCACTTTAACCTTAATCACTTCAAGATGCTTATGATAGGGGCAATGAGAGCTGAAACCTATTAAGTACCATAATTTTTGGAAGCTCTTTATGAGACTTGAAT
This sequence comes from Avena eriantha, assembly GCA_910589775.1. NCBI lineage: Eukaryota > Viridiplantae > Streptophyta > Magnoliopsida > Poales > Poaceae > Avena > Avena eriantha. The sequence goes on from OU342746.1 coordinate 240,837,349, forward strand.
CCCTGCTTCCTTCTATGAAGGCCTTTCTTCCACCATTATATTGAGTCTCCACCTTCTATCTGTATGCACTTACTTTGAGAGCACAATGGCCATTCTTAGTTCTATGTGCATTGTCCCAAGACTAGTTGATTGATGTATAACTTGATATTGCTTGTTTTAAACTATTTGTATCTAGTAACTCTTATGAACTTTGAAGGTGTTCTATGCATTTATATTTGCTACTCTATGAGGGACAAGCTGAATGCTATTATGCTATGTTTTCTTTATGTGAAACAAACAAACGTCTTGCAAAGCATTGTTATTCATGAATCTTTGGTTTGTGCCTTTTCATGTTGCAACATAGTTTCTTTATCTTATTGCTAGAACTTTGTCTTTTATGTTATGATTGAAGTACTATGATCCCAGCTTTGACTATTTTACAAGTACTTTGATCAAGTTTATGATGGTGCATGTAACCTCAAAAATTATTCTTTCTTTTTATCACTTACCTACTCGAGGACGAGCAGGAGTTAAGCTTGGGGATGTTGATATATTGCAAATGTAATTATAATTTTTGATGCTCCATGCTTGGTTTTATCTACTTTCTTGTGTTTTGTCCACACTTTGGAATATTTTTCATATGATTTCTTGGACTAACCTATTAACAAGAGCCACAGTGCCAGCTGCCTGTTTTCTGCTGTTTTTGGTTCTAGGAAAGTTAGAAAATGAATATTCTCGGAATTGGACGGGACAAAAGCCAAAGTGCCTATTTTTCCAGAAGACATCTAGAGCCCGAATACGAGACGAAAAAGGTCTAGGGGCGGCCACACCTAGCCGTGCGGCCAGGCCTGGCCCGCGCAGGGGGTGGTCTGGCCGACCCTAGCACCCCCTCGGCCTCTCCTTCCGCCTGTATATTGCCTCTGATACAGAAACCCTAAGGACCCGATCAAAATTCCACAAAAGAGTCTGTAGCCGTCGTCGTCTCCATCCCTAGATCGGGAGGTATCTGAAGCTCTTCCCGGCACCCTGCCGGAGAGGGGATTCACCCTGGAGGCCTTCTTCATCATCATGCAAGCCTCCAGTGTGATGCGTGAGTAGTTCATCTCTAGACTACAGTTCCATGTAGTAGCTAGATGGCTGGTTCTCCTCCTTTCTGCTTTTCATGTTTAGATCTTGTGAGCTCCGTTCATGACCAAGATCATCTATTTGTAATCCTACATGTTGTGTTTGCGGGGATCCGATGGATATTGAGATGCTATTTCAGATTGATTATTGATTCTATCATGTCTTTGTTATTTGTGATCTTGCATGCTTTCCGTTGTTAGTAGCTATCTTGGCCAAGTAGATGCTAGCAACTCCAAGAGTTAGTATTTATGCTCGATAGTGGGTTCACGCCTCTGGTAATCTAGGGAAGTGACAGAAATCTCTAAGGTACTAGATGTGCTGTTGCTACTAGGGAGAAAACAACAATCCTTTGTTCATAGAACAATCGTATTGTTTACTTTACACGCAATTCGTAATGCAATTATCCGTTTCTTGCAACGTAATACTGGAGGTGGTTCGGATGATAACCTGAAGGTGGATTATTAGTCATAGATGCAGTTGGATGGCGGTCTATGTTTAATGTTGTAATGCCCAATAAAGTTCCAAAGGAGTCAAGATGATTAGTATATGCATGTATTGCTTTCTCGATGTTTGTCAATTGCCCCGCTGTAATTTGTTCACCCAGCATGTTATCTATCTTAAGGAGAGCCACCTCTAGTGAACTATGGATCCCGGTCCTTTCTTTTACATACAATCAACAAACTATTTACTGTTTTGTGGTTACTTTCTGGAAACTATTACTTCCTTCCATTCGATTCGTTTAATCCTTTGTTTTCAACAGAACTGGTGAGATTGACAACCTCATCGCAAGTTGGGGGCAAAGTTCTGTGGTTGTGTTGTGCAGGTCTCCACGTTTCTACTAGCACCAGTAGTGCGCCCTGCCAAGGCTCATCTAGCAACACCTTTGGGGTGTTTCCTTGCTCCTACTGGTTCGATTAAACCTTGGTTTCTTACTGAGGGAAAACTTGCTGCTATGCTCATCATACCTTACTCTTGGGATTCCCCAACGAGCTCGATATATTTAGGGCCATCACTCCCCATGAGTGTCTTTTTAGCATTATCATCAAGTGGGACATTCAAATAACGATCTTCCAATGGTGGCAAATCAAGCATATCATAAATCCTTCTAGGCATAATATAAACACTACTATCAAGATCACATAAAGCTTTGAAATCAAAATCATTCACTTTCATATTAATGATGGGTTCCCAACCATCTTCTTGTTTTATAGGAATAGAAGCTTTATGTTTCATCTTTTCTTCTTTAATATTTATGAGAGCATCAGTAATTTGTTTTATAAAGGCCATGTTCATAACACTAGCATTAGGACTTTTAGCATGCTTTTGTAGGAACTTAATTACTTCATAGATGTTGCAACCATCAAGATCAAAATCAAATTTATCATCTAAAGTAGTAGATTTATTACTAGCCTCAACACTAGTGGTAGTGATAGTAGAAACACTAATGTTTCTAGCAATTTCATCTTCTCTTTCCCGCTTAGCATGCAATTCAGCTAATAGTCTAACATTTGCATCAATTTTACCTTGTATGGCATTAGTAGGAGAAAAAGTATTATCAATAGTTTCAGGTTTAGCAGCCATTTTATTCAAAGAAGATTGAGCTTCAGCCAAAGATGCTATATTTCTTTCAGCATTAGAGAGTTTTTCCTAAATAGTTTTATTGAAAGCAGTTTGTTTACTAATAAAGTCTTTAAGCATAACTTCAAGTTCAGAGGGAGCACTCCTATTATTGTTGTAGGAGTTTCCATAAGCATTACCATTATTGGGGGGATATGGCTTATAATTGTTGTTACCAAAATTATTCCTGTAGGCATTGTTGCTAAAATTGTTATTTCTTATAAAGTTCACATCAACTTGCTCTTCTTGAGCAACTAAAGAGGCTAAGGGAACATTATTTGGATCAATATGGGGTTTCCCATTAACAAGCATAGACATAATAACATCAATTTTATCACTCAAGCAGGAGGTTTCTTCAACAGAATTTACCTTCTTACCTTGTGGAGCTCTTTCAGTATGCCATTCAGAATAGTTAACCATCATATTATCCAGAAGCTTTGTTGGAACACCCAAAGTGATGGTCATAAAGGTACCTCCTGCAGCATAATCCAATAGGTTTCCTGAAGAATAGTTCAATCCTGCATAAAAGGTTTGGATGATCATCCAAGTAGTCAGTCCATGTGTGGGACAATTCTTTACCAAAGATTTCAATCTTTCCCAAGCTTGAGCAACATGTTCATTATCAAATTGTTTAAACTTCATTATTTAACTTCTCATAGATATAATCTTAGTAGGAGGATAGTATTTTCCAATGAAAGCATCTTTGCATTTAGTCAAGAATCAATATTATTCCTAGTTAGGGAATTTAACCATTCTTTAGCTTTTCCTCTCAAAGATAAAGGAAACAATTTAAGCTTAATAATATCTCCATCTATATCCCTATGCTTTTGCATCTCACATAGTTGAACAAAGTTATTTAGATGGGCAGCAGCATCTTCATTACCAATACCAGAAAATTGTTCTCTCATAACAACATTGAGTAAAGCAGGTTTTATTTCAAAGAAAGTAGCTTCAGGAACAGGTGGAGCAATGGGTGTGCTCATAAAATCATTGTTGTGCGTGCTAGTGAAGTCACACAACTTAGTGTTTTCAAGAGTAGTCATTTTTGTGTGTTTTTAATAAAGAAAGCAAACTTGTAAAACTAATTTTTTGTGTTTTTGATAAAGAAACAAGCAAACAAACCAAAAGTAAACTAAGCAAAACAAAAACTACAAAGTAAAGAGATTGGTTATGAGGGACTCCCCTTGTGAAGATGTCCTTGACTCCCCGGCAACGGCGCCAGAAAATATGCTTCATGGCCCAAAATATATCGAGCTCGTTGGGGAACCCCAGAAGGAAGGTATGATGAGCACATCAGCAAGTTTTCCCTCAGTACGAAACCAAGGTTATCAATCTAGTAGGAGCAAGGAAACACCCCAAAGGTGTTGCTAGCTGAGCCTTGGCAGGGCGCACTACCGGTGCTAGTAGCAACATGGAGACCTGCACAACACAACCACAAAACTTTGTCCCCAACTTGCGATGAGGTTGTCAATCTCACCGGTTTTGCTAAAAACAAAGGATTAAACGTATCGAATGGAAGGAAGTAATAATTTGCAGAAAGTAAACACAAAGCAGTAAACAGTTGATTGTAGATTGATTGTAAAAGAAAGGACCGGGGTCCATAGTTCAATAGAGGTGGCTCTCCTTAAGATAGATAACATGTTGGGTGAAAAAATTATAGTGGGGGCAATTGAAAAACATCGAGAAAGCATACAAGCATATACTACTCATCTTGACCCCTTTGAGATTCGATTGGGCATTACAACATTATACATAGACCGTCATCCAACTGCATCTATGACTAATAATCCACCTTCAGGTTATCATCCGAACCCCCTCCAGTATTAAGTTGCAAGCAACGAATAATTGAATTACGAATTGCGTGTAAAGTAAACAATATGATTGTTCTATGAACAAAGGATTGTTGTTTTCTCTCTAGTAGCAACAGCACATCTAGTACCTTAGAGATTTCTATCACTTCCCCAGATTACCAGAGGCATGAACCCACTATCGAGCATAAATACTAACTCTTGGAGTTGCTAGCATCTACTTGGCCAAGATAGCTACTAACAACGGAAAGCATGCAAGATCACAAATAACAAAGACATGATAGAATCAATAATAAATCTGAAATAGCATCTCAATATCCATCGGATCCCCATAAACACAACATGTAGGATTACAAATAGATGATCTTGATCATGAACGGATCTCACAAGATCTAAACATGATAGCACAAATGTCATTGTATTGGGAACGGTAGTACCTAATGAGGTTAGATAAAGGTGTGGAGACTAGCAGGGAAGCTATCGATGGCATCCGCAGGCGGGATTGGATACAAGCAAGCATAGCTGGACACAAGAAGTACCCAGGTTCGGAGCCCTCTTGATGAGATAAAACTCCTACTCCTGCCGGATCTGACTATGGGGATATACGAACTACAAGTGCTCCTTGAGCTGTATTCTCTAGCTACTGCCTTAAATGCAATGAGACCAACCCTTTCTACTGATGCCTTGCCTCTCCTTATATAGGCAGAGAGGCAACGATCTCACTGGCCAGTCCGACTGGCGGGCCCCACAGGCGGGTCCCAGCCGGCTGGTCATCTACAGTATCCGGTATGGTATGTCGCATAGGATTACGAGCGGTATGGCTGTCGTAGGCACAGTGGACGCCGTGCGAGCATGTTGTCAGCACCGGGCCACTGTTCCCGTGTCATCCCCGCAAAGTCGTCGGTATGGCCGAGTAGTGGCCGGTCTTGTCATCGTACAGGGTGTACCGTGCACTGATACGCACGTTGCCCTGTCTCCTTGATTGGTTCTGGCTGCGTCACCGTAGTCGTTTGCTTCTTGTTGATCCAGCTACCATCAGGTAGCCGGCCTGGCCTGCTTTGTCCGGCTGCATCTGGTCAGCCGGACGCGATCCGACTGCATAGTTACTTGTCCGGTTGGGGTATCTGGGGATCATCCCCCCGACACTAGCCCCCGAGCGCGTGTGGATTCTGCCCTTAGGCGAAATGTGCGCGTGCTCCCTCCTGATTTTGAATTTGTGTCCGGCTACGCCTAGCGGTTGCGCTACCCGTGACGTTAGTGTTGACGCCGGCCACGCGCGCACGCGCCATCATTGCACTACGGTGGGCAGCATAACGTCCCGTCACACGTCGCCTCGGGAAACTGCTGCCCGGCGCTTCGGTTCTTGCTCCCGGATCTTCTGTGCATCCCGCGTCGGCACACGAGATCTAGGCGGCGGTTGGGGTGAGGGTCGCCCGGATGCGCGCCACGTGGCGCCCTGGACGGTTGCGCGTCCGGTCCTTTAAAGGGACGTCGCAGGGGGAGCAGTTCCCTTCCTTCGCTCCCCCGCTCCAGTTTTCCTCTTTCCTTGCGCGCTCCTACCCTTTGCGCCCTTGCTCTGCTGCCGCTGTAGCCCGCTGCACCGCCCGCTCTTCGTCGTCGGTGGTACGGGCCACCGTCAATCCTTCGGCACCGCGCCTCCTTGTCCGCCGGTGATGGTAGCCGACCGCGGAGGCTGGTGTGGCTCCTCTGTCATGGAGGACCATATACAGAAGTACCGCGCAACCCGCGTCCTTCCGCCGGAGGAGGAAGTGGCGGTGCGGTTGGCGCCGACGGGAGAGGTGTCGCCGTACCCGGCGGAGGGGGAGCACGTCATCTTCCTCTCGCATCTGGCGCGCGGGTTCGCGTTGCCGGTGCACCCCTTCTTCCTCACATTCCTGGCCTTCTTCGATCTCCGTCTCCACCATCTCGGCACCAACGCGATCGGAACGCTGGCGCACTTCATGGCCTTCTGCGAGAGCTACCTCGGGATCCAGCCGGATCTTGAGCTCTTCTGCCGGCTCACCGAGTCCGGCCGCAGGTGTAGTACACGAAGGGGCCGCTAGTCGTTTGCAGTGGCGCCTCCATCTACTCCCGCGCCTAGTCCGGCTACCCAAAGTTCTTGCTCCATGACACAGTACGACTGTGGTAGCAGTCGTACTTCTACGTCAAGAACGTCACCAACGTCGACCGGATCAACCTTTCGGCTTTCCAGGATGTTGAGTCCAGTCGGCAGAACTGGGAGCTGAAGATTCACGGCGACAAGGCGGAGTCGGACACGATGCTGCAGCGCATGCACTCCCTCGTCACCTACCGGCTAACCGGCTTGGACATCACCCTCAGCTGGATGTCCCGGCTGATGATGTCGTTGCAGCAGCGAGTGCACAAACTGTGCTACTACTTCCGGCCGGCTGGACCCGACCCGACTGTCGCGCCGCGATCCTCGCTACCACAACCTGAAGGAGTGGGTGTGGACGATCACGAAGGAGCGGCTGCCGGAGGGCTGGACCTTCAGCCTGGCGCCCTAAAACCGGGACAACCACGCGCCCCGGGTAGGTTCTTTTAGCCGGAGGTTTCTTTCGTATTTCTTGCCTTTCTTTCTTGTTTTCTCCGACTAACTTCTTGTATTCGGCAGATCTTCCCTTGCATCTTTCACGAGGAGGGTGAGGCCCCTCTCGAGGTTTTTATGCCTGACTTGCCCGAGCCGCGTGCTCGGTGGTCTGGCGAGGAGTCGGACGGGGATGGTGATGTCTTCCCAAGCCAGAATGATGAACCGGCTGCCGACTCCCACACGGAGGTTCATGAGGAGGAGGAGGTCGCGCTAACCTCTGATCCGGCGCAGCACCCTCCGACGGACGGTGAAGCTGGCAGGAGCGGCTCCAGCCGTTCCAGCTCCCACCGGCCTGCCGTGGAGGAGCCGGCCCCCAAGAGGAGCCGGACCAGCGCCCTTCCACCGACTCGCCTAGGCCGGAAGAAGGGGCCGCCTCCAGTTGTGCAGGGGTACGTCTTTCCTCCTCTTCCTTCATCATCTTCCGCTTGTTTCTTTTCCTGCCTTTCTGCCCTTAGCTTACTTGCTTTTCTTTCCTTCCTCTTGTCTTCTGTCTTCTTAGCGCGCTGGTCTCCTTTGGAGGCGCGAGCCCGGCGGGAGCGCCAACCGGGTCGCCGCCCCGCGCTCCGACCATGTCTGCCCGCGCCCCTCCTTCTCCCGCGGCGCCGCCTCTGCCGCCACCCTCGATTCAAACTGGCTGCCTCAGCCGGAGCGAAGGGTCCGCAGCTGGACGTGGTGGCCCAGCAGGAGGCGGATCCTCAGTCGGGTGGCTCTTGCGCGGGCGCGCGCGGGGGGGGGGGGCTACTGGCAAGGAGCTCGTGGTTGTCGGCGACGACAACTCCGACGAGGAGCCGAGGGAGAAGTGGAGGACCACGATGGTTGCCACGAAGGAGTCCTTGGCTGCCAACACCATGGATGACGATTCCTCCTCCGCCGCCTCGCTGACGGACCTCGTTGCCACCCTCGAACTGGCGGTGAAGGAGATCCGGCTGCTGGAGGCCGCAGCAGGCGGGAACCGGTCCCTGTAGCAGAAGCTTGCTGCTGCCAATGGGACTTCCTAGAGTGAGTTTGCTTCATCCGGCTTGTCCTTTTTTTTGCTGATAGCCGGTTTTGTCGCAGCTATCCTCGTGTGCGCTCAGCGCGAGATCGATCGCTTGAAGAAAGCGAACGACCGGCTGAGCAAGTCCAACTCTACTCTGCGGCTGCAGAACAAGGATTGGCACGTGAAGGTAGACAGCCTGGAAGCCGCCATCAAGGAGCGTGACGCCTCGCTCGCCAGCCGGACCGACGCCTTCAACCTTCTCGAGGCCTAGAACAAGGACCAAGAGAAAGAGATCAAATGGCTGGCGACGAAGGAGAAGGCTCTGGTAGAGGAGCTGATGCAGGTTGGCCACACGACTAAGGGTAAGTTCTTCTTTTCCGTTTCCCTTTCCTTCTGGATCCGGTAGCCAGATCTGACTCTCTTTTCTGACAGCGTTTTATCCCGGCATAGACCTGCTGGCATACAGCCGGCTGCAGGAGAACTGGCCGGGAGCGCAGCCGACGGCCCAGGAGCTCGTCGTCCTTCTTGGCGAAGAAGCTACCAAGCTTCGTCAAGTGGTGCGGGACGTCTTCTCCTTCCTGTGGCTGGATGCTCCGGTTCTGGAGACGATGGCGCAGCTGGCTGCGAAGGTGGGGGAGGTGCCGGCTGCGGTGGACCGGTTGTGTGACTTGGTGGCACGAGCCGGAGTGGAGATGGCTCTGGCCCTCATGCTCTCATGGTACAAGGACGCCCGTGTCGAGAAGACCGACGGAGGCTTCCGTGCCGGCGCCGACCTTGCTGCCATCCGCCAGGCCCATCCGGAGCTTTGAGGATCCTCCATCAAGATCGCCAACTATGTGGACCCCGACGAGGTGCTCACCGACTCGGAGTCCGTCAGTACTCCTGATGTGGAAGCCTCTACGCAGCCGGCTGCGGGCGCTGGAACAGGGTCGAGATCTGCGCCTCCTCCTCCACCTGAAGCTTCTGCCGGCCGCGACGCTTCTCACGGCAAGGGGCCTGCCGCCTAGCCACTAGCTCGGGATGCCGGGTGTATTTGTCTTGCTTTTATTTCTGTTTGAAACTTGTCCGTCTATACCAGCTGTCTCTGAAGCCGGGTAAACTTGTGGGAGCTTCGCCTCCTTTCTGCTTGTTAATTTTGAACTAGCTTGAGTTCCCTTCATCTTGTGTCCTTTGCATTTTCCTTCAACATTTCGCCGGTTGACCTTATCTGGCTAACTTCGCCCGGCTACACGCCTTTAGCCGGGGGAACTGCACCTCCAGCGGGGGCGCACTAGCGCACCCACTGGGTGTAGCCCCCGAGATTCGTAGTAGCTGGCGTAGCCAGGTGCTTCGAATCTTCCTTGTTTTCCCTAATCTTCTGACTTTATCCGACTAGACCAGTCTTAGTCAGTTATTTTCAATGGTTTTACACTTTTAGCCGGGGGAACTAACATTCCAGTGGGGGCGCGCGAGCGCACCCACTGGGTGTAGCCCCTGAGATTCGGAGTAGCTGGCGTAGCCAGGTGCTTCGAATCCTTCTTGCCTTCCCTTGCTCCTGCCCTTTCCCTCACCTGGGCTCCGAACGGCCGGCTAAACACTTTTAGCCGGTCGGGAACTACAAGATTCCACTGGGGGCACACGACCGCACCCAGTGGGTGTAGCCCCCAAGATTCGGAGCGCTTGATGAAGGCAAGGACTTCGAATCTTCTTCTCCTTTTCTTGCTCCTGCCCTTGCCCTCACCTGGGCTCCGAACGGCCGACTAAACACCCTTAGCCGGGCGGGAACTACAAGATTCCACTAGGGGCGCGCGAGCGCACCTAGTGGGTGTAGCCCCCGAGATTCGGAGCGCTTGATGAAGGCAAGGACTTCGAATCTTCTTCTCCTTTTCTTCCCGAATTCCGACTCAAGGTAGTCGGACAAGAATATACATACCCATACATCCTCATCAGTTAATAGGTTAGTCTGCCAAATTGTAGCCGGGAAACGGATTTGTTTTTTCGAAAACTAGCTTGCGCCTTTCTGGACACTTGGTCGCTTTCCCATGTGCTCTGATGTTTTTGCTGCGCGGGCAGCCGGGTTGTGGTTTGCATCCGGAATCGAAGGGAGCTAACAATACATTGCGCACGGTACTAACGGCTTAGTAACCGGATTGGCTTAAGCTAGTTGCAAGGCTGGGACGCCCGGTCTGTCACGTCTCCTCCCCGTTTTTCGTGTGGGATGTCTCGGGCTTTTGCTCTTGCTAGCTGGACAGCCGGGTTGCTGTCTGTAGCTGAGACGAAGAGTGGGCCTCTGACATCATCGCACACTACTCAGTCGGTTTGTTGACTTAGCAGGCCGGGCCAGCTGGCGAGCCCCCCGGGTAAGGGTTGCCGGAGCCGGAAAACCATAACCGGAAAAATAGATGCAAACACATTTCTAGCAAGGAGCCCCGAGCATCTCGTAGGGGTCCGCATTTTCATTCATAGGGTTTGTGGGATACATACACCGTCTGGCGACTAGGTGTAAAACGGGCACAGCAAGGCCGCGTTCTAGGGACGCTCGGTCTCCTCGTATGATTTGTCCATCTTGTTCTTGCGTGGCTGCTGCGCGTCAATGAGGTAGTAGGAGTCGTTGGGCAGTGCCCGGCTGATGATGAAGGGGCCCTCCCACGGTGGCGATAGCTTGTGCATGCCCTTCGTGTGTTGCACCAACCGGAGGACCAGGTCGCCCGCGCGGAACGCGACTGGGCGGATCCGGCCTGAATGATAGCGGCGTAGCCGTTGCTGGTACAGGGCTGACCTGGATAGAGCCAGCCCGGGGGCCTCCTCCGGGAGGTCCACTCCGTCCTCCCGCGCCTCCTAGTTGGCCTTTTCGTCATATAGGAGCTTGCACGGTGAGTCGAACTCGATGTCCGCGGAGAGGACGGCTTCCGACCCGTAGACCAGGAAGAACGGGGTGTAGCCGGTTGATCTATTCGGCGTGGTGCAGAGGCTCCATAGCACAGCCGGAAGCTCCTCGATCCAGCATTCGTGTGACCGCTCTAGTGGCTCAATGAGACGCGGCTTGATACCGGCTAGCACCAAGCCGTTTGCTCTTTCGACCTGCCCGTTGGACTGCGGGTGCGCGACGGAGGCAAGGTCCAGCCGGATGCCCTTGTTGCTGCAGAATCGGGCGAAGGCCCCCTTGGCGAAGTACGTGCCGTTGTCGGTGATGATGCTGTTGGGGTAGCCGAACCGGTTGATGACGTCGGTGAAGAAGGTGACGACTGTCGCCCCGTCCAGCTTCCGGATAGGCTTGGCCTCGATCCACTTCGTGAATTTATCCACCGCCACCAGCAGATGGTTCATACCCGCGTGTGCTCGCTTGAAGGGACCGACCATGTCGAGGCCCCAAACCGCAAAGGGCCAGGTGATCGGTATTGGTCTTGAGTACCGAAGTTGGCATGTGCCTGAGCTGCCCGAAGTGCTGGCACCCATTGCACGTGTGGACCAGCTGCTCAGCGTCCTCGAGGGCGGTGGGCCAATAGAAGCCATGGCGAAACACCTTGGCGACTATCGCCCTTGATGAAGCGTGGTGCCTGCACTCTCCCTAGTGGATGTCCTTGAGTAGCCGGTAGCCCATGTCTACATCGACACACCTTTGGAAAATGCCGTATACGCTGCACTTGTATAGTTCGCCATTGATGATGGTGTACGTGTGTGCGCAGCGCCGGATTTGCCTGGCTTCCACCTCTTCATCCGGAAGTTCTCCGTTGGTGATGTAGTTCATGAAGGGTTGTGCCCAGGATGGCACTTCCCGAATGACGAGGATGCTCCCGCTCTTCGGTTGATGGATGTCGGGGGGTCGTCCGGGTGATGTACCCGGGACGGCAACCCCCGAGCTGCTTGACGAACCGGCAGCCCCCTGGTCTTGCGAGCTGGAGGGCACTGCCTTGCCGGAGTTGGTGCGGGTTTTCTTCTTTGGAGGCTCTGCCTGCTCTGCTTCTTCTGCTCTGTCAGCCGGAGCGCTCCCTGCCCAGATGATGGAGTCTAACTCCAGCGACGGGTTGATGGATGGTTTGTGCAGGTGCTCCAAGGAAACCCCTGGTGGGATCGCCTGCCTAGTGGATCTGATTCAGGCGAGCGAATCGGCTGCCTCGTTGTTGATGCGGGGGACGTGATGGAATTCGCATCCGTCGAAGGAGGCGCTGAGCTTCTGGATGTGGAACCGGTAGAGGGCCATGTTTGCATCTCTGGCGTCCCATTCTCTGGACACTTGCTGCACCACTAGATCCGAATCCCTGAAGCAAAGGATCTGGTTGACACGGATCTCCTTGGCTAGCCGGAGTCCGTGCGCTAGCGCCTCGTATTCGGCTACGTTGTTGGAGGCCTTGAAGTGGATCTGCATCACGTACTCCAGCCAGTCTCCCTTGGGCGAGGTGCCGGCTCCCAAGCCCCCGAGCATCTTCGACCCGTCGAAGTGCATCTTCCAATGGTCCGAATCCGAAACCGGTGGGAGATACTGGGTCTTAGCCCAGTCTACGAGGAAATCCGCCAATGCCTGCGACTTGATCGTGAGCCGAGGCTCGTACTGGATGGAGTAGGCGGCGAGCTTGATGGCCCACTTGGCGACTCGGCCGGTGGCGTCCTTGTTGCTGATGATTTCCGAAAGGGGTGCGGTGCACACGACCTTAATCGGATGCTCCTGGAAGTAGTGCTTGAGCTTCTTGCATGCCAGGTACACGCCATAGCACATCTTCTGGTAGTGGGGGTAGTTCTGCTTGGAGAGGGAGAGAACCTCGCTGAGGTAGTAGACGGGCCTCTGAACCGGATGAGCCTTGCCTTCCTGGGGTGCTCCACCACCAGGACGACGCTTACGACCCGGCTGATGGCTGCTATGTAGAGCAACATCGGCTCCTTGCTAGCCGGCATGGCTAGAACCGGCGCTATGGATAGCATGCACTTGAGGTCATGAAATGCGGTGTTGGCTTGCGAAGTCCAGGAGAACTTGTCCATCTTCTTCATCAGCTGGTACAACGGGAGTGCCTTCTCCCCCAGCCAGCTGACTAAACGGTTGAGGGAGGCCAGGCATCCGGTGAAATTTTGGACTCCAAGCAGGTTCCTGGGCGGCACATCCTCTCGATGGTCGCGATCTTCTCCGGATTTGCCTCGATGCCTCGTTGTGATACAAGGAAGCTGAGGAGCTGGCCGTATGGCACTCTGAAGACGCACTTCTCTGGGTTCAGCTTCATCTGGTACTGGCGGAGGTTGCCAAATGTCTCTCCTAGATCTTCGAGGAGGGTGCGCTTCTCCTTGGTCTTGATGACCACATTGTCCACATAAGCATGCACGTTTCAGCCTATCTGCGAGTGCAAGCACTTCTGCATGCAGCGTTGATAGGTAGCGCCTGCATTCTTTAGACCGAAAGGCATGGTTACGTAACAGAAAGCCCCGTAGGGGGTGATAAATGATGTCTTAATATGATCAGCCGGGTTTAGCCGGATCTGATTGTAACCGGAATAGCAATCTAGAAAAGACAAAAAATCATGGCCGGTCATGGAATCGATGACTTGATCTATACGGGGCAAGGCGAAGGGGTCTTTCGGGCACGCCTTGTTCAGGATGGTGTAGTCAATACACATGCGCCAGGTCTTGTTCTTCTTCAGCACCAGGACTGGGTTCGCCAACCAGTCCGGGTGGTACACTTCCATGATGAACCCGGCTACAAGGAGCCGGGTGATCTCGTCACCGATTATCTTCCTCTTCTCCTCTGCGAACCGGCGCTGAGGTTGCTTGACCGGCTTGGCTTCCAGCCGCACATGAAGTGAGTGCTGGGCGAACTCCCTCGGCACACCCGTCATGTCCTTGGGGGACCATGCAAAGATGTCCCGATTCTCACGGAGGAAATCGACGAGCGCGCCTTCCTATGTGTTGTCCAAGTAGACACCAATGGTGACGAACTTAGTCGGGTCGGAGGGGTCGAGCAAGATCCTCTTTGTCTCCTTTGCCGGCTGGAAAGCTCCTTCTCCAGCCGGTTTGCTGCTAGCCGGCATGCCCTGCTGGGCCATGGCCACATTGCGCATGATCACGCGCTTCTCCTCGGCTATGATGAGGGCCTCTGCCAGTTTGGAACCGGCTGAGGCGCACTCCATCGACCGCTTGAAGCAGCCGGCGACGGTGATCACGCCGTGGGGTCCCAGCATCCTCGTCTTGAGGTACGCGTAGTGGGGGACGGCCATGAACTTGGCGAGCGCGGGGCGCCCGAGGAGAGCGTGGTAGGAGCTCGTCAGGTTTACCACCTCGAACCAGATTGGTTCGCGGCGGAAGTTCTCCTCGGTCCTGAAGATGACGTCCAGCTGGATTTTCCCCAGCGGGGCGCAGGCTGGCCCCGGCAGTACGCCGTGGAACGTTGTGGTAGTCGGGCGAAAGTCGCATTCGTGAATGCCCAGCTTCTCCAGCGAGGACTGGTAGAGGAGGTTGAGGTTGCTGCCTCCGTCGATGAGGACGCGCGAGAATCGGCAGGTACGCGCGTTGGAGAGGATGAGGGGGTCGAGCACCATGGCGTAGCCCCCGGGAGTCGGCAGCTACTCCGGCTGGTCTGCGTGGCTCCAGGTGATGGGGGTTTCCGACCAGTTCAGGTACTGGGGGACCGGAGAGACGATGGCATTGACCTCCTTGGAGCGTCGCCTGCGGCTATGCTTGTCGTCCAGCTCCGTATAGAAGATGTGGTAGGCGGCGTGCGGCTGGGGGTAGCCATTGTTGTTGTTGCCGCCGTTGCCGCCGTTACCATCATTACCAGCTCCCCTAGCCGGTGGTGGTGGTCCACCAGGAGGGGGCGGGGGGAGACGAGGTTGGTTACCCTGGTCTTTTAGCTAGCGGGTCCAGCTGCAATTCTGAGTGGTGTGAGTAGCCGGTTTGAAGTGACCGTTGTGCCACTTGCACGGGCCGTCAAACATCTGGTCGAAGGTGAGCCGTGGCTTCTTCCTCCTTGCGTCGTTAGCCGGTGCGTCGGGCGCGCCCTCCACGGTATTGACCTGTCGCGCGTGGTAGCGGGGCTTCAGCTGTCCGGCTTGGCGGTCCCCATGGAACCAGTTGTCGTTGCCGTGGCATCTGGAGGATCTAGCTTCGCTAGCCGGATTGGTTGGACGGTCACGAGCCGGCCCCGTAGGAGTCGGACGCCCGTTAGCATTTACTCTGAGGGGCTTCTTCATGGCGGCATCCGCCGTGGCGTACTGGTCCGCAACCGTCATGAGCTCCGCCATGGTTTTCGGCTCGTCACACAGTAGCCGGTGGCAAAGCATGGTGCCTTCTCAGCAACCCTCAATGAAGAAACTGATGGCCTGGCTCTCCAGTATGCCCTCGCAGGTGTTGTGCAGCTCCGTCCACTTGGCGAGGTACTCTCGGTCAGTCTCGCGGTCACCCTGGACGCACAAGGCCAGGTCGCGTGGGCGCCCCGGACGCTTTTATGTGCCATTGAAATTGCGGACGAATACCTTCTCGAAGTCTGGCCAGGCGTTGATGCTATTAGGCGCAAGGCTGTTGAGCCACGTCCTTGCTGACCCGGTTAGCATAAGGGGGATGTAGCGCACGACTGTGCGCTTGTTCCCATGGGCGATGCCGACTGCCGTAGCATAGTCGGTGAGCCAATCTTCTGGCTTCATGCTGCTGTCGTACTTGGGGGTGTCCCTGGGCAGGGAGAACTTATCCGGAAACGGCTAGTTCTAGATGCGGGGTCTGAAACAAACGGACCGGTAGAATCTTCTTCCTCCGTGACGCGCGCTTGATTGAGGAGCTCGATGCAGTCACGGGCATCCGGACAATCCGGGTTGGGTGCTCCTACCTGGCCCGAGAGACGGGAACCGGCGGGTCTAGGTGCTCCGGCTGGTGGAGGGGGAGGCGATGGATTGCTGTTCACCGTCTGCTCCTGGCGCGGCTGGCCCTTGTTGCCAGAGCTGCGATGCCTGCTGTGGGCCTTAGCCGGCTGAGGTGAGGACGCCTGCTGGGTGTCGCGCGGCATGCCCCTGCTGTTGGCAGGCAGCTTGCTCCCCCTGGAGTAGCTGGGGTCCTCCTACATCTGCCGGTTAGCGTCAGCCTGCTCGTCTGCGATGTGGAGGAGCTCCTGCACGCGAGCGTGCTGGCGGGCTCGCTCCTCGCCCTCCAGATTGGGCAGGTCCTCTAGCGCGGCTCGCGCCGCGCGCAGGTTCTTGATGGGCATGCTGTAGGTGGGCCGGATGAGGGCGGGCGCGGAATCCGGCTCCCCATCCTTTTCCATCCTACCGCCTAGCTCGCCGTACCTGGCCGCGCCGGCTCGGCTCCGCGGTAGCCGAGGTGAAGCCGTGTGCGCGGTCGTACTCGCACCGGGTGATCTCGAGTTGCTTGCGGGCTGCCGCCATCTCCATGGCCTCCTAGAGGAGGATCTGTCTCTCCATGGTCAAGTTGGCCACCGCTTCCTCCGGGTTATCCCCGAGGTTAACCGGCGTCAGGAGCCGATCAATGGCATCCTCCACCAGGTTCCGAGGCTGCGAAGGGGTGGAAGTTCCAACCTCGTCCGCGCCTCGCTCCTGTGGCTGGCGGGGATGAGAGCTGGAGCCGGCCATCATGACCTCCACGCCGCAGGACGCGACGGAGGCGCTACCGCCCGGATGCGGCAGCCCCGCGACAGAGACGATTTCCATAGGGAAACACTCTGGAACGGTGGCGACATAGACGGGGAGGTCGCCGAATAGCAGGATGGTACCATTCGCCGGGAAGGAGGTTCCGGCGAAGCAGGAAGTGTTGTCGATGATGCAGTCGAATTTGCCGAGCGTGAGCACTAGGCCGGAGGCCACGCGCTCACCGGCTGAAGTGCGGGGTCCCGTGCGGAACATGACTCCGGTCGAAGCCATCTTGCCCATGGTGGGCGCCAACTGTCGTTGTATTGGGAACGACAGTACCTACGGAGGTTAGATAGAGGTGTGGGGACTAGCAGGGAAGCTATCGACGGCGTCCGCAGGCAGGATTGGATACAAGCAAGCATAGCTAGATGCAGGAAGTACCCAGGTTCGGAGCCCTCGTGATGAGGTAAAACTCCTGCTCCTCCTAGATCTGACTATGGGGATATACGAACTACAAGTGCTCATTGAGCTGTATTCTCTAGCTACTTCCTTAAATGCAATGATACCAACCCTTTCTACTGAGGCCTTGCCTCTCCTTATATAGGCAGAGAGGCAACGGTCTCACTGGCCAGTCCGACTGGTGGGCCCCACAGGCGGGTCCCAGCCTGCTGGTCATCTACAGTATCCGGTATGGTATGTCGCATCAGAGTACGAGCGGTATGGCTGTCGTAGGCACAGTGGACACCATGCGAGCATGTCGTCAGCACCGGGCCGCTGTTCCCGTGTCATCCCCGCAAAGTCTTCGGTATGGCCGAGTAGTGGCCGGCCTTGTCATCGTACAGGGCGTACCGTGCACTTATACGCATGTTGCCCTGTCTCCTTGATTGGTTCCGGCTGCGTCGCCGTAGCTGGTTGCTTCTTGTTGATCCGGCTACCATGAGGTAGCCGGCCTGGCCTGCTTTGTCCGGCTGCATCTGGACAGCCGGATGCGATCCGACTGCATAGTTTCTTGTCCGGTTGGGGTATCTGGGGATCATCCCCCCGACAACAAAGGAGGAGAACCAGCCATCTAGTTACTACATGGACCCGTAGTCCAGAGATGAACTACTCATGCGTCACACCGGAGGCTTGCATGATGATGAAGAAGGCCTCCAGGGTGAATCCCCTCTCTGGCAGGATGGAGACGACGACGGCTACAGACTCTTTCGTGGAATTTTGATCAGGTCCTTAGGGTTTCCATATCAGAGGCAATATATAGGCTGAAGGAGAGGCCGAGGGGGTGCCTGGTGAAGGGAATATGCCCGAGAGGCAATAATAAAGTGGTTATTATCTTATTCCTTGTTTATGATAAATGTTTATTTTGCATGCTATAATTGTATTGATTGGAAACCTGAATACATGTGTGTTTAATAAACAAATAAAAGGTTCCTAGTTATGCCTCTCTTATAGACTAGCTCATTGATTGACAAGATGATCAAGGTTTCCTGATCATGGACATTGGATGTTGTTAATAACGAGGTCACAACATTGGTGGAATGATGTGATGAACATTCATCCGATGTATAACATTACGATCAAAGTCATTATGTTTATATTGCTATAACATCATACGAAGTAATCTTAGTCCTTAGACCATGAGATCATGTTAATTGATAACACCGGAAGAGTATTTTGATAACATCAAACGTTACACCGTAACAGGGTGACTATAAACATGGGTTCAGTGCTACGAAGGTGTTATGTTGAGGCTCATGGATCAAGAGTGGAATTTGTCAATCCCGATGACGGATAGATATACTCTGGGTCGTCTCGGTGATATCACATTAAGATAGCTTGCAAGCAAGTGATGTGATCACTAGAATGTTATATCATAGGAACGAGAAAAGAGTGCATGTTGGTAACGAGATAAAATTAGGTATTTGGATACCGATGATCGAATCTCGGACATGTATTATATCATGAGACAAAGGGATTAAATTACTAGTGTTAAAGGTTCTCATGATCACAGAAGTCATCGTTGAATATGCAGGAGTCAGTATGGATCTCCAGGTCCTGCTTCTGATTATTGATCTGAGAGGAGTCTCAATCATGTCTACATTATTCACGAACTGTAGGGTGGCACACTTAAGAGTTACCGGATACCATTTTGGAGCACATATGTTTCAGAAAAAAGAATTGCAAAGCGCTGGAATTATTTCAATAGACACCGAAACTGTTTCGGGTGAAATTGCTGAAATTGGTTCTGCATGTAATATTGAAATGTTGCAGGGGGTTTTATGTGAATGTTTGTTAATTAAAGTAATTAACAAAATTCTGAATAAAAATAATAAAAGAGTTTTATTAAATGAGAGAGCATTAAATTTGGAGAAATTTAATGCATTTAAAGTGGAGACTTTAAAAGAGAATGTGAAGGGGCATTTTAATGTGGAGGGGTTACCACCACATGAATGGGGGAGGTGAGGAGTCACCCCCCATGGGGCGCCGGCCATGGGGAGGGGTACCCCCTCCTCCTATAAAAGGCCCCATCACTCCCCTTCTTCCACACACCTCCTCGTGAAGGATCTCTCTCCCCCTCTAGAATTATTTCCCCATGGTCTCGGATTAGCGAGATACATGTTCCCGGTGGCATTTTGTCTGGAAGGAGTTGCTGCTTCTGCAGGATTGCTGGAGCGAGGAGGTGGAGGTTTACCGGTGGCTTGAACGTGTGTGCGAGGACGGATGTGTTGCTGATTTGCGGCGCTCGGACTTCCACACGATCTTGAGATTGGCAAGTGTACGACTACATCAACCACGAGTTCCTACCCGTTAACAAAACTCGTTGTCTTCGAGGGTAAGTTCTTGATGGATGTATATCCACCCGTCGCTCTGTACCTAGTAGATAGATCTTGGCGTATAGTTCTCATCGTAGGAAAATATTTGTTTTCTATGCTGCGGACCCAACACCAAGGGCGGCCAGACCACCCCCTAGCACGGGCCAAGCCTGGCCGCGCAGCCAGGTGGTGTGGCCAGGCCCCAGCCCCTCTATGTCTCGTATTCTAGCTCCAGGTGTCCCTCGGTAAAATAATGACTCTGGCTTTTGTCCCGTCCAATTCCGAGAATATTCATTTTCTAACTTTCCTGGAACCAAAAACAGTAGAAAACAGGCAGCTGGCACTGTGGCTCTTGTTAATAGGTTAGTCCAAGAAATCATATGAAAAGTACTCCAAAGCGTGGACAAAACACAAGAAAGTAGATAAAACCAAGCATGGAACATCAAAAATTATAGATACATTTGCAATGTATCAGTGAGCATTAAGCAGCTGACTTCCGTCGACTCATCCTGAGCTTGGCGAAAGGCGGTTCTTACAGCTTTAGGCTCATCAGTGCCCGTCTCGTCTAGAATCGGATTGTCCAGGACATGTTCCTTCTTTTCTTGCTTGAGAATGATTCTCAAGTTATGATACCAGTTGGTAAAGTTTGTTCCATTCAACTTGTCCTTCCCAAGGATCATACTCTACACAAAACTAGAAATCTGAACGATGCTAGGTGGTGCCATCTACAAACAAAAGATGCAAAACACTTAAGACAATGTATCTGTACCATGAGAAGGCGGATTAAACTCTTTAATCGTGCACACTCCCACTGATACTAATATCCTTTCGACAGTCGACAATGATTCGGGATCCCAGTCAGTTATCCGACTAGTGAGCCAATGTGTCACTACTAGCCAGAGAATCTTTGAGTAGGCAACACATTTCCAATCAGATCTCTACCTGATTCCTGTTGGATTGTCTGACAACTATGCTTACCCCGAAGCCCACAACTATTGTGATAGCTCTGTCTAGCTACCAAGTGCCCTGTTGGAGAGAGTTCGAATGTCTACACTTTATCGGAGAGAATTTATAGTGCCCCAACAATATGAGCCTACTAACCAAAAATGTCCGACTTGTAGTGTTGCGGCAAATGGAGGGGTAATCCAACTAGACCTTCTTCTAGGGAAAAAGAAGCAAATAAATCTTGCAAGTCAGAATCTTTCCGTCTCACACTAGCTAACTCGTAGCTATAACTTTTGACATGGTACAGTTGTCCCTTCTTGTCCAACAAGAAAAGCAACTTTAATGGTTGATCGTGGACGTCAGCCATGTGACCTCCCACTCAGATCTGGACCAATCTTGACCAACTTCTTAGCCAAGAAAAACCAGATATGGCCATTGCCCTAGATCAAAACAGATCAAAAAGGCAAAATGAAAATAGCGAGAAAGATCCAATCTTTACTACTAGCGCATCTCAAGCGTAAGAACTGGGCCAAAAACCTAGAGCTGATGCTCTGATGCCACTGTTGGGCAACATGTAGAGCCAGGCCAAAAACCAAAACTTTTTTTCTCTGGCGAGGTCTCTGGCAACCCACCCCAAGATCCTGCTAAGGTCAAAGGCAATAGTTTGTATCTCTTGACGCGTAGGGGTGGAAGCTGACAAAGCACGTCGCGGTGGTGCCATACATTCCCCTCGTCTCATCCGGATCCGGCAAACTTCTTGATCCTGGGACCACCTCATCGCCGGCTCTATGCTCCTCCTCGCCTCCAACTACACTGCTGCCCAACATCGCCGACTAGTACCACAAGTGTGGTGCCTCTGTTGTCACACACACATACAAGGTGGAACAGCAGCAAGAGAGATGATAGTCTCGGTCTTGCCGCCGCGGGACAGGAAGGTGGTTGCCAAGTCTAGCGAAACCCTAGGAAGTAGCACTGGATCATTTGCCTGGCGCCACCCACGTTCCTTTATATAGGGGAGTAGGTGAGGGCACACAACACTTGTGTCCCTTGGTCCTAAACCCTAACCCTAGTCAAAGTGAGTCCAACCAATTGCCACGTGTCCCTATCCAAACAAGTCCAACTTGCCGGCTTGTTATAGTCGGATCAACATCCGCCTAGTTCCACTCTCTTAAGTGTGCGATCCCGCAGTCTTACACTAAGTCAGACACAACTCAATAATCATTCAGTCGGAGTCATAGCTCAGTGACTTTCCGACTAGAGCTGGTAGTCGGTAGAAGCCTCTAGCAAGACTTGGAGACTCCTTGTTTCCGCAAGTGCCCTCAATGTGATGGTCTATCCGGGTCCCTTTGCCTCACTATATTTGTAATAAACCGTAGGGGAGATTCCATCATCCTAGTGTCGGTTTACTCTCTTCTTGTTCTAGTGATAACTGATTCCCTTCGGCTTCACTAAGTCGGACTACCTCGATCAACACTTGATCGAGTAGCACATGGCCATGCTTCTAAATCATATCACATGAGAGGACCCAGAGAATATATCTCCGAGATGGAGGGGAAATTCTGTCTTGGATGATCCATGTCATGCAGCTCACGCAGCTTGCTTCGAAGTCGGCCTAAGACCACCCTTATGACTCCTAGTTACGGTGAGCGTTAGGTGTAGTCAAAGCCGGCGTTTCCACATCTCGGATCGTGCGATCCCCTCAGGTCTAAGGATTCCATTGTGTTAGTCGGAGCGTATGACAGTGTTCTCACGTCCTTCTAACCTTTGGATTGGTCCGGCTATCGTACCTCCTCCGACTAGCCAATGCAAGGCAGATAGCATCTCCATGCTCACGACACGTGAAACATTGTCATCTTCCAACTTACAAATTAGTCTCGGTAGTGGGTTTCCCTTCCAACCTTGTCAGGGGGATGATCCCCAGGTACCCCAACCGAATAGAAACAAGACAGTCGGATCGCGTCCGGCTGACCAGATGTAGCCGGACAGGGCAAGACAGGCCGGCTATCCCCCGATAGCCGGATCAGCAGGAGGCAGCCGGATACGGCGGCGTAGCCGGACTCAATCAACGGGACAGGGCGACGTGTGTATTAGTGCATGGTACGCCCTGTACGGTGACAAGATTGGCAACTACCCGGCCATACCAAAGACTTTGCGTGGGTGACGCAGGAATAGTGGCCGGTGCTGACGATAGGCTCGCACGCCGTCCACTGTGCCTACGACAGCCATACCGCTCGTACTCCGACAGGACAAGCCATACCGGACACTGTAGATGACTAGTCGGTTGGGACCCGCCTGTGGGGCCCGCCAGTCGGACTGGCTAGTGAGACCTTTGCCTCTCTACCTATATAAGGAGAGGCAAGGCTTTAGTAGAAAGGGTTGGTCTTACAGCATTTAAGGCAGTAGCTAGCGTATACAGCTCGAGGAGCACCTGTAGTTCTGGTATTCCACATAGTCAGATCCGGCAGGAGTAGGGGCTTTACCTCACCACGAGGGCCCCGAACCTGGGTACTTCTTGCGCCCCCTACGCTCGCTTGTATCCAATCCCGCCTGCGGATGCCGTCGATCGCTTCCCTGCTAGTCCCCACACCTCTATCTAGCCTCCTCAGGTATTGCCGTTCCCAATACAACGACAGTTGGCGCCCACCGTGGGGCTAGATGGCTTCGACCGGAGTCACGTTCCGCACGGGACCCCGCACTTCAGCCGGTGAGCACGTGGCCTCCGGCCTGGTGCTCACGCTCGGCAAGTTCGACTGCGTCATCGACAACGCTTCCTGCTTCGCCAGAACCTCCTTCCCAGCGAATGGCACCGCCCTGCTATTCGGCGACCTCCCCGTTTACGTCGCCACCGTTCCGGAGCGTTTCCCTAGGGAAATCGTCTCTATCACGGAGCTGCCATGCTCAGGCGGCAGCGCCTCCGCCGCACCTCGCGGCATAGAAGTCATGATGGCCGGTTCCAGCTCCCATCCCCGCCAGCCGCGGGAGCGAGGCGCGGACGAGGTCGGAACTTCCGCTTCCCCGCAGCCCCAGAACCCAGTGCAGGACGCCCTTGATCGGCTCCTGACGCCAGTTAACCTCGGGGATAACCTGGAGGAGGCGGAGGCCAACTTCAGCATGGAGAGACAGATCCTCCTCCATGAGGCCATGGAGCTAGCTGCAGCCCGTAAGCAGCTCGAGATCACCCGGCGCGCGTACGACCGCGCGCATGGCCTCACTCCGGCTACCGCGGAGCCGAGCCGGCGCGGCCAGGTACGGCGTTGGACCGGACCCCACACCCGCCCTCACACGGCCCACCTACAGCACGCCCATCAAGAACTTGCGCGCGTCGCGAGCCGCGGCAGAGGAATTACCCAGCCTGGAGGGCGAGGAGCGATACCGCCAGCATGCTCGCGTGCAGGAGATCCTCCGCGTCGCGGACGAGAAGGCTGGTGCCAACCGGTAGATGCAGGAAGACCTTAGCTACTCCCCAGGGAGCAGGCTACCCGCCAACAGCAGGGGCGTGCCGCGCGACACCCAGCAGACGTCCTCCCCTCAACCGCCAAGGGCCTGCAGGAGGCGTCGCACCTCTGGCAACAGGGGCCAGCCCCGCCAGGAGCAGACGGTGAACAGCAACCCGCCACCTCCCCCTCCGCCAGCCGGAGCTCCCAGACCAGCCGGTTCCCATCTCTCGGGCCGGGTGGGAGCGCCCAACCCGGACTGTCCGGATGCCCGCGACCGCATCGAGCTCCTCGCTCAAGCGCGCGTCACGGAGGAGGAAGATTCTACCGGTCCGGTCTGTTTTGGACCCTGCATCCGGAACGAGCCATTCCCGGAAAATTCTCCCTGCCGAGCGACACCCCCAAGTACGACAGCAGCGTGAAACCAGAAGACTGGCTGACCGACTACGCTACGGCAGTCGGCATCGCCCACGGGAACAAGTGCACAGCCGTGCGCTACGTCCCCCTCATGCTAACCGGGTCGGCGAGGACATGGCTCAACAGCCTCACGCCCAACAGCATCAACGCCTGGCCCGACTTCGAGAAGGTGTTCGTCCGCAATTTCAACGGCACGTACAAGCGCCCAGGACGCCCGCGCGACCTGGCCTTGTGCGTCCAGGGCGACCACGAGACCGAATGCGAGTACCTCGCCAAGTGGAAGGAGCTGCGCAACACCTGCGAGGGCATCCTGGAGAGCCAAGCCATCGGTTTCTTCATCGAGGGTTGCCGCGAGGGCACCATGCTCTGCCACCGGCTACTGTGTGACGACCTAAAAACCATGGCAGAGCTCATGACGGTTGCAGACCAGTACGCCACGGCGGATGCCGCCATGAAGAAGCCCCTCCGAGTAAACGCGGATGGCCGCCCGACTCCCACGGAGCCGGCTCGCAACCGACCCAGCAATCTGGCTGGAGAAGCCGGATCCTCCAGACGCCACGGCAACGACAACTGGTTCCAGGGGGATCGCCAGGCCGGACAGCAGAAGCCTCGCTACCACGCGCGGCAGGTCAATGCTGTGGAGGGCGCGCCCGACGCGCCGGCTAATGAAGCAAGGAGGCAGAAGCCACGGCTCACCTTCGACCAGATGTTCGATGGCCCGTGCAAATGGCATAGCGGTCCCTTCAAGCTGGCTACGCACACCACCCGGAACTGCAGCTGGACCCGCCAGCTAAAGGACCAGGGCAACTAGCCTCGTCCCCTGCCTCCCCCAAGGTGGACCTCCACCACTGGCTAGGGGAGCCGGCAATGATGGTAATGGCGGCAACGACGGCAACAACAACAACGGCTACCCCCAGCCGCACGCCGCTGACCATATCTTTGAGACGGAGCAGGACGACAAGCACAGCAGCAGGCGACGCTCCAAGGAGGTCAATACCATCGCCTCTCCGGTCCCCCAGTACCTGAACTGGTCGGAAACCCCCATCACCTGGAGCCGGGCGGATCAACCTGAGCATCTACCGACTCCTGGGGGCTACGCCATGGTGCTCGACCCCCTCATCGTCTCCAACGCGCGCACTTGCCGGTTCTCGCGCGTCCTCATCGACGGAGGCAGCAACCTCAACCTCCTCTACCAGTCCTCGCTGGAGAAGCTGGGCATTCATGAAAGCGACATGCGCCCGACTACCACCACGTTCCACGGCGTTCTGCCGGGGCCAGCCTGCGCCCCGCTAGGGAAAATCCAGCTGGACGTCATCTTCGGGACAGAGGAGAACTTCCGCCGCGAACCAATCTGGTTCGAGGTGGTAAATCTGATGAGCTCCTACCACGCTCTCCTCGGGCGCCCCGCCCTCGCCAAGTTCATGGCCATCCCCCACTACACCTACCTCAAGACGAAGATGCCGGGACCCCACGGCGTGATCACCATCACCGGCTGCTTCAAGCGATCGATGGAGTGCGCCTCAGTCGGTTCCAAACTGGCAGAGGCCCTCATCATAGCCGGGGAGAAGCGCGTGATCATGCGCAATGTGGCCATGGCCCAGCAGGACATTCTGGCTAGCAGCAAGCCGGCTGGAGAAGGAGCCTTCCAGCCGGCAAAGGAGATAAAGAGGATCCTGCTCGACCCCTCCGATCCGACCAAGTTCGTCACCATTGGCGCCGGCTTGGACAGCAAATAGGAAGGCGCGCTCGTCGACTTCCTCCGTGAGAATCGGGACATCTTCGCATGGTCCCCCAAGTACATGCCGGGTGTGCCGAGGGAGTTCGCCGAGCACTCACTTCACGTGCGTCCGGATGCCAAGCCGGTCAAGCAACCTCTACGCCGGTTCGCAGAGGAGAAGAGAAAGATAATCGGTGACGAGATCACCCGGCTCCTTGCAGCCGGGTTTATCATGGAAGTGTACCACCCGGACTGGCTGGCGAACCCAGTCCTGGTGCTGAAGAAGAACAAGACCTGGCGCATGTGTATCGACTACACCAGCCTAAACAAGGCGTGCCCGAAAGACCCCTTCGCCTTGCCCCATATCGATCAAGTCATCGATTCCACGGCCGGCTGTGATTTGTTGTATTTTTTAGATTGTTATTCCGGGTACAATCAGATCCGGCTAAACCCGGCTGATCAGATTAAGAAATCATTTATCACCCCCTATGGGGCTTTCTGCTATGTAACCATGCCTTTTGGCCTAAAGAACGCAGGCACCACCTATCAGCGATGCATGCAGAAATGCTTGCACTCGCAGATAGGCCGAAACATGCACGCTTACGTGGATGACATGGTCATCAAGACCAAGGAGAAGTGCACCCTCCTCGAGGACCTGGGAGAAACATTTGGCAACCTCCGCCAGTACCAGATGAAGCTGAACCCAGAGAAGTGCGTCTTTGGAGTACCGTCCGGCCAGCTACTCGGTTTCCTCGTTTCGCAGCGAGGGTATCGAGGCGAATCCGGAGAAGATCACGGCCATCGAGAGGATGCAGCCGCCCAGGAACCTGCTTGGAGTCCAGAAGTTCACCGGATGCCTGGCATCCCTCAGTCGCTTCGTCAGCCGGCTGGGGGAGAAGGCACTCCCGTTGTACCAGCTGATGAAGAAGACGGACAAGTTCTCCTGGACCTCGCAAGCCGACGCCGCGTTTCACGACCTCAAGCGCATGCTATCCACAACACCGGTTCTGGCCACGCCGGCTAGTAAGGAGCCGATGTTGCTCTATATAGCAGCCATCAGCCGGGTCGTGAGCGTTGTCCTGGTGGTGGAGCGCCCCAAGGAAGGCAAGGCTCAGCCGGTTCAGAGGCCCGTCTACTACCTCAGCGAGGTCCTCTCCCTCTCCAAGCAGAACTACCCCCACTACCAGAAGATGTGCTACGGCGTGTACCTGGCATGCAAAAATATCAAGCACTACTTCCAGGAGCATCCGATTAAGGTCGTGTGCACCGCACCCCTTTCGGAAATCATCGGCAACAAGGACGCCATCGGCCGGGTCGCCAAGTGGGCCATCGAGCTTGCCGCCTACTCCATCTAGTACGAGCCCTGGCTCACGATCAAGTCGCAAGCGTTGGCGGACTTCCTCGTCGACTGGGCCGAGACCCAGTATCTCCCACCGGTTCCGGATTCGGACCATTGGCGGATGCACTTCGACGAATCGAAGATGCTCGGGGGCTTGGGAGCCGGCATCATGCTCACCTCGCCCAAGGGAGACCGGCTGGAGTATGTACTGCAGATCCACTTCAAGGCCTCCAACAACATAGCCGAATACGAGGCACTGGTGCACGGGCTCCGGCTGGCCAGGGAGATCGGCGTCAACCGGATCCTATGCTTCGGCGATTCGGACTTGGTGGTGCAGAAGGTATCCGGAGAATGGGACGCCAGAGACGCAAACATGGCTCTCTACTGGTTCCACATGCAGAAGCTCAGCACCTCCTTCGACGGGTGCGAATTTCACCACATCCCCCGCGTCAACAACGAGCAGCCGATAAGCTCTCCAAGATCGGCTCCACCAGGCAGGCCATCCCACCAGGGGTCTCCTTGGAGCACCTGTGCAAGCCATCCATAAACCCGTCGCCAGAATCGGACTCCATCGTCTGGGCAGGAACCGTTCCGGCTGACGGAACGGTGGAAGCGGAGCCGGCAGAACCGCCAACGAAGAAGACCCGCACCAATTCCGGCCAGGCAACACCTTCTGGCTCGCAAGACCCAGGGGCTGCCGGCTCGCCTAGCGGCTCGGGGGCTGCTATTCCGGGTACGCCACCCGGACGACCCCTAGACACCCGTCAACCGGAGAACATGAGCGTCCTCGTCATCCGGGAAGTGCCATCCTGGGCACAGCCCTTCATGAGCTACATCGCCGATGGAGAACTTCCGGACGACGAGGTGGAGGCCAGGCAAATCCGGCGCCGCGCGCACACGTACACCATCATAAACGGCGAGATGTACAAGCGCAGTGTATCCGGTATCTTCCAAAGATGCGTCGATGCGGATACGGGCTACCGGCTAGTGAAGGGTATCCACCAGGGAGTGCGGGCACCACGCTTCGTCAAGGGCGATAGTCGCCAAGGCATTCCACCATGGTTTCTACTGGCCCACCGCCCTCGAAGATGTCGAGCAGCTGGTCCATGCATGCAATGGGTGCCAGCGCTTCGGACAGCTCAGGCACATGCTAACTTTGGTACTCAAGACCATACCGATCACTTGGCCGTTCACGGTTTGGGGCCTCGACATGGTCGGTCCCTTCAAGCGAGCGCGCACGGGCATGACCCATTTGCTGGTGGCGGTGGACAAGTTCACGAAGTGGATCGAGGCCAAGCCTATCCGGAAGCTAGACAGGGCGACGGTTGTCACCTTCTTCACCGACATCATCAACCGTTTCGGCTACCCAAACAGCATCATCACCGACAACGGCACGAACTTCGCCAAGGGGGCCTTCGCCCGGTTCTGCAGCAACAAGGGCATCCGACTAGACCTCGCCTCCGTCGCGCACCTGCAATCCAACGGGCAAGTCGAAAGAGAAAATGGCTTAGTACTAACCGGCATTAAGCCACGTCTCATCGAGCCATTGGAGCGTTCACCCGGATGTTGGATCGAAGAACTTCCGGCTGTGCTGTGGAGCCTCCGCACCATGCCGAATAGGTCAACCGGCTACACGCCGTTCTTCCTGATCTACGGATCGGAAGCCGTCCTTTCCGCCGACATCGAGTTCGACTCCCCTCACAAGCTCCTCTACAACGAAAAAGCCAACCAGGAGGCGCGGGAGGACGGAATGGACCTCCTGGAGGAGGCCCGCGAGCTGGCCTTGTCCAGATCAGCCCTGTACCAACAGCGACTACGTCGCTACCATTCAAGCCGGATCCGCCCGGGATCAATTTGTTAGATTTTTCTTTTGGAAAGAAGCATATATTAATATCAAAAGATACCAATTACACCCAGCCTCTGCAACAACGCATTGCCCTATCGGCCATACGGATGCACACAGCCAAAAAAGAAAGAAGAATTACAAAAAAGAAATGTCCCGCTACAATGACCAATTCATTGGAACAACAGTACTACCATCACCAAGACAGCACCAGAAGTCCAGCTTCTCCAAAAACGATGCCTCCAAGAAGGAAACAGTGCACAAACACCGTCATCGTCCGATCAAAGATCTTAGGTTTTCACCCTGAAGAAAGTCCACACTCTCAAAGCAATGCCTTCAACAAGGTCATTATCAGGCACAACCAATTAAGGACAGACCCTGAGTTTTCACCCTGAAAGATAGAACCGTGAACCTCTCCTGTGCAGCCGCCCCCTACTTGCATGCCACTTCTCCAAGTCACAAATCACCAAGCCAATTCCTCATCACCACCAAGACTCGAACCACCATTGTCAGTCCACATATCTTAGTCTCCATGACATTCTTCGTCAGCACCATGGAACGAGAACATGCTCCATGATCTTAACAGCCAACAAAGCTTCGAAGCGCACCCTCTGAAACCAAATGATCAGAGTAAAACATGGATGCGCACGACCGAATTCCATCCGATCCAGCAATCTCTCGGCATGATTGCACTTATAGAGTACACCGGCGGAGCCTTCCGAAAAACGACACAGTAACCAGATCAATGTAGAGAAACATCAGGCGGATCTTCGTCTTGGCTTGAGAGGAATCAAGGACCGCCACCTTTATTAGGCACATTGTCGGCCCCCGCGCCGCCGCCCGCCGGCTCCCCATGATGTATCATGTACGGAGTATGTGCTAACATGTACCATATGAACGCCATTATGTTGGCATCATATATCGCTCTTATCATCACCACAGCAGGTACAGAGAGACCCATGTGGGAAATGACTTGCTCAACGACACCAAAGACATCTGGAGGGTTGAGGCAGTGGCATATCGATCTTCTAAAGCCTTGGCAGAAACATAAAACGATCTTGTGTTTGAGAGAGCACTCAACTAACAATTAATGGATTGGATTAACCATGAATGCAGATCCATGAGTTGAGTTATATGAATTAAACATGAAGAAATAGTACTCCCTCCGATCCAAATTAATTGACTCAAGTTTGTCTAGATTCGGATGTATCTAGCACTAAAACATGTCTAGATACATCCGAATTTAGACAAATCTAAGTCAATTAATTTGAATCGAAGGGAGTAGAGAAAATTAACATGTCGTTGCTATATTATCAAAGGTTCTACGACATAGAAAACTAAGATCTATATGTTGGGATTTTAGTATACCTTAACTTCAATTGTGACATATACCACTTGAACCCTTCAAATAAGAAATCTGCCGTAGATGTATATTAGCCTAAAGAAAGTACAGTTTGAAATCTGCCGTAGATGTATATTAGCCTAAAGAAAGTACAGTTTGGATTAGAGAACTGCACGTCGAGTTGGTCAATCATTAAATCGTTAGGTGCAAACAGATCGATCTACCTGACATGAGTCCTCCTTGCTCACACATCCTCTGTTGGCAAATGCTAGATGCGCCAAGTCGTTTCCAGCAAGGTGGAATTGCAAAAGCTAGCTCTTTGCACTGCTCGTGAAGGATCTGCCGCTGATTAGTGTTTTCTGCCAAAGCAAAACATAGATGTAGTAGGAGAGCACAAACTAACCCGCATGGTTGATTGATCAATCTCATGCAGCTAGATAGGTAGACTAACTAATCTGTGTAATGCAAGCTGAATGGATATCAACTTCGATCGCGATCGGCGAAGGATTTGAGAGCCATGAGTTTCCGCCCAGACGAACTCGCTCCCATCAGATTGATATCAGGAAGCAATCGGATTTTTTCTGGCCCATGAAGAGAGGAGGAAGCCGAGTTATGCGGTAGAGAGAGAGGAGGAGTCTCCTTGTTAATCCTACGGCTTGGAATAAATTACACGTTAATATAACGGGTGAAATTCTCTAAACTCCAGGATTTAACGTGGAGGTTTCTACGGTGCCTCCAATTAGTAAATATAAGTTATAAGATTGTTGCTCTAGTTTTATTTTCTAGATAATACAAACGTTTAGTGTGCGTAGAGTTGTATTAGTGGTTGATAGAACTTGAGAGAATATTTATCCTACCTTTAGCTCCTCGTTGGGTTCGACACTCTTACTTATCGAAAAGGCTACACACGATCCCCTATACTTGTGGGTTATCAAGACCTTTCCTGACGCTGTTGCCGGGGAGCAATAGCGTGTGGGTGAATATTCTTGTGTGCACTTGTTTGCTTTGTCTCTAAGTAGGTTTTACTTTCAGTTTTAAGTTGTTCTCTATCTTAGTATGGATAGGGAATATGAATTAGAAAAAAATAGTTGTACTTGTTACCTAAAAACGTTTTCGAAAAGGGAAGTGATTGGAAAAATGAGTAATGGTTAAGTGGGGGTCGACCTTGAACACTTGTGTTCATGCCTATGAAACCAAAACAAATCTTTCCATGGAAGATTTTCAGTTAAAAACTAATAGGAATGCATGAAGCCTTGAAATAGAAAGATATTTTTGGTATTTGATCTTAATGCTTATTCATTCAAAAATACTTGAATCTTGCTCCTATGTCTAACTTAAAGGCGTTAAAGAAAATTACTTATTGGGAGATAACCCAAAAGTTTTAGATGAGTCTTGGAAGTTATTACCTCTGAAATAACCGTTCCTTATCCTTTGTATTTGCTTTTTGTGCTAAGAGTAACCTCTAATGAGAGAGCAGTAATGCTTGGAAAAGTTGCTGACCCGAAACAGATTTTTGTGCTTTGCTGTAAATATTTGTGTAAAATCTCTGTACGTCGGTTTGAGCTATGAATTTTTGTGCTTCTGCCCTAGTTTGTTATCTAACGTTCGGTAGTTGAACACTTTTCGATTTGATCAACAGAAGGTCTTCGAAAAAATTGGTCTTTACCTGCTGGTCTGTTTTGACAGATTTCTGCCATTATTTGCATTTGCTTCTTGTTGATTCCTTTTTGGGTTCTTTTTGGGGAATTGAGCTTTTTGAGTGAAGTGCTACAGTAGCTTCTGTTTTAATGAAAGTTTTACCTGTGTTGGAACTAAACCAAAAGACTTATTATCTTGAGTACACTAATGTTGCTAATGAATATTGTGTGAAGTTTTGTATTAAGGAAAAATTTCAGGTTTAGGGAAAGAATGATGTAATGAGATTAAGAATGGACTAAAGCTCAAGCTTGGGGATGCCACCCCGTGTCACCCCAAGAAATATCCAAGAAGTATAAGCGTCAAAGCTTGGGGATGCCCAAGGCATCCCCTTCTTGATCAATAAAAATCTCAGGTTTCTTCCAAACACTTCATTTTTATTGTTTCATGCAAAGTTGTGTTGTTCTTGGAGCGTCTTCGTTTTCATTTGCTTGGTTTTCTTAGTTTGCTTGAATAAATTGGTTGGACCCCCTCTTTCATACATTAGTTTTCAAATAAGTGTGGTTTGGATTGGAAAAGAGTAGGAAAAGTTCATGCTTAAGTGGTAAAAGGAGCTTGTTTTTTACGGTGGCCTATGCTTTGTCATGTCATGCTTGATATTGTTTTGTCTATGCTTAGTGATTTTTGATGTAGCATGATATGTTCTAAACAATTGAGATTGCTTAATGTGCCTTGAAAGAATCATGCGTTGTTTTAGCATATTAAATCATAGTATTATGGTATTCTCCTTTGATGTTTTATTTGGGTTGACTTGGCGCATGCTCACACCATGTTATGACTATTCCAAGTCACCATAGCCTTTATGATCCTTTAGTTTTCGACTTGTAATATCACTTTATGGTTTAATTAATGATGTTTTGTCGTTTTGCATGATTATGGCCATTATTGTTGTTTTAGTTGGTCGCTCCCAGTCTTTTGCTAGCCTCCATAACCAAGTATGAGTTCCACTCATGCATCCAACTCCAAATAAAACCAAGTTATCCCAAAGAGTCCCCCATACCGACCTATTATCATTTGCTATTCCAAGTATATTGATGCTTTTATCTACCTTCCGAATTAAACTTGTTATGTGAAAATTAGTGATTAAAGCTCTCACGAACTTGATGGCACACTTTATTTTCTTGCACTTACTAAATTTGAACCATTGTGTCCATCTTTGTTGCGTATATGCTTGCGTTTTATAAGTTGAAGTTAGCAGAACCATGTATCATGGGGAACGCTTTCACCATTACACTTATATTCCGTTGATATCATGATTCTTTGGCTTATGAATCCCGGCGGTGTGAAATAAAAGGGGAACTTGTAAGTTCATGGAGTTTGTATGTGTGTTAGAGAAACGCCTGTGCCGCTAGCCTAAGACATGCCTAAGCATGGTGGAAACTTGCAACATAACCATAATGAGCACTCTGTGAAGCATCATCAATAAAAACCTATAAATAGCAAATAAAAAGATCGCTGGGATGCTCATTGTCTGCTCACCTTGTCATATTCATTATGGGATAGCTCATGTATCATGTGCAAGGGGTACCCTGTTGGCGGTTCTCTATGATACATATGTACTTACAATGACAAGAGCTTATTTGTGACTGAAGTTGAGTAGCATGAGGTTTGGTACTCGTAAGTAAGGGGCATGAGATTTCAATTTATAACTTGTCAAGCATATCCTCTTAGTTGTGTCACTTTAACCTTAATCACCTAAATATTCTTATGATAGGGGCAATGAGAGCTGAAAGCTAATAAGTACCATAATTTTTGGAAGCTCTTTATGAGACTTGAATCCCTGCTTCCTTCTAAGAAGGACTTTCTTTTACTTTTATGTTGAGTCTCCATCTTCTATCTTTATGCACCTATTAAGAGAGCATAGTGGCCATTCTTAGTTTAATGCATTGTCCCAAGACTTGTTGATTGATGCATAACTTTGATATTGCTTGTTCTTAAACTATTTGTATCTAGTCACCCTTATAAACTTTGAAGGTGTCATATGCATTTATGTTTTGCTACTCTATGAGGGACAAGCTGAATACCATTCTCATTATTCTTTATTTATGTGAAACAAACAAACCTCTTGCAAAACATTGTTATTCATGAATCTTTTGTTTATGCATTTTCATGTTACAACATAGTTGCTATGTCTTATTGTTAGAACTCTATCTTTCATGATTCATGTTTAGAGTACCTTATCCCAGCTATCAATGCTTTTACAATAATGATGATCAAGATTGTGTTGTATGCATGTCACCTCAAAAATTATATTGTTTTGATCGTTTACCTACTCGAGGACGAGCAGGAACTAAGCTTTGGGATGTTGATAGGTCCATAACGTATCTATAATTTTTGATGGTTTTCTGCTAATAATATGCTTTTGACACTTTTTTTTGTATAAAGTTTATGATTTATTTGGACTAACCTACTAATAGTTGCAAAAGTTCACAATGTTCTTGTTTTACACTTTGATGTGTAAGAATTACCAAGAATACAAGTGGAAACCTTGTTAGAGTCAAATTGGGATTTTTCTAGAAATCTGTCTCAGAACTCTTTTTGAAGATGGTCACGTTTCGGATCGAATACAGCGTCAAATGGAAAACTCTTCAACTGCAAAGCTGTTGGAAATTTCGCGTCAAACTTTCTAGACATAAAATTTAGCTGATTCCGAGTCCGAACGGGCCTTTTAGGCCCGATTTACTGCAGCCCAAGATGGGTTGACTGGAATCCGAGAAGCTATATAAAGGGAGGAGACCTAATTCGCCCAGGGCATCTCCACCCACGAATTTGCAGCCACCAAAGCCACGTTTTTGCCTCCCCATGGATCCCATATCCATGGGAGAGGGATCCCAAGAAGCCATGAATGAATGGGTCTAAGGGGCGGTGCTCCCCCATGATACCGGCGGCGGGGAAGGAGTCCCCCGCGCCGCCGCCGCCCTCTTCACCATCTTCACTGCTATCTCCATCACCTAAACCTCCTAGTATGCAGTGGTTCATCCTCCCATACACCTCTATACCGTCCTATGTAAACATGGTGTTTGATGCTATAAGTTATAATCCTATGATCTATGTCATGTTTGTGTAGTTTCTTTGTTCTTAGATTGAATGGTTGAACATCTTTGGTTCATTAGAGTTGTATGTTGATATGGTACAGTCCTTTGGTATCCATTATATTTGTGCGCGCATGGATTAAACATCATAGGGTTTGTAGTATGTGTAAAAGGAAGGAGGAGTTCTACCGGAGTGACAGAAACCTAGGACGCGAACCGGAACGTTGCACGTATGGGAGTCAGAGGACCATTAAACTTAAGGCTATGGTTGGGGAAACCTTAATGCATTGATTAGTACTTACGGATGTTTGCTAAGAATCCAATCATATAGTACATGTAATTCCAAGTAGTGAAGCGTATGTATATTTAGCCTCTCCACATAGAAAACTACATCGAAGACAATGAACCTGATCTATTCGCTATTTAAACTTGGACAAAGCCACCACAATTACCACCACAATTCCACACTCATGGTTCCGTTAGTTTAGTGTATTTTATTGCTGTAGCAACTAGCTTTACTTTCTTGTAATTTATTATCATGCAAAGCTATCTCTATTACTCGTATTGTTGCTCTAGTTTTATTTCCTAGATAATGCAAACGTTTACTGTGCGTAGAGTTGTATCAGTGGTTGATAGAACTTGAGAGAATATTTTATCCTACCTTTAGCTCCTCGTTGGGTTCGACACTCTTACTTATCGAAAAGGCTACACACGATTCCCTATACTTGTGGGTTATCAGGCCCCACAGGCGTGGCCCCCGATCCAGCACCGCCACTCTCCAACGTCGCCACCTCTGGCGCCCTGAGCGTCGCCAACACGCCACCGTGGCATCGCCCTCATCACCTACCCCTGCCGCGGCACGGGCCCCGACAGGCGTTGTGTCCCCCACATTGCTGGGGCCTTCACACATCCTCTTGGTATTCTTCTCCTACTCGAGGTCACTTCAAAACTCTTCAAGAGTTAGGCCGAAGGAGAGGAGATAAGAAGGCAGTGACTACTGGAAGGGAGAAAGTTTACTCGTCGATTGCCGGCCACATCCCTCGCTTCACCCTTCTGAAGGAGATGGAGCCAGTCCCGCCAGTAGGCTTCCTCTCGCGAGCAACTTTCTTCGTGGTGCTTAGCTAGTAGATGGCCTCAGCCTCGTGCGCCTCACCATCCGCATCAGCAACATATCCCTCGCGAGAAGGGTCAAGGTACCCACGCCAATTCCAAGATCCTGTGTGGACTTAGGGGGCCTCGCCCCGCTCATGAAGGCGCTCCCTGAGGTTCATGCTCCCTCGACGAGTTCAATCTCGGGGGGTAGAGGCGTTGGAGGCCGTGGTCATCTCCTCCTGGGTCGCCGCAAGCAGGCCCCACTAGTTGAACGTGGGAATGTCCCTCTTCTCCGCTAGAAGGCAATACAAGCGGAGAGCCTTCTTAGGGGCATCGGGCACCGCTACCTCGCCGAGGAGTATCAACATCATTGCATCAGCGACATCTGGCACGAGGATGCTGGGGTGGAGTTTCATCTTGTCACCAGGAGCGGTGTGTGAGATCCTGATGCATGGCTGAATAGGATTCATAGGATACTCATACCAACAAGTTGCAACTTCTTTTCCGGGGGCTCATCCAAAAAGAACTCTGAGGTTAAGAGTTCTTGACCTGGAACAATTTGATGATGGGTGACCGAGCGGGAAGTTGTTCCCGCGTGCGCATGAGTGAGGACAAAGTGCATAGAAAAGACAAGTGTTGGTCTGTGGGGCTAGTCTAGAGATCCTAGTAAGCTGCTAGGAGTGACACCCCTGGGCCTAGTGGACGGGGTGTTACAAGTGGTATCAGAGCCGATCCTAGCGGTTACACAGGTGCGTGCGGGTCAGTGGCATGGACATGTGGAGCACGGCGCATGTGACCCAGAGTGGACACGACATGGCACATGTGTTGGCACTAGACTCATAGACGTGTGCCAAGAGGGGACATTCTTGGCGTGTGGTTAATCGATGAGGGCGTTGATCTTATAAGAGTGGGTGTATGTGAGATCTTGACGCATGGCTTAATAGGATTGATATGATACTCATACCAACAAGTTGCAACTTAGTTTCAAGGATCCCATCCAAAAATAACTCTGAGGTTAAGTGTTCCTGGCCTCGAGCCATTTGAGGATGAGTGACCGACCGAAAAGTTGTTCCTGGGTGCGCATGAGTGAGGACAAAGTGAGTAGAAAAAGACAAGTGTTGTTCTATGGGGCCAGTCTAGAGATCCTAGTAAGCTGCTAGGAGTGACACCCACGGGCCTAGTGTACGGGGTGTTACAAGTTCCAAGCAAATGGCCACACATACAAGATGGCTACTACCTTGCGGATGGCATCTATCCCAGGTGGGGAGCTTTGTGAAGCCACTTATCAAACCCAAGGTAAGAAATAACATGATTTTCATAATGAGCAAGCAGTGGATAGAAAAGATGTGGAGAGAGCATTTGGGATATTGCAAGCCCAGTTTGCTATTGTGAGAGGACCAACTAGGTTTTGGTCTCAAGAGATTCTTTGGTACTGCATGACCGTTTGTTTTTTTATTATGTACTCCCATGAGCATACATTACTTGTATTTATAACGGTAGCAATACAAAGATGGTACGCATAAAAGTATCAAAAAACAAATGGTTGAACAACTGCAAATCGTCCTCGACGCAACTACTAAGGACCCAAATCCTTCGCCTTCGTCGGAGAAGAAGAAGATCACCAGCAGTCGGTCCACACTTTGGCACTGAAGAAACCCCTAGCATTAATGAGCTGAAATAATCACCACCCCCGTGAGATTAATCTAGTCTACTACTAAGGAACATCGGCCGGAGGAGCCCTCCGAGCATCTTCAATGCCGGAACCAGGGCCAGCGCCACCCTGCCTATCAAGCGGCTAGATCCTCCACCATCCACTACAAATAAGCAGCAATCTGCACCGCCGTACTCCAGGGCCACTAGGACCAGATCAGCGACAAGATCAACACCACGCAAAGCCGGAGCGCACGCCCGGCAAAAACCATATCCCATAGGCTTCCCGCCCCCGCAAACACTGCCGAGATGGGGTTGAAGCCGGGGGTACCATTATTCAGAGTAGTGCATCCACCGCCAACTGAGATGCGCCACCACGACACCACAAAATGCTAACCCTAGGGACCTTTTCGCCGAGTGAAACGAAGGTCCTAGGTCCCCACCCCATCCAGCAGCAGTGGCAGCGGAGGGGGCAAGGACCCGTCAATTGTCGGTGGGGGAAGAGGTGGCGGCTAGGTTCTTTTTGGAGGAAGGGAGTGTGTCCCTCGAGGTTGATGTGATCATTGAGAACGAGTTTGGATAAGATTTAGACTATCCTTCTATAACTCGATGGGCCATCCCATACGTGTGCAAAGGAATGAAACTGATTCGAGCACTTTCTTGACACCTGTAGTGCCATTCAAGATGACGATCAACATGTCGATCTTCAACATGATATTATCGAAAAGTGGTTGTCATGGTATGGCAAGCAAAGCCGCTAGTGTCATCTCGATTTGTCTCATGTTGTATGTGGTCTAACTTCACTTATTTATGAGTTGATTTGTGTGCAACTTAAACTATTTGTGAAGAACCGATTAACTATTTGCATGTGATGTACTCACTCCATCCTAAAAAGGATGCATTAGATTTGTTAAAATCAGGATGTATCTACACACTAAAGGTGTCTAGATTTATTCAAATTTAGATAGATTTGCGACAACCTTTTTAGGATGGAGGGAGTAATAACAACTAACTATTCCATCTGATCCTCATATTTGTGTAGATTCGGATGCATCTTGCATTAAACTTGACTAGATGCATCAAATCTAGACAAATCCGAGAACATTAATATGGATCGGAGGGTATTTGTGTTTCATTTGTTTTAGATTTATTTGTGATGAGTTGTATATAGATTGTTGCATACATGTTTGCAAATTAAGAACATTATAACTGAGCACTCTTCCAGCCCTCTCAAGCCTTCAACTTATCCGTCTAGATGTTTTTATCCGTCCAGTTCATTTTGACATCGCAGTGGGCTGGATGTCCTGAGGGCAGCTACTCCCATCGTCAAATTGGTTCTTCCTCGTTAACTGGGCCTCATAATCGGACTCATGTGGTTAACTTCTAACTGGCTAGCCTGGGCTTTTGGTGACGCTTTAGTCCACCGAATAAATGGTTAGGCAATGAAGGGGCAACACGGAGAGTGGAGCTGTTCCCTTCTCCGATGATGAGTTCTTCCTGAGTCCCGACCTCTTCTTTTCTATAAACTAGTTGAATGCCCGTGCATTGCTACGGGTATCAAAATTTATTCCGTCATCTCAATATATAAAAAATACACATGCAAATCGAGTAAACACTATGAACGCACATGTATGCTATCACAAAACACCCAAGAATGTACTTAGCTATCACCAGTGCCAGCGAGCGAGACATGACAACCCTCTAAAACACCCTTTCCTTTTCCATCACTCCAAAGACGAACACTGCCTTTGACGCAGACCGTGTCCGAAAAATGTCCCCCAGGCTGCCGAACTATAAAAGCTTTTTGCCATTTCACTGGCAAGGCCTCCCTTCATCTTGGGGAGCCATGGGTTCCCACAACCTTCAAGTTTCTTTGATCATTACACATGTCACACATGGACATAATGCATGTAAAGCCTCAAGGTAGACATATATAGCCCCCCAAAAAATCACTTCGCTCAAATTTATCTCGATAATTCATCACCAAATACATACAAAGAAAGAAAATTATTAATTATCTTCTATTAATTAAAACTACTCAATTATGCTCTTAAAATTAATCTTGTACAACAATGGTGTGGTCTTTCTCTCTATTTGCATGATACTTTGTCTTGTACAACAAGAGTGTGGTCCTCGACTCTATTTGCATGATACTTGAGAATGTGTGCCAAACATTTCTATCCTAGCTTGTAACCATCCTGCAAAACAAATAACCTTGTTACCATGAGAATTTCATGTGAGAGATGTAAGAATGTGCAATAGAGAATACTTACCATGCGTGGCCACAACATTAGAAACATTTCTAGACAATCAGACATTCATCCATAAATCTTCCACCTAGTAAATCATGCAACTTCAACACCGCTGAAACCATGTAATAACATCGATGCATTCATCATCTCCTCTCTAATGACCACACAGTTCATTGGTTCCATCTCTTTGGTCCTTCATTTATTTTTGTGAAAAAAATACCTTATATTACTTGATTAACAACAGCAATGTCATACATAATACATGGGTTTAAAAAGGTTGGCACCTATGAAAAGGCACACTCATGCAATGAACTCAAAGCTTGTTTAGCGGTTAACTGAGCGGCTAAATTTGACTCACCTCTTACAAAGTCAAAATGAAACTGGGAGGTTAGCTCTCCCTTCATCAAAAGAAAGGCAAATAGAAAAGTACCTAGTTAGCTCGTGAATTTCAATGAGGATTGGTATTGGGATGATCGGTGCCCTATTATTCTTCCACGACTTCTAGAGTTCTCAGTCCCTCACATTCAGTTTCAAGCTAGACAATTTCAACACTTAAAAGGTGGTAAAGAATCATAACATCTCTCCAGGTGAAAGCTTCCGATGTTAATGCATTAATCATTTAGTTGTACCACTGCTCTAGAAACTGCCCCCCATATATACACCGTGTAATAGTCTATAATAATGCTCTTCTAAGAAATTGAAACAACTCTATTTTGTATTTCTCCACCATTCTAAGCTCCCGACATACCCGATCCATTGCCACCAGATTTGTAACAATAGATGCCAAAATCTATACTCAACTACACTACACGACTGAAATTCCTAGCAGTTGCGAGAGAGAACAACATAATTAAACTGATATTAAATCAAGTAATCAACCACATAAAATTTCAGCGGGGAATGAGAAATTTGCCCGCAGCACAAGCACTACAACTATACATATATATCTGTTATAATTCACTCTTAGTGACTATAAAGTTTCAGAAGCTTGTAAGCATCAAGGGTGGCCAATTCATAGTTCATATCATGGTAGCATCCATGGTTCATTGTGTGTGAATGTTCTATCCTATCTCCTACCTTGATTGAGTAGACAAATATTTCATCCTACCCGCTCTCATTTCATCTCTAGATTTCCTTCTAGTTTTCCTAGGCATTCCACAGTTGGTAAGATCAAACTTTTGTACAAAATAGCCGCTGAATTAGACATGGGTCTAGAAGACTGATAATTTACTCGTAATTTTCTATGGCTGGAGTTGAAACTGCTTTATAGCTGACAAGTCTGAAATTTGTACCTAGATAGGATAGATGGAGCTTTCATAACGAGAACCAGCACAAGATGTGATCTGCTGACTGGGAGTTAAGTGCATAGCAATCAATCCCCTGGTGTTAGCTCATTGCTGTTTTGCAAAATAATCTTCAAATATTTATAATATCTCATTTAGTGTTTACGTTTAGAATATATGCACTTAAACAAATAGTTTTTCTTTGATTGCATGCATAGTTTCTTCTATCAAAGAAGAATGCACACTTTAGCACAAACTACTGCAAGGTGACAAGATTTGGTAGTTAGCACAAACTACTGCACGGAGCCTGTCGTCCCTATACTGCTCCTTGCCGCACGTGCCTGCAGAGAGAAGGAACATGTGAGAGGGCGACCAAGACGAAGAGCTAGAGGTTAGTTTTGATATTAAATATAGCTATTTTATAACTCAACCTGAAAACCAACAATATTGGCTTCAGACCCGATTGAACCATCCCATCCATATAGAGGTGACCTGGTCTAAGTCCGTTTACCAATGTATACCTTCTGTAAGCTGTACCAATGGGATTATGGATCTTTTCATTACAACTCAAGATATGAAGTACATATCCAATGCATATCATGTGAACATATAGATTACTTGTACAAAATCTATCGATATTTTTTTGTATCCGCTTCAACACCGATGAACCACTACGGGAAAAAATGTCGCTGCCGTGTAGGCAATATACACGGCAAAGGCCTTTTGGAACACGGCAAAGGCTTTGTCGTGTGTATACACACGACAAATGCCACACGACAACGTTTGCCACGACAAAGGCCCTTTGCCGTGTGTCTTACACGTAGACACGGTAAAGTAAAGTGAGATAACGGTTTCCATTGGAGATGACGGTGTCTATTCTTTGCCGTGTGTCATTCATAAATCCTACACGGCAAAGGTTGCCTTTGCCGTGTGTCACCCATAAATTCTACACGGCAAAGGCTGGCTTTGCCGTGTGTTGTCCATAAATCCTACACGGCAAAGGCTTCCTTTGCCGTGTGTCACGTACACGGCAAAGAGGCTGCCTTTTCAAAATAAATTTTAAAAAAAAATCAATTGTTTTTTTCAAACTTTTTTAAATATTATTTACTTGTTAGTCTCTCATATGGGATACTTTTAACTCTGAGTATGTTTAATATTAGGTCAAATTGCACTCATAATTAAACTTTCCCTACGGTCACCTATCCTAGCACTACTCTAACCCTAGCACGCTTAACTTCTTTGTTCCTTCCGAATGAGCTTCCGAGAAAGAAATCATACCTTGTCGATAATATTTTCATATCAATCCTATTAACTCTTGGACCATGATGTCATACATCTCAGTTTTAGATTCTAAACAATTATTTAAGTAGACAACAATGAATAAGTAATAATAATCTTGAATCCAAATAAAAAATAAAATGATTTTTTTGCCTTTTTCTATTTAATATGGAAGAATTCATATATTTAAATCCGTAAATCGGAATTCGACAAATAAAATATCTAAATCGATCAGAAAAATGAGAGCAATCCAAATATGACATCCATATCATATTTAGAACCTAAAA
The DNA here is from genome assembly GCA_910589775.1 of Avena eriantha. Taxonomy (NCBI): domain Eukaryota; kingdom Viridiplantae; phylum Streptophyta; class Magnoliopsida; order Poales; family Poaceae; genus Avena; species Avena eriantha. The sequence continues at coordinate 240,880,412 of OU342746.1, forward strand.
ATTATTATTGTAAAAAATTATGAGCATTAGATCATGTAGCTGCAGTTCATATCTGACTCACTTTCTACCGATTCGGCAGAAATTTGTCTTTTTCACCAGGGGTGGATGAAAAGGTTTTAAAATCCCCGGTTGGGATTTTGTTAATGTAATGTGTTCTAGTATTTTTGAAAAATGGGGTGGTAGAATTTTTGAATTGAACACTTGGTGTTGCTTCACAAAATGCCCCGATTTTTGCGCTTCGAAAATAGGAAATGGCTTTTCCGTGCGACAAAAAAGAAAACTTCCTCCTGCAACATTGTTCACAATCCCATGATGCACATGTATGCACAATATGGGCACATTATCACAAACTATGTCGTGATTATGCCCATAACATTGCTCATTTGAATCGAAAGTTAGGAAACGTCTCGCATTTTTTTGATTTTTTTGATTTAGTTATGGTCATTTGAAACTATCGGCAAACCCTAATCGAATGGAGGGCATGCAGATTCTTAGCTCGAGGCTGAGCCTCACTAAACTTGCATTGGATCTCTGAAGAAACATCATATTGTGCACCTAAAAATGATTTTTGTAAAAATCATGAGCATTAAATCATGTATCTGTAGTTCATATCTGACATACTTCCTATTGATTCGGCAGAAAATTGTCTTTTTCACCAGGGGTGGACGAAAAGGTTTTAAAATCCCCGGTTGGGACATTGTTCATGTAAGGTGGTCTAGAATTTTTTTAAAATGGGGTGGTAGCATTTTTGAATTGAACATTTGGTGTTGCTTCACAAAATGCCCCGATTTTTGCGCTCCGAAAATAGGAAATGGCTTTTCCGTGCGACAAAAAGGAAAACTTCCTCCTGCAACATTGTTCGCAATCCCATGATGCACATGTATGCACAATATGGGCACATTATCACAAACTATGTCACGATTATGCCCATAACATTGGTCATTTGAACCGAAAGTCAGGAAACCTCGAATGAGATAGGTCATTTTGTGAAGGTTTTTTTGAGACATAATCAATATAACAAGTTTGATATTTTTCCTCCCAACTATGTCACAAAATATGACACCACGTGAAGGTCTCGTATTTTTTTGATTTTTTTTGATTTAGTTATGGTCATTTGAAACTATCGTCAAACCCTAATCGAATGGAGGGCATGAAGATTCTTAGCTCGAGGCTGAGCCTCACTAAACTTGCATTGGATCTCAGAAGAAACATCATATTGTAAACCTAAAAATAATTTTTGTAAAAAATCATGAGCATTAAATCATGTGTCTGTAGTTCATATCTAACCTACTTCCTATCGATTCGGTAGAAATTTGTCTTTTTCACCAGGGGTGGACGAAAAAGTTTTAAAATCCCCGGTTGGGACATTGTTCATGTAAGGTGGTCTAGTATTTTTTAAATATAGGGTGGTAGTATTTTTGAATTGAACATTTGGTGTTGCTTCACAAAATGCCCCGATATTTGCGCTCCGAAAATAGGAAATGGCTTTTCCGTGCGATAAAAAGGAAAACTCTCTCCTGCAACATTGTTCGCAATCCCATAATGCACATGTATGCACAATATGGGCACATTATCACAAACTATGTCGCGATTCTGCCCATAACATTGGTCATCTGAACCGAAAGTCAGGAAACCTAGAATGAGATAGGTCATTTTGTGAAGGTTTTTTTGAGGCATAATCAATATACAAAGCTTAATATTTTTCCTCCCAATTATGTCACATAATATGACTCCACACGAAGGTTTCACATTGTTTCGATCATTTTTGAATTTTTTATGTCTGTTTTAAACTATGATCAAAACGGCGAGCATGAAGATTCATATTCAACATAAATATCTAATATTTGAGTGTAGATAGATAGATCTTATTTTTCTACAAATTTTGATATATTATTTCTATTTTTCTGAATTAGAATGATTTTTTATAATTTTCCTAAGAGTAATGTGATAAAAGCAAAAAAAAAAAAAAAGAACTTTGCCGTGTATACTACGGAATACACACGGCAAAGGCACGGCACTACGGAATACACATGGCAAAGGGCAGGCGAGGGCACACGGGAAACAGGCCACCGTCTGTAGCCGTTAGCTTATTCCCGTCAAGTGGACCTGTGGGGTCACGGGTCCCACCTCGTTGCCATGATGACACCTATGCTGTGTGTCGCTGTTGACTTTGCTGAGTTTTTTTTCTTTGCCGTGTTCCTTTGTAGGTCTTTACCGTGTATATTTCTTTATCATGTTCTTTTTCAGAAATTTGCCGTGTTCGCGTACTTTGCCGTGTACTTTTTAGGTTGTACACGGCAAAGACAAACTTTGCCGTGTCTACACGGCAACGACATTTTTTCCCGTAGTGAACACCACATGTTGAAGCAAATATCAAGTCCGCAACCAAATATCTGTAGCTTCATTTTCACCTGATCTTTCATCCATGTTAACTCCAGAAATCTGTGTCAGTCTTTTATGTTTGCCCGAGTAGAAAAGATAGACTGGATTATGTGATGCATCATGCATGCACATTAGTTCAGTTCCACCATGAACATTGTTTTTTTTTTCAGCTGTATCTTGAGAATTCAGACACCAACACAATGAACTGATTATGGCAACCTGTACGGGCACTTGCTACTCCATACTAGTAGCTTTATGCAAGATTCATGTAATGATTCAGTGTTTTCTCAAGCCAAGAATAGCAACAACAATATAAAATACCTAGATCCTTGATTTCTTACCGTGCTAGTACAACATGTGGACTTCCACGAGGCATAATTTGAAAGAAAGAGAACCTGCTGGCTTGCTGCCGGTGGTATCTTCAAATCTTTATTCATCTGTAGAGGCAGCTTGGTGGTGCTGTCGACGGGAAGTTGGAAGTCCATGAAGACGGCGTCCGCATGTGGTACACCGGCGACGGCCAGCAGCCATGTGTTACCCTGGTCGAGCGCGGCCCAGACAGAGGCAAAGAGGATGCGGCAGCCATCGTCGCCACCCGGTGGTTCTGCTACTTAATGCGAGAGGAGGAGGAGGTCTAAGAAGGGGGTCTCGTCGATGCCATTGTTTAGATCTCGGATTCATCCAGTTGGAGCCCGCGATAGGAGGAAGAGTGGTACGTCACGATGAAAGAAGGAGAAGACCCCGGCGGGGACAGGTCGCAGCTGCAGGGCAGCGCAAGAAGGGCAACGACGTAGGGTGGTGGCAGGCGCGCGACAACGATGGCGGCGGCACAGGCGGGGCGAAATCGTGGGATCCGCCTCCTCGATCGGGAACAAACGGGTCCTCCTGGAGTAGAGAAACCGGCAATTCCCACTTATCGGTGGCAAAGCAGTGTAATTAGCTAAGTGATGAACTACCTACCATCAGATTCGGATCATGCGGTCCTGATTGTTTAATATTTGATGTCAAAGTGTCAAATTAAAACCTACCAACACCAACTTCTTTTTAATGGTATAAAGAAATATCCACGGGAAAACCTGCAGCATTACAGTGGTAGAATACTGCCTGCCTCCACTTTCCTTCACGAGCTTGTCTCTCGAGTTGCTTCCCTCTATTTCTAGGCTTTTGTTCATGCGCCGCCACGATTCCGCCAGGCTCCATGAACTCTGCGAAACCTAGCCCACGAATGCACGAGGGTCCTTCATCCAACATCAGTGCCAGAAGTCGAAGAGGGGAACCACCCGAGTCCCGTGAGCACAAATCCTCTGCCTCCACACTGGCGAACCGGTGAGTGGATGGTAGGGTGTGTCAGTCTGACATCAACGACCTATCCTGTTATCTAAAACTGCAGCCACTCCGCTATGTTCCGTATCCATTGTTTTACTTTTTTGTCTTTCATTTCAGGAATGGTTGTTAACTTGTTATACTGAAAACCTATACGTTTTGCAGTGTGGTCATAGTGTTATGTGCTACCCGAATCGGGTAACCCTATGGTTGAAGCAAAGAAGATCGGTATAGATTTGAATGGTGTAGGAGATTCATGTAAAAGGACAATGTTTATTCCTGGTAGCAGTGAAGGATTAATACGTGACAATTCAGCTTGGATGCGTCCTATGACAGCAACGAAAGTATTCTAAACAATGCATTCTATCAGCATTCATGGAAATATTTCTGAAGGAAATAATATATTTTTCTTAACATGCTTTGTGTTAGATTTACGTATTGTGCTGATTAGGGACAGCCCTCTAACTGATGGATGTGCCATTATGTTATTATATGGAATTAAGGAAGGATATCGTTTCGTCTTCAGAAAATAAGACAACTGCAACATTGGAGAAGATGAGCAATGAGGTAAAATATGCTTCGCTGCATCACTAGATATATGGTACAAAACAAACTCTTGTCATATGCATGGCTCAATACACTTATTTTCCTTGGTTAAATCAACTTTTGCACTTACAATCGTTTCAGAGGCCTGATGGAAGGAACAGACGTTTCTACTATGAAACAGTGGGTGAACCGTTATTCAATTTCATTCCTTAGAATTTATGATGATAAATGTATCCTAGGACATGTACTCTGGATTTCATACATTTGTATGACCACTAAATATATACTAGCCAGTGCTGGCGCGGCCGCCGCGCCTGTATTTTGAGCCCGTCGCTAGAGCTACGTTGAGAACAATGTACTATGATCCAACGAATGGAAATCGATATTACCGTGAGGTGAATAGAACATTGAACCTTCATTGACCCAAACTACAAACTTAGGATCAGCGAAAACTACACATCGATCGTACATATAGTATGTTCACAAGCACAAACATTTCGTGCAGATTAATACCAATTCGATACAACAATATAGTCATGCACCAGCTAATAGTACTAATTTGTCATTAAGCACTGGATTTCCTTTTGTTTGCTCGCATTTTTTTCTTTTGCAACCGGAGGCTAGGAAGGCGGTGGAATTCTGCCATGTGTATGGGTGTGTGCCCTTTGAACGTGTATACCGATGCGGTGGAGATTCATGTGTTGTGCATGCACCTTTGAGTGCTCTCATTAGATAAGATTGCTCAATTGTGGCCAATGTAAGTGAGACAATGGGTCTTCTTCTTACCGATGGCGGTGGTTCACATGAAAGGCCATAATGTCTCACTTCATCTTTTCCCATTGTTCATTTGACGTTGCAGCCAATGTTTTCATCTTATTTTGGTGTGGCAGGCTAGTGGGACGGTTCACCGCGTGTCTGTCAGTTGATCTTGTGTTGACCAAGTTATTTCTCATAGAAAATTTGGAATGATATTCGCACTATCATGAAAGATAGATAGTTCTAGGTACTAAAGGAACATTTAATTCACGCCATTGAGAGCTAAAGAAAAAAGAAGTAGAATCTCTATTTTTTGACACGTTGCCCAGTTTACCAACGTCTCTTCCTAATTTTTTCGAAACGGGCTTACGCATCGCTATATTAATATAGCAACAAACCGATACAACGGAGATACCACAGCTGGGCCAACAAAACAAATCTAGACCAAAAGAAACAAGAAAGACAAAGAAGAGAAAAACAACACTAACACCAGTGGTTTCATGAAAGAGGAGATGACTCGCTATCGATGCACCCTCGGAAGAAATTCCACCCTGCTCTTAGCACTCCAGAGCATCGCATACCAAGAAGAACCTCCAAGAGGGGAATCAACAATGAAGCTGCTGCTCGAAACGATCTAAGGGGACCCTAGGAACGCGTTCTAGGGTTTCCCCTAGTATGCTAGGGGGTGGTGGAGAGGTACAACTGGCACCCTCTAGGAAGGACGGCGACACCATGTTGGTGCCAATGGCAAGGATTTCTCCCGACCCATCAAAACAATCCCCGAGTCACTCTGTATCGCTCCACCAAACTTGCCACCCACCAGCACACGTCACCACGGCAGTAATTACCAACGTCTCACTGCGGTCCACCTAGCCACGCGAGCTCACTCCGCCATGATGTCTACGCACTTCTACTCTTGTAGATAGTTGTTGGGCCTCCAAGTGCAGCGGTTTGTAGAACAGAAGCAAGTTTTCCCTTAAGTGGATCACCCAAGGTTTATCGAACTCAGGGAGGAAGTGGTCAAAGGTATCCCCTCTCAAGCAACCCTGTAATCAAGATACAAGAAGTCTCTTGTGTCCCCAACACACCCAATACACTTGTCAGGTGTATAGGTGCACTAGTTCGGCGAAGAGATAGTGAAATACAAGTGGTATGGATAACTATAAATGGTAACGGTGCCAAAAAATAGCTTGCTGGCGTGTGGTTGACGTGGGAAAAGACTAAAGGAAAACTGAAATAAAGATGGAAGCAAGAAAACATGTAACAGATCTAATTGCAAAAGGGTGTATCAATGCTTAGAAACAAGGCCTAGGGATCATACTTTCACTAATTAACACTCTCTCATAAATAAATTATCTTCATGATATTACTCTTAACTACTCTCCGGTTGGACACTCTAATCGATGGTAGGGCTATAACAACAAACCTCAAAGTTTGCTTTCCATATCTAGATAAGCCCACACTGTCACCTTAAGTACTAGATGGTTCACACAAACACCATAATTTAATAAAGATATCCAACTCCAAATATAACTCATAACAAGTATTTGTAATCTCTAGCCTAAGTGCCACCATGGTGTGCACACTGTCAACTTCACACACATGGGGACAGCAGAGATCTATTAAAGCACTTGAGTAGCAAGGTAGATCTATAGATTACAAGCTCATGATCACAATATGATCATGCATAGAGAGAGAGATGAACACATAGCTACCGGTAAATCCCTTAGCCTTGAGGAAGAACTACTCCCTCATCATCATGGGAATCAACAACGACGATGGAGATGGCGGTGGAGATCGATGGAGATGGCTCCGGGGACACTTCCCCGTCCCGACAGGGTGCCGGAACAGAGACTTTCTGTCCCCCGAATCTCCCCTTCGGTGGCGGCGGCGCTATGGAACTTTTCGTGGCTGGAGGCTTGATGATTTAGGGTTTATGCATCGGGAGGCTTCTTATAGGCGAAGAGGCAAGGTCGGTGGGCAGCCAGGGGGCCCACACCATGCCCTGGCGCGGCCTGGGGGGACCCATGCCTAGGGGTGGTTTGGCCACCCTGTGGCCCCCCTTCGTCTCTCCTTCTGGCTCCGTGAATCTTCCAAAAAATAACGACTATGGCTTTTGTCCGATCTAATTCCGAGAATATTCATTTTCTGACTTTCTGGAACCAAAAACAGCAGAAAACAGGCAGCTGGCACTGTGGCTCTTGTTAATAGGTTAATCCAAGAAATCATATGAAAAGTACTCCAAAGTGTGGACAAAACATAAGAAACTAGATAAAACCAAGCATGGAACATCAAAAATTATAGATACATTTGCAATGTATCAACATCCCCAAGCTTAACTCCTGGTCGTCCTCGAGTAGGTAAGTGATAAAAAGAAAGAATAATTTTTGAGGTGACATGCACCATCATAAACTTGATCAAAGTATTTGTAAAACATTCAAAGCTAGGATCATAGTACTTCAATCATAACATGAAAGACAAAGTTCTAACAATAAGACAAAGAAACTATGTTGCAACATGAAAAGGCACAAACAAAAGATTCATGAATAACAATGCTTTGCAAGACGTTTGTTTGTTTCACATAAAGAAAACATAGCATAGTAGCATTCAGCTTGTCCCTCATAGAGTAGCAAACATAAATGCATAGGACACCTTCAAAATTTACAAGAGTGACTAGATACAATGAGTTTAAAACAAGCAATATCAAAGCTATGCATCAATCAACAAGTCTTGGGACAATGCACATAGAACTAAGAATGACCACTATGCTCTCAAAGTGGGTGCATAAAGATAGAAGGTGGAGACTCAATATAAAAGTGGAAGAAAGGCCTTCATAGAAGGAAGCAGAGGTTCAAGTTTCATAAAGAGCTTCCAAAAATTATGGTACTTAATAGCTTTCAGCTATCATTGCCCCTAACATAAGCATCTTGAATTGATTAAGGTTAAAGTGAACAAACTATGGTCTATATGCTTGATAAAGTATAAGTTGGAAATCTCATGTCCCTTGAATACGAGGGCCGATCCTCATGCTACTCAAGTTTAGTCACTGGTAAGTTCTTGTCATTGTAAGTACACGTGTATCATAGAGAACCGCCAATGGGTACCGCTTGCCCGATGATACGGAAGAATCCTCATATCAAAATGACAAGGCAAGCAGACAACGAGCATCTCAACAATCTTCTTATTTACCATGGGAATATGGTGCTTTTTTTTCTCTCTTTCCTCTTTTCATATATCTCTTTTTTTCTCTTTTCTTTTTATCTTTTTTCTTAATATCTGACTCTTTTTTTATAAGAAGAATGCTTCATAAACAGCTGATTATGGTTACGCTGCAGGTTTCCACCATGACAGCATGGATTAGACCAGTGACCCAGGCGTTTCTCTAACACATATACATAACTCCATGGACTTACAAGCTCCCCTTTCATTTCACACCAACGACATCCATAGACAAAAGAGCATGATATCAACTAGGTACAAAGTACAAGTGCAATGTTGAAAGCGTTCCTCATGACAACATGGTTCTGCTAATCCCCAACAAATAAGTGCAAGCATATACAACATAGACGACACAATGGTTCAAGTTTATTAAGGGCAAGAAAAGTAAAGTGTGCCATCAAGTTCGTGAGAGCTTTAATCACTAATTTTCTCATAACAAATTTAATTCGGAAGGTAGATAAAAACATGAATATACTTGGAATAGAAAATACTAATAGGTAGGTATGGTGGACTCTTTGGAATAACTTGGTTTTATTTGGAGTTGGATGCATGAGTGGAACTCATACTTGGTATGGAGGCTAGCAAAAGACTAGGAGCGACAAACTAAGAGAGCAATAATGGCCATAATCATGCAAAGCGACAAAATATCATTAATCAAAGCATAAAGTGATACTACAAGTTGAAAACTAAAGGATCATAAAGGCTTATGGTAACTTGGGATAGTCATAACATGGTGTGAGCATGCGCCAAGTCAACCCGAATAAAGCATCAAAGGAGAATACCACAATACTATGCTTTAATATGCTAAAACAACGCATGATTCTTCCAAGACACATTAAGCAATCTCAATTGTTTATAACATGTGATGCTACAGCAAAGATCACTAAGCATAAAGCCAAAACAATATCAAGCATGGCATGACAAAGCATAGGCCACAGTCAAAAACAAACTCATTTTACCACTTAAGCATGAACTTTCCTACTCTTCTCCAATCCAAACCAAACTATTTGAAAATCAATGCATGAAAGAGAGGGTCCAACCAATTGATTCAGCAAACTAAGAAAATAAAGCAAACCAAAAACCAAAACCAAAACAAAAAATAAGATGCTCCAAGAACAACACAACTGTGCATGAAACAATAAAAAGGAAGTGTTTGGAAAAAACTTGGAATTTTATTGATAAAGAAGGGGATGCCTTGGGCATCTCCAAGCTTTGATGCTTGTACTTCTCGGATATTTTTTGGGGTGACACGCGTGGCATCCCCAAGCTTGAGCTTTAGTCCATTCTTCATCTCATTACATCATTCTCTCCATACACCTGGAAATTTTCCTTCATACAAAACTTCACATAATCTTTATTAGCAACATTAGTGCACTCAAGATAATAAGTCTTTAGGTTCAGTTCTAACACTAATAAAACTTTCATTAAAACACTAGCTACTGTAGCACTTCCCTCAAAAATCTCAATTCCCCAAAAGAACTAAAAAAGGAACCAACAAGAAGCAAATGCAAATAATGGCAGAAATCTGTCAAAACAGACCAGCAGGTAAAAACCAATTTTTTCGAAGACCTTCTGTTGCTCAAATCGAAAAGTGTTGAACTAACGAAAGTTAGATAACAATCTGGGGCAGAAGGAGAAAAATTCACGCCTCAAAAGCACGTATAGAGATTTTACACGAATTTTTACGGTGAAGCACAAAAATCTGTTTCGGGACAGCAACTTTCCCAATCATTACTTCTATCTTATTAGAGGTTACTCTTGGCACAAAAAGCAAATAAAAAGGATAAGGGGCGGTTATTACTTAGGTAATAACTTCCATGACTCATCTAAAACATTTAGGTTATCTCCGAATAAGTACTTTTCTTTAACGCCTTTAAGTTAGGCATGATAGTTTGAGAAGATGCTCACATACGAAATATGAATTGAAGTAAAAGAGAGCATCAAGAAGAAAATTCAAAGCATATTTAAGTCTAACCCACTTCCTATGCATAGGAATCTTGTAAAGAAACAAGTCATGAAAGCACAAAGGAACAAACATAGGAAAGCAAAACAAGTGCAACTTCAAGACTTTCAACATAAAGAGGGGAAACTTAATTTTGTTGAGATACATAAAACCATGTTTCCCTCTCTCATAATAACTTTCAATAGCATCATGAATAAAATTAATATAACTATCACATAAAACATTCTTATCATGGGCCACATGCATAAAATAATTACTACTCTCCACATAAACATGGTCATTCTTATTAATCATAGTGGGAGCAAATTCAACAAAATAGCTATCATTATTATTCTCATCACCATAATCATCAAATATAGGAGGCATATTGTAATCATAATTAATTTTCTCCTCAATAGTAGGTGGGCTGAAAATATCATATTCATCATTGTAATCATCATATATTGGAGGTATAGTATCATCAAAGCAAATTTTCTCCTCTAAAGATGGGGGACTAAAAAGATCATTTTCATAAAACTAGCTTCCTCAAGCTTAGAATTTTCCATAGCATTAACAATAATGGTGTTCAAAGAATTCATACTAATAACATTGATATTAGCACGCAAATAAAGTTCCATAGGTTCTTTAATTTTCTCTTCAAACACTTAATGTCCTAACTCAAGATAAATACTATAAAGCTCTCTAATTTTGTTGTTGTTTTCCATTAAGCCTAACTAGTGAAAACAAGAAACAAAAAGATAAAGTTACAGAATCTGAAGGAAATAACTTCAAGGACACACACCGGAGGATGTGAGTACCTTTTACCTTACCTCCTCGGCAACGGCGCCAGAAAATAGCTTGATGTCTACGCACTTCTATTCTTGTAGACAGTTGTTGGGCCTCCAAGTGTAGAGGTTTGTAGAACAACAACAAGTTTTCCCTTAAGTGGATCACCCAAGGTTTATCGAACTCAGGGAGGAAGTGGTCAAAGTTATCCCCTCTCAAGCAACCCTGCAATCAAGATACACGAAGTCTCTTATGTCCCCAACACACCCAATACACTTGTCAGATGTATAGGTGCACTAGTTCGGCGAACAGATAGTGAAATACAGGTGGTATGGATAATTATAAGTGGTAACGGTGCCAGAAAATAGCTTGCTGGCGTGTGGTTGACGTGAGAAAAGACTAAAGGAAAACTGAAATAAAGATGGAAGCAAGCAAACATGTAACAGATCTAATTGCAAACGGTGTATCAATGCTTATAAACAAGGCCTAGGGATCATACTTTCACTAGTGAACACTCTCTCATAAATAAATTATCTTCATGATACTAATCTTAACTACTCTCCGGTTGAACACTCTAATCAATGGTAGGGCTATAACAGCACACCTGAAAGTTTTCTTTCCACATCTAGATAACCTCACACTGTCACCTTGAGTACTAGATGGTTCAAACAAACACCACAATTTCATAAAGATATCCAACTCCAAATATAACTCATAACAAGTATTTGTAATCTCTAGCCTAAGTGCCACCATGGTGTGCACACTGTCAACTTCACACACATGGGGAGAGCAGAGATCTATTAAAGCACTTAAGTAGCAAGGTAGATTTATAGATTACAAGCTCATGATCACAATATGATCATGCATAGAGAGAGATGAACACATAGCTTCCGGTAAATCTCTTAGCCTTGAGGAAGAACTACTCCCTCATCATCATGGGAATCAACAATGACGATGGACATGGCGGTGGAGATCGATGGAGATGGCTCCGGGGGATTTCCCCATCCGGCAGGGTGCCGGAACAAAGACTTTCTGTCCCCCAAATCTCCCTTTCGTTGGCGGCGGCGCTGCGAAACTTTTCGTGGCTGGAGGCTTGATGATTTAGGGTTTATGCATTGGGAGGCTTCTTATAGGCGAAGAGGCAAGGTCGGTGGGCAGCCAGGGGGCCCACACCATGCCCTGGCATGACTTAGGGCGACCCGCGCCTAGGGGTGGTTTGGCCACTCTGTGGCCCCCCTTCGTCCCTCCTTCTGGCTCCGTGAATCTTCCGGGAAAATAACGACTTTGGCTTTTGTCCGGTCCAATTCCGGGAATATTCATTTTCTGACTTTCTGGAACCAAAAACAGCAGAAAACAGGCAGCTGACACTGTGGCTCTTATTAATAGGTTAGTCCAAGAAATCATATGAAAAGTACTCCAAAGTGTAGACAAAACATAAGAAAGTATATAAAACCAAGCATGGAACATCAAAAATTATAGATACATTTGCAATGTATCACGCCACATAGGGCCAATGTTCGCCGAAGCAAAATGCCGTCGGCAGGGGGTCCCTCCTTCCCCAAAGCGTGCAAGAAGGAACCACCCCACCGCTGCCAGCCCCGCGCGGGAGAGACCCACATCGATGGCGGTGGAAGGGGAGATGGAGGAGGATGTGGAGCTGGTTGGAGGGGTGCAGGGATAGGGTTTGCTACCACCCGCAGGGGGAGGGGTGAGCAAACCACGATGGTCTTACATGTCCGACCTTTGTCAATCCACGTATCTTCCGAATTGCTCAATTTAAAATTGTGCCAAATTTTACCCCTTGTAAAATCTTTCGTAGAGCATTTTGGGTGAGTGGATCCGGATAAGGTACACTTTGGCTGTCTCTACTCCCATGCTTTTCTCATCGTGGTTCTTCTCCTGCTTGTGCACTCTCCTATCTCTCCCTACGTGAGCCCCCCTCAAATAAATCTCTTTCACATCAGAAGGGTCCTTTGCTTTTGCAGAAGATACCTTGCACTTTTTTATCTAGTTATCTACTTCATTTTTGTACTAATAAACATAATTTTACGAAATGAATGAGTACATAATTTTATACATGCTAAAACACATACGAGACTAATTCATGTGCTACACTGAACTGTATGTTACATATGTTACTAAATCCTCATTCACAAAACTATTTATTTGCTAAAGTCCAATGAGATTATAGCAGCTACAAAATGACCTTGTTAATGTCATTTATTTATCTTCCAGTAGTCCACATGTCATCTAGGAAATGAACAAAAAAAGGGAAAAATACTAAATGTCGGGATAATCTAATAGGCACCGATACCCCCAAATTTTTTACTATAGAGAATGGTAAAGAGGGCTCTTCTATAATCATCAAATCCAGAAATCCTTCTCAGTGCCCAGGCATCCATCCAATGCATGATTTTAGTGCAAGTAATAAATATGAACTGATTTATCTATTTAGCAATGAAACAACTCCTAAATATGGAGCATAAGTTGGAATCCAATCTTATGATAAAATTACATCAAAGCTCAATTTAGACGAAGAACAAAGCAGAATTTCAAACCCAGAAGAAATTTGCACTACATAATGGCTAGGCTACCAACACATGTCAAACTAAGCAAGATGGTATTTTCTTTGCTGCATAAATATGTAAGAACATATTAGTATGGAGTACTGAAGTATAGGAGGCTATCTGTCGTTGTGGTGTCATGGCAGATGCCATAGATAGGCTAAAGGTGGGGACTAAATGCACTAGGGGAATCCAGGGAGGGATAGTGTGGTGATTTGATGGCTCAATGCACGGCGCCCAGAAAAGTGCTGGTGCGGTGTTGATGTAGAGCTCGTTGGGAACCCCAAGAGGAAGGTATGATGAGCACAGCAGCAAGTTTCCCTTAGTTATGAAACCAAGGTTTAATCGAACCAGTAGGAGCAAGGAAACACCCCAAAGGTGTTACTAGCTGAGCTTTGGCAGGGCGCACTACCGGTGCTAGTAGCAACGTGGAGACCTGCACAACACAACCACAGAACTTTGTCCCCAATTTGCGATGAGGTTGTCAATCTCACCGTGTTTTGCGGAAAACAAAGGATTAAACGTATCGAATGGAAGGAAGTAATAGTTTGTAGAAAGTAAACACAAAGAAGTAAACAGTTTATAGATTGAATGTAAAATACAAGGACCGGGATCGATAGTTCACTAGAGGTGGCTCTCCTTAAGATAGATAACATGCTGGGTGAACAAATTACAGCGGGACAATTGACAAACACCGAGAAAGCAATACATGCATATACTAATCATCTTGACTCCTTTGAGACTTGATCGGGCATTACAACATAATACATAGACCGCCATCCAACTGCATCTATGACTAATAATCCACCTTTAGGTTATCATCCGAACCCCCTCCAGTATTAAGTTGCAAGCAACAGATTATTGCTTTACGAACTGCGTGTAAAGTAAACAATACGATTGTTCTATGAACAAAGGATTGTTGTTTTCTCCCTAGTAGCAACAACACATCTAGTACCTTAGAGATTTCTGTCACTTCCCCAAATTACCAGAGGGATGAACCCACTATCGAGTATAAATACTAACTCTTGGAGTTGCTAGCATCTACTTGGCCAAGATAGCTACTAACAACGGAAAGCATGCAAGATCTCAAATAACAAAGACATGATAGAATCAATAATCAATCTGAAATAGCATCTCAATATCCATCGGATCCCCGGAAACACAACATGCAGAATTACAAATAGATGATCTTGATCATGAACGGAGCTCACAAGATCTAGACATGAAAGCACAAAGGAGGAGAACCAGCCATCTAGCTACTACATGGATCCGTAGTCCAAGGATGAACTACTCACGCATCACACCGGAGGCTTGCATGGTGATGAAGAAGGCCTCTAGGGTGAATTACCCTCTCCGGTAGGGTGCCGAGAAGAGCTTCAGATCCCTCCCGATCTAGGGATGGAGATGACGACAGCTACAGACTCTTTCGTGGATTTTTGATCGGGTACTTAGGGTTTTCGTCCCGAGGGCAATATATAGGCGGAAGGAGAGGCCGAGGTCGTGCCAGGAGCCACCACACCACCCCCTGGCGCGGGCCAGGCCTGGCCGCGTGGCCAGGTAGTGTGGCCGGCCCCTAGCCCCTCTCCGTCTCGTATTTTGGCACTTGATCCCTTCTGGAAAAATAGGCACTTTGGCTTTTGCCCTATCCAATTCTGAGAATATTCATTTTCTGACATTCCTGGAACCAAAAACAGCAGAAAATAGGCAGCTGGCACTGTGGCTCTTGTTAATAGGTTAGTCCAAGAAATCATATGAAAAGTACTCCAAAGTTGGAACAAAACACAAGAAAGTGGATAAAACCAAGCATGGAACATCAAAAATTATAGATACATTTGCAATGTATCAACATCCCCAAGCTTAACTCCTGCTCGTCCTCGAGTAGGTAAGTGATAAAAAGAAAGAATAATTTTTGAGGTGACATGCACCATCAAAGACTTGATCAAAGTATTTGCAAAACACTCAAAGCTGGGATCATAATACTTCAATCATAACATGAAAGACAAAGTTCTAGCAATAAGCAAAGAAACTATGATGCAACATGAAAAGGCACAAACAAAAGAATCATGAATAACAATGCTTTGCAAGACGTTTGTTTGTTTCACATAAAGAAAACATAGCATAATAGTATTCAGCTTGTCCCTCAATAGAGTAGCAAATAAAAATGCATAGGACACCTTCAAAGTTCATAAGAGTGACTAGACACAATAGTTTAGAACAAGCAATATCAAAGTATGCATCAATCAACTAGTCTTGGGACAATGCACATAGAACTAAGAATGGCCACTATGCTCTCAAAGTAGGTGCATAAAGATAGAAGATGGAGATTCAATATAATGGTGGAAGAAAGGCCTTTTGTAAAAGGAAGTAGGGATTCAAGTCTCATAAAGAGCTTCCGAAAATTATGGTACTTATAGCTTTCAGCTCTCATTGCCCCTATCATAAGCATCTTGAAGGTGATTAAGGTTAAAGTGAACAAACTATGGTGTACATGCTTGACGAAGTATAAGTCAGAAATCTCATGTCCCTTGTATACGAGGGCCGCTCCTCATGATACTCAAGTTTAGTCACCGGTAAGTTCTTGTCATTCTAAGTACATGTGTAGCATTGAGAACCGCCAACAGGGTACCCCTTGCCCGATGATACGGAAGAATCCCCATATCAAAATGACAAAAGACAACGAGCATCTCAGCATTCTTCTTATTTACCATGGGAATATGGTGCTTTTTTCTCTCTTTCCTCTTTTCATAGTATTTTTTTTCTTTTCTCTTTTTTCTCTATATAGGACTCTTTTTTTATAAGAAGAATGCTTCATAGACAGCTCATTATGATTACGCTGCAGGTTTCCACCATGTCAGCATGGATTAGACCAGCGGCCCAGGTGTTTCTCTAACACATGTACATAACTCCATGGACTTACAAGCTCCCCTTTCATTTCACACCGATGACATCCATATACAAAAGAGCATGATATCAACTAGGTACAAGTACCAAGTGCAATGTTGAAAGCGTTCCCCATGAAAGCATGGTTCTGCTAATTCCCAAAAAATAAGTGCAAGCATATACAACATAGAAGACACAATGGTTCAAGTTTATTAAGGCAAGTAAAGTAAAGTGTGCCATCAAGTTCGTGAGAGCTTTAATCACTAGTTTCTCATAACAAGTGGAAGGTAAACAAAAGCATGAATATACTTGGAATAGCATAAGCTAGTAGGTAGGTATGGTGGACGCTTTGGAAAAACTTGGTTTAGGGAGCTGGATGCATGAGTGAAACTCATACTTTGTCGTGGAGGCTAGCAAAAGACTGGGAGCGACAAACTAAGAGAGCAATAATGGCCATAATCATGCAGAGCGACAAAACATCATTGATCAAAGCATAAAGTGATACTAGAAGTTGAAAACTAAAGGATCATAAAGGCTATGGTGACTTTGGATAGTCAAAAGATGGTGTGAGCATGCGCCAAGTCAACCCAAATAAAGCATCAAAGGAGAATACCACTATACTATGCTTTAATATGCTAAAACAACGCATGATTCATCCAAGGCACATTAAGCAATCTCAATTGTTTATAACAAGTCATGCTACATCAAAGAATACTAAGAATAAAGCCAAAATAATATCAAGCATGGCATGACAAAGCATAGGACACAGTCAAAAACGAGCTCTTTTTACCACATAAGCATGAAGTTTCCTACTCTTTTCCAAACCAAACCAAACCAAACTATTTGCAAACCAATGTATGAAAGAGGGGGTCCAACCAATTTATTCAGAAAACTAAGCAAACCAAAACAAACGAAAACCAAAACAAAAACGAAAAAGAAGACGCTCCAAGAAAAACACAACTGTGCATGAAACAATAAAAATGAAACGTTTGGAAGAAACCTGGAATTTTTATTGATGAAGAAGGGGATGCGTTGGGCATCCCCAAGCTTTGACGCTTGTACTTCTTGGATATTTCTTGGGGTGACACGCGTGGCATCCCCAAGCTTGAGCTTTAGTCCATCCTTCATCTCATTACACATTCCTTCCATACACCTGAAATTTTTCCTTCATACAAAACTTCACACAATCTCATTAGCAACATTAGTGCACTTAAGATAAATAAGTCTCAAGGTTAAGTTCTAACACCAAATAAAGTTCCATTAGAACACTAGCTACTGTAGCACTTCCCTCAAAAAGCTCAATTCCCCAAAAGAACTCAAGAAGGAACCAACAAGAAGCAAATGCAGAAAATGGCAGAAATCTGTCAAAACAGACCAGCAGGTAAAGACGAATTTTTTAGAAGACCTTCTATTACTCAAATCAAAAAGTGTTGAACTAACGAAAGTTATATAACAACCTGTAGCAGAATCACAAACAATTACAGCTCATTCCGACATACAGAGCTCTCTCAGGAACTTGTACGGTCAAGCACAAAAATCTGTTTCGGGACAACAACTTTCCCAATCATTACTTCTCTCTCATTAGAGGTTACTCTTGGCACAAAAAGCAAATAAAAAGGATAAGGAGAGGTTATTACAGAGGTAATAACTTCCAAGACTCATCTAAAACTCTTGGGTTATCTCCCAATAAGTACTTTTCTTTAACGCCTTTAAGTTAGGCATAAGAAGCAAAGAAAGAATCAAGTGTTCTCAAATGAAGAAGCATTAAGACCAAATTTTGTTTTAATAGGAGAAGAAAAAGAAATATTTTCTCTCTTTATAGGGAAGTGTTCTATACATTTCTTGAGTGGGAGTTGATATTTAATGGTGCCTTCTTTCATATCAATGATGGCACCAACAGTTCTAAGAAAAGGTCTCCCCAAAGTAATAGGACAAGAAGCATTGTATTCAACATCCAAAACATAGAAATCAACGGGGACATAGGAATCGTTAACCATAATAAGAACATCATTAGGACTCCCCATGAGTTTCTTTTTAGCATTATCATCAAGTGGGACATTCAAATAGCAATCTTCAAGAGGAGGCAAATCAAGCATATCATAAATCCTTCTAGGCATAATAGAAACACTACTATCAAGATCACACAAAGCTTTGAAATCAAAGTTATTCACTTTCATATTAATGATGGGTTCCCAACCATCTTCTTGTTTTATAGGAATAGAATCTTTATGTTTCATCTTTTCTTCTTTAATATTTATGAGAGCATCAGTAATGTGTTTTGTAAAGGCCATGTTCATAGCACTAGCATTAGGACTTTTAGCAAGCTTTTGTAGGAACTTAATAACTTCAGAGATGTTGCAACCATCAAGATCAAAATCAACTTTATCATCTAAAGTAGTAGAACTATTAGTAGCCTCAACACTAGTGGTGGTGATAGTAGAAACACTAATGTTTCTAGCAATTTCATCTTCTCTTTCCCACTTAGCATGTAATTTAGCTAATAGTCTAACATTTTCATCAATTCTTGCTTGTATAGCATTAGTGGCTGCAAAGGGATTCTCATTAGTTTCAGGTTTAGCATCCATTTTATTCAAAGTAGATTGAGCTTCAGCTAAAGATGCTATATTTCTTTCAGCATTAGAGAGTTTTTCCTCAATAGTTTTATTGAAAGTAGTTTGTTTACTAATAAACTCTTTAAGCATAACTTCAAGTTCAGAGGGAGCACTCTTATTACTATTGTAAGAATTTCCATAAGCATTACCATTGTTGGGAGGATATGGCTTATAATTGTTGTTACCAAAATTGTTCCTATAAGCATTATTACCATAAGCATTGTTGCCAAATTGTTATTTCTTATGAAGTTCACATCAACTTGCTCTTCTTAAGCAACCAAAGAGGCTAAAGGAACATTATTTGGATCAATATGGGCTTTCCCATTAACAAGCATAGACATAATAATATCAATCTTATCACTCAAGGAGGAGGTTTCCTCAACATAATTTACCTTCTTACCTTGTGGAGCTCTCTCGGTATGCCATTCATAATAATTAACCATCACATTGTCCAAAAGTTTTGTTGCAGCACCCAAAGTGATGGTCATAAAGGTACCTCCAGCAGCTGAATCCAATAGGTTCCTTGAAGAATAGTTCAATCCTGCATAAAAAGTTTGGATGATCATCCAAGCAGTCAGTCCATGAGTAGGACAATTCTTTACCAAAGATTTCATTGTTTCCCAAGCTTGAGCAACATGCTCATTATCAAGTTGTTTAAACTTCATTATTTCACTTCTCATGGATATAATCTTAGCAGGAGGATAGTATTTTCCAATAAAAGCATCTTTGCACTTAGTCCAAGAATCAATACTATTCCTAGTTAAGGAATTCAACCATTCTTTAGCTTTTCCTCTCAAAGAGAAAGGAAACAATTTTAGTTTAATAATATCACCATCTATATCCCTATGCTTTTGCATCTCACAAAGCTCAACAAAGTTATTTAGATGGGAAGCAGCATCTTCATTACCAATACCAGAAAATTGTTCTCTCATAACAAGATTGAGCAAAGTAGGTTTTATCTCAAAGAAAGTATTTTCAGCCACAGGTGGAGCAATAGGTGTGCTCATAAAATCATTGTTGTTGGTGCTAGTGAAGTCACACAACTTAGTGTTTTCAAGGGTAGTCATTTTTTTGGGTTTTCAAACAAGAAAGCAAACAAGTAAAACTAATTTTTTTGTGTTTTTTGAAGAACAAGACAAGCAAACAAAGAAAAAAGAAAACTGAGCAAAACAAAAACAACAAAGTAAAGAGATTGGTTATGAGGGACTCCCCTTGTGAAGATGTCCTTGACTCCCCGGCAACGGCGCCAGAAAAATGCTTGATGGCTCAATGCACGGCACCCAGAAAAGTGCTGGTGCGGTGTTGATGTAGAGCTCGTTGGGAACCCCAAGAGGAAGGTATGATGAGCACAACAGCAAGTTTCCCTCAGTTATGAAACCAAGGTTTAATCGAACCAGTAGGAGCAAGGAAACACCCCAAAGGTGTTACTAGCTGAGCTTTGGCAGGGCGCACTACTGGTGCTAGTACCAACATGGAGACCTGCACAACACAACCACAGAACTTTGTCCCCAACTTGCGATGAGGTTATCAATCTCACCATGTTTTGCGGAAAAAAAGGATTAAACGTGTCGATAGCACATCTAGTACCTTAGAGATTTCTGTCACTTCCCCAGATTACCAGAGGCATGAACCCACTATCGAGCATAAATACTAACTCTTCGAGTTGCTAGCATCTACTTGGCCAAGATAGCTACTAACAACGAAAAGCATGCAAGATCACAAATAACAAAGACATGATAGAATCAATAATCAATCTGAAATAGCATCTCAATATCCATCGCATCCCCGCAAACACAACATGCAGAATTACAAATAGATGATCTTGATCATGAATGGAGCTCACAAGATCTAGACATGAAAGCACAAAGGAGGAGAACCAGCCATCTAGCTACTACATGGACCTGTAGTCCAGAGATGAACTACTCACGCATCACACCGGAGGCTTGCATGGTGATGAAGAAGGCCTCCAGGGTGAATTCCCCTCTCCGGTAGGGTGCCGGGAAGAGCTTCAGATCCCTCCCGCTCTAGGGATGGAGATGACGGTGGGCTACAGACTCTTTCGTGTATTCTTGATCGGGTACTTAGCGTTTTCGTCCCCAGGGCAATATATAGGCGGAAGGAGAGGCCGAGGGGGTGCCGGGAGCCACCACACCACCCCCTGGCGCGGGCCAGGCCTGGCCGCGCGACCAGGTGGTGTGGCCGGCCCCTGGCCCCTCTCCGTCTCGTATTCTGGCACTTGATCCCTTCCGGAAAAATAGGCACTTTGACTTTTGTCCCGTCCAATTCCGAGAATATTCATTTTCTGACTTTCCTGGAACCCAAAACAGCAGAAAACAGGCAGCTGGCACTGTGGCTCTTATTAATAGGTTAGTCCAAGAAATCATATGAAAAGTACTCCAAAGTTGGAACAAAACACAAGAAAGTGGATAAAACCAAGCATGGAACATCAAAAATTACAGATACATTTGCAATGTATCATGATTCCATACGTAGTAGCTTTGTATTTGATTCACTTCTACGGATTACAAGTGCTCCTTGAGCTGTATTGGGGAGAGGAGGAAGAAGAAGCTCTCTTACTCTCACCACCTGCTAGCCCTCAAGAACACACTAGTAAAACCTAACCTTCTCGCTAGAGATCATCCAGAAACCCCCCTTCTACACAGGCCCTAGCCCTCCTTATATAGGGGTGGCTAGGTCTCCGATTAGGGCATACGTGGAGGCATATTCCAGGGAATATGCCTCTTTCCAAAATAGTAAGCCGACCGGGTCACTTTAGCCCAGCGTCACCCATGCAGAGGCTACGTGAGCCTCTGCAGCACCTGCGTCATCCGACATTGGCATCGTCATGTTTGTCGGCCACGCCTCGGTGGTCCTGGCCTCTGTCCGCTTCGCTCACGCTCTACGTACAGTGGTCATCCTTTGACCAGCGAGATACCTTCCTTCTCTTACAAGCTTGATATAACCCAGATCATACCTAGTTGATCCGGCCACACCTGTACCTGCATATAAGTTAGATTCATCTTACCGACATACGACATAAGTTGGTTGAGACCCAGTTAGGTGGACATCCCCTGGTCCAGGTTACCCCGTGATTCGGCCTGCCTTGAGGTGACTCGGCCAACTCTTCCTTTGACCTTGCCGTACCTCGGCTAACTCGGCCTTTATACCCCGACGTGACCCTACTCGGGGGTATCCCCCCAACATTAGTCCCCGAAGCTGGTGCGGTCTTAGCTGCCTTAGCCGCTAAGGCCACAGTAGGTTCAATTTCACCGAGCTTTTTGCTCCTTTTCTAAGTTACCTCCTATCTCGGATTCCATAGGTTTACTTTCCCTTGGCACATTCCGAGTTTTCACTCGCTAGCCGGGTCACCTCATACTTATCTTAGTTACTCTTCCTTCGCTCGTACGCTTCCCCACTTGGAGGGTAATCATTACTCTGCCTCATTTTAAGGGCCTGTGACAGTAACCGCCGCAGTTATTGTCAGAAATTACTGTAGCACATGTCACATCGTGCCTTCCTCCTCGTTAACTGTATCATAACGTCACGTCGTGGGATCTCCTGCGCCCTGTGGCCCTTCCTGTGGCTCGTTGCTGATTGATTGATCCGGGCCATACACAGCCACACCGTGTGGCCCGCCCGCACAACGCGATCCCACTACCCCTCAAGGGCGTGGTTAAATAGGGGAGGGGCGCACCCCTTGGGTCTTTTCCCCACTCTCGCGCCCCTCTGCCTCTGCTTCTTCCTCTTCCTCTCCAGCGACAGCACCGCCGCCACCGCACTTGCTTAGCCGCGCCGCTTCCTCGCGCACCAGCGTCTCCGCCGCCTCCGCGCATCTCCTCCACCACGGGTCCTCATAAGTCCAGGCCGCTGCCCCCCACCGCCGTTAGCGCCACTGAGGACAGTGACCTTGAGATGACAGAGGAGGAGCTCGCCGTCGCGGAGCAGGAAATGGAGGAGGACGCTGCGAACACCGACCGCGGCGCCTGGGCTGGGTCCTGGGTGTGCCAAGACGACCTCGATTGGTTGTACCGCACCCGGCGTATCGCGGAGGGCGTCATCGCGCGTCTTGCCGCTGCGGAGCTTGCCCCCTCACCCAATCCGGGTGAGTATGTGGTATTCTTCTCCCACTTCCAACGTGGGTTTGGTCTCACTGTTAGTGATTTTTTCCACGACTGGCTCAACACGTATGAGCTTCAGCCGCATCATCTTCCGGCTAACGCCATCACCTCTCTCTCTGCCTTCACTTCCACCATCGAGGGCTACGCCGGACTGTGGCCCATGAAGGAGCTCTGGATCCAGTTGTTTGGCCTCCGCTGGAATGTGATTCCGAACATAGAGCTTAATCCAGAGGACAAGCAGCTCACGCAGTTCGGCGCAGCTTCTATCTCGCCTCGGAAATAGTCCATTTCCCCCGAGTTACAGGGCTTGACTCCTGCAAGGGCTGGGCCCGAACCTTCTTTTATGTCCGAAACGGCACAACTGAAGATCTGATCCAGCTGTGCCCCTATGCTCCGGGTCCTCCTAATCCGGATTTGTGGGACAAGGTCCCCAAGAAGCCCACTGTCCTGGCGAACCAAGTCAACAAAAGGTTCCTCCCGCGGTAAGTCTCGTGCCCCAAACTCTTTCTGAGTTGAATTATATGTCAGACTTTGTTGCAGATTTGATGCCTTTTCCTTTTATTTCCCTTAGATGTTTCTTCAGCAAACCATTGAGGATGGCACCGAGCCTTCTCTCAAATGGGCGCCTGACCGAGATGCCTCGAACGAGGAGGAACCGGATCAGGAGATGTTCCTGCCGATGGCTGAGGCGACCAAGCGACACACCGGTAAACTCTCTTCCATTGGAGATTAGCCCGACGATGAAGACGATTTGGACGTTGAGGTGATGGAGGCATTTGACGCTGTCCCCCTTTCTTATGCTTTTCCGACATCAGCTAACCCCGGGGGGTAGATCCATGAGGATCCTCCCCATGCCACGGGTGAGCCTGTCCCGGTTGCACCGAAGAAGAGGGGGGCCGCATCTGCTTTTTTCCTCCGGACCTTCTCAGCCAGCTAAAAGGCGAAAGAAGTCCGTGGACAAAGCTGCCACCAAGTCCACGACTAAGGCCGTGGCTCGGAGAGCTCGCAAGCCCAAGGATCCCTTGACCTCAGATGAGTAAGTCACTTCTCCCTTTGCTATTCACTTGTTCTTCCTTTGTTATAGTTTCTCATCATTCATGATTTGATTCGGCAGGGCCGCGGTGGAGGTCCCTTAGAGTGGATCCGGCATTGTTTCACCGCTCCGACATAGCCCTTCTCCCCCTCGTGGCGACGATTCACGCCCGTTGAGACCCATTCAGGAGGGCTCAGCGGCTGCTCCGGGTTCTAGCCCACCTCGTCAAGAGGAGGGCAACCTTGGAGCGGGGAAAACTGGCTCTGCCGAGACAGCAGCAACCACCACTTCGGCTCCGCCGCAACCAGCTTCATCCGAGATACCCACAACACCTCCGCCAAAACAAAAATCAGCACCAGCACCATCCTCCGCTCCAGCACCAGCAGCAACAGCAAAAGCAACAGCAGCAGCACCAAGCCCCTCCGCCTCGTCCGAGTCTTCCAACTCTCGGCGAGAAGGCACCAGCAGTACCAAGGCTAGCACCAAGGCGGCTCCCAAGGGAAAATCCGCCGCAGCAACTTGCTGCCCAGATGAATACCGCTGCCAAGGCAATCAACCTTGTAGGTCAGATGATGGAGGTACGTTACTTCGCCCTTTCCTTAGCATTTAGTAGGTATTAGTGATATAACCATTAGTCCCCGAGCCTCTAGGGGAGTAACTTGTTACTCGGTCGGATGCTCCTTAGAGAACTAACGTAGCTCCTTAATAACTTTGAATATGCATACACCTAGAGCCGGGTTAAGTTCCCCTTAGCCCGGATCTTGCACACTTCGAATATGCACACACCTAGAGCCGGGTTAAGTTCCGCTTGGCCCGGATCTTGCACACTTCGAATATGCACACACCTAGAGCCAGGTTAAGTTCCGCTTGGCCCGGATCTTGCACACTTCGAATATGCACACACCTAGAGCTAGGTTAAGTTCCACTTGGCCCGGATCTTGTACACTTCGAATATGCACACACCTAGAGCCGGGTTAAGTTCCACTTGGCCCGGATCTTGTACACTTCGAATATGCACACACCTAGAGCCGGGTTAAGTTCCACTTGGCCCGGATCTTGTACACTTCGAATATGCACACACCTAGAGCCGGGTTAAGTTCCACTTGGCCCGGATCTTGTACACTTCGAATATGCACACACCTAGAGCCGGGTTATGTTCCACTTGGCCCAGATCTTGTACACTTCGAATATGCACACACCTAGAGCCGGGTTAAGTTCCACTTGGCCCAGATCTTGTACACTTCGAATATGCACCTAGAGCCGGGTTAAGTTCCACTTGGCCCGGATCTTACACTTCGAATATGCACATGACTAAGCTATCTTTTTGTACTTTTTTAGGTGACCACCAATCGTCGGAGCGCTGAGTTTCAGCGTCTCTTGGATACTCACAAGATGCTGCGCGCCAAACATACTACACTTCTCGCCGAACACGAGAAAAGGGGTAAGTTTTTTCCTTGGCATCTTTCCATTTTTCTTCGTCTTTCTCCGCCGAACTAATCAATCATTCGGATTTCGCAGCTGGGGTGGAGGCCGAGAATACTATCATGAGGAAGAATCTTGAGCAGATAAAGGGTAAGTCGTTTTTGCTTAACCTTCCTCCGCATTTTATTTCCTTTTCTCCTTGGCTCGGCAAATATTCATACCTCGGCCTTGTCGGGTCAACAAACTATTTCAGCCTCTCTTGAAGATAGTGTGCCCGTGCCTGACATGATGCTGCATTTTCTCGAACAAGCAGGGCAGCACCAGGCCGAACTCAAAAAGAAAGATGATGAGCTTGCCCTCCTCTGGGCCAAGGATGAAGAGATTGCCAAGCTAAAGGCAGACATGAAGATGCTCAAGGGGCAGCACAAGTCCGAACTGGATAAAGCAGGCCAAGACATTACTGAAGAGCGTGAGCGCCTCAACCTCCAGATCGTCAAGGACCAAGAACTGCATAAGGAGGCCGACGTCAAGCTTGAGTCGGTGAATGCTGAACTTGTAAAACTCCGGGAGAGGCACGACAACTGCACCAAGGAGCTGACCCGGGTTCATAGCCATATTGCTCATAAGTTTTTTTTATCGACGTTGATCTTTCTAGGTCTACTTCCTTTACTTACTCCACTTGTCTTGTTTTTCAGACAAATTCCCAGAGAGTGATGTCATTGCATCCAATGTTGTTACCAAGTTCCGCAAGCAGAGAGGTACTCCATCTGGTCCTGGCCCCATTCCTCTTGATCTGGAGGACTTGATAGTCAGCTTGTCCTCCCGAGTCGAGATTGTGAAGAACTATGGCAAGGATATCTTGGATGTAGCAGTCCGGATCTTCAATGCCTTTTGGCCTGAAGAAGATACTCTGGAGGGTGCCACTGCTCTTTTTGCCAGGCTTATGGAGTGCGAGACTCAGCTCGATCTCTGGAGAGAATCTGCTGGACGTGCCGGAGCTGAAATTGTCCTCCACTATGTGCTCACTTGGTACGAAAAGGTAAACCTGGAGCTTCTCGAGCGCATGCGCACCGGATCAAGGTGGTCCACTGACCTGGAATGGATAGCTCGGCGCAAGGCTTGCGCCCATAGCCTCATTCGATATGCCCCATCCATCAATGGAATGAGGGGCCAAGCTTCCTTGGCGCCATCGACGACGAATATGTCGAAGAGGGTTCGGGTGATGAAGAAAAGGACGAAGCCTCGGATGTCGAAGAGGATGAAGAGGAAGCTGAAGCCGAGGCTAGAGCTGCACCTGCTGGCTCCGAATTACCTCCTCCTGCTGCCCCTTGATTGAAAATACTTTGAAGTTTATCAGATCCCTGGTATGCCAGGTGCAATTGTATTAAGCACACAAGTTATATTTTGCTACTAAGTTTTTGTGCCGAATTAACTTGGGCGTAGTCCCCGAGTTTCACTTTCTTGTTTCTCCAATTTCATGGCTCGGCTCGTGTCCACCTTGGTTCGGTTTTATGACTTACGAGTCCGAGTTTCAAAAATTGACTTAACAATACTTGAAAACTTTAAGATTAGCTCAAAATAATTCATCAAAGTAAATTTAAAGTAAGCATAAGGTTAGTCCGAAAAACAAACGTCGGCTCGATTAAGTTCCTTTCCTTAGTCGTTTTTCATGTGTTACGCAATTCCAAACTTGTTCTCTTGCTTGCCATGAAGCCAAATCTTGTTGGACAGCAGCAAGTCGAAGAGTTAGGTTTTTGGTGCTCACACACTACTAATCCGGCTTAGGCAGAAGCAACTTACGCCAGCTAACGCATAAATAATGAATACAGAAGACAAATAACAAGCATCATTAAGGAAGTCCCCGAGTTACTGCGCGAGGTGCCAAGATTTCATTGATAAGCTCATTGCCGGCATACATACCGACATATGAGTGATTCGGATACATACACTTCTTTGCTAAGTGTAGAAAGGACGAGGTAGAGCTACATTCCATGGATGCTTAGATTCCTCGCCGGACCTGTCCACCTTGTTCTTCTCGTGAGGTTTTGCATCGATAAGATAATAAGAATCATTGTGCAATGCTTTGCTCACAATGAATGGCCCTTCCCATGGGGGGGATAACTTGTGCATGCCGGCAGTATGCTGTACCAACTGGAGTACCAGATCACCTTCCCGGAAGACTCGGGGTTTACTTTCCGGCTATGATAGCGTCGGAGATTTTGCTGATATATGACGGATCTGGACAATGCCAATTCTCTCGCTTCTTTCAGCAGATCAACATCATTTTGCCGGGCTTCTTGCACTTAGGCTTCTGTGTATTGGCTGACCCTAGGCGAGTCATGCTCTATGTCGGCTGATAATAAAGCTTCTGCCCCATATACCAGAAAGAATGGCGTATAACCTGTTGATCGATTCGGAGTTGTTCTTAAACTCCATAGTACCGCTGGTAGTTCTTCTATCCAGCACCCCACTGATCTTTGCAGCGGCTCAATGAGCCGGGGTTTTATCCTGGATATTACCAATCCGTTGGATCTTTCCACTTGTCCGTTTGATGCGGGGTGGGCTACCGAGGCTACGTCTAGACGGATCTTCTTATCTCGGCAGAATCGCGCAAATGCCCCTTCAGCAAAATTTGTCTCATTATCTATTATGATACTGTGAGGATAACCGTATTTCAAGATGATATCTTTGAGGAATGTCACGGCGGTAGCTCCATCACATTTTCTTATTGGCTACACCTCAATCCATTTTGTAAATTTGTCAACCATGAACAAGATGTGGGTCAGGTTCCCTCTTGCTGGTTTGAAGGGGCCAACCATATCCAAACACCATACGGCAAATGGCCAGGTAATTAGTATGGTTTTGAGCTCCGACATTGGCATATGTGTCTTTGTCGCATATCTTTGATAGCCATTGCATTTTCTTACCAGATCCTCTGCTTGTTCCAAGGCACTTGGCCAATAAAACCCATGACGGAAAGCTTTTGCTACCAAGGTTCTGGACGAGGCATGATGCCCACATTCCCCTTGATGTATATCTCGGAGGATGTCCAGTCCTTCCTCCGGGTCAACACATCGCTGGAGGACATTAGTCACACTCCTTTTGTATAGCTAGGAATTGATGATCGTGTATGATTTTGCTCTCCTCTGAGTTAGCCTGGAAAGCACCTCCTCAGTGGGTAAGGTTCCATCTTTCAGGAATTGGAATATGGGCAGTGCCCAAGCCGGTACAGCTCGCACTGAGAACACATCTTCATCAATTTCCATCTGATTTACCGGCATAACTTCAGTCGGATCGCGCTGAGCAGTCCCCGGGTCTTGCGAAGCAGTCCCTGGGTTCGCCGAGTCAGTCCCTGGGTTTCTCGCACCACCTCCCACGTCAATGTCCATGGGTATGGCTCCGGACTCCGGATCTTCCGGGACATAGATCGAGTCAATTTCTAGGGACGGCCTGATAGATGGTTTTCTAAGGTGTTCTAATGCTACACCCAGTGGAATTGCTTGCCAGGTCGATCCGAGCTTCGACAATACGTCAGCAGCCTCATTTTCCACCTGGGGTACATGGCGAAATTCGCTTCCCTCAAAGTAACCAGATATCTTTTGTACATGGAATCTGTATAATGCCATGTTTGGATCAAGCGCGTCCCACAGCCTTGAAACTTGCTGAACCACCAAATCCGAGTCGCCAAAGCATTGGATCCGACGTATTCCAATTTATTTTGCCACTTTGAGCCCATGTACAAGTGCCTCATATTCGGCGACATTGTTTGATGCTGCGAAATGGATCTGCAGCACAT
Organism: Avena eriantha; assembly: GCA_910589775.1. Taxonomy (NCBI): domain Eukaryota; kingdom Viridiplantae; phylum Streptophyta; class Magnoliopsida; order Poales; family Poaceae; genus Avena; species Avena eriantha. The sequence goes on from OU342746.1 coordinate 240,909,791, forward strand.
ACTTTAGCTGGTCGTTCTTTGGCGAGGTAAGTACTACTCCGGTGCCTAACCCGGTTTTTGTTTTTGATCCGTCAAAGTGCATCCTCCAATAATTCGGATCCGGTAATGGTGGTTCATATTGCATCTCGGCCCAATCCACAAAAAAGTCGGCCACATCCTGAGACTTGATTGCTTCTCTCCAGTCATATTGTGGCGCATAAGGAGCTAGCTCAATTGCCCATTTTGCAATCCTGCCACTTGCATCCTTGTTACTCATTATCTCGGATATGGGAGCTTCACATATTACTTTGATGGGGTGCTCCTCAAAATAGTGTTTTAGCTTCTTAGCCGACATGTACACTCCATACACCACTTTCTGATAGTGCGGATAATTTTGCTTTGATGCGGATAACACTTCGCTTAGGTAATATACTGGCCTTTGCACTGACTTACCCTCTTCATCGCGCTCTACCACAATTACTGTACTTACAACTCGGTTGGTTGCGGCTATATAGAGCAACATTGGCTCCTTTGATAGTGGAGAGGCTAACACTGGTGCAGTGGCTAACATTTTATTTAATTGGATAAAGGCTTCATTGTCCTGCGGCGTCCAAATGAACTTGTCCGACTTTTTCATGAGTTGATAGAGAGGCGGTGCCTTTTCCCCCAACCGACATGCAAACCGACTTAAGGATGCCAGGCAACCAGTGAACTTCTGGACATCGTTAAGGCACTTCGGCAGTTCCATTCGCTCTATGGCCCGGATTTTAGTCGGATTGAATTCGATACCTCGGCTGGAGACAAGAAATCCGAGTAATTTTCCAGCCGGGACACCGAAGGTGCATTTTTCCGGGTTAAGCTTCATTCGAAACCTCCTTAGGTTCGCGAATGTCTGCCGGATATCATCAAGGAGCATTTTGCTTCACTTGGTCTTTATGACAACATCACCCACATACACCTGCACGTTTTGACCAATCTGGTCGTGCAAACACTTTTGCATACATCTTTGGTACGTTGCTCCTACATTACGTAAACCAAAAGGCATGGTGCGATAGCAGTAAGCCCCATACGGGGTGATAAACGCAGTCTTTATTTGATCACTTGGGTTTAGAGGTATCTGGTGGAGACCAGAATATGCATCAATGAATGACAACAGTTCACACCCAGTGGTGGAATCTATGACTTGGTCTATCCTTGGCAGTGGGAATGGATCTTTCGGCCACGCCTTATTCAGGTTCGTGTAATCGATACACATGTGCCAAACCACTACCACGTTCGGATCGTCCTTCTTCTTCTCCACCAGCACCAGATTAGACAGCCAATCCGGGTAAAGTACTTCCATGATAAATCCAGCTGCTAGCAGCCGAGCTATCTCGTCTCCTATGACTTTTCTCCTATTTTCGGCGAAGCAGCGGAGAGGTTGCTTCACCGGCTTTGCTCCGGGTCTCACATTCAAAGAGTGCTCGGCCAACTCCCTCGGAACACCTTGCAAGTCCTGTGTGGACCAAGCAAAAATAGCCCGATTCTCACGGAGGAAATTGACGAGCTCGCTTTCCTATTTGTCATTTAACCCGACACCAATTGTTACGGTGCGCTCTGGGAATATATCATCAACAGGCACTTTCTTGGTATCTTTTGTCACTTGGAACGGAACACTACCATGCGGGTTACTCAGCGTCGGCATATACTGCTGCGCGGACTAAGCCAATGCCGCCACCTCTTGGATTTTTCTCTTCTCTTGCGCTATCACCAGTGACTCGGCCAGGTTAGACCTGGCTGATGCAGATTCAATGGAACGTCGGAAATCACCGGTTATGGTAATCACGCCGTTTGGCTCGGGTAGCTTGATCTTCAAGTAACTGATATGAGTACTTGCCATGAACTTGTTCAGAGCTGGCCTACCGAGTAACACGTGATATGAGATCTCCAAATTTACAACCTCGAACTCCAAATTCTTAGTCCGGCAGTTATCTCTTGTGCCGAACAATACGTCAACCTGGACCTTGCCTATGGGTTCACAAGAAATGCCTGGCACAATGCCATGGAAGGTTGTCCTTGTAGCTTGGAGCATGTTCTCTGAGATACCTAACTTGCGCATCGTGTCCAAGTACGAACTAGGACTTGGCATAAGCTTGGGATGATCTTTGATGCTCCAGGTAATTTCCTGGTCTGACCAAGGCATATACCTCGTCACAGCTGGCATTACCGCATTTACTTCCATGTGTCAGCGCTACAAACTCTTTCTGTCTGTCTCTTATGTGGTGAACACAAAGTAACTCTGATGATGCTCTCTGTACTCATTCCTCCCCTCGTTTCCGGGGTACCTCTGATCCGATGATGTTGGTCTTCCACTTGATGCACAGCATCCCTTCTCTCATGGTTGTCATACCTCGGCGAAGGGGGAGGCAACATTAACTGTTGCGTGTTCGCTCCGAAGAGCAATTGCTGCCGGGGTAACTCCTGCCGAGGTTGGTCATTCCGAGGTGCCTGAGCATTCCCCGAACCACCTTGTTCTATCTTTCGCATCCATTCACATTGCCTTGTTGTGTGACCCGCTGGGTTACTCAGATTTGGCGTGTGAAACTTACACGGTTGATCCAGCATTGCCTCATAGGTATACCTCGGACGGTCCTTCTTTTCTTGCCACTGTTTCTTCTGCTCTGGCGTCCAAGTTTTCTTGCCATCATTTCTTGGGGTCCATGGCTGTCCTCCAGTTTTCTGACATTGGTTGCTTCCTGCACCAGGTTGATCTTGATTCACAGCAGCAACTTGTTGCGAACTATACCAGTAATCTGGTCTGTCGTCTCTTCTTTTACCCCGGTAATCATTTCTCCAGGATGATCCGGCTCCATCTCTCTGGTAGTACTCCTCGTTTGACTCGCTTGACATTAGCCTAGGTTGAGTAGGATCACCCAAGGCATATGAATCAGCGATCCGGATTGTCTCTGCCAGTGTAGTTGGCATATCCCCTTGCAATCTTTGCCAGAACATGCTTGCATATCTACACCCCTGTGCGAACCATGCTATGGCCTATGACTCAGTTACTCCTTCACAAGAGTTTCGCATAGTGCACCAACGGGTTAAGAACTCCTGATCCGTCTCATTCGATCTTTGCTTGCACATCGCTAGGGTATGTGGTCTGTTGGGCCTCTGATACGTGGTTGAGAAATTGCTAACAAACATTTCCTCAAAATTGATCCAGCAGTTAATACTTCTGGGCGGCAAATTGTTTAGACATACCCTCGCTGGCCCCTCCAGCATCTGGGGTACATATCTCACAGCCCATCTCAAGTTGCCTATAGCAATTTTTACAGCTGTTGCATAGTTAATCAACCAATCCTCTGGCTTTGTGTTGCCGTCATATGTCTTAGTGCCTCTAGGTAACTGGAAGTTAGGTACCGGAGGTTCCTTCATGATCCGGGGCCCAAAACACGCTGGACTCGGAGGACCTTGACACTCAATTTTCTCTGACCTATACAGCCGATCCAGTTTTAACCTGGCGTCATCAGGCATCAGGTTCCTGCTTCCCAATCTTGACCCTATCACGTGATAGTCCGGCCTGGGATACCCAACATTTACCATTTCCGAATCACCATCATTGTATCTATCCTGCTCCTGTGGAGCTGCTCTCTGTTGCATACCTTGGCCGACACTGCGCTCTTGCCGTGGTATATTCCGCTGCTGCGGTTGCCCTGCACCTACCGAATTACGTTGTCCGGCATTGCCGTTCACAGCGTTCCCTTGACCGGCATTGCCTTGGTCGCGGTTACCTCGGCCAGCTTCACCTCGGCTCACACTTCGTCGATCCTTGTTTCTCTGTACTTCTTTTCCTTTCCCTGCCCTTGTCGGGTCATACGGGATTATCTGTTTATTACTCCTGGCTGAGGTTACTACCTCTTCTCTCCTAGGACCACCATGACGAGATGATGCAGCTCCAGCGGACTTCTCCAGCTTACCCACCGCCGAATGAAAGATCTTGGATGCTCCAGCTCTTTCCGGGTTAGCCCTGAGCAATTCCTCATTTTGCATGTTCGCGATCCAAACCAACTCATTGACCCTATTTTGTTGTCTTTGCCGGGCTTCACCCGTCAAACCCTCTAACTTGGACGCAGCCGCATCTGCTGCTCTGAGGTTCTTTGCCGGGGTACTATACTTCGGCAGCCCCACAGAGAAGTAGTTTTCTGATTCCTCGATTCTGGTATCACCTTCTTTGTTCATTTCACTCATGAGGTTTCTCCCCTTCACTTTTACAGCATCTACCTTATTTGCCTTGGCGTACTCACGCAGTGTCATGTTCAACAACTGCTGAGCCGTGGCTATCTTTTTCGCACCCTCTAGTATTTTTTGCCTAGTCTCCTCTAGCTCGGCCTGTGCCTGAGTCGGATCTACTGCTGCTGCTACTTGGTTTGCCAGGCTATCCATCGCCTGCTGCAGCACATTCTCTGGCCTCTCTAGAGGGGGGCCCCTACTTTTCCTTGGTGCCTTGGGCGTTACCTCCGGATCTGGTGCTGGATCCTTGCTCGCGCCAGCGCTAGGCGCAGTCATCATCACCTCGGCGTGATCCGAGGAGCGAGTGATACGCGCCCCGCGAGCCGCGCTAAGGGGTGGCTCGCCTCCTTCGATGACATGTCGCGGGTGAACGCACGACACATCGACAGCAACATAGATCTTGTGCGCGCCGAGCTTGGCGAAGAGTCCATTGCGCAAAAGGGGACGTTTGCCGAAGCAGCCAGCGTTGTCGCTGACGAAATCTAGCGCTCCAAAGCGCTGAACGAGCCCGGAGACGATGCGTTCGCCGGTGCCGATGAAGTTTCCCGTCCGGATGTTCACCCCTGCTAGCGCCGCTAGCCCCACGATGGGCGCCAACTGTCATGGTGGTGTCACGGCAGATGCCATAGATAGGCTAAAGGTGGGAACTTAATGCACTAGGGGAATCCAGGGAGGGATAGTGTGGTGATTCCACACACAGTAGCTTTATATTTGATTCACTTCCACGGATTACAAGTGCTCCATGAGCTGTATTGGGGAGAGGAGGAAGAAGAAGCTCTCTTACTCTCACCACCGGCTAGCCCTCAGGAACACACTAGTAAAACCTAACCTTCTCGCTAGAGATCAACCAGAACCCCCCTTCTACAGCGGCCCTAGCCCTCCTTATATAGGGGTGGCTAGGTCTCCAATTAGGGCATACGTGGAGGCATATTCCAGGGAATATGCCTCTTCCCAAAATAGTAAGCCAACCGGGTCACTTTAGCCTAGCATCATCCATGTAGAGGCTACGTGAGCCTCTGCGGCGCCTGCGTCATCCGACATTAGCATTGTCACGTTTGTCGGCCACGCCTCGGTGGTCCTGGCCTCTGTCCGCTTCGCTCACGCTCTGCGTCCAGTGGTCATCCTTTGACCAGCGAGATACATTCCTTCTCTTACAAGCTTGATATAACCCGGATCGTATCTAGTTGATCCGGCCACACCTATACCTGCATATAAGTTAGATTCATCTTACCGACATACGGCATAAGTCGGTTGAGACCTAGTTATGTGGACATCCCCTGGTCCGGGTTACCCCGTGATTCGGCCTGCCTTGAGGTGACTCGGCCAGCTCTTGCTTTGACCTTGCCGTACCTCGGCTAACTCGGCCTTTATACCCGGCGTGACCCTACTCGGGGGTATCCCCCAACACTATCATCTCGAATCTTTTTTGCAGGGGTATCATCTTGAATCTACCTACACAGATACACTCAAACGATTAGCAGGAGCATGAAGTTAAAAGAATATGCTACAACTTTAGCAGGAACATATATGTGAGAACCTGATTTAGTTTGGCATATAATAAGATATACTACAACTTTAATAGGAGTACGATGCTACAAATATATACTGTCCAAGTGCATGCATTGGCACCGTACATAACATAAATGTCTGAACTAAGATGGTTGATTGTTCATAGATGTGAAGTTATTAGCAAGTCGGTAGTATTATTTCATAGCAAGATGGGTCGTAGATCTAGCCAATATGCTTTACCTCGAGGTCTTAATCTAGTATACTAGAGACAAAATATTGCATCAACATAGGAGCAAATGACCAAGAAGTATTCTCTTAATTTGCTGCATTGTAGCTCCAAATATACAGTGTTCTTCTAATGCAGATGCTTTTGAAATAAATTCCAATGAATAGGTTGGATCCTCCCTTGACACCTACTGAGTAGGAACCTAGGAACCCTGAAAGGAAGAATTCAATGCAATGTTACAACTTAATAACTAAAATTTTCTTTTTTTAGCACGACACCGGTGGAACATGTTGTGTCTATCCAGATTACAAATCGATGAACTAATCAGTAGCTAATCTTTAGTGTAATTGTATAAAATATGCATAATATCAACCCAGCTGCATGGTACAATTCACTCCGGGGAAAATCCCAAATTGCATGGATAATTTATTCATGCGGACGGCTGGCGGCATAGCGAGGACATGAAGATGGCATCGAAGAAGGTCAAAGTTTAGTCTAGTGCTTCTCCGCCGCCACGCGCTTCTCCTTTGTCCTATTAACAGAAACGTGTCGTGAATGCAGCAAGATGTTCTGAACCATAGGTTGGTAACAGATGGGCAAATTTAGCTAAATAGTGGAGTATCTTAGATCAATCTGCCATAATAAATCAGAGTATAGAAAATAAATGGATGTGAATAAAGAAAACACGGAGTCTCTAGAGTTACACTACTTGCTAAAAGAAGTGCTCTATAGATCCAAAACCTAGATCACTAATCTGTATCCACAAAATCTTCCAAAAGCTAGACCACCAAATTTGTTGTTCACTATCACTCCACTACAGAGACATTTATATATGTATTTTTTTGGCGAAACCCACATTACAACGCAGATGCTCAAGAGATACTTATAATAATATTATTTTGTGGAGAATAGGAACTGCTGTCTAGTATCAAAGCCAGTACGTTTCAGGTCCATGAGCTTGTCCGGCGTCTCTCGTGTTTTCTCCGGTTGAGCTATCTGGACATTTATCTCATAGCTAAAATCTACTCTAGAAAAACATCAGAACAAAAGAATTATCTATCAGTTTCTATTCCCTTAAGCCATTTAGCAAAAGGTTTGAACAACACACATACATGTATAAACTCAACTTTGTAGTGAAAAATGAATATGCTCCAAAAGTCCCATGCAACATTAATTCATGTTCCACCCATCTCAACTAATTCCTGACTGTATTTTCTTCTAGTCCTTCCATGTAGGGGCACCTGCAAAAATAGCAGCAAGTGGAGTTCTGTATCTGAATAAGAATGCGAGACCAAAATTTAAGCATACATGGATAGACAAACTACAATTTTGAAAAGGTAATTCTATAATAAGCTGGTATAGAAAAAGAACATATGAGTCAAACAAAGTATTTTTTTTGTGACGGATATGTCAATTACCTTGGTAGGTAGCAGCCGAACCGAGAGAAAAGAGTAACACACCGGTTATGACCTACATGACCAAGGACTAAGCATAATCTGTTGGAGTATAGGATCGTGCATCTTGGTTTCATAAAAAATAAATCACATGTTCTGTACTGAGAAAGAGTAAACCAAACAGACAATCAGAACGGAATGACATGTATAGATAAAAATGTGACATATCTATTCAAATTTGTATACCTTAGGGTGGAGAGTTTGGCAGCCACCGCAGCAGGAGCTGAGGACGATGAGCTTGTCATCGGTGCCGCACAGGGAATCCGTGAGGCCTTGGGCAGGATTGGCCTCTCTCGTGTTTGGGATGTGTTCCCTTATCCCACCACATAATGGCCTTGTCAATCGCCAGGTTTCCATTCATCATCGTCGGTAACTTTTCATCTACATAAACCAACAGAGAGCAATGAAAGATTTCCATTCATCATCGTCAGTACCTTTTCATCTACAGAAACCAACAGAGGGCAATGAATTTAGTTCGTGTCCGATAAAAACAACTCAAGATTGCATATCCTAGAGTCATAACTAAAAAGGTAGGATTAAAATGCGTTTTCTAACAATCAGGGTATAATCGCCCGTGGTGATACCTTTTTTCTTACATTTGTTTCAATTAGGTAGAAAATTCTTGGAATGTATATAGATAAGGTAGCATTTTATAAAATTAGAATAAAATCTTATATTTTGGAAAGATGAAGTACATTGGATTGGGTTGCAGCTAATAAAGAATGTTCATTATGTGTAAGCTAATAAAGAATGTTCATTATGTGTAAGCTGTTGTGCAAACAAAATCAAACTTTGAAAAACGATGTAGCTATGCCACATTGCAAGTACGATCCTAGTTTGAAGGACAATTATAAAGTTTGGCCGGTTTATCGAACATAAATTCCATGCTACAGCAAGTTTGGCCAGTTTATCAAACATAAATTCCATGCTCTAGCATATAGTGATGATACATAGCTTCTGTTGGATTATCAGCCAAATCAATACATTTCACATGTCTTGCATTTCTAAGTGTGCTCAGAAAATTTCCAATTTTTGCCTTCAGGCGACTTACTGGTCTGTGGAATTTGTTAAGTCGACAACAACAATTTGTTAAGTTGACAAAAACGATGTTAGTCATGTATCTTCAGGTCTTGGTGCAGAAGGAATTTGCAATAAATTACCTGAAATCATCACATTTTAGCAGGTATCAATTCAGTCAAGAGGAGCAAAAAGAAATAAAGAGGGTACATATATCTTAATCATACCTTCATGGACAACCAATATTCTCAAGTAGGTCAATTAAAACAATATGTCAGAAAGTATTAAGTGTGCAGTGTATTTCCTACGATGGTGACCGTTGAGGAACTTCCTATTCTATTAGAGTTCACGGTACTCTGGCGAACACCTTGTTACTGTTTAATATACGTCTACACAAAAATATGTTAAATATCATCCGACTCAGGTCCAAAAAAAATCACTTCGGGATCACATATTTTTCCGAAAATAAAATAAGGAAATTTGCACCATTTTGTTCTCATTCAATATTCTAGGGGCCAAGTGATTGGAATATATTAGAAGAGTAACAAACATGACTGAATAAATCACACATCTTGGCCGGAGAAAATGTAAATCTGAGACCCATCATGTGACAAATACATTGCTTAATTTTGGAAAAGCACGGGAGTCATAACATACCTGTATATATATTTAATCAGTTAACAATGACCTCTCTTTGGTTACCTATGACAAATCTGATTTTCCATCATGTCGAACTGTTAGCTTCAAGGTTTCAGAGAAACATGCAAGGAAGACAGAAGAAGCAACATGGTAGTTACGGATTAGTCTTCCGAATGATATGCTAGATTTATAGGATATCTAGCACCGGATAATTTATATCAGCATACCACGATTAAGCATGTGGGAAAAAAGCACAGTTAGGCATCAGTGATCCGTCCAATACGATATTAATTTTACAAATAGAAATGTCAAGGTTTGTTTTTCTCAGACTGAGGGTATAAGATGCAAGACTAAAGAGACAATGACAGTATTTCTTCATCACCTAAGAGGCAGGTAATCCGGATATACTAAATCTAACCGAAGAGGCCAACATCAATAAATGGGTAACCTGCTCACTGCTTGCTGCATATTTCTCCATGGCTGACACGGTCTCATTGCACATGAGCCACCAATGGCATAGCTGAACACATCATATTTAAGTCATAAGGTTGCACACCATGCATGAACAGAAAAATGTTTATATACAAACGGCATATGCATATTATACAGAAGAATCGAAATCTCATGCCCACGAAGGCAGAGTATGCTTCTGATCACATTCTTCTCCGAATTCGCATCATTAACCCCTTCGGTTCTGTGTCAAACTATCCATCATTTATCCATATACATAGATTCTTCAATCACTAATTTGCTATTACTGTAATGTCAAAAAAAGAATATTCTGATCAATATTCCTTTATTCAGTTAGACATGGTAAACCAGAAAGGCTGCATCATCTACCTAAAGAGTGAGATCACAATTCTATCTTGTATGTTCAAGTGATATTTATCTTGATGCAGAATAATATCTCCATGGTGTGCCAATACTTTCTACAGGAGTATGTGTGCCCGGATGATAATGAAAATACATAAATGGGTGCCGGAGCTTTGGCAGTCATTCAAACAAAATGCAGTGGCTGCCTACAATGTATAATTTCACTGGTACATAAGCCATATAGTTTTCCAAGAAAATGCACTATGTGGCAGTGTACACAAACAATTCAGAAGGACAGGATTGTGCAAAGTAGAGTGAGAATAATACCCAAGTTTCCTCCGGACTAAATAGATGAACGGATTGTGCAAAGCAGTACAGTGATAAGAGTACCCAAGTTTTTCCTGATTTGACAACTCAAATAACTGACCGTAATTAAATAGATGAACGATCTAAAATGCTAAATACAACCAATTTTGTCCTTTCCCTTGACATACTTCCTGTTGCTAGCGATTCCCAAAATTCCATGCACACAAGCTAGACTCCAACCATGATCGGAGGTGAGTTTTTTGGCTTTTTGACAAAATTGGCTCTCTGAAATTCATGATCCTGAACATAACAAAGAGATTCACACATTTCAGAAGCTCCATACTCTGCTACATGGGAAGAAGGATACTCCATTGACACCTTCAGACCCCTTAAAACAATGTTGCAGCCACTAAATCATGCAATCATATTAACATGTGTGTATACATGACTAACATGTTAATAAAATTCGGTACTAATTAATATCCCTTCCCCAATCATATCAGCTCCCTGTATGAAGGTACAGTAACATCATCCATAGAATTATGACAGCAAGATCTGCAACTTTGTAATGTGCCAGAATAGTCACCCTGATACAAAAGTTTGGTAGGTTTACTGTTAATTCAAGGAACAAGATACCTATTTGTCAAACATATCAGAAGATTGCTTCAAAGTAATCCAATGCCAAGAGCAATAATTACAAATTGAAGGGAATGTTAAGCATGATTGGAACATACAACCGACTTCAACCATCACCGCACCGTCGCCCACGGCTGCAACGGCCGGTGGTCGCTACCTCCCTTGTGGCAGAGGAGATCCCAACCTGTGCATGTACAACTCCTCATCAGGTTTAAAATAGCAAGTCGAGGACGCACCAGCGGATGCGATTTTGCCTGCGACGTGTGACTCTGCTATCTGGCATGTCCGACGCGCCTCCACTGCTGCTCTCCTCTGCTCGGGGGTGCCACTCCTAGCCTGCTGGTCTTCTACGACCCAGCGGCGCGAGACATGGAGGAGACCAGCCTGGACGGCACAACTGGATCAAATGCTCATGCGATATTGATGTACACAACGCTCCTAACGCTTCTGGTATGTTTGAGAATTTGTTGGTGTTCTAGGCCTCTAGTAGATGAAGAGGATCGAGATGGGCGTGTGAGGGATTCTGAAGAAGACGACGCTCCAGAAGGAAAAGAAAACAATGAGAATGAGAGGAGCACCCCTAACCTCACCTGATTCCCCTCACGACCGTGCAGATTCCAGCGCCGCCGGGACCTGTCGCCACTCGCCGGCCAGGTCCGCGCCCTACTGATTTCCCGCCACATCGCCAGTTCCCTGCGTGTAGCGTGCAACATCGGCTCGCCCGCGCAGCGTGTGCCAGCCACCAATCGCCGAACCAGTGCTGTGAAGAACGCCCCGGCGGACAGCCACGGCCACCGAGGATGGTCAGCGATGGGGACGACCGGCGGAGGCGGAGAACTCCCTGGGGCAAAGCCGCAACCATGGAGACAGGGCAGCGTCGGTGCCGATGGTGGGGGCAGAGCCGCAGAGGGAGCCCGGGACAAACCGCGACCACCAGCCCCGAGGACACCAGGCCGTCCAGGGTTTCCTCACTGCTTCCACTGCATGCTCCTCTCTTCCCCTTTTTTACGGGCTGCCGTCAGCCGCTCGCGGGCCAAACCGTCATTGCCAGCCTCAAGCTTCTTCCCCGTCTCTATAGAATGGTGGTGTAGGCCAGGAGAAATAAGAAGTCAAGGAAGAGAAGGAGGCACGGGAGAATTCTAGAGAGGACACGTGAGAATTTCAGAGAGGTGGAGACAAGCCCAGGGAGTCACGTAGGGATAAAAGGAACTATCGGGAGCTACACGTGTAGTACCAGAGCTAGACACACGCAAGCAAACAAGAATGCCAGTCAAGCTAGTAAAACGTGTCAAAGCATTGGAGCTAGGCACACGCAAAAAAACAAGAATACCAATCAAACGGGACCACCGATCAAGCAAACAAACAAGAACACCAATTAAATGAAACAGACCATCTCGGTAGTACGAAGCAGACCGTGTCGGTAGTACCACCAAAGAAGAAGAGAGGCGAACGAAACGCTAACGAGTACACGCGTCAGCTGCTCAAAAATCAAAACCAGTCCCAAAATACCGAGAAAAAAGAAAAGCAACCATACATAGGATAGTATCTATTGGAAGTTGAGTCATATGTCCACTACAACTATAGACAAGTATTTCTATTTTTTTTATCTCGGCATTGTTTCTTCGTTCCGTTTTTATGCAAATTTTACTCCTAGCAGTCATATCAATTTGCTCTCAAATGATCCACCAACAAATTCACTAAAAGAATTATTATACAATATATATTCTGCCACCACGTAGCATTTTCGCGTCCAAATATACGGGCGCGGCAACGATCTAGTGTGAGAAAAAAGCCATATGTGGAGTGTCCTATTTTAGGACATCTAGTGTGAGAAGAAAGCCATGTGTGGTGTGCCCTATTTTAGGATATGGAATTTTCTACTGTTCTCTAAAATACATCATCTGAAAGGGGTACTATTTTAGGACATCTATAGAATTCTCTACTCTACCGTAAAATACATCATCTAAAAGGGGCCCCATTTTTGTGAGAATTTGAACAAAAATAACTTAAAAAATAAAGAAATTCACGGAATAAACTCTGGTCACAGCAATTTTACGGGACTAACCCCTTTTGCAATGCCATCAGCTATGGCGCCGCATCCTGAAGAGCAAAGCCACGTGACGTAGCACCGCACCCCTGCTAGCGTGGCTTAGTGGGTCCCGACTCTGTAAGTGCGGCGTCACAGCGTATGGCGCTGCACTGTGATGTGCAACACCACGTCAGGTGGTGCCGCACTTTATATCTAGTACCAGCGCGCGCAGCCACCCCAGCCCCGACCCTCACTCATTTTCTCCCCAGACAAGAACAAAAGAGGTAGATGGCGGCAGCGGGTTTCACCCCCACTTGATTCCCTCCCCAGATTTGGTGATTGATATGTCCATTTTGCATCACTATTCTATGTCTTAATTTACTGTTATTCATTGGTATATTTCGTATTGAGAGGTGATACTTATGTTATTTTATCTATTTTTGCATGGTTGATGACTTTTAGAGCACGGACCGCTGCAGTCAGGATTCTGATGGAAAATGTGCTGTTTGGAGGCAAAATTCGCGAAGATCAGAAAATCCGGGAAAATATACGGAAAATCCTATTTTTCCAGAAGACTCAGGATGCAAGAAGATGGAGTGGAGGTGGGCCACAGGGGCCCCACACCACCCCATGGCGCGGGCAGGCCTAGGCCACGCCTGGGAGTGGTGTGGCCGCCCTGGCCCACTCCAGCCTCTCCCCTCTGGCGTATATCAACCTCCCGAAACCCTAAGACTCGGGGAGCGACCATAGAAAGATTCCGCTGCCTCTGCGGGGCAGAAAACACTCAGAGAGAAAGATCTCTCCGGCAGACAGATTTCTGACGGGGAAATTCCTTCCCGAAGAGGGGAGATCGTCGCCATCAACACCACCATCAAGCTGGACTTCATCGGGATCATCATCATCATCATCACCACCATTATCACCATCAGCACCCTCATCACCATCTCCATATTGTTGTAACAATTCGTTGAATCTTGCTATCGTTCATAGGAGAAACTTTCCCGGTGTTGATTACTCTTTGTAGTTGATGCTATTGAGTGAACCGTTGAATTATTGTTTATGTTCAGATTGTTATACATCATTATTCCATCTCTAATCATGATCCATATGATGTCTTGTGAGTAGTTCGTTTTGTTCTTGAGTACATGGGAGAAGTCTTGTTGTTAGTAGTGGAGTTGCGTTGAGAAAGATTCAATAGATTGTTATTTAAGTTGTGGTGTACTTCTTCTAGTGGTGTCATGTGAACGTCGACTACATGACACTTCACCTATATGGGCCTAGGGGAATGCATTGTGTATTTGGCTACTAATCGTAGGGGTTGCCAGAGTGACAGAAACCGGAACCCCCGTTAGGAAACCATTGCACAAGGGATGTAACGGTCTTAGAGTTTAAAGCTATGGTTAGGTTTCTACCTTAATTACTTTATTCTACTTACGGATGTTTGCAAGGGGTATAATCACAAGTATGTATTAGTCTTGGATGGGGCGGTACATTAGCACAGGTTCACCCACACAAGACTTAGCAAGCTAGAGAAGATTAATCAGCTATATGAAGCGAAAGCACTTGACAGTCTTCCCATGTATCCTCGAGAACGTTTGGTCATCTTAAGTAATACAACCGGCTTGTCCTTTGCTACATAAAGGATTGGGCCCCTTGCTGCATTTATTCCTACTGTCTTTTATTTACTCGTACCTTGTTTACTTGCTTTATCGAAAACCCCTAAAATCCGTTTGCTAAGTATTTGCAGAGAATTCATGATCCATACCACTAGCCAGCACCTTCTGCTCCTCGTTGGGTTCGACACTCTTACTTATCGAAAATACTACGATACACCCCCTATACTTGTGGGTCATCAAGACTATTTTCTGGCGCCGTTGCCGGGGAGTGAAGTGCTATTGGAGAGTGGAACTGGTAAAGGAAACTTCTACTGTGAGTATTGTTTACTTCTGCTAGTTGATTTATTTTCGTTATGGATAATTCACTGAGTTTCTTATTTGGTAATGCTACTACCACTTCTAAGGTAGTAGATAAGCCACCACCTGCTGAGAAAGATGTTTTCAAAATACCTACAAGAATTATTGATCGTGTTATGGATAACTACTATGTTGGGGATGGAACTGTCTATCCCGGTGATCATTTACTCTTTATACACGAATTATGTGGGTTGTTCAAGTGTGCAGGTATTACTACAGATCAAGTTAAGAAGAAGTTATTCTCATTATCCCTGAAAGGAAGAGCTGAGGACTGGTATAAGCTGCTGAAGAATGGTCAAGCTCTGGAATGGGAGGAAATAGTGCCTCTCTTTTGGCCTCTTGATTCATAAAGATCGGAATCAAATATACAACTTTTGGCCTCTTGATGGAGAGAGTACAGCTCAAGCTTGGGGGAGATTGAAGTTACTAATGCTCAAATGTCCCATTCATGAGCTCCCCAACAATATTATTATCAATAACTTTTATGCAAGGCTCCCTCTACATGATAAGAATTTATTGGATGCTTCTTGTGCTGGATCATTCACTCGTATGGAAGAAGAAGTTAAATCGGATCTTCTGGACCGTATTCAAGACAATGCTGAAGATTGGGAGAATGACAAAGGTAGAAAGTCAGGTATAAATTATGATTATGAATGCATTGAATCTTTTATGGGAACTGATGACTTTCAAAATATTAAAAATGTTTATGGTCTAGATTCTCAAGCTATTGCTTCTTATTTTAAGGCTTTTGCTTCCTACATTGAAGTGCCTAAAAATAAGTGGAATAAGGATCATGAACCTTATAAAGATGTTGCTAAGAGTTCCTGCAAGAAATACTGAAGTTTATACTGCTAATCATGTTTTACCTAAACCTTATATTGAGAAAATGCCTTTCCCAGTTAAGGTAAAGGAACATTCTATGATGGCTAGTATGGTAGATGAAAGTATGAATAAAGCTGTTGAACCTGATAAACAAATGGTTGATGAACCTATAATAGCAAATGTGAAAGACTTTGTCACCAAGTATGAAAAAGAGGGACACCCTATCCTTTGCAAGGATACCTCTAATATTGTTTCACAAAGTAGGGTTATGAGAGCTAGTATTCCTGTGTTTTCTGTTAGAATAAGTGATCATTGCTATGATGGTCCTTGTGATAGCTATATTGTTAAGTTTATGCATGATACTGAAAGATACTATGAGAGAGGGAAAAGTGTTCTTATGCATCTTTATAATATCAAGTTTCCTCGTTTTATGCTGAAATTTTTTATGTTGCACTTGTTTTACCTTCTTATGCAAGTTGCCTTTGGTTTCAATAACTTGTTTGTTTACAAAATCCCCTTGCATAGGAAGTGGGTTAGACTTAAATGTGTGTGTGTTTTTGCTTCTTAATGCTCTCTTTCGCTTCAATTCATATCCCTATGAGAGCTTCTTCAAATTATCATGCCCATCTTAATGGCTATAAAGAAAGACCTTTATGAGAGACAACCCAATTTGTTTTTGCTTTCAGTTTGTTTTGTTTCTTTGAGTCTTGGAAGTTATTACTTCGGTAATAACCGCGCCTTATCTGTTTTTTTTTGGTGTTTGTGTCAAGATCAACCTCTAATGAGAGAGAAGTAAGATTTGGGGAAGTTGCTGTCTCGAAACAGATTTTTGTGCTTCACCATAAAAATTCATGAGAGATCTCTGTATGTCGGATTGAGCTGTAATTTTTTGTGCTTCTGCCCCAGGTTGTTATTTAACTTTCGTTAGTCTTGAACTTTTTGATTTGAGCAATAGAAGATTTTCGAAAAAATTGATCTTTACCTGCTGGTCTGTTTTGACAGATTTTGCCACTCTTGCATTTGCTTCTTTATTCGATTTCCTTTTTGAATTCTTTTTGGGTTTTCGGAAGGAGTTGTTTCAGTATCTTTTGTTTTGATGGGTTTTCAGTTGAAGTTGGACTCAAAAAGTTTTATTACTTCACTTATACTAATGTTGCTAATGAGAACTATGTGAAGTTTTGTGTGAAAGTAATTTTCAGGTAATGGAGACAATGGTGTAATAGGGAAGAGAAGGGTTTTATGACTCAAGTAATAAGTATATGAAGATGAAGATATTGATGATTCAAGTGGTGACTCCGGAAGGATCCACTAAATACCAAATTCAGAGACCTGCAGAGTCCGTGTTCAAATAGGTAACAGTTCTGGTAAGAAAAGTTCCGCAAAAATACAATCCAACAATATTTTTGCAATTTTCAGTCAATAAGGGAAGTTACGAAGCGAAGAAGGGACGGAACCGGAGCCAGGGTGGCCCACACCACCCCATGGCACGGGCCCACCCCTGGCCGCGCCACCAGCTGGTGAGGCCACCCAGAACTCCGCCTCCGACTCGTTTTCTCCCATTACCTTCCTTTTAAAGTGAAACTTCGTAATATATAACCCCCCGGATCTTCCGAGGTTCATATATCGTTTTTTCGTCGTGTTTTTATTTCGATCTGTTTCTGCCAGGACATACTCTTTGAAAGCTTAGAAGCACAATGGTGTCTGCCAAGGATAAAGGGAAGGATCCCATGGAGGAAGACCTCCAAGACCCCGGGCAGGAGAAGGAGATCAAGAGTGAAGGTGAAGAGGAGCAAGGCCAACGTCCGCACACCGGCACCACCATTGCAAGCATTGGAGTGGTGAAACCTACCAAGATCAGAAGGACTGCACGGATGCAGATTGGGGGGAAAGCTCCTCGACACAGTTTGGCTCCACAATCACGTACTCCACGCACCAGGAATCCTTTCCATACCCTTATCCATGAGCATCAATACCAGAATATGCCTAGGGAGAAATTACCCTCCAGTTGGGATTTGCCTCGTTCTAGCCATGCAGGAAAAGAAGACTTCAAGGAGGAAGAGTGGGGAAAGAATAGCAAGAGCTGGAATTCTCAACACGACATGATCATTAACCGCATTGAGCAAAACTCGCAGTTTATTCGTAATCTCACCTTTGAGATTGAGGACTTGGGGAAAATTATCAGAGAGCTCATTGAGAGGATACCACCACCACCGAAGGAGTAATTCGTCATCAGGTTTGCCATCCCCTTGGTTTGTTCCAAGCTTGGGGGAGTGTCGCGGTATCACATCACTATCTTCTATCTTTTTACCTTATTAGTAGAGTCATACCATGAATAGAGGAGTTATTATGTAGTATGGTTTGCATTATGGAAGTGTCCCCTCTCTCGTTAGATATGTATCTCTTGGTGTGAGTTGCCATTATGGAATATTAATGAGAAGTTCTATCATTCACTCTTTTGCATATCTTATATTAGTTTCCAATTCGTGGTTATATGATTGATCGTGTTGTTAGTATTGGTAGCACTTTGGGATCATTGAGTTAATTTAGTTGGTTTTGGCAAACCTGGCTCGGTCAGTAGCAACACCATTTTGAGAGTTGAAAAGAAAAAGATAGAAGTACTCTAGAGAATAGTTATTTCATCATAAGTCTAGTATGTTTGGTTGTTTCCTTCAACTCTTATACTTGCTACCCAGCCTTGCTAGCCAAAAACCTGTACTGAGAGGGTATTCTTCTCGTGCATCCACCTCCTTTAAACCAAAACCTTTGCCATTTGTGTCCACCATACCTACCTAGTAGCATTAGTGCTATTCCAAGTAAAGTCTTGTTTTATCTACCTCCCAAATTAAACTTGTTATGTGAAAATTAGTGATTAAAGCTCTCATGAACTTGATGGCACACTTTACTTTCTTGCATTTAATAAACTTGAACCATTGGGTCCTTCTTTGTTGCGTATATGCTTGCGCTTTATGAGTTGAAGTTAGCAGAACCATGTATCATGGGGACCACTTTCAACACTTCATTGGTACTTATACCTAGTTGATATCATGTTCTTTTGCTTATGGATCCTGGCGGTGTGAAATAAAAGTGGAACTGGTAAGATCATGGAGTTTATATGTGTGTTAGAGAAACGCCTGGGCCGCTAGCCTAAGCCATGCCTAATCATGGTGGAAACTTGCAGCATAACTATAGTGAGCATTCTATGAAGCATCCTCAATAAAAACCTATGAAAATAGCAAATAAAAAGATCGCTGAGATGCTCACTGTCTGCTTGCCTTGTCATTTTGATTATGGGATAGCTCCTGTGTCATGTGCAAGGGGTACCCCGTTGGCGGTTCTCAATGATACGCATGTATTTTCAATGACAAGAGCTTGCTCGTGACTGAAGTTGAGTAGCATGAGGATCGGTACTCATAAGTAAGGGGCATGAGATTTCAACTTATAACTTGTCAAGCATATCCTCTTAGTTGTGTCACTTTAACCTTAATCACCTAAAGATGCCTATGATAGGGGCAATGAGATCTGAAAGCTAGTAAGTATCATAATTTTTGGGAGCTCTTTATGAGACTTGCAATCCCTGCTTCCCTCTTTGAAGGGTCGTTATTTTACTTTGTAGTTCAGTCATTAAACCTACTCCCTTCTATCTCAGCAAGTATTTTGAGTTGATGTGTTTCATTCATTCATATGATGATTTATTCAATCATGTCTTATGTTCCTTGTGTTGCACATTGTTCTTATCTTGATGTTTACTACTTTGAAAGCTATCAATGGAAAACCAGTTATTTGTGAACTCCAGCAAATTATCAACTATTCTTCGACCAAGAGCTAAGTTTGCCATTACCGATTATGATTCACTTTATGTATCTTTATTGTGTTTCCTCTACTCATTAAAAGTTGAGTTATATAATAGTGAGTTGTCTTCTATTATGATCTATGTATTTGATGAATGTGATGCTTCTTGTCCGTATTCTTTTATCAACTCTTCACTCCATAAACTTGAGGTCATGTTTATTGAGCTCAGTTTTGCATGGGGACAAGCGAAGTCTAAGCTTGGGGGGAGTTGATACGTCCATTTTGCATCACTATTCTATTTCCTACATTGCTGTTATTCATTGGTATATTTCGTATTGAGAGGTGATACTTATGTTATTACATCTATTTTTGCATGATTGATGACTTTTGGAGCATGGACCGCTGCAGTCAGGATTCTGATGGAAAAGGTGTTGTTTGGAGGCAAAATTCGCGAAGATCAGAAAATCCGGGAAAATATACGGAAAATCCTATTTTTCCAGAAGACTCAGGATGCCAGAAGATAGAGTGGAGGTGGGCCCAGGGGGCCCACACCACCCCATGGCGCGAGCAGGCCTAGGCCATGCCTGGGAGTGGTGTGGCCGCCCTGGCCCACTCCAGCCTCTCCCCTCTAGCGTATATCAACCTCCCGAAACCCTAAGACTTGGGGAGAGACCACAGAAAGATTCCGCCGCCTCTGCGGGGCGGAAAACACCGAGAGAGAAAGATCTCTCCGGTAGACAGATTGCTGCCGGGGGAATTCCTTCCCGGAGAGGGGAGATCGTTGTCATCAACACCACCATCAAGCTGGACTTCATCGGGATCATCATCATCATCACCACCATCATCACCATCAGCACCCTCATCACCATCTCCATATTGCGGTAACAATTGGTTGAATCTTGCTATAGTTCATAGGGGAAACTTTCCCGGTGTTGATTACTCTTTGTAGTTGATGCTATTGAGTGAACCGTTGAATTATTGTTTATGTTCAGATTTTTATACATCATTATTCCATCTCTGATCATGATCCATATGATGTCTTGTGAGTAGTTCGTTTTGTTCTTGAGGACATGGGAGAAGTCTTGTTGTTAGTAGTGGAGTTGCGTTGAGAAAGATTCAATAGATTGTTATTTAAGTTGTGGTGTACGTCTTCTAGTGGTGTCATGTGAATGTCGACTACATGACACTTCACCTATATGGGCCTAGGGGAATGCATTGTGTATTTGGCTACTAATCGTAGGGGTTGCCGGAGTGACCGAAACCTGAACCCCCGTTAGGAAACCATTGCACAAGGGACGTAAGGGTCTTAGGTTTAAAGCTGTGGTTAGGTTTCTACCTTAATTACTTTCTTGTACTTACGGATGTTTGCAAGGGGTATAATCACAAGTATGTATTAGTCTTGGATGGGGCGGTACATTAGCATAGGTTTACCCACACAACACTTAGCAAGCTAGAGAAGGTTAATCAGCTATATGAAGCGAAAGCACTTGACAGTCTTCCCATGTGTCCTCGAGAACGTTTGATCATCTTAAGTAATACAACCGGCTTGTCCTTTGCTGCATAAAGGATTGGACCCCTTGATGCATTTATTCCTACTGTCTTTTATTTACTCGTACCTTGTTTACTTGCTTTATCGAAAACCCCTAAAAATCCGTTTGCTAAGTATTTGCAGAGAATTCCTGATCCATACCACTAGCCAACACCTTCTGCTCCTCGTTGGGTTCGACACTCTTACCTATCGAAAATACTGCGATACACCCCCTATACTTGTGGGCCATCAGTGATCTCATCCAAAATTCTTGCTCTCAATCCCCTCCCCTAGGTATTCTCGCTAAATCCCCTCAATTCCATCCAAACATTTCTTACTTTTTGCCCCTCATTTGCAATTTTTGGTGAAACCGTAAGTTGGATGTGATAGTGAAATTAATATGAATCATTGCCATGTTTACTTGATCTTTAGGCTTAGTAGTACTTGTAAGATGGATTATGAAACCCTAGGTTCTATGGGAGAGTGAAACCCTAGGTTCTATGGGAGAGTGGTACCCTAGGTTCTATGGGATAGTTTGAAAATTTTGTTAGTGTGGACATTATAGGTAGAGTAAGATGGAGTGGAAATTATAGGTAGAGTAAGATGGAATCTTTGTAAAGTTAGAATTATAGGTAGAGTAAGATGGAATGTTTGTTCATCGTTGAATAATTGTTCATATTTTTTTGCAACATGTAGGATGGAACTTCTCAATCCTCACTACGATGTTCAACATCGTGCCTATAAGTTGTTCGAGAAGAGACGGGTACAAAAACCCACATGCTAGTTCATTTTTCTTCGGTATGTTGAGATGAAAATCTAACCTTGGACATTGTATGTTTGCAGGAGCTTCTACCCCTTCGACTTAGGTATCACGAGGTCTCGTCCAACAACATGCCCTACAATGAGCTTTACACTCCATACATTGAGAAGCTAGGGATCCTCCCCTTTATCCACATGGTGACTCGGTCGACACCAAACTTCAACGCTGCTATGATCACCGCGCTTGTCGACCGGTGGAGACCGGAGACACACACATTTCACCTTAGGACTGGTGAGATTACGGTGACCTTGCAGGACATGAGCATGATTCTGGCACTCCCAATAGAGAGAAACCCTATATGTATGAGCACAGATTCATACGGGTGGCCGGAGCAGATGGTCAGCCTCATTGGAAGGATCCACCCGAGGTTGTAAACAAGAAGGGTGAAACATTGAGGGTCGCTACCGGGGCTACTTTCAGTTGGATTAGACATAATTTCAAGACCTGCCCCCAGGATGCTGACGAGGAGACCGTTATGGTGTACGCTCGTGTGCATGTGTGGTACATCATCAGGAGGACTCTCCTTCCTGAAAGCAGCGGGGATCATGCTTAGTGGCATTGGCTTAAGGTGCACACAGTTTTTGACACTAAGTTTAGCTGGGGTTCGGCGGCGTTGGCCTGGTTGTATCGTCAGGTAATCACTTCGTTACAATGTTGTCTATCTCTACATGCTCACCAAAAATTTCTCCTGGCTAAACGGTGTTTGTCTTCATGTTCAGTTGGATGATGGTTGTCTTAGGAGCGGGCCCAAAGCATGGATTGGTGGATGTTTGCTCCTTATTTTTGTGTGGAGCTAGGAACGCTTCCTAGTTGGATGGTCATACGTGTTGCCTTACAAAGCGTATGATGAGGAGGACGGTAACCAGCTGTTGTTCCCCACGTGGGCTTACAAGTGGGATGTGGTCTCAAAACCCCTAGGAGACCCCGTGGCGGCGTACAGGAGGTACACCAACGAGTTTGATGGTATAACCCCAGATCAGGTAACAATTTCCACTTCTTTGGTCATTACCATAGGTATTGAATGTATAATCTTGCATTTGACGTGAGTGTGGTATGTTGGAGGCGACATGGGAGCCATACGGCCCAAGGAACAATTTTGCTACCCTGGACGACTATGTTCTTAACCCAAAGTGCAAAGAAGAAGCATGCCTATGGCTCATGCGTGGCCCCTTGATATGCATGTGGGCAGTTGAGCATCACCAGCCACAACGTGTCATGACCCAGTTTGGGTTATTTCAGGTGAACACGCCTAAGTGGAAGGACACGAACATATAGCTCCAAGGTTAAGATTTCATATATAATCTGTGATGCAATTTGCATCTGTAATAACACCTGGACACCTTGTTGTTGTGCAACTTGGACAGGAAGAAGCAAAGAAAGGAGAAGTATTGGGGAAATATCCACGCCAAGTACATTACCAAATTCAAGAAGTGCGTGATTGAGGCTAAGAAAGCAAAAGGAACCCAAGAAATGGATTTCAGTCAAGATGCTTTCAACAATTATCTAACATGGTTTCTTGACATCGCTCGTGTGGAAATATACCCACGAGCTTTTCGGGGAATTGTTTTGGAGGAGCCCATGTTATTTGACGATCTTGCCACTAAACAATACAACACAATGATCAGAGAAGGGGAAAAACCTCCTTTGCTCCTTTGGTCAACTTCGTGGTAATGTGTCCGTAATGTTTGTTTTTGCTCTTGTTCCTTTGCACATCATGCACAGATGCATTATTGGTTCTTTTGCTCCTTTTTTCTATGACAACGCGTGGAGGTAAGGAAGTATGCTGATGAATGCGAGCAAGCTTTCGAGACATACCCCTACGAAGAGAAGGGAGAGGGTCTGTTTAGAGGGTTTGTTAAGAAGCAAGGCCTACAGTTACAACGACTATCGAATTTGCTAGGTTGTCGTGATCCCGAGGTGGCTACACCATCTCAGTCACTGTCCAACATGCCCTCTGACCCAGCTGGCCACCATGACCCTTCTTCAGAGGACGAACGGGACACCCCTAAGGTAGCAAATCATTGCATCCCCACAACCCTTTGCATTACTATATGTCCTCAACACTGTTCTTTTCTTGACAGCCCCAAGATGAAGAAAGTGTCGATGACGAGATGATGTTGGGAACATACGCTCGATACAAGGTCCACGAGAGGTTCGACTACATGTTGAAGCCAAGGCAACCTAAGAAGCCTTACACACCGGACCCTTCCGCGGGCAAGTCAAAGAAGGCCAAGAAGACGCACATGGAGGAAGATGATGATGATGCGGAACTGGTGAAGAGGAAACTTCCCGCGAGAAGGGGTCGAGGAAAGAAGATGACCCGTGGGAAGTAGATGTGGTCTTGTTAGCCTTTTCGCTTGTCATGAACTTGTTAGCTTCTAGACATGATGTCGATGTGAACTCTGTGTGAACTTGCAAGATTTTGAACTTGCTTTGTCGTGTAAACTTGTAAGCTCGAAGATATGTTGCACAAGATGTGAACTTGCTTTGGTTGGTGGTCATTTTGCTTATGTTCATGGTTACGTTATTTCACATACTAAAACAACCTTGGTCAATTCAAACATTTTTCTGAGTATCTATGTCTCTGAACTTCAAACACCCATATGTGAACATGTAAGGATTTTGTTGAAGGGCACTCATTATTCTTGCCCAAGAAAGTGCAGTGCCATAGACCACGGCGGCACAGAGTGCAGCGCGTTGGGCCATGGTGCCGCACAAGCACACAGGGCAAGGCTGTACATGCCCCAGGAAAGTGCGGCGTCGTGGCGCGTGGGGCCGCATTGTGTAGCGACATGGCTCGTGGCGCCACACTCTATAACGTCATAGTTCGTGGCGCCACACCTTTGGAGAAAAATAGACAGAAGGTTTTGTCTAATTTAATCCCGAAGTGCGGCGCCTTGAGCTGTGGCACCACACATCCAAATCCATGGGTAGTGGCGCCGCACATGCGCAACGCCATGTCCCATGGCTCCGCACTTCGGGAGCAAAATAGACAGAAGCTTTTGTCTAATTTCCTTCCGAAGTGCGGCGCCATGGGCTATGGCGCCACACATGCAAATCCATGGGCAATGGCGTTGCACATGCGCAACGCCATGACCCATGGCACCGTACTTCGGGAGCGAAATAGACAGAAGCTTCTATCTAGTTTTCTCCTGAAGTGCGGCGCCATGGCCTGTGGTGCCACACAAGCAAATCCATTGGTAGTGCCGCCGCACCTTCCTATAACATTGCCCACAGGCATGCTCCTGCATGTTTCTTGGGAACATAATTGAGTACAAGCACAAGCACAAATTCCACAGTAGTTGACACATACAAAATAACACAAGGTTCATGACATACTCGAATAGAAGCACCTCCATACATGGGTTTTTTCCCTTAATGGGCTTTACATACTCAAAGTTCGCAACATGCTCAACATTCACAACACTCTCAAGGTTCACAACATACTCGACATGCTCAAAGTTCACAATGTTCTCAAGGTTCACAACATACTCGACATGCTCAAAGACCATGAGCCTCTTCCATGGCTTTCGTCTACAAGTCTAGAACACGAGGCCGTTTCACTCTTTGTCTTCCTCCATGGAGCGCCAAGCCATTTGACGCTTCCTTTCCATCTCCGCATCACGAGCCTCCTTAGCGATGTGCTTCCCTTCCTCCTCTTTCTTGCGATGCTCGTCCTCATGTTCATTGTGCTTCTTTGCCATCTCCTCGTTATGCACAGCTTCATGGTACCGGCGTCTAACTATTATAGCATGTGAAATGGATTGTATGGGCAGGTGCTACTTAAATTTTAATTCTTTTTCAATTTTAGCCTTGACACAAATGTAAATTCTCTAGATATGCAACTACGAGAATTTCCCTATATGCCAATCTAACTACTAAGCGTCTAAAAAGGAGCGAGCAAACTGTAGTGGAGAACGTGGAGACACGGGGATTTGTGTGACCGTAGTTCCTTCCTTGTTAAGGGAAGTACATCTGTGTTGGAGGGGTGGGCGGTTCTAAGACCACCACACCACAATAGGCCTCACCCTATTCTCCGATGGATCTCGCCACCAAAGGCCTGATCCACCTTTACACTATTGGTACTAATACATTGCAAATGTATCTATAATTTTTGATGTTCCATGCTTGGTTTTATCTACTTTCTTGTGTTTTGTCCATACTTTGGAGTACTTTTCATATGATTTCTTGGACTAACCTATTAACAAGAGCCACAGTGCCAGCTGCATGTTTTCTGCTGTTTTTGGTTCCAGGAAAGGCAGAAAATGAATATTCTCGAAATTGGACGGGACAAAAGCCAAAAATCCTATTTCACCAGAAGACTCCTGGAGCCAGAATATGAGACGGAGTGGGGCTGGGGCCCAGCCACACCACCTGGCCGCGCCAGGGGGTGGTCTAGCCGCCCCAAGCACCCCCTCGGTCTCCCTCTTCGCCTATAAGATTCCTTCTGACCTAAAAACTCAGGGGGTTGCACATTTTTCCAGAAGGAGTTCCGCTCCGCCGCCACCACCAGATTCCACGAAACAGCACCAGAAACTCCGTTCTAGCACCCTGCCGGGACGGGGAATCGGAGGAGATCATCACCATCGCTTCTCCATCAACCATCCATGTTTCCCCCATCTATGAGTGAGTAATCCCCTGCTGTAGGCTATGGGGATGGTAGGGATTGGATGAGATTGTTCATGTAATGGCATCAGATTGTTAGGGCATGGTGCATAGTATCTTCTATTAGTGCTTTATGACTTTGCTGCGACTTGTTATGCTTAATGCTTGTCACTAGGGCCCGAGTGCCATGATTTCAGATCTGAACATGTTATTGATTCATTATGATATTATTGTTTATGGTATTATCTACAAGTTGTATGCACACGTTGTTGTCTAGAACCAATGGCCCCGAAGTGACAGAAATCGGGATAACCGGAGGGAATGGCTTTGATGTGAGGATCACATGTGTTCATGGAGTCTTAATGCTTTGCTCCGGTGCCCTATTAAAAGGAGCACCTTAATTGCCAGTAGTTCCCTTGAGGCCCCGCTGCAAACGGGCTGGCAGGACAAAAGATGTTGTGCAAGTTCTCATTGCGAGCACGTATGACTATATATGGAATACATGCCTAGGATTATCTAGTACTTGTATGCTTTATCTTATTTATCTGCAATTGCCCTATGTTCGGATTGGTATGTGAATTGTCTTGTCCATGCAATGCCCGTCCATCCATCCCTATGCCTACCGCACTCAAATCCTACTGTTTACTGCTATTATTACTGCTGTCTTTACTTTACTACTGATGCTACTTTACTATTCCTACTACAAAACTATTACTACTGATAAACTGCTGTGAGCAAGATTGTTTCCAGGTGCAGCTGAATTGACAACTCAGTTGTTAAGGCTTATAAATATTCTTTGGCTCCCCTTGTGTCGAATCAATAAATTGGGTTTCACTTCCCTCGAAAATACTGCGATACACCCCCTATACTTGTGGGTCATCAAGACTATTTTCTAGCGCCGTTGCCGGGGAGCATAACTTTATTTACCAAGTTCACTTGGATTCTCTATTGTTCACTGCCATCCATCCATCATGGGTAAGTCTCGTGAGGGCAAGGTTCCTATTTTACCATCCACTACAAGAAGAGGTACGGTTCTGAACACCTTTATTGCTCTTGATTCACCATCTGTTATGAGTAAGCTCGTTACACCACCACATACACATGCTACACACACTGCTACTACTGCTGAATCTGAAACTTCTAATGCTTATGATGTTGCTTCTACTCTGCTTGATAAGAGTGGTTCATTAGGTCCTTTCCTAGATGCTACGATTGCTAGAACTATAGCTGGAAATACTGAAACTCCTAATGAAGACACTACTACACCTATTAGTTCACCTGAGTCTAGTGAAAGTTATGATATTGAAGATGGTTATGTTGAGATGACCGATGAATTTATTAAAGAATGTAAAAACACCCATGATAGGAGCGCTGCTAAGAGTCTCCTTGAGAGGCGTACTATTAGACCCAAATTGTCTCCTATTGCTAAGTTTGTTGCTTCTCCCATAAACATTATAGATGAAGATTATGATTTCTCTCTCGATCTATCTTACATAGCTATTGTTGAGAAAGAACCTTTTTGTGGTTTAGTAATTTACCTCCTAGATCTATTAAGATGCGTACTTACTTTGTTGCTAAGATTTTCCCCTTTTCACTGAAAGGAGAAGCTAAAAATTGGTTTAGTAATTTACCTCCTGGATCTATTAATAGCCTTGATTGCTTGATTAGTACTTTCCTGCAGAAATATTTTCCTCCTAGTGCTCGACATGCTATTTTGCAGGAACTTTTTGATTTTAAACAGGGAGAAAAAGAGATAATGCCCGAACCTTGGGCAAGGTTTTGTGCTTTGATTCATGCATAGGCTGGAAGTCCATTACCTAAGAATGAGCTTCTTGATATATTTTATAATGGACTAACCGAGGAATCTAGGACATACCTAGATAGTTGTGCTGATTGTGTTTTCAGGAATAGGACTCCTAAGGAAGTTGAGGAATTAATGGCTAAAATAAGTAAGAACTATGAAGATTGGACTTCTCCTGAACAAGCTATACCTGAAGTAATTGTACCTGAACCTACTATACGAGTGCCGATTCCAACATCAAAGAAGAGGGGAGTTATTGAATTAAATGATGAAGTGATGAAGGAAGCTAAGAAATGTCTTAAGGAGAAGGGAATTAAAGCTGCAGATGTCAAGAATTTACCTCCTATAGAAGAATTATGTAAGCCTATTCCCTACTCATCCACTATCGAGGTACACTCTCTTCAACACTTTGATGAAAGTGATATCTCTTACTCTAAACCTCATGATCAATGCTTAGAAGAATTCGATATCTTTATTGTTAAGTAGGATAATTTTAATAAAAGGGTGCAAAATCATCTAATGGAAAACACTAGAGCTATTGTTGAGTTGAAAGATATTGTGGAAAGAACCTCTAATGATGTTAAAATGATTGTTAAACACTTTCAAATGGTTCAAACTGAAATAGATCAACTCATTAAAGTGCAAAAAGACTTGCTAGTTAATGCTGCTAAAGAAAAACATGCTTATGAAATTAGAACTAGAAGTGGAGCTGCTACCCAGGATCCTCTATATCCTGAGGAGCATCCCAAAAGAATTGAGCAGGATTCTCAACAAGCTGAAAATAGTGACTCTACTCATAAGAAAAGGAAAAATAAACATAAAACTGTTGTAGAACCCTCTAAACCTGCTATAGATCCTAATAGTATATCTATTTCTGATGCTGAAACTGAGAGTGGTAATGAAGAAAATGAAGTTCCTAATGAAGAAAAAGTTGAAGAAGAACCTGAAAACCACACTAAGAATACTAAATACACTAAAGAAGATTTTGTTGCTAAGAAACATGGTAGTGAAAGAGAGCCTTGGGTCCAAAAACCTATGCCTTTCCCTGATA
This sequence comes from Avena eriantha, assembly GCA_910589775.1. Lineage (NCBI taxonomy): Eukaryota > Viridiplantae > Streptophyta > Magnoliopsida > Poales > Poaceae > Avena > Avena eriantha. Next base: position 240,939,057 of record OU342746.1, read on the forward strand.
AGAAACACAAGTCAAAGGAAGATGAACACTATAATAAGTTTTGTGAGTGGATGAAGCCTTTATTCCTGCAAATTCCTTTGACTGATGCTATTAAATTGCCTCCTTACTCAAAGTATATGAAGGATATTATCTAGAATAAAAGGAACATCCCTAATGAAGAAATCTCTACTTTGCTTGCTAATTATTCCTTTAATGGTAAGGTTCCAAAGAAACTTGGAGACCCAGGGATTCCAACTATCCCTTGCTCTATTAAGAATAGTTATGTTAGAACTGCTTTGTGTGATTTGGGAGCTGGAGATAGTGGTATGCCTTTCTCTCTATATAAGAGGCTTCAACTAGAAAAATTAATACCAACTGATATATCTTTGCAAATGGCTGATAAATCTACCACTATTCTTGTTGGTATATGTGATGATGTACCTGTTCAAGTGGGTCATAATTGCTTGATATTAACTGATTTTGTTGTGCTTGAAATGCCTGAGGATGATAATATGTCTATTATTCTTGGGAGACCTTTTCTTAATACTGCAGGGGCTGTTATTAATTGTAATCAAGGAAAGGTAACTTTCAATGTTAATGACAAGGAACATACTATCTATTTTCCCAAGAAGATTGAAAGGACTTATGGTTTGAATTCAATTGAACATGTTGAGGGCATTCAAGTTGGAGAAATATATTGTCCCATACCAAGAGAAAATTTTGAAACTATTATGATTGGGACCATTGCTATCAAAATTGAGGTAACATAATCATTAGTGGAATACAAAGTTTTGTCTCATATGGAATTGTTTTGGTAACAAGACCTGATCAACCTTGTTAACAAAAGGATTTCATTGAACAAAACAATGTTTTCACCATGATTATCTCCGCTTACTTCTATTCTATCCATTTTAGTTTTTGCTTATGCTTAACTTAAAGGCGTTAAAGAAAAGTACTTATTGGGAGATAACCCAAAAATTTCCGATGAGTCTTGGAAGTTCTTACTTAAGTAATAACAACCTCTAATGAGAGAGAAGTAATGATTGGGAAAGTTGTTGTCCCGAAACAGATATCTGTGCTTCACCGTAAAAATTCGTGTAAAATCTCTGTACGTCCTTTTGAGGCGTGAATTTTTGTGCTTCTTCCCCGATTGTTATCTAACTTTCGTTAGTTCAACACTTTTCTATTTGAGCAACAGAAGTTCTTAGAAAAAATTCGTCTTGACCTGCTGGTCTGTTTTGAAAGATTTCTGCCATTATTTGCATTTGCTTCTTATGGTTCCTTTTTGATTTCTTTTGGGGAATTGAGATTTTTGAGGGAAGTGCTACAGTAGCTTCTATTTTAATGGAAGTTTTATTGGTGTTAGAACTGAACCTAAAGTCCTATTATCTTGAGTGCACTAATGTTGCTAATAAAGATTGTGTGAAGTTTTGTATGAAGGAAAAATTTCAGGTGTATGGGAGGAATGTGTAATGAGATGAAGGATGGACTAAAGCTCAAGCTTGGAGATGCCACGCGTGTCACCGCAAGAAATATCCAAGAAGTACAAGCATCAAAGCTTGGGTATGACCAACGCATCCCCTTCTTCATCAATAAAAATCCCAGGTTTCTTCCAAACACTTCATTTTTATTGTTTCATGCACATTTGTGTTGTTCTTGGAGCGTCTTATTTTTCATTTTCTTTTTGGTTTTTTGTTTGCTTGATTTTCTTAGTTTGCTGAATAAATTGGTTGGACCCCCTCTTTCTTGCATTGGTTTTCAAATAGTTTGGTTCGGATTGGAAAAGAGTAGGAAAGTTCATGCTTAAGTGGTAAAGAGAGCTTGTTTTTGACTGTGGCCTATGCTTTGTCATGCCATGCTTGATATTGATTTAGCTTTATGCTTAGTATTCTTTGTTGTAGTATGACTTGTTATAAACAATTGAGATTTCTTAATGTGCCTTGGATGAATCATGCGTTGTTTTAGCATATTAAAGCATAGTATAGTGGTATTCTCCTTTGATGCTTCATTTGGGTTGACTTGGCGCATGCTCACACCATGTTATTGATGGGTTCGTAGCATGGAAAACAAAAAAATTCTATCGCAATAACGAACAAAACCCAGATCTAATCTTGATAAAAGCCAAGATCTAATCTATTAGATATGTGCAATGAGATAGATATGTACTAACCCTCGTAGATCCGAAAGCGTTACGAGATTAGATCTCGTGGTTGATGTAGTCGATCACTTGCCGATCTCAAGATCGTGTGGACGATCCTTCCGGCGCCGCGTTCCGGCAGCGCTTCCGCAGTCGGTCACACGTGCGGAGTCGAAGCAGACCTTCCTCTCCTCGTTCCAGCGAGCAGCGGAGGTAGTAGATCTTCTCCACGGAATCCCAGCAACACGATGGCGTGGTGGTGGTGCTGGAGTAGAGAATTTTGCAGGGCTTCGCCTATGCCTGTGCAGAAGAAAGGAGGAGGAGAGAGGCGGCGGAGATTTGGAGTTGTGGAGGAGGGCTTGGAGGTGGCGCCCCCACCCCTCTATTTAAAGGGGGGAGGCGCCATGGGAGAGGGAGTCCTAGTAGGACTCCCCTCCCTCCTATGGCCGGTTGGATTGGGGAGGGGGGGAGGAGTCCTCCTCCCCCACGACTCCTTGTCTTGCCCCACCAGGACTCCTTGATCCCTTTCTTGGTTTTGAAGCAAACTCCAAGAAATCATCCAGAACCTTCTGGAACATTCCGAAACCTTCTAGAACCCTCATACAAATACTCCGGAACATTTCCTAACTCAGAAAATGATCCCCAATATATGAATCTTATTCTCCGGACAATTCCGGATCTCCTCGTGATGTCCTGGATCCAATCCGAGACTCCGAACAACATTCGGTCTCCAACGCACATTCCATATCTACTTAAAACAACTTCGAACCTTAAGTGTGTCACCCTACGGTTCGTGAATATGTAGACATGACAGAGACACATCTCCTATCAATAACCATCAGCGGGACCTGGAGATCCATAATGGCTCCCACATACTCAACGATGACTTCGTGATTTATTGAACCATTTACATACGAAACCAATTCCCTTTGTCACGCGATACTATACTTATCCGAGGTTTGATCATCGGCATCTCCATACCTAGTTCTACCTCGTTACTGATAAGTACTCTTTACTCGTTCCATATTATGTCATCCCTTGTGACCCAGTCACATGCTTGCAAGCTAACTAGATGACATTTCACCGAGAGGGCCCAGAGCATATCTATCCGTCATATGGATGGACAAATCCCAATATTGGTCCATGCGCTTCAACACATACTTTCAGAATACCCAATGACACCTTTATAACCACCCAGTTACGAAGTGGTGTTTGATGTCATCAAAGTACCCATCCGGTGATGGTGATTAACACAACCTCATGGTCGAAGGATTAGGTTACTATGCATTTAAAAGCTTATAGCAATACGAACTTAATGACTTGATCTTATGCTACGCTTACTATGGGTGTGTGTCCATCACATCATTATCCTAATGATATAACCTTGTTATTAATCACATCCTAATGTCTATGATCAGGAAACCATGATCATCAATTAATCAACAAGCTAGTTCAACAAGAGGCTTACTAAGGACTCTCTTATGTTTACAAAACACACATGTATTAGTGTTTCCTAATAATACAATTATAGCATGGGATGTAAACATTCATCATAAACACAAAGATATAATAATAACCACTTTTATTATTGCCTCTTGGGCATATCTCTAACAGTTATGACTATCCCAAGTCACCATAAACCTTTATGATCATTTAGTTTTCAACTTCTAGTATCATTTTATGCTTTGATCAATGATGTTTTGTCGCTCTGCATGATTATGGCCATTATTGCTCTCCTAGTTTGTCGCTCCCAGTCTTTTGCTAGCCGCCACAACCAAGTATGAGTTCCACTCATGCATCCAACTCCCTAAACCAAGTTATTCCAAAGAGTCCACCATACCTACCTACTAGCATATGCTATTCCAAGTATATTCATGTTTTTGTTTACCTTCCAAATTAAACTTGTTATGAGAAAACTAGTGATTAAAGCTCTCACGAACTTGATGGCACACTTTACTTTTCTTGCCCTTAATAAACTTGAACCATTGTGTCGTCTATGTTGTATATGATTGCACTTATTTGTTGGGGATTAGCATAACCATGCTGTCATGGGGAACGCTTTCAACATTGCACTGGTACTTTGTACCTAGTTGATATCATGCTATTTTGTCTATGGATGTCGTCGATGTGAAATGAAAGGGGAGCTTGTAAGTCCATGGAGTTATGTATATGTGTTAGAGAAACACCTGGGCCGCTGGTCTAATCCATGCTGACATGGTGGAAACCTGCAGCGTAACCATAATGAGCTGTCTATGAAGCATTCTTCTTATAAAAAAAGAGTCTATATTGAGAAAAAAGAGAAAAAGAAAAAAAAGATTATGAAAAGAGGAAAGAGAGAAAAAAGCACCATATTCCCATGGTAAATAAGAAGATTGCTGAGATGCTCGTTGTCTGCTTACCTTGTCATTTTGATATGGGGATTCTTCCGTATCATCGGGCAAGGGGTACCACGTTGGCAGTTCTCTATGATACACATGTACTTACGATGACAAGAACTTAGCGGTGACTAAACTTGAGTAGCATGAGGAGCGGCCCTCGTATTCAAGGGACATGAGATTTCTAACTTATACTTCGTCAAGCATGTACACCATAGTTTGTTCACTTGAACCTTAATCACTTCAAGATGCTTATGATAGGGGCAATGAGAGCTGAAAGCTATAAGTACCATAATTTTTGGAAGCTCTTTATGAAACTTGAATCTCTGCTTCCTTCTATGAAGGCCTTTCTTCCACTATATATATTGAGTCTCCACCTTCAACCTTTATGCACTTACTTTGAGAGCATAGTGGCCATTCTTAGTTCTATGTGCATTGTCCCAAGACTTGTTGATTGATGTATACCTTGATATTGCTTGTTTTAAACTATTTGTATCTAGTCACTCTTATGAACTTTGAAGGTGTCCTATGCATTTATATTTGCTACTCTATGAGGGACAAGCTGAATACTACCATGCTATGTTTTCTTTATGTGAAACAAACAAACGTCTTGCAAAGCATTGTTATTCATGAATCTTTTATTTGTGCCTTTTCATGTTGCATCATAGTTTCTTTGTCTTATTGCTAGAACTTTGTCTTTCATGTTATGATTGAAGTACTATGATCCCAGCTTTGAATGTTTCACAAATACTTTGATCCAGTTTATGATGGTGCATGTCACCTCAAAAATTATTCTTTCTTTTTATCACTTACCTACTCAAGGACGAGCAGGAGTTAAGCTTGGGGATGTTGATACATTGCAAATGTATCTATAATTTTTGATGTTCCATGCTTGGTTTTATCTACTTTCTTGTATTTTGTCCACAATTTGGAGTACTTTTTATATGATTTCTTGGACTAACCTATTAACAAGAGCCATAGTGCCAGCTGCCTATTTTCTGCTGTTTTTGGTTCCAGGAAAGTCAGAAAATGAATATTCTCGGAATTGGACGGGACAAAAGCCAAAAATCCTATTTCACCAGAAGACTCCCGGAGCCAGAATATGAGACGGAGTGGGGTTGGGGCCCAGCCACACCACCTGGCTGCTCGGGCTGGGCCTGGCCGCGCCAGGGGGTGGTCTTGCCGCCCTAGGCACCCCCTCAGTCTCCCTCTTCGCCTATGAGATGCCTTCTGACCTAAAAACTCAGGGGGGTTCCACGTTTTTCTAGAAGGAGTTCCGCTCCACCGCCACCAGATTCCACGAAACAACACCAGAAACTCCGTTCTGGCACCCTGCCGGGACAGGGAATTGGAGGAGATCATCGCCATCATCATCACCATCGCTTCTCCATCGACCATCCATGTTTCCCCCATCTATGAGTGAGTAATCCCCCACTGTAGGCTATGGGGATGGTAGGGATTGGATGAGATTGTTCATGTAATGACATCAGATTGTTCGGGCATGGTGCCTAGTATCTTCTATTAGTGCTTTATGACTTTGTTGCGACTTGTTATGCTTAATGCTTGTCACTAGGGCCCGAGTGCCATGATTTCAGATCTGAACATGTTATTTATTCATTATGATAGTATTTTTTATGGTCTTATCTACAAGTTGTATACACACATTGTTGTCTGGAACCAATGACCCCGAATTGACAAAAATCGGGATAACCGGAGGGAATGGCTTTGATGTGAGGATCACATGTGTTCACGGAGTGTTAATGCTTTGCTCCGGTGCTCTATTAAAAGGAGCACCTTAATTTCCAGTAGTTCCCTTGAGGCCCCGCTGCAAACGGGCTGGCAAGACAAAAGATGTTATGCAAGTTTTCATTGCGAGCACGTATGACTATATATGGAACACATGCCTAGGATTATCTAGTACTTGGATGCTTTATCTTATTTATCTACAATTGCCCTATGTTCTGATTGCAATGTGAATTGTCTTGTCCATGGAACGCCCGTCCATCCATCCCTATGCCTACCGCACTCAAATCCTACTGTTTACTGCTATTATTACTGCTGTCTTTACTTTACTACTGCTACTACTTTACTATTCCTACTACAAAACTATTGCTACTGATAAACTGTTGTGAGCAAGATTGTTTCCAGGTGCAGATAAATTGACAACTCAGTTGTTAAGGCTTATAAATATTCTTTGGCTCCCCTTGTGTCGAATCAATAAATTGGGTTTCACTTCCCTCGAAAATACTGCGATACACCCCCTATACTTGTGGTTCATCAGGTACCCTTCGAGGTGGGAACCGGTGCCTTTACAATGTTAGGGGGGGAACAGATCCAAACTGAATTGGGGGCTCCCGTGATTACAACACGCTACCACAAGAACAAGGATTTTCAAATAATCAAAACTAGGATCTAGATATTTGCAAGAAATACTAGATCGAGAATCCCCCAAATGAATGGAGGGGAAGTTAAGCGCTTGATTGTTGTTGATGAAGTTCGAGGCCTCGTTCTTCAATTCCCCAAAGATCGGAGTCTTTGGATGGGTGAGGATGGAGATCTCGCTTGGAACTTGAAGAACATGTCTGAGATTTTTCGAATAAATCAAGAGTTCTAGCAGGACGGATTGATGGGGAATAAATACCCCCTGCCAAACTCAGCGGTTGGAGAAGTTGGGGGCCAGATTATCCGGCCCTAGTGGGGGACGGATTATCCATACGGGCCAAAACTCCACCCCGAAAACAGATTTTTCGGGGAAAAAAATCCGCCCCACATACCGCGTGATGCGCCTGGCTAGCCTTTGCAAAAATCCTCGGGGGGGGGGGATTATCCGTCCCCCTGGAGGGGTTAGCCGGCCCGGGCAAAAACTCCGGCCCTGGCCGGACAAACCGAGAGATATTCCGCCGACCATACCGCTTGACGCGCCTTGCCTACTCTTGAAGATTGGGGTGGGCCGGATTATCCGCCCCCAAATTTAAGTTTTTCTGCATCTGAGTGACTAGTTTATCTGCAGCACTTCAACGCACATGAGATGATGCTTGGTATTGTTATCTAATACACAAAACATTAGAGATCATGAAATGTTCTTTCAATCTCCCCCTTTTTGGTGTTAGATGACAATACTAGGATTTGCAATAGAGATCTACTAACAACATCATTTCAAGGATGAAACAGACTCCCCCTAAATGTGTGCATAATTAATAATTTTCATTTGAATACACATGCACACAAGTAGGTACGAGGCTATTTCATTGGAATGGAAGCTACACACAAATGACGAGTTAGACGAAAACATCATATCACCGTGAGAGAGAAGTCCTCAATATAGTATAAGAATAGCCAATATGTAACCATTATTGAGGCCTTCCACCGTGAGAAATATAACCAATATAGCCAGTAAGATAGATGGATCCATATACACTGGGAGATAAATCCACAAAATAATTCCACTGATAAATCCACAACCGAACCAAAGCGTCGCTCGCAAACATAGTCTCATACAGATCAACTCACGAATAAAAGTTCAACGCTAAATGGGCCCAAGCATGATAGAAAGAAAACGATAAAAAGTAAATGCTTGTGCCCGACCCATGCAAACCCGCGGAAACCTAAGTAGAACTACTTCTCCCCCTTTGGCGTCGAAACGCCAAAAAGGAAGAAGAGCGATGCTAGCGCCCCAAGAGATCACTCGTCCTCGCCGTACTCCTCATCATCATCCTCGTCCCCCTCCTCATCCTCATGCTCCTCCTCATCATCCTTATCATCATAAGCTGGTGGAGTAGGCCCCCTCTCCGGAGTAGGAAACAAGTGGCGCTCGAGCTCTCCATAGTTGAGTCCGGAGGTACTCCACTGAGCATATGGAGTGGGAGTTATCGGAGTTGGAGGGGCATGATGCCCCTAACACGTGGTGAAGAATGAGCTGTTGGGTGTGAGCCATATCGTGGCGCTACTTGTATGACTCATGTTGCCCCTTGTGAGTATCCACCCCCATGCATAGAATGTTCCACTGGAACCAATTCAGCTGCTTCACCTCATGGGCAACGGAAGGAATGGGGGGCTATGCCTACTAGCACGGGCATCTCGCATGAGACCCTCTGGAGCTGAAGAGGGATGGGAGGTCTTCCTTGCCTTGTTGTAAATCTTCTTGGTCTTGTGCTCACCATCAAGGTTGCCACCGAAATCCTCATGAGGTACCATACGCTTGATGAGCATCATGATGAATGGGGCATAGGGATTGGAAAGCCTGTTGAACATGGCAGCAGTCATCTCATGGTAAATAAATCTATCACATCAAGCCTGTAATCCACAGACTCATCTTCAGAAGTGGCAACCTCATGCGAGAAAGCGAGCAGTTAAACAAGGATACAATCATTATTGCCCCCACTAGTAGTGATGCAGTCATGGTAAATGGTAACCAGCTTAGCATATAACAGAGAAAGACCCGAGGGCAACCCAACAACACCATCGGAGGAAAGGAACAGAGAGAGTGCGACATCCTTGCTGGGATTGATGGGAGTGATAATGCGATGACTGATACCTTCAATCCGGATTACGGATGTAGTATAGCTTCTTTTTCCCTAGTAGACCTAGGTTATCGAATCCTCGGGAAGAGAATGCGTAGTGAAGTTACTTTAACGGACTTTTGGGAGTTTTAGAATTCCTTTTGTGTTTTTACCGGACCATTAGCTTGCGTCCTTTTCTTGTTGTCGATGATGGAGAGAGAGGGCCTAGGGCGTTCAGTTTCACCTGTAGCTGTGCAAAACATCTGATGGAAATAAAAGATAGAAATAAAGTATGCGTGTACTTGTTAGAGCAAGATAAATTATATGTGGGCAGTGCATCCATAATTGCTATTGCGTCCATAAACTCTTATAGCAATAACCTACTAGTCTCATCCATAGAAGAAAGATAACTAATGATATGCATAGTGATGTCACCGTTAATCCCAAGAAAATCCCTCACATACAGTCGTACTATCCCTTCTGTCACTGGGGTTCCCAACCTGCAGATCAATCATCACTCATACTCCCTATACCTGGCTCAACCCCCGGGGTCTTGGGTACCTAACAAGTCCTTAGATTGAGGCAAGAGAGGATACAATAATCATCATGCCATACAAACTAATACACGATCCCATCTATGATAAATAACATGCACAATTGCTACATGGCTAGGCCGAATCCCTTATCCCAAGGCGAATTACTCACACATAGAGATGAGCACAATCACAAACATTGTAATGAAAAACATAAGATTGATAGCAATAGTCTTACAATGTCGCCAATCGGAGAAGAGATCTACTATTACAAGTGGTGGAATATGGCTATGGAGATGGAGAAGGGTTTGGAGATCTGAGGCGGCTTTTCAGCGGAGTCTGGCTTCTTTGGGGTGGAGCGAGAGAGAGATGTTTTCCCGTCGCCCGAGGCTTCTTTATATAGGGGTCCCTTCACGAAAGTTGTTCTGTTTGACCTAACGGTGGTGGCGCCAACTATACGACCGGAGCTATACGGTCAGAATTTTTGCTCCGGCCGTATAGTTGGTCGCTAAGGCGTCTGCCTCCATTGTTCGGCTCCAGGTTTCTTCTAGTTGTTGGAAATCTCGTATCTTTGACTTTAATGTAGTGATTCCCTCCTTTAAACGACATTATCTGCGCAGGAAAAATATAAAAGAAAGGATTGCATACCCCTCTGAATATTAGCATTAGTGGCAAGGTTTAGAGAGATATTTCATCAAGAATATGATTAATAGCTAGTTTAAATGTGGACGTAGATGGCTATATTTAAGAGCCATCAACCTTCCCAAGCTTAAACTTGATCGTCCCGGGCAACAAAACCAAAATCAAAAAGCAAAACATCATTTAAACTGAAATAACGAGATGGTGATCTTACTCATGATTAGTAGTCTCATGTTTCCTCCACTTCATAAATTTGAAAAACTTTAGCATCGATAGAGTAATGGCAAGCATATCATACGGGTTTCATGCATCCGTATAGCGCAGCAGAATTATTGTAAGCATGGATGATTCAAATGAGTAAACTTTATTCCATGTCAAGTAATCAACTCATAGGCTTGCCTTTGAACAGTAAAGTACGATCATGTAAATTAAGAGCGTGAGAGTTTTCATGAAAAGCATATAAACTAGAGTATCTCAATTCTCCCACATCAATGGATCAAGACTTTGCAAGCACTACTTTTCTATTCATTGTCCTTCAAGAATTTTAGTTTTTAAGTAATTGAGAGCATGCCAAAGATTTTCATTAGTTTATCAGGCTGTGATGGACACTCGTGGCATCACTAAGGTTTTTGTTCCTTTTGCATAATGATTACTCATAATAGCTAGAGGAGTGATTCCATCATGATTACAGCTACTCGGGAGTGCCAAGAATCTTACCCGCTATAGCATTACTGCTACAAGTGTTTAATCAACTCATAGCCAAAATCTAGGAGTTTCCTCCATGAAGATCGTTCGTAGGCCAGTGGAGTTGTTGGCATCCCATGAAGTTTGACACTCGTAAAGCTATATAATTCTTATGATTAACAAGTCAAACTTTGGCATGCTCACAAAAACCGCTAAACATTAATTCAATCGAACAAACCCTTTCAAAGAGAGCTATCAAGTCAATCAACATTTTAGTGGTGTTGAGTATCTCTAGAAATAATATAAGCCTTCGAGACTAAGCACTACAACACCCAAGCCTTCAATTGTGAGACTTTTTCTTATTACAATTATTTAGCATTTTTTAGGCAAGACTTGGTTAATTACGAGAGCTAGAACAAAATGAACCCAATTAAATACCCATGCAAACGACAATCTTACAATGATACAAAGACTCACTCCACCAATATAATATCTCAACATTTACTACTAACTAGCATAGGTTTCTCAAACTTCAAAAGTGGGGAGTCATAAGGCATACCTCTCATGTGGGGATGTTCGTCTGCGGTACCAAAGTTCGCAGGCCAGCGCATGGCGGTACCTAAGTTGCCTGAAATTTCCGCGTTTTGAAATGTTGGGCCGCCAACTACTGAGAGGGGCCATTTCGAGGCAAACTAATCTCACCCCTACCAAATTCAAACATTCCGTTAAACTGCCCCGTGAAGTAGACGGTCGAGACCCACATGTCGGTCATCTGTCCGTGACGCGAGCGCCAACGCGACAGCCTCTTAGGAAAATCGAGTAACTAAGGCTCTGTTCGGTGTGGAGGAATTCTGCAGGAATTTTGTGGGTTCAGATTCCGCCGGAAACTATACCTGTGAGTGCGTTCGGTCTGCAGGATTTGGCCGAGTCCATTCCTCTGGAAAGGCTTGCTCGCTTGTACTATTTACGGGAAAATGAACATCCAGCCAAAACGAAGGAAACGTCTTGGATTCGTGGTTTCGCGGATGGCCGAGGAAAAATGCTCTGCCGGTGGACAGATATGCCAATTAAAAATGCGTCTACGCATGTGATGAGTAGCAGAATCTGCCTAGGTCGAAATAAAATAATGTTAAACTATTCTCTAAACTGTACTCCATTAGTAGCTACCAGTTTTCGACCGAACAGAAAGTTTCCTCTGTTTTAGAAGCATGTGGGTTCATGCTTCACCCTCCATTCAATTCCTACGAAGTCTCCTGTTCCTGTGTTTTGAATTCCCACAAACCGAACGGGGCCTAAGTGGAATGGATGCGTTGACCAATTTCACAAATCCATCCCCACCTTTCCCCTAGCACCGGCGGCGTTGGAATCCACCCTCCAGGTAGGACGATCCCTTCGGACATTTGACTTCTGGTGCCAAGTTGCTGCGCCCAGTCGCTGATAGCGAGCTCCAATGGCGCATGCCGTAGCCGCCATTGCGAGGCTCTAGCCCGCCTCCGCTGTCGACGAGCCGAGCAGCTCGGAGGATGGCAGATCCTACTACCAAGGAAGAAGAAGTTCTGGCTACAAGTGGGTGAGCTACCCTTCTCTTTGCTATTCGCACTAATTATAACTGCTAGCTGGCTACTAAACCTAAAATTGTTTGTTAGCCCAACACTGACAAACATATTTTGTCCACAGTTTTCTATCAAGTGGGATCTCCAGGGACCACCCTTACCTAGTTACGGTAGTCCTCTTCAGGTACGACTCTAAGGGAAAGTGGTATGGACACCATTGTATCACGATGGAAGAAGAGCCTACGCAGATCTACACTATAACTGGTATGGTTGCTGCTCTGCGTAACCATGATGAATTATGGCCGAAGCAGACTGCAAAGTTCAGCTTCATGGATGAACGTGGCATCATGGCTCCTCTAACGTGTGATAGTCAGCTAATTGGGTTGATGAAAAGGTATGTTTCGACTTGCATGTTTGAGCTAAATTGTGATGTACTGGATGTGGAAGCTGCTGCAACTGGGAGTCGCCCTTCTATTCTTGGACAGGGTGGTTGCTCAAATCCAATTAGCTCCTGGTAAGCAAAGGTCTCTTGGGGTTCGCATGTTTGTGCTGAATTGTGATTTTTGTTTTATTTACTCTGTAGATATTGGGCAGTTATGTGATGGCTCAATGCACGGTGCCCAGAAAAATGCTTGATGGAAGTGTTGATGTAGAGCTCGTTGGGAACCCCAAGAGGAAGGTATGATGAGCACAGCAGCAAGTTTCCCTCAGTTATGAAACCAAGGTTTAATCGAACCAGTAGGAGCAAGGAAACACCCCAAAGGTGTTACTAGCTGAGCTTTGGCAGGGCGCACTACTGGTGCTAGTAGCAACGTGGAGACCTGCACAAAACAACCATAGAACTTTGTCCCCAACTTGCAACAAGGTTGTCAATCTCACCATGTTTTGGATGATATCCGGCAGGAACAAGGACCTGCACGATTTCTGAGGCATGCCTCTCTGAGGTCCACCCCACCGGCACTCACCGGCGCCACTCCGGCGCAGTCGCACACATACTCATGGGCTCTCTTTCAGTGGATTCATCTGGTGGTGGTTGGAAAATCACCTATTCTGGAAGCTCCACCGATGGTAAGTTCCTTGTTGGATCTCTAGTTCTCTCGGATAATCGTTGGCTGGTCATTCTCAACGCCAACCATTACCATTGGAGGGTAGGAGTATGGAAAATGGGGAGGTTCTCATGATTGGTTCTGTGGTGAGGTTCCCCTCTCATCTTGCAAGGATCAATGATATTTTTCCACCAACTTTTGATTTCCTTGGGCCTTCTCATGTTCATGAGTGCAAGAGTGAAGATTTGAAACTTATGTGGCACGTTACTAGCTCATCCTTGCCTTTTGATGTTTTGGACAAAGCTCCTGGTTTTTTGGTCCTGTATACTCTTGCTAAGCGGATTGTGTTACTAAATCATGACAACGTGGTTATTGATGCTAGATTCCTTCTTCAAAATGAGAAAGTTTCCTCTAGTGTTATCTTGGATCTTGTCATCAAAAGAGTGGTGGTGGGTGCTCAAATTTTCGATGTGCCCCTTACTTCATCAACCAAACTCAACAATTGCATTTTAGTGGATTTCTCTAAAGGGTTGAAATTTGAGGCTAATATGTTCAAGAAATTTGGTCACCACATTAATTTCTTAGGAGGATTTCGCAGAAGACCTTTCTTCCTTGTTGGCTCATTTGGTCGTGCTAATTTTAAGATTGACATTCATACTATTGGCATTGTCCTCCAAGCATGTTTTGGGGGTCATGCATCAAAATTTCAAGTCAAGATCCTCCAAGATAGAACCTTTAGGTTCTCTATTGCATCAAGAGTTGTGGGTTTTGAAATATATAATTCTGGTTCTTTCTCTGATGAAACATTTATCTTAAAGATCAAACTTTGGGGTGATGGAGGCCCAAATTGGAAATTCGAAGAGAAAGAATATTACAAAGAATTGGACAAGGATTGGACTTTTGTTTCATAGAAAAGAAAAAATAAAACCTCTGTTTTTGATCGTATTGGTTCATCGACGTCACCAGTCCCATGCAGTAACGGTCAAAATAAAGGTGACATTAATCGAGTGGTACCGGGTGCATCATTTGCGGAAATTGTGATTAATGGTAAAGGTATTAAGGAGGCGAAATCACCTACAGTCAACAAATCTTCTACAATTAATTTGCCTGGTCTTTTACCATTTTTGAAATTCCCTACTTTCCCATCTTGTCCCTGGCCCGACAAATCTTACCTGGATTAGTTCAAGGCCCATGTCACGCCGCAAGTTTCGCGGCCCAGGGTGTACGCTTGTCTTGAGGATTTTGTTCTTGCCCAAAAAATTAATTCGGCCGAAATCCCTGTCTCCTCAACTCCCTCGCCTGTAGAAACCCCAACTGCCTTGCTCTGCTCGTCGCCGGGGACAACCGTCGATGCAATGGCCAACATTCCACTTGACCCTCAACCATTTCTTCCCCATGGCTTTGAGATTATGTAGGTGGCTGGCAGGAATCGGGTCAAAAGGGTGGTGGTTCCTCGCCGACCAAGGGCACATGAATAGTATGCCATTGCGCACATCCACCCCTTCCCCCTGGTCCTGTCCCATTTGGTAATATCAGGGATGTGTTGCAAGATTTCTTTATCAATGATGCTCATGTTGAATTTCGTGATATTCAAGATTGTCCATTTGGTTCTACATATGTTCAATTTGCAAATGTCAGTGACCGTGACCGGTTAATTGCTTCGGGTCATATTCCCTTCCAAGATGTTGCTATTTCTTTTGATAGGCATAATGAAGGAATTAACTGGCGTAGGACTCAGTTTAATAATGAATGTTGGGTTATGCTCTTGGGTCCTCCACTTGATCACTGGCATACTGAAGACCTGAATGTTGTCTTCTCTGATATTGGTAAAGTTCTGCTCTAGGAGAGGGACCCTGAGCACAAGGGAAGGATCATTGCAAAGCTCATAGTCACTGATCTCTTAGATGTTCCGAAAAGTGTTAGATTCACCATTGGGGACCTTGTGGACACTGAATCATGGACATTCTCTATTGAAATATTGAACAGCAACCTCCTGGGGGGGCCCACCAGATGAGGACCCACTACCTGATGATGGTGCTGACCCTCATCCTCTACCTGTGGTGGGACCCATTTTTGGACCCCCTTCCCCATCACCTCCCCCACCACCTGAAGGTGACATTGGTGGATGGACCAATGGGTTGAACCTGCCCCTCAGAATAACAATGCTGGCTAGGGAAACTGGAATGTTGTCCAAGGACCTGTATTTGCTAAAGGAGTTGACATGCCCATTGACAACCAGAATTTGCCACCTCAGGAAGCTGACAGTGCTGTTACTGGATCAATCCCTGTTGCAAATATTTCATCTGACAGTGACAAGGCTTCTGTCCATGGAGCTGAAGATATTGAAGTGGAGCAAATTATTTCTAATGCTAATCAGGATGTGGGCATGGGAGAAGGACTGCTTAACATTCTGCAAAATTACCAAGATGAGGAAGAGGACACCATCCATGCTGATGAGGGTAACATGCAAGATGACTGGATGATGGAGGACACTAACCTTCTCTCTCTAAATGAGGCACACCTTCAAGTTGGAATGGCCATTATTCCTTTTGTCAATACCTCTGAGGTGCTTTCTACTAGGAATTCTTTCTCAAAGCAAGGCCTTGAACTATGGGACAGATTCTTTGCTCCTCACATGAATCCCTCACCTGACAAAGGCAAGCTGCAATGTGACATCCCTGTAAGTTGGTTTAACTTTATCACTCTAATGCTCATCACTCCTGAGAAATTCAGTTGGGCTAGACACTTTCTTACATCCCCCTTTGGGATATTATTAAGGAGCCAATGGCTGAAGAAACTACTTTCACCTTCATTATACCTGATGAATGTGTTGGACAGATTCCTCCTCACTACCTGAATGAATCCCCATCAAGCATGATGGGGCCAAATGCCCCTGCAAAGAGGAGGAGGGGTAAAGAACCATTGGTGGAATCTGAGGTGAGAAGGAGCCCCAGAATTGTGGAACTTAATGGGGGATTTAAAAGCCATGTGAATTGTTCTGATCATAATTGTCTCTCCTGCAATGCTGCACCACCATGTCTCAGTAATAAACTTGTTAAGAACCTTGCTGATTCATTTTGCAAGTTTAAGGAGGGGGAACTTGAGAAAAGGTTGCTGAAGAAGGCCAGGATCAATGATATGATCATCAAACCACCTGGAAAGCCTAGACCAAAGAAGACTGGTCCAGAACCATACCCTCCAAGCAAGAAGAAGTGAGGTGCTGCTGAGTCTTGTGGACAGCAGTCTAAGAAGAAAGCACCTAAATAATGTGGTTAATGTCTACAAAATTCTATCCTTTTGTCACTGGATCATTTACCTTTGATGTATGTTCTGTGTTGTTGCAAACCTATTTGCTGTTATGCATGTTTATGAATCCAGTACCCTATGATATGTGCAGTTGTATTTGTGTGACTACAATTTTTGTGTCACCCCAATGCCCACCCAATTGGTTTATAAATGAGTAACAACAGAAATTGGAAGATTCTGAACTAGAACCTCAGGGGAATTAACTCTGAGAAAAAATGGTTAGCACTAAAAAGCAAGATCATGGAATCTGAGTGTGACATTATTTGTCTCCAAGAAACCAAGAGAGAAAACTTTGATATCAATTATTTAAAAAACTTATGTCCAACCAAGTTTGACAGCTTTGACTTCTTACCATGAATTGGTGCTTCTGGAGGGATTATCACCATCTGGTGCAGCTCATTATTTAATGGTACCAGAGCTTTCCAAAATGATTTCTCAACTTCTGTCACTTTCACCTCTCAGTTATCAAATGATTCCTGGACTCTTACTAATATCTATGGTCCATGTCAAACTGATAGAAAGATGGATTTCTTAGACTGGTTTTCAAACATCACTATGCTTGATAGTATGGATTGGCTTGTGTTAGGGGATTTTAACCTTATCAAAAGTCTCACTGATAGAAATAAAAGTGGGGGGATGTTAATGAAACTATTCTCTTCAATGATGCTATCAGCAACTTGGGACTTATTGAGCTACCAATAAAGGGTAGAAAATTCACTTGGAGTAACATGCAAAAAGATCCACTTCTGGAAAGATTGGACTGGTTTTTTTACTTCTAGTTCTTGGACAACCAAATACCCTTACACTTTGGTTACTCCCCTATCCAAACCTACTTCTGATCATCTCCCCTGTGTCATCTCAATTGGAACTAACATCCCCAAGGCTCAAATCTTTAGATTTGAAAATTACTGGGTTCATCATTCTGATTTTAAGATGATTGTGCAAAATGCCTGAAATATACCAGTAAATTATCAGGACTTAGCAAAAAGAATATGTGCCAAGTTGAAAAAAGTGAGGAGAGGCATCAAGATTTGGGCCAAACAGTTACCATGCTTAAAGGACCAAATTGCTAAGGTGAATGACACCATTGATCTTCTGGATCTACTTGAAGAATCTAGAACATTAACCATCAATGAATGGCACCTCAGAGATATCCTGAAATCCCATATTATCTCTCTTCTTCAGAACCAAAACACCTATTGGAAACAAAGAGGGAAAATTAAATGGGTAAAACTTGGGGATGAAAACACTAAGTTTTTTCATTCCAAAGCAACCATCAGTTATAGACACAATTATATTTCAATGATCAAGAATGAAAATGGACAGGAATTTACAAATCACTATGACAAGGCTAATATCCTTTGGAATGACTTCAGGGCAAGAATGGGTACATCAGTCAAAACTGAGATGCACTATAACCTTGCAGATTTCTATGGAAATGGAATGACTGATGAGATGAAGAATTCACTTGAAAAACCATTTCTTGACAAGGAAATTGAGGATGTTATTTTTGAACTACCAAATGACAAGTCACCTGGACTTGATGGTTTTAATAATGAATTTATCAAAAGCTGCTGGTCTATCATTGGATATGATATCAAATTACTGATTCAGGATTTCTTCAATGAGAAATTTGTCCTTTTCCTACACATTCAATAACAAGATAATCAATAGAAATCGTTTTCCCAAGGATCTTTGTAGACACTCCTTCAGCTATTCCAAGAGGTAATATGGTAGTATTATTAGCAAGAGATATTTCTTTTCCTCCTTCAGTGAGCCCCCAAGTATTCAGAGATTTATAAATATCTTTGGGCATAAGACAAAATCCAGACATGATATTACAGCGAGCTTGAAAAGTTTCGGTGTTCATGTCAATCTTTACTGTAGGGAACCACTTTGATGGTTCAGAGTTTATTGGAACATAATTGTGATGCTCCCTAAGCGTGTTATAACAATTTTCTAAGCTAGTAGTGCTAGCCTCAAGAGTGTTCAACCTAGCAAATATTTTTGCGAAAGAAATATCAGTTTGGCTAGGCATGTTGTAAGTGAGGATCAATTTCTTTATAGCATTAATAGCATCTTTCGCATTACATTGGAGGAAATCTCCTACCACAACAGCATCTAAAGCATATCTATAGCAAAGAGAAATTCCAAGGTAAAACTGCTAAGGAACAAGCTTTGAGTCATTTTAGGCTCGGTTTTTTCATGTAGATCGGAGATTCTAGACCAAGCTTCCTTAAAACTTTCCTCAATTCCTTATTTAAAAGTGAAAATCATTTCCTCGGGTGACATAGTGATTGGAGCAAGGCTAGACATAGTGGCACTCAAGATAGGAACTAATTTTTTTGTGTTTTTCAAATAAGAAAGCAAACTAGTAAAACTAATTTTTTTGTGTTTTTTTGAAGAACAAAACAAGCAAACAAAGCAAAAAGAAACTAAGGAAAACAAAAACAACAAAGTAAAGAGATTGGTTATGAGGGACTCCCCTTGTGAAGATGTCCTTGACTCCCCGGCAACGGAGCCGAAAATCGCTTGATGGCTCAATGCACGGCGCCCAGAAAAATGCTTGATGGCGGTGTTGATGTAGAGCTCGTTGGGAACCCCAAGAGGAAGGTATGATGAGCACAGCAGCAAGTTTCCCTCAGTTATGAAACCAAGGTTTAATCGAACCAGTAGGAGCAAGGAAACACCCCAAAGGTGTTACTAGCTGAGCTTTGGCAGGGCGCACTACCGGTGGTAGTAGCAACGTGGAGACCTGCACAACACAACCACAGAACTTTGTCCCCAACTTGCGATGAGGTTGTCAATCTCACCATGTTTTGCGGAAAACAAAGGATTAAACGTATCGAATGGAAAGAAGTAAAAGTTTGCAGAAGGTAAACACAAAGCAGTAAAAGATTGTAGATTGAATATAAAAGACAAGGACCGGGATCCATAGTTCACTAGAGGTGGCTCTCCTTAGATAGATAACATGTTGGGTGAACAAATTACAACGGGTCAATTGACAAACATCGGGAAAGCAATACATGCATATACTAATCATCTTGACTCCTTTGAGACTTGATTGGGCATTACAACATTATACATAGACCGCCATCCAACTGCATCTATGACTAATAATCCACCTTCAGGTTATCATCCGAATCCCCTCCAGTATTAAGTTGCAAGCAACAGATTATTGCTTTACGAACTGTGTGTAAAGTAAACAATACGATTGTTCTATGAACAAAGGATTGTTATTTTCTCCCTAGTAGCAACAACACATCTAGTACCTTAGAGATTTCTGTCACTTCCCCAGATTACCAGAGACATGAACCCACTATCGAGCATAAATACTAACTCTTGGAGTTGCTAGAATCTACTTGGCCAAGATAGCTACTAACAACGGAAAGCATGCAAGATCACAAATAACAAAGACATGATAGAATCAATAATCAATCTGAAATAGCATCTCAATATCCATCGGATCCCCGCAAACACAACATGCAGATTTACAAATAGATGATCTTGATCATGAACGGAGCTCACAAGATCTAAACATGAAAGCACAACGGAGGAGAAACAGCCATCTAGCTACTACATGGATCCGTAGTCCAAGGATGAACTACTCATGCATCACACCGGAGGCTTGCATGGGGATGAAGAAGGCCTCCTGGGTGAATTCCCCTCTCCGGCAGGGTGCCGGGAAGAGCTTCAGATCCCTCCTGATCTAGGGATGGAGATGACGGCGGCTACATACTCTTTCTTGGATTTTTGATCGAGCACTTAGGGTTTTCGTCCGGAGGGCAATATAGCATGGAAGGAGGGGCCGAGGGGGCGCCGGGAGCGGCCACACCACCCCTTGGCGTGGGCCAGGCCTGGCCGCACTGCCAGGTGGTGTGGTGCCCCCCTAGCCCCTCTCCGTCTCGTATTCTGGCACTTGATGACATCCGGAAAAATAGGCACTTTGGCTTTTGTCCTGTCCAATTCCGAGAATATTCATTTTCTGACTTTCCTGGAACCAAAAACAGCAGAAAACAGGCAGCTGGCACTATGGCTCTTGTTAATAGGTTAGTCCAAGAAATCATATGAAAAGTACTCCAAAGTTGGAACAAAACACAAGAAAGTGGATAAAACCAAGCATGGAACATCAAAAATTATAGATACATTTGCAATGTATCATTATGCAACCGTCTTTTTTCTTTGACAGGAAGTGACGTAAGGTTAGAAACATGACTACCGGGTCAGTCATTTTGCTGCCCGAAGAAATTAAAAATGAGTGGAAAGATGATGCTGGGCACGATTCTTGTGCCCATTGTCCCGGCAATGCAGAGTACATGAAGCTAAGAAAATTGGCATCGAGGAAGAGGAAGAAGGTAGGAAATGAAGAAGCCAGTGGACGTGAATGCTTGGTACCCAGGCTGCGGAAGAAGGCTGCTAGCAATGAAGATGCATAGTAATGTGTTGAACTTGAACCTATATATGTAATTCGGTTAAATTCTGGAGCTCTGTGTGTGGTACTTTGCTAGGCGAAACAATCTACCCACATCTCTGAGTAAAATGTACCGCGACTTAGGGTTTGAAAACGCCTGAGTCAATAGTTGAATCCGAAACTGTGATTATGCCACTGCTATCTAAAAACACGCAGCAACGGTTCCACGATTGCTGAGGGGCAGGAGGTCTCCAAATTCGATGGAATGTAAGTGGCACAGAAATAAATTATTTAAGCTGCCACACTGCACGAAGCAGCAACTTATTTCAGATGCTGCACAACGACGTGGTAACATAAACAACAATGTCAACCGATAATGCCCAGATGAGGAGGAAATCAGTACCACTTTCTGGCCTAATCTTGAGCCCGTCTATCTCACCGCCTCTCTGCTCCTGCATCCCCTGCATCTGGCGAAGCTCCCGGATCTCCAGTAACCGGGTGTACATGCTTCCACTTTATAAATTGTGGTTGTGCCATTTGCATGCGGCACAATCCACGTAGATTACGTTTAAACAAACTACCAATGTCAGAATACACTATAGAAAAAGGGTCTTTGGTCCACGGTCACGTTCCCAATCTGGGACAGAGATCTAAATCGAGGCAGAAATTGATCTAAATCACAAATTCTTCCAAAAATTAATCGAGACAGGGATCTAAGTCGAGGCATTTCATTAATTCAACCACAAATTCTTCTAAACAAAGGTGTGATTTCACATCCTACATTAATTCAACCACTAGTTAATAATTCACTTCCGCTGCCACTGTCCTCCGAGCCACCGACTTCCTCGTCGTCGTCGGACGGAAGCACCACGATTTCCGCATTGTTCGCGAGACGGAGCACCTCTTCGCGGCGAGCGGCGGCGATGATGGTGTACTTGGTCCGTCCAGGGACGGACTAGAACCTCTCCCGCCCTTCTCGGTTGCGGAGATCCCGGTGCACCACGCGCCCGTAAACGATGCGATTGCCGATCTTGGCCTTTTGCTCCTTCTTGAATAGCGCTGGCCAGTACGGGCTGGCCGCCACGTACCAGGGCAGCGCCCTCTTCCATGCAGGCATCTGGCGGCGGCGTGCTGCGATTTCACTCTCCATCCTGGCTCCGCCGGGGACGAGGATCGGAGCCACCGGCATCCCCGCATAGCTGATGCGCCATCCGTGTGGCACCGTCGCGGCCGGCGGCTTGAGGATGTCAAAGTGCTCGAACATCACTACCTCGTAGAAGTTCAGTGCGGGCATCTCCATGGCGGCACGGTGGAGATTGGAGAGGGAGCGAGGGGATGGACGACGAAGTGACAGCGCGGTGGAGATTGGAGAGGGCGAGGGGATGGACGATGAAGCGATGCGTTGTGGCGCCTCCTATTTGTACACGAGGACGACGAAGCGACGGGTGGAATATCCAAGGGGCATTGGTCAGATATAAGGAAGTAATGCAGGGTTAAGACAGATTAACGGGCGACCAATGTTTTTCCTCCTAGGACTTCAGGGCCAATAGTTCAGACCGCTTGGTCAACAAGTACAACTATTACAACTTAAAAAGGCACGAAGCTTATGCTAAATAGAACTAGTTATCACACATCTCCTTGATCTTCCTAATCTTAGCCCGATGCGCATCTTCCTGCGAGAGCAAGGATCGAATCGTCTGCTCCTTCCTTTTAGCATCTTCCTTGCACAGCTTCAATTGTTTTTCTGCAGTTTTCCTCATGCACTTGTCAATACTCGTAGTTGTGAACTGCAGGACTTTGGCCTGGTGAAGATCATTCCTTGCTTGAGTCAGTCCTTGCTCTACTTTAGCCTTCAGGGCCAACGCCGCGTCCCTCTCCTTCTCGACTTTGCTAACCTTGTCCTGCACCCACCTGACATCTCGCTTATGCTTGGTCGTGTCAACTAGTTCCCATATCTTCATCTCAACACTGTCAAGAAGTGAGTTGAATACGGATTCTTTCAACTCAACAGTCATTTCCCATAGTTTGTCCATCGTTTTTTGCATCGATTTGGGCCACTCTGGATCTACCCATTTGACAACACCACAATTCGCCTTGCATCATTGCACGATGTCCTTGACACCGTAGAAACCTCCTGCCTGTGTTTCGTCCTTCGAACGCTACAAATCTAGAAGGCACATATCCATGTTTACATAGCAGAGGACTGTCTTCATCCGCTAAACCGTGATAGTCGGAGTCATACATCGTCTGGTTGGCCTAACGCATCATACACGCATGAGTAAACAGATTAGATCTAGCTCAAAAAATAGATAACTAGACACAGATGATAGAGATAGAGATGAGACGACTCATATCGAAATCACCATCCATGTCATCACGACATGTTTTCTCGCCGTCTCCCCTAGAACCCATGGCGAGAGGGGAGGGGGGTGGCTGCCGGAGAGGGGATTGGGATGGAGGCGCCGTCGGCTTGCGGCTACGGCAGGATGGGAGTGAAGTGGGGAAGTGGCTTCGAGGGGAAGGAAGAGAAGTACGGGGAGGAAGAGAAGTAATGGGGACGTGACACTGGGATATGGCCCACTGCACTCGTGAGTCGTGACACTCGCAATAGGGGAGTGCCCGGTGTTGCCAGTTTGTCCAAAGCAAGCATGGCCAATCATGCCGCATAATAGCCTACTCGCGGATCGCTCTCACGAATACCATCCCAATCGTCCAAGCGCCCCGATCGAACGGTATGTAACAATCGTCAAGCAGAACAACTGTGTTAGGGCGTGCCTTCTAGAAGGCTCGGTCTAACGGTGGATCCATTTGGGGGCTAAGGTTAGGGCTCTCCTAAGGTTAGGATCCATATGTGGTTTATGACAAGAATACACATCCAATGACACCGGTGGATCCTTATGTGGTTTGTGAGAAGAACACACATGCAATCACACTGGGTGGATCCACATGTGGTTTATGAGAGGAACACACATGTAATGACACTAGTGATATGTGGTTTGTGAAAAGAACACATGCAATGACTCTAACTGTGGTTAATGAAAAAAGCAGACATGCAATGACACTGGTGGATCCATGTGTGGTTTGTCAGAAGTACACACATGCAATGCCACTAGGTGTGGTTCATGAAATGAACAGACATGCAATGACACTGGTGGATCCTTGTGTGGTTTGTGAGAAGAACAGACATGCAATGAATCTAGCTGTGGTTCATGAGAAGAACACACATGCACTGGTGGATCCATGTGTGGTTTGTGAGAAGAACAGACATGCAATGACTCTAGATGTGGTTCATGAGAAGAACACACATGCAATGCCACTGGTGTATCCTTATGTGGTTTGTGAGAAGAACACACATGCAATGACTCTAGCTGTAGTTCATGAAAAGAACACACATCCAATGACTCTAGCTGTCGTTCATGAGAAGAACACACATACAATGACACTGGTGTATCCTTATATGGTTTGTGAAAAGAACAGACATGCAATGACACACCGGTTGTTGTTAGTAAAAAGAAAACACATGCAATGGCACTAGTGTATCCTTATGTGGTTTGTGAGAATAACAGACATGCAATGACTCTAGATGTGGTTCATGAGAAGAACACACATGCAATGACACTGGTGGATCCATATGTGGTTTATGAGAAGAACACACATGCAATGACACTGGGTGTGGTTCATGAAAAGAACAGACATGCAATGGCACTGGTGGATCCATATGTGGTTTGTGAGAATGTTGGGGTAGGGTCACGCCGGGGTATAATGGCCGAGTTAGCCGAGGTACGACAAGGTCAAAGAGAATGCTGGTCGAGTCACCTCAAGGCAGGCCGAATCACGGAGTAACCCGGACCTGAGGATGTCCGCCTAACTGAGTCCCGGCCGACTTATGTCGTATGCCGCCAGGATTTATGTAACTTGTATGCAGGTACCGTGTGGCCGGATCAACCAGGCACGATCCGGGTTATATCGAGCTTGCAAGAGAAGGAAGGTATCTCGCTAGTCAAAAGGAGGTCACTATATGCAGAGCGTAAGAAAAGCGGACAGAGGCCAGGACCACCGAGGCGTGGCTGACAAAGGTGACGCTGCCTATGTCGGATGACGCTGGTGCCGCAGAGGCTCACGTAGCCTCTGTATGGCTGATGATGGGCAAAAGTGACCCGGTCGGCTTACTATATTGGGAAGAGGCATATTCCCTGGAATATGCCTCCATGTATGCCCTAATCGGAGACATAGCAACCCCTATATAAGGAGGGCTAGGGCATTTGTAGAAGGGGTTGGTCTTGGACTGGTTGATCTCTAGTTGGTTGAGTTTTACTAGTATGTTCCTGAGGGCTAGCTAGTGGAGAGAGTAAGAGAGTTCCTTCTTCCTCCTCTCCCCAATACAGCTCAAGGAGCACTTGTAAACCTTGGAAGTGAATTACAAACATCTGTGTGTGGAATCACCACACTATCCCTCCCTGGATTCCTCTAGTGCATCTTATCCCCACCTTTAGCCTATCCATGGCATCTGCCGTGACACCACCACGACAGTTTGCGCCCACCGTGGGGCTAGCGACGCTAGCACGAGTGAAGATCCGGATGGGAAACCTCATCGGCACTGGCGAGCGCATCGTCTCCGGGCTTGTTCAGCGCTTTGGAGCGCTGGACTTTGTCAGCGACAATGCTGGCTGCTTCGGCAAGTGACCCTTTCCGCGCAACGGCCTCTTCGTCAAGATTGGTGCTCACAAGATCTACATCGCTGTCGATGTGTCGTGCGTTCACCCATGGCACGTCATCGAGGGAGGCGAGCCACCCCTTAGCGCGGTTCATGGGGCGCGTATCGCTCGCTCCCCTAACCGCGCCGAGGTGATGATGACAGCGCCTGGCGCTGGCACGAGCAAGGATCCAGCACCAGATCCGGAGGTAACACCCAAGGCACCAAGGAAAAGTAGAGGTCCTCCACTAGAGAGGCCTGAGAACGTGCTGCAGCAGGCAATAGATAGCCTAGAGAGCCCCATAGCACCTGCAGTAGATTCGGCTCAGGCACAGACCGAGTTAGAGGAAACTAGGCAGAAAATACTAGAGGTGCGAAAAAGATAGCCGCGGCTCAGCAGTCGTTGAACATGACACTGCGTGAGTACGCAAGAGAGAATAAGGTAGATGCTGTAAAAGTAAAAGGGAAAAACCTCATGAGTGAAATGAACAAAGAGGGTGATACTAGAGTGGAGGAGTCAGAGAACTTTCTGCCCGTGGGGCTGCCAAAGTACAGTACCCCGGCAAAGAACCTTAGAGCAGCGGATGCAGCTGCATCCGAGTTAGAGGGTTTGATGGGTGAGGCCTGGCAAAGACAGCGAGAAAGAGTCAATGAGTTAGTTCGGATCGCTAACAGACAAAATGAAGAGTTGCTCAAGGAAAACCCGACAAGGGCTGGGGCATCCAAAGTTGTTCATTCAGCTGTAGGTAACCCGGAGAAATCAGCTGGAGCAGCATCATCCCCTCATGGAGACCCAAGAAGAGAGGAGGTGGTAACTTCGGCGAGGAGAAACAAACAGATAGTCCCATATGACCCGGCAAGGGCAGGGATAGGAAAAGCAGTGCAGGCAAATGATGATCGACAAAGTGTCAGCCGAGGTGAGGCTGGCCGAGGTAACCGCGACCAAGGCAATGCCGGTCAAGGAAATGCTGTAAACGGCAATGCCGAACAGCACAACTCGGCGAGAGCAGGGCAACCGCAGCAGCGGAATATACCACAGCAAGAGCAAAGTGCCGGCCGAGGTATGCAACAGAGAGGCGCTCCATGAGAGCAAGACAGATATAATGATGGTGATTCGGAAATGGTGAACGCAGGATACCCAAGGCCGGACTATCACGTGATAGGGTCAAGATTGGGAAGTAGGGACTTGATGTCTAACGATGCCAGGTTAAAACTAGATCGGCTTTATAGGTCGGAGCAAATTGAGTGTCAAGGTCCTCCGGGTCCGGCGTGTTTTGGGCCCCATATAATGAAGGAGCCTCCAGTACCAAACTTCTAGTTACCCAGAGGCACGAAAACGTATGACGGCAACACCAAGCCAGAGGATTGGTTGATCAATTATGCTACGGCGGTGAAAATTGCTACGGGCAACTTGAGATGGGCTGTGAGATACGTACCTCAGATGCTGGAGGGGCCAGCAAGGGTATGGTTAAACAATTTGCCACCCGAAAGTATCAACTGTTGGATTGATTTTGAGGAAATGTTTGTCAGCAACTTCTCGAGCACGTATCACAGGCCGAATAGGCCACAAACCTTAGCGATGTGCAAACAGAGACCGAAT
Organism: Avena eriantha; assembly: GCA_910589775.1. Taxonomy (NCBI): domain Eukaryota; kingdom Viridiplantae; phylum Streptophyta; class Magnoliopsida; order Poales; family Poaceae; genus Avena; species Avena eriantha. The sequence goes on from OU342746.1 coordinate 240,966,512, forward strand.
GAAACAGACAGGGAGTTCTTGACCCGCTGGTGCACCGTGAGAAACTCATGTGAGGGCGTGATCGAGTCACAGGCAATAGCTTGGTTTGCACAAGGGTGTAGATATGCAAGCATGATGTGGCAAAGGCTACAAAAGGTTATGCCAACTGCACTGGCATAGACGATCCGGATTGCAGATTCATATGCCTTGGGTGATCCGACTCAACCTAGGCTTGTGTCCAACGAGTCAAATGAGGAGTACTACCAGCGAGATGGAGCCGGATCATCCCGACGGAATGATTACCGGTGTAAGAGAAGAGATGATAGACCGGATTACAGGTACAGTTCGCAACAAGTTGCTGCTGTAAATCAGGATCAACCCGGAGCAGGGAGTAATCAGCGTCAGAAAACTGGAGGGCGACAATGGACCCCAAGAAATGATGGCAAGAAAACTTGGATGCCAGAGCAGAAGAAACAGTGGCAAGAAAAGAAAGACCGTCCGAGGTATACCTATGAGGCAATGCTGGATCAACCGTGTAAATTTCACACGCCAAATCCGAGTAACCCGGCGGGTCACACGACTCGGCAATGTGAGTGGACGAGGAAGATAGAACAAAGTGGTTTGGGGAATGCTTAGGCACCTCGGAATGATCGACCTCGGCAGGAGTTACCCTAGCAGCAATTGCTCTCCAGAGCAAACACGCAACAGTTAATGTTGCCACCCCTCCGCCGAGGTATGAAAACCATGAGAGAAGAGATGCAGTGCATCTGGTGGAAAATCAGCATCAGCCAGATCAAAGGTATCCCGGAAATGAAGGGAGAAATGAATACAGAGAGCATCACCAGAGTTACTGTGTGTTTACCACAGAGGAAACTGATAGAAAGAGCTTACAGCGCCGACATATGGAAGTGAACGCAGTTATGCCGGAAGTGACGAGGTATATGCCTTGGTCGGATCAGGAAATTACTTGGAATATCAAGGATCATCCCAAGCTATGCCAAGTCCTGGTTCATACGCATTGGTGCTAGACCCAACGTTCATCGGCCCCAATATCAATGTGAGATTCTCCAAGGTGCTGATCGACAATGGTAGCAGCATTAATATCATGTACGCGGATATGATGCGCAAGCTGGGTATCTCGGAGAACATGCTCCAGACCACGAGAACAACTTTCCATGGTATTGTGCCAGGCATTTCCTGTGAACCCATTGGCAAGGTCCGGGTTGACGTATTGTTCAGCACACGAGATAACTGCCAAACTGAGAATTTGGAGTTTGAGGTTGTGAACTTGGAAAGTGTGTATCACGCGTTACTCGGCAGGCCAGCACTGAACAAGTTCATTGCAAGTTGTCACATCAGTTACTTGAAGATGAAGTTGCCCGACCCAAATGGAGTAATTACCATAGCTGGAGATTTTCGACGTTCCATTGAGTGTGCGTCAGCCGGGCCTAACCTAGCCGAGTCACTCGTGATTGCACAAGAGAAAAGAAAGATACAGGAAGTGGTGGCACTGGCTCAGTCCGCGCAGCAGTATATGTCGGTGCTGAGTAACCCGCATGGAAGTGTTTCGTTTCAAGCAACGAAGGATACGAAGAAAGTGCATGTTGATGATCTATTCCCAGAGCGCACCGTAACAATTGGTGCCGGGTTAAATGACAAATAGGAAAGCGAGCTCGTCAACTTCCTCCGTGAGAATCGGGATATCTTTGATTGGTCCACACAGGACTTCCAAGGTGTACCGAGGGAGTTGGCCGAGCACTCTTTGAATGTGAGACCCAGAGCAAAGCCGGTGAAGCAATATCTCCGCCGCTTCGCCGAAGATAGGAGAAAAGTCATTGGGGATGAGATAGCTCGGCTCCTCGCAGCCGGGTTTATCATGGAAGTGCTTTACCCGGATTGGCTATCTAATATGGTGCTAGTCGAAAAGAAAAAAGATGACCCGAATGTGGCAGTGGTTTGGCGTTGTGTATCGATTACACGAACCTGAATGAGGCGTGTCCAAAAGATCCATTTCCACTGCCAAGGATAGATTAGGTCATAGTTTCTACTGCTGGATGTGAACTGTTGTCATTCATAGATGCATATTCTGGTTTCCACCAGATACCTATGAATCCGAATGATCAAATAAATACTGCGTTTATTACCCCGTATGGGGCTTATTGCTATCGCACCATGCCTTTTGGTTTACGTAATGCAGGGGCAACGTACCAAAGATGTATGCAAAAGTGTTTGCACGATCAAATTGGTGGAAATGTGCAAGTATATGTGGATGATGTGGTTATAAAAACTAAGGAACGCAAAACGCTCCTTGAAGATATCAGGCAAACATTCGCGAACCTAAGTTGATTCCGGATGAAGCTTAACCCAGAGAAATGCACCTTCGGTGTCCCGGCTAGAAAATTACTCGGATTTCTTGTCTCCTGCCGAGGTATCGAAGTTAACCCGATGAAAATCTGAGCCATAGAGCGAATGGAATTGCTGAAGTGTCTTAACGATGTCCAGAAGTTCACTGGGTGCCTAGCATCTTTAAGTTGGTTTCTATGACGGATGGGAGAAAAGGCATTGCCTCTCTATCAACTAATGAAAAAAGCGGACAAGTTCGTGTGGACGCCGCAGGCCAATGAAGCTTTCATCCAATTATAGAAAATGTTAGCCACTGCACCAGTGTTAGCCTCTCCACTGTGAAAAGAACCGATGTTGCTCTATATAGCCGCAACCAACTGAGTCGTAAGTGCAGTGGTGGTGGTAGAGTGCGATGAAGAGGGTAAGTCAGTGCAAAGGCCAGCCTATTACCTAAGTGAGGTATTATCCGCATCGAAGCAAAACTATCCTCACTATCAGAAAATGGCATATGGTGTGTACATGTCGGCAAAAAAGCTAAAACACTACTTTGAAGAACACCCCATCAAAGTGATATGTGAAGCCCCCATATCTGAGATAATGAGTAACAAGGATGCAAGTTGCCGAATCGCAAAATAGGCATTGAGCTAGCCCCTTATGCTCCGCAATACGACATGAGAGATGCGATTAAGTCTTAGGTTGTGGCTGACTTTTTCGTAGATTGGGCCGAGATGCAATACGAACCACCATTACTAGATCTGAACTACTGGAGAATGCACTTTGATGGATCAAAGACGAACCAGGTTAGGCGTCGGAGTTGTACTTACCTCGCCAAAGAACGACCAACTGAAGTATGTGCTGCAAATCCATTTCGCAGCATCAAACAATGTCGCCGAATATGAAGCACTTGTGCATGGGCTCAAAGTGGCAAAAGAAATTGGAATACGTCAGATCCAACGCTTTGTCGACTCGGATTTTGTAGTTCAGCAAGTCTCGGGGCAGTGGGACGCTCTTGATCCAAACATGGCATTGTACAGATTCCATGTGCAAAAGATATCTGGGTATTTTGAGGGATGCGAGTTTCACCATGTACCCTAGTTGGAAAACAAGGCTGCCGACGTATTGTCAAAGCTCGGATCAACCCGACAAGCAATTCCACCAGGTGTAGCACTGGAACACCTCAGAAAACCATCTATCAGGCCATCCCCAGAAACTGACTCAATCTACATTCCGGCAGATCCGGAGTCCGGAGCTGTACCCATGGACATTGACATGGGAGGTGGCTTAGGAACCCAGGGACTGCTTCACATAACTCGGGGACTACGCTGCATGATCCGGCCGAGGTTATGCCGGTGGAGAAAATGGAAATAGATGAGGACATGTTTCCAGTGCGAGCTATACCTGCTTGGGCGTTGCCTATATTCCAATTCCTGAAGGATGGATCCTTGCCCGATGATGAAGTGCTTTCAAGGCAAGTTCAGAGGCACGCAAAGGCATACACGATTATCAATGCCGAACTATACAAGAGAAGTGTCACAAATGTACTACAGCGATGTGTTGACCCGGAAGAAGGGCTTGACATCCTCCGGGATATACATCAAGGGGAATGTGGGCATCACGCCTCATCTAGAGCTTTGGTGGCAAAAGCTTTCCGGCATGGGTTCTACTGGCCAAGTGCCTTGGAACAAGTAGAAGATCTAGTAAGAAAATGCAATGGCTGACAGAGGTATGCTACCAAGACACATATGCCAATGTTGGAGCTGAAGACCATACCAATTACCTGGCCATTTGTCGTATGGTGTTTGGATATGGTTGGCCCATTCAAGCCAGCAAGGGGAAATATGACCCATATCCTGGTTATGGTGGACAAGTTTATGAAGTGGAGCCAATAAGAAAATGTGATGGAGCTACGGCCGTAACATTCCTCAAGATATCATCTTGAGATACGGTTATCCTCACAGTATCATAACAGATAATGGAACAAATTTTGCTGAAGGAGCATTTGCACGATTCTGCCGAGATAAGAAGATCCAGCTGGACGTTGCCTCAGTAGACCACCCCGCATCGAACGGACAAGTGGAAAGATCCAACGGATTAGTATTATCCGGGATAAAACCCCGGCTCATTGAGCCTCTGGAAAGATCAGTGGGGTGCTAAATAGAAGAACTACCAGCAGTACTATGGAGTTTAAGAACAACTCCGAATCGATCAACAGGCTATACGCCATTCTTTCTGGTATATGGGGCAGAAGTTGTATTACCAGCCAACATAGAGCATAATTCGCCTAGGGTCACCCAATACACAGAAGCCGAAGTGCGAGAAGCCCAGCAAAATGATGTTGATCTGCTGGAAGAAGCAAGAGAATTGGCATTGTCCAGATCCGCCATATATCAGCAAAATCTCCAACCCTATCATAGCCGGAAAGTTAACCCCCGAGTCTTTCGAGAAGGTGATCTGGTACTCCGGTTGGTACAACGTACCGCTGGCATGCATAAGCTATCCCCCCATGGGAAGGGCCATTCATTGTGAGCAAAGCATTGCACAATGACTCGTATTATCTCATCGATGCAAAACCATAGGAGAAGAACAAGGCGGACAGGTCCGGTGAGGAATCTAAGTGTCCGTGGAATGTAGCACTGCTTCGTCAGTTCTACACTTAGCAAAGAAGTGTGTGTATCCGAGTCTTCTCATGTGTCGGTATGTATGCCGGCAATGAGTTTATCAATGAAATCTTGGCACCTCGAGCAGTAACTTCGGGACTGCCTTAGTGGTATTTATTGTTTTCTGTGTTTGTTATTTATATGTCGGCTGGCGTAAGTTGCTTCTACCTAAGCCGGATTAGTAGTGTGTGAGCACCAAAAACTCAACTCTTCGATTTACTGCTGTCCAACAAGATTTGGCTTCATGGAAAGCAAGAGAACAAGTTTGGAATTGTGTAGCACACGAAAAATAACTAAGGAAAGGAACTTAATCGAGCCGACATTAGTTATTCGGACTAACTTTATGTTTACCTTGTTTTTACTATGCTGAATTATTTTGAGCTAGTCCTAAAGTTTCCAAGTATTGTTAAGTCAATTTTTGAAACTCGGACTCGTAAGTCATAAAACCGAACCAAGGTAGACACGAGCCGAGCCAAGAAATTGGAGAAAAAAGAAAATGAAACTCAAGGACTACGCCCAAGCTAATCCGGCACGAGCAATTTAGTAGCAAAACATAATTTGTGTGCTTAATACATTTCCACCCGGCATACTGGGGATCTGATAAAATTTAAAGTGTTTGATCAAGGAGCAGTAGGGGGAGATAACTCGGCACCAGCAAGTGGAACTCCAGCCTTGGCTTCAGCTTCGTCTTCATCTTCTTCGACATCCGAGGCTTCGTCCTCTTCCTCCTCACCCGAACCATCTTCGACATATTTGTCGTCGACAGCACCAAGGAAACTTGGTCCCTCATTCTATTGATGGATGGGGGCATACTGAATGAGGTTATGGGCGCAAGCCTTGCGCCAAGCTATCCAATCCGGGTTAGTGGACCACCTTGATCCGGTGCGCATGCGCTCGAGAAGCTTCAGGTTTATCTTTTCATACCATGTGAGCACATAGTGGAGGACGATTTCAGCTCCGGCGCGTCCAGCGGATTCCCTCCAAAGGTCAAGCTGGGTCTCACACTCCATTAACATGGCAATAAGAGCAGTGGCCCCTTCCGGAGTATGTTCATCAGGCCAAAAGGCATTGAAGATCCGGATTCCCACATCTAGGATATCCTTGCCGTAATTATTCACAATCTCAACGCGAGAAGATAAGCTGACCAGCAGGTCCTCCATGTCATAGGGAATAATCTCGCTCCAGGACCAACTGGGGTACCCCTCTTCTGGCGGAATTTGGCAATGGCAGTGGCTGCAATGGCATCACCCTCCGGAAATTTTTCTGAAAACGAGACAAGTGAAATAAGTAAAGGAAGTAGACCCGGAAAGATCAATGTCAGTTGAAGGAAAAGAACTTACGAGAAATATGGCTGTGGATCCGGGTCAGCTCCTTGGTGCAGTTGTCGCGCCTCTCCTAGAGTTGCACAAGTTCAGCATTCGCCGACTCAAGCTTAGCGTCGGCCTCTTTCAGCAGTTCTTGATCCTTGGTAATTCGGAGGTTCAGGCGTTCTCGCTCTTCAGTGAAATCCTAGCCAGCTTTATCGAGTTCGGATTTGTGGAGCGCCTTGAGTTTTTTCATGTCTGCCTTAAGCTTGGCAATTTCTTCATCCTTGGTCCGGAGGAGGGCGAGCTCATCATCCTTCTTCTTGAGTTCGGCCTGATGCTGCCCTGCTTGTTCGAGAAAATGCAGCATCATATCAGGCACGAGAACACTATCTTCAAGAGATGCTGAAATAGTTTGTTGACCCGGCAAATCCGAGGTATGAATATTTGCCGAGCCAAGAAGAAAAGGACATAGAGCGTAGAGGAAGATTAAGCAAAAATGACTTACCCTTTATCTGGTCCAAAATTTTCCTCATAAGGATGTTCTCATCCTCCACTCCGGCTGCCCAATCCGAATAACAGGTTAGTTCGGTGGGAGAAAGACAAAAAGAAATGGGAAAAATGCCAAGGAGGGAACTTACCCCTTTTCTCGTATTCGGCGAGAAGAGTAGTATGTTTTGAGCGCAGCAGCTTATGTGTATCCAAAAGACGTTGAAACTCAGCGCTCCGGCGATTGGTAGTCACCTGAAAAGAGTACAAAAAGATAGCTTAGTCATGTGCATATTCGAAGTGTACAAAATCCGGGCCAAGTGGAACTTAACCCGGCTCTAGGCGTGTGCATATTCGAAGTGTACAAAATCGGGGCCAAGTGGAACTTAACCCGGCTCTAGGTGTGTGCATATTCGAAGTGTACAAAATCTGGGCCAAGTGGAACTTAACCCGACTCTAGGTGTGTGCATATTCGAAATGTACAAGATCCGGGCCAAGTGGAACTTAACCCGGCTCTAGGTGTGTGCATATTCGAAGTGTACAAGATCTGGGCCAAGTGGAACTTAACCCGGCTCTAGGTGTGTGCATATTCGAAGTGTATAGAATCCGGGCCAAGTGGAACTTAACCCGGCTCTAGGTGTGTGCATATTCGAAGTGTAGAGAATCCGGGCCAAGTGGAACTTAACCCGGCTCTAGGTGTGTGCATATTCAAAGTGTACAGAATCCGGGCCAAGTGGAACTTAACCCGGCTCTAGGTGTGTGCATATTCGAAGTTACTACGGAGCTACACTAATTCTCTAAGGAGCATCCGGCCGAGTAACAAGTTACTCCCCCGGAGGCTCGGGGACTAATGATTATATGACAAAGCACTAGTTCATGTTAAAGAAAAAGCAAGGTAGCATACCTCCATCATCCGACCCGCAAAGTTGATAGCCTTGGCGGCGGTGTTCATCTGTGCAGCAAACTCGGCAGGCCCGAATTTCTTCGGGAGATCATCGTTATGGACGAACTCCACCTTGTTCCAGTTGTTAACGAACTCGATCAAGGTCAGAGGATAGCGTTCTCCGCTGAGCATATGGGGCGTGACCAAACCCTTGGCGTGGGCCTCTCTCCTCTCAACTTGTGCACCAGCGGGGCTGGTGTGCAAAAGAAGTTGTGCATCAGCTGACCCGGCAGAGATGTCCTTCTTCAGCGGGGTATTCTTCGAAAACATGGACGCAAGTGTACGCTGTCCAGCTTCGATAGACGCTGCCCTGGTGGCGTCCGGAGCTTTCTTTCCCTTGGGCTGCTGCTGAGAGGTGGAGGTCTGAGCCGCAGATTTGGCCTTGGGAGCTGCCTTAGTGCTAGCCTTGGTGCTGCTGGTGCCTTCTCGCCGAGTCTTGGAAGACTCGGACGAGGTGGAGGGAGTTGGTGCTACCGCAGATGCTTGTGCTGTTGCTGTTGGCGCTGGAGCCGATGCTGGTGTTGGTGTTTGTCTTGGCGGGTGTACTGTAGATACCTCGGTGGTAGCTGGTTGCGGCTGAGCCGAAGTGGAGATGGTAGCATCTACCGCATCGGCAGAGCCACTTCCCCCTGCTCCGAGGTTGCCCTCCTTTGAACGAATTGGGCTAGAACCCGGAGCAGCTGCTGAACCCTCTTGAATGGGGCTCAGCAGGCGAGAATCGTCGCCATGAGGGGGAGAAGGGCTATGTCAGAGCGGCGAGGCGATGCCGGATCCGCTCTGAGGTACCTCCACCGTAGCCCTGCCAAATCAAACGATGAACAATAAGTTACAACAGAAGAAAAGCACGAAGCAGAAAATTGGATAAGGAAGAAATGACTTACTCATCTGAGGTCAAAGTCTCCTTGGGCTTGCGAGCTCTCCGGGTTATGGCCCTTGTCGTAGGCTTGGTCGCAGCTTTGTCTGCCAACTTCTTTCGCCTCTTGGTTGGATTAGAAGTTCCGAAGGAAGAATCAGATGCGGCCGCCCTTTTCTTCGATGCAATCGGGACAGGCTCGCCAGTAGCGAGGGGAGGATCTTCATGGATCTGCCCACCCAGGTTAGCTGATGCCGGAAAGGCGTAAGAAAGGGGGACAACGTCAAATGCTTCCATCACCTCAACGTCCGAATCATCTTCATCATCAGGCCAATCCCTTAAGGAAGAGAATTTACCGGTGTGCCGCTTGGTCGCATCGGGGAACTGCAGGAACATCTCCTGATCTGGCTCCTCCTCATCCGGGGCATCTCGATCATGCGCCCACTTGAGAGAAGGCTCGGGGCCATCCTCGAGGGTTTGCTGAAGATACAACTAAGAATAAAATGCAAAGGAGTCAAAACAAACAACAAATTCCGACATATGATATTACTCGGAAAAAGATTGGAGCACGAGATTTACCGCAGGAGGAAGCCTATCTCGGCAGAAGTGCTCGATCCCCCACTCCCAATCAGCGGTGAATTTTTTTTTCGTGGTGAAGAGGGCCTTGACCTGGCGGAAAATCTCGGTATTGCTCAACTCGAATGAGGAGGTCTGGTTGGGGTCAAGGCGCCAGCTCATGTGGCAAAGTTTATGTGTGTGTTTCTGGAGAAGGGAGATTCGGTTGGGAAAGAAAGTGATCATGGCATCCTCGTTGTGCAACCCCGCGTCCTTCAGCTCCTGGAACCGTTTGTTGACTTGGTTCACCAGAACAGTGGGTTTCTTGGGGATCTGGTCCCAGAGATCCGAATTAGGAGGACCCGGAACGTAGGGACGCAGCCGGATCAGATCTTCAGTTGTGCCATTTCTGACATAATAGAAGGTTCAGGCCCAGCCCTTGCAGGAATCAAGCCCCGTGACTCGGGGAAAGACAGACTATTTCCGAGGAGAGATGGAAGCAGCGCCGAATTGCGTGAGTTGTTTGTCCTCCGGGTCAAGCTCTCTATTTGGGATCACGTTCCGGCGGAGACCAAAAAACTGGATCCAGAGCTCCTTAGTGGGCCACAATCCAGTGTAGCCCTCTATGGTGGAAGCAAAGGCAGAAAGGGAAGTGATGGCATTCGATGCAAGGTGATGCGATTGAACCTCGTAGGTGTTGAGCCAATCGTGGAAGAAGTCACTGACGGGGAGGCCGAACCCACGCTAGAAGTGGGAGAGGAACACAACAAACTCACCCGGATTAGGTGAGGGAGCAAGTTCCTCGGCGGCGAGACGAGCCACCACACCCTCCGGGATGCGCCGGGTGCGGTACAACCAATCGAGGTCGTCCTGGCATAGCCAGGACCTAGCCCAGGCACCACGCTCGGCGTTCTCCGCATCCTCCTCCATCTCCTGTTCCGCGACGGTGAGTTCTTCCTCTGTCATTTCCAGGTCGCTGTCCTCACTGGCCCTATCGGCGGTGGGGGCAGTGGCCTGGACTGGTGCGGACCCGTGGCGGTGGAAATGCGTGGGAGTGGCGGCGATGTTGGTGCATGAGGAACAATGCGGCGACGGCACAGCTAAGGAGGTGCGGCGGCGGCGGTGCTGTTGCTGGAAGGAAGAACAAGAAGAGGCAGAGGGGCGCGCCCCTCCCCTATTTAACCACGCCCCAGAGGGGTAGTGGGATCGTGTTGTGTGGAAGGGCCACACGGTGTGGCCATGTATAATCCGGATCAACCAATCAGAAACGAGCCACAGGAAGGGCCACAGGGCGCAGGAGATCCCACGACGCGACGTGGTGACACAGTTAACGAAGCGATAGACACGATGTGACGTGTGCAACAGTAACTCCTGACATTGACTATGGTTGTAGTTAGTAAAAAGAACACACATGCAATGACACTAGTGGATCCATGTGTGCTCTCTGAAGAGAACACACATGCAATGACTCTAGTTGTGGTTAATGAGAAGAACACACATGCAATGACAATGGTGGATCCATAGGTGGATTGTGAAAAGAACACACATGCAATGACATTGGTTGTTGTTAGTAAAAAGAGCACACATGCAATGACACTGGTGGATCCATATGTGGTATGTGAAAAGAACAGACATGCAATGACACTAGTTGTTGTTAGTAAAAAGAAAACACATGCAATGACGCTGGTGGATCCATGTATGGTTTGTGAGAAGAACAGACATGCAATGACTCTAGATGTGGTTCATGAGAAGAACAAACATGCAATGCCACTGGTGTATCCTTATGTGGTTTGTGAGAAGAACACACATGCAATGACTCTAGCTGTGGTTCATGAAAAAAACACACATCTAATGACTCTAGTTGTGGTTCATGAGAAGAACACACATGCAATGACACTGGTGGATCCATGTGTAGTTTGTGAGAGGAACAGACATGCAATGACACTGGGTGTGGTTCATGAAAAGAACACACATGCAATGACACTGGTGGATCCATGTGTGGTCTCTGAAGAGAACACACATTTCAATGACAGAGGTAGATCCATATGTGGTATGTGAGAAGAACACACATGCAACGACTCAAGTTGTTGTTAGTAAAAAGAACACACATGCAATGACACTGGTGGATCCATGTGTGGTCTCTAAAGAGAACTCACATTTCAATGACACTGGTGGATCCTTATATGGTCTGTGAGAAGAACACACATGCAATGACACCAATTGTTGTTAGTAAAAAGAAAACACATGCAATGACACTGGTGTATCCTTATGTGGTTTGTGAGAATAACAGACATGCAATGACTCTAGATGTGGTTCATGAGAAGAACACACATGCAATGACTCTAGCTGTGGTTCATGAAAAGAACAGACATGCAATGACACTGGTGGATCCATGTGTGGTTTGTGAGAAGAATACACATACGATGACTCTAGCTCTGGTTCATGAAAAGTACACACTCCAATGAACTCTAGTGGATCTATTTTGGCATAATTTGATGTATGCCACGATGTATTTCATTGTACAAGACACTCACTTTCCATTTTTATACTACTCAGTTTTGCCTTTGGTTTTTTGATACTACTCAGTTTTGCCCCCTCTCTCTATCTTTTGTAGAAGCCCAAACCTGTGCTCAGCCTGTCTGCTACTCCCTGATTGGTTGTCACAGTTGTCACGCGGATCATGCGCACCAACCGTTGATTCTGTGCGATCCAACGATGATCGTTGCACACGTCGTGCCCTTCACAATACAGCGTGAGACAGCACGGACATCTCCCTCAATGAGACTTCTACAAGAAGGAACACGATACCGTCCATGGAAAACGTCGTCGAGCGGTCATGTCATGTTTAATCAAGTATGAAAAGCCTACTACTGCTACTACTACGCCACAACACATGCGTCATTGAGTGCATGGTTGTCGATGGACAACTGCAATTTATTGCCACTTGATTTTAATAAGACATATCCCATTTTTTACGCAACGGCTCTCAATCTCACTTCCAACTGGGCCCCACCATAAGAAGATTGCATGTCCTAGCCGGAGGCCGAAGAGCTGAGCTTGACGAGACCTAACGTCTCCGGCTTCATCGAGTCACTCGCAGCCATCAACACATCCCTCTACCTGATCTATCACAACCCCACAAATCGCGCCGTATAGCCACCTACCTTCCCCTCTACATTTCCACTTTTAACTATCGCTAATTTTAGGTCTGTGTCAAACTTCGTACATAGAAATTGTGTGTGCGCCCTTTGCATGCGACTCAATACAGAACTGCCATGCATGGCCCGGGAAAAAAACGTGATGTACCGTGCGCGTGTCGTGGTGTACGGTGCAGTAGACTGAGCGGCGCGTTGCACGATGGTGCAACGAAACGTGCCTTGCTTCCATCCACCTTAATGATAGAGCCCCTCTCCGCACACCCACTCCCACTCTCGCTCACTCTCCCCATGCAACCCTCTCCACCGTCTCACCAGCATCTGCAAACTCCCGAGAATACCCCGTCCGCACCGGCGATGGCCGAAGAGGATAAGGTGGCCATCGTCGCCTCCGAGGCCGCCGGTGAGGAGGCCCTCGTCTCCTCGCCGGTCTCCCTCAACGCGTTGAAAGCAGCCGCCGTCCCTGTCCATGCCCTAGTCGAGGCATCGATGGCAGCCGCCGTTCCCGTCCAGGCCCCCGTCCCCGCTACCGACGGAGCCGCCGAAGAGGAGCCCCCAGCCGGCGAGGAGGCCCCCTCCGGTCACAAGAAGATCAAGCACTTCTGGGGCACCTACGATCCAGATAAGTACATCGCTCCACTGAACCCCTACGACACCGGCATCGACGACCCATGGTTGGAGGTAACTAGGGTTTTCTCCCCTCCCCAAGTTCTTCTACCGTTCCCATCGTTGGATGCTGGATCTTGGTTTATTAGGATTCGCTTGTTCGCATTTGGATTGCTCGATCTTCTTACATCATCTACTCCTCCATTTTGCTTTTCTTCCAATAGGTTTCTGGTAGCAACGTCTGCCGAGATGACGAGTCCATGCACACCAAGACTCGTCAGGTGCTGAGGAGGCTGCGGGCCAGCCAGTACGATGCCTTCTTCAGGGGCGGCTACTGGCGCTGCCCCTTCCGCCGGGCGAGTCTCGCCAGAACTGTCTTCAACTACTTACTAAAGCATGCAGAGGCCCTGAGCTCCGGCATCCACAAAGGCGGCAAGCGCAAGACCATGAACATCAACGCCTACATCACTGAACACCGGGCTCTAAGCATTCACCTCCAAAATCTCCAGTAGGTGGCCATCAAAGAGGGTCGCATGCCTCCAATCAGGCCCAAGGCCCCCAAGATCAAGGGACTGGGTAGCAAGAAGTGGAGGAAGCACCAGAGGGAGGAGGCGGAGGCACGGGTGCATGAAGGATGGGTTGGATGTGTCCTTGAATGTATCTGCATCTGCGGCAGCGGCTGCTACTAAGCAGCTTCTTTTGATTTTCTATATTTTGCTAGCATCCTATTTCGGGCTGAATGCATGAACCTCGTTAAGCAACCTACTTTCTATCGCTATATCCTTTTTAGCTGCGCACAGCTATATCTACATTTGTTTTGTTTTCTGGATGAATGTATTCTTCCTAGTGTGATTTGCTGCTCTAGATTTGCTACCTGATCGGAGGCAAAAAAGAGGTCCAAAAGGGAACGAATTATCGAAGAGAGAATCTTCTCTAGATTTGCTACCAATTTGGGAAAATGAAACATATCTATTTAGCGAGAGAGGAACAGGGTACTCTTTCAAACTGCTTGTTAACGAGCTACCATCTTGACGTCTCCCTCTACAAGAAGGAACACGATGCCGTCCATGGAAAAAGTCGTCGAGTGGTCATGTCACGTTTAATCTAGTCTGCAAAGGCTACTACTGCTACTACAACACATGCATAGGGCAACGGGGTCATCGAGTGCACGGTTGTCGACGGGACGCTGTAATTTATTGCCACTTGATTTTAATAAGACATATCCCATTTTTATGCAGCGCTCTCAATCTCACTTCCAACTGGGCCCTACCGCTAGTAACTTCCATGAGTCAAGGGCCCCCCTCGAGTAGATCTAACGTTGCTAGAAATTGGTTTCGCGCCACTTGCATGTAGTGGAATCAAGGTCTGCCATGATCGTGTTTTCAATGCAGCTCTAAACTGGACATCGTGGCTGTTTCCAAAAAAAGGGAACCCAAAAAAAAGGTGGAGATCGTGGTAGCCCCCCGCCCACCACACGTGTCCACTCGAGGACTACGAACGGTCTAGTGTTTATAACCCCCCTCGACCTTCTTATTCCATGTGCTCGTGTCATTTTCCCCCAGTCTGTCTAGTCCCAAGACCCCAATCTGCACCTACCGCGCGCGCTGAAGCTCCCTCGCTTGCACTACCTCCTTCCCTTGGTGCGCTAGATGAAGGCGCAGCAACAGATGGCTTGGTCGTTGCCAAGAAGGCAGAGGCGTCTTCTCCGGGCACGAACGCCGCTCGTCGCCGCACCGTCGAGGGTGCGAGCTCATCCGTCCAGCCAGTAGCTGAGCAACAGGTGGCCGACAACGTCGTGGTGCCAGCGGCAGATCTGGATGGGGGGCAGGTGGCAGGCGGAGGCAATCCGGTGCTCTACATCAACACCCCATCGCCATACAAGAAATCTTCGACGCAATCGCGGAGAATGACGAGTTCGAGGAGGAGGTCCTTCCCGTATCTCCTTCTGCAACAAGTTGTAATATTGATTACATGATGTTGATTGACAAATATATGCAAATGTTCAAAAGTTTGCGCTGTCGAACTACCAACTTCGAACGGATCCCCATTATTCTTAGTTATGGGATCTAGCCCAGAAAACAAGCTTCTATGGAATCCTAGTCTACAAAAAAGGATGCATACTCGGGATAAGAGCTACTCTACACATGACAATGCTGCGCAATCGAAAATAAAAATTTAACCGCATCATTAACTCTATCATTTAAGTTTGGAGTGAATCTAGATACACTCATTTCACATAAGCTAAAACATCTTATATTATGAAACAGAGGGAATAGGTATGAGTGTTCTAGTATTTCACAAACCACCATTGCTACCGTGGGATAGAGATGACGGATGCTCCACCGCCCTACAGAAGGTTGCCGTGCCGATCTCGCCGCCACCTGTAGAGGACGGAGCCAAGGAGCTGGTCAGCAACAATATGGAGCGAGAGGCCAGGGGGGGCGATAGTGGATTGGAAGAACGGACTGAGTAAAAGAAGTTGTGTGTGTGTTGGGGGAGGCCGGTGAGGGAGTTAAATCCAGCTTGTCTTAGAAGGAACGTGCTGCAGCGTGTACGAGCATGTGCAAAACTCCCTCCCTCTCTCTTCTGTGGCAGCTACTGACAGTAGTACTCCAGCTAGCTTCATCGAGTTCTCTAGTACTCCTACTAGTAGACCTTTACTACTTTTTTTACTACTACTAGGGTAGACAAGGAGTACTTGTTCAGAAGAAGAAAAAACTAGACTAGCACACCGTCGTACAGTATTGCCTTGTCAAATCACTGGTGATGCCATGATGAGCGACATGTTTTTCCTGGTAAATATGGAAACATCGTGTTCCTTCCATCGCGTGCAGTTTCTGAGCGAAGTACTTACCAACGTGTCCAACTTAGGTTTACAGGACCCAAATTGTAGTGAAAAATAAACAAACCTACGGACCTGCAAGGAGTAATACTAACAGTACTACTATTATACAACATTCTGGAAGAAATTATGTACGGAATAGTAGTAGTAGAATACAACTGTACTCCTAATAAGGTTCTTTTACAAGCTTGGTGAAATATACATACTTGAGAAACTACCAAGTGTACAAAAGGGGTTTTTGGTCATACAGAGTATTTTACAAGCCGGACCGGGTGCGAAACTAAATGCTGAGTACCCATACATCAGCTAAAACTAGCCAAAAGAAAGAGTTCAACAGAAGGTCGAGACCAAATGAGCTATCCTTGAAAAGGCTCATTCCACTCCAAGGCGTTTGAGAAGCTTGGGATGAACCAAAATGGAGTCTCCGACCATGTCCAGCGAGTGTTGGTGTGGAAACCAACAGCTGCGTCACCATTTAGACTGAAGCGGCAAATTTCAGGACGCGGCTTGTACTCGTATCCAATTTCTTGGTGTGATGTGTAAACACAGTTCCTTCTCTTCAGATGTCCTGGCGGATCATTTGCATCGCCTACTGCAATGATAATGGGATAGTTCACGCCAAGGAAAAGAGAATATGATCTACGGTCAGTAACCCTTTACCATCGGTTAGCTGCCGTTAACTGGCTTGTGTCCATCGAGAACATCATGCACTCAAACCCAGAAGGATAGGTGCGAACGGTGCGACCATAGTGAACAACACTAGTATCATCAGCAATTGCATTGCCTGAGACACCATACGTATAGACCAGAAGAAGTCTTGAACCACCGGCAGATCTTGCTAACCACCACCTACCAGGATCATTTTCCTCATCGTCCTCAATAAACCCATGTGTCAGGTACAGCACATCGCGTGGCGACAGGATAAGGATAGGATCTTCAAAGGGAAAGGAAATGTAACATGGAAATAATATTGATATTGATCTAACATTGTAGAAGTTGATATACAGTACTATTTTCAAAAATCTTGATTATACTTAAGATGTTTGATTGCTTAAAAACTGCCAACCTAGGGAGATGCTATGGAAATTCTAATTCTTTTCGAAATAGGGATATGCTATGGAAATTCTCCTAGAGAAATGGTTTGATTCATGGGATCAAATGAAATAGGAAATAATCCTATAGGATCTTGAATGTAAAGTTCATATGGAAAAAAGCAAGGTTGGATCCTACAAGATTTTGGTCTTATATACCAAAGGAAAACCAACAAGGATTATTTCTAGGAGGTTTAATATCTTATCTTATCTTATAATAATATTACCACTATGTAGTGTATGAATAACTTTGAATATTCACTATGGGATCAGGCCTGGCGAATCCCAACATTGCCAGCAATTGGATCTTCTTTTCCATTCTAGCATCTACTTGAAGATTCTATTGATAGTCTTTAGCACAATGAACGCTATGCATAATCCTCAAAACACACTTCTCCATTATTCTAGAATCTTCTCCTTCATTTCTCAAGACCATGTTAACAAAATTTACAAGTACAAGAACTAAATATGCGCCCATACTTTATAGATGTCGATCAAATTTCTAATTTTTTGAGCTTTACCTAGTATTATAATTCTATATAGTTATGATATTTTATATGTCTAGTATCTGAGTCTCACGTAAATACTACTAGTAGATACCATATTTTCCATGGATATACTAGTACTAGGATACAAGGCAATACTATCAGCAGAACTCAATCATATGAATCAAATTATTTATATGTAAGAAAACTTAGTAAGGATTGCATTCCTCTAAAATTCCTAGGGAATTCGTACGAATCAAAGAGGCTAAAATTCCTATGAAATTCCTACTAACCAAAGAAACTTCAAAAAAAATAACTTACATTGATTCGAGAATAATATCTGGGTCTCACATAAGTACTTACTACTACGTAGTAGATACCATAGTTTCCATGGGATGTACTAGGAGATGAAGCAATACTATCAGCAGAACTCAATCATATGAAACAAACTACTTATATGTAAGAAAACCTCCTAAAGATTGCATTCCTCTGAAATTTCTAGGGAATTCCTTCGAATCAAAGAAACTAAAATTTTAATGGAATTCCTACTAACCAATGAAAGTTCAGAAAAAATAGCTTGCATCGATTCAGAAACAAAGCTAATAAAATACGTAGGGAGGAGAATTTACCAAGTTCCAGAGACTTCCATGCATAAACACATCCATTCTTGGTCACGGCGAACACACGACCGTGTTGGATAATAGCATCGCAGTATCTGAAGTAGCCCTAGAACTTGTTCACACAGACTGACCATCCATGACTATCATTCCCGTTGATGACAGCAATCTTGAATTCAAAAATGGCGACTTGAGAGAAATCTTTGTATCCCCCAACAGCTGTCAGAACTTGGCAAATGACTATCTTCTGTAGTTTAGTATGTTGACTTTCATCAGCATCATCCTGAAATGTAAGTGCAGAACCTTCGATCGATTCAAACCCCGACACTTGCGGAATAACAATCTTGCGACGAGTGTACACGTTGACAAGGTCCCACATGAAATCGGGCCCAACTGTGACGATCCAATCTCCATTGCCGCCTGCTCGCTGCTCATCAAAACCATTTGGCATCACAGCATCGGAGGAGAACCTGTCCATCGGCGTCAGCTTGCACGGGTTGCCCGCCACTTCGAAGCAGTCTTTGGATTCCCACGGTCTCATCATTAGGTGAGAATGAAGAACGCATGGAGGCCAAACGGATGAGAAGAAGGCATAGTTCCGCTCTCTTTTGCTGATTGAAGAATATGTTTGGACGAACCGACGAGGCTCGCGGCGGTGGTGGCGTCATAATGGTTCATGAGTACTTGAAGAGGGCCTTCGATGAATACCTTATGAAACTGCTTAGGATCTTTACAGACCTTGCTCGATCTCACCATGGAAGGAGGCTGCGGATGGTGTTTTGGGGGCTTTCTTTGGGGTGGGGTGGGGTGGGGGAGGGAGGGAAGATCGTTGGCGTGAGCTGGCGGCAAGGGTGCGATGGAGAAGACAAAGCCTGATGGTGCGTTACTCTACTACTAGAAGTACTGCAGAAGGTGGACGAGTGGGGGTGGGGCTCCAATTGAGGCTAGTTACACAAACCTCCAACAATTAGAGCCATAGTTGCGAAGAGCTCCAACTATTGAGCCCCGGGTATGTAAGAAATAGTGCTAAGAGGGCTAATCGAGAATTTTGTGCCATGTGCAATATTTGTACCCAAAAGTAATTGTAGTGCAATAGTTTCTTGCAACTAGACTATCCTGATTATCTGGAGTTCCCTGCAATTTCGAATCCAATTGTTGGAGGTTTGTGCAATTTCCACCCTCCTCATGTTTCAAGGAAGCTCTATGACCCTATGTTCAAACAAAAAAATGATCAAAGAGAACAAAAAAATACCATCTCTCAGGGCTCATTTGATTTGCAGGATTCTCAAAACATAAGAAGAGGAAACTACATGAATTTGGATCAAGTATGTGTTTGAATCAGAGGGAAAGAAAAGGAATACTTTGAAGGAATCTCAATTCCCGTGTTTTTCCTATTCCTATATTTTCCTATCCTGCGTTCCAAACGGGACATAATTCCTACATATTGGAATCCTATGAATCGAACAAAGCAGCGTAGGATTATTTCCTAAGGGACAAGATCCTTCACAAAAACTTTGAATTTTCTTTGAATCAAAGAAGGAATAAAATAAGGTTTCCTCTCTCAGGAAAAAAAGGAACTCCACCTCTTGGAGAAAAAAAAGGAACTCCACCTCTTGGAGAAAAAAAAGGAACTCCACCTCTTGGACAATTCACTGTGA
Organism: Avena eriantha; assembly: GCA_910589775.1. Classification (NCBI taxonomy): domain Eukaryota; kingdom Viridiplantae; phylum Streptophyta; class Magnoliopsida; order Poales; family Poaceae; genus Avena; species Avena eriantha. The sequence goes on from OU342746.1 coordinate 240,986,089, forward strand.
CGAGAGTAGCTACTACTAAAGTCTATGTCTAGTACTAGCTGTGGGGCCCAACCGTAGCACGTTATTTACAGGTAGTACTAATTAGTACAGTACAGTATCAATCTTTGCAGGTGCCTAAAAGGAAACAAAATAAAGCTCTATAGGTAATAAATGGCCATGGCAATTTCCAAGATACACAATCTTTTGCTTGTTCATTTTAATCTGGGCGACAACCGGAGGATAGAGGAGTACTAGCTTCTTCGTGTCTTGAGCCAATGAGCTGGAGTAGAAATTTGGATATCTAAAAACCTGAATTGTCATATCAAACCAATGCTCGTTGCATGCAGCTTGACCAAAAAGACTTACTGCACTATTTTACTCCGCGTCCGAAAAACTAAGGAGTACAAGAAGTACTAGTACACTAATGTTACACCGAGAGTTTTTTTGAACAGACACAGAGAGTTCCACATTAATCTTGTAGCGCCAAAAGCAGAAGTTGTGCCAATATATTATTGTAGTAGTCACGTCCAGGTTGCCTTACAGGGAAAAAATAGTATGATGAGCAACAAGATCTATCTATTTTTGTACTCCTATTTCTGTATACTAATAGTACTACTACATACTCAGGAACGGCACGAGCGTGTGCTCCACTAGTGCGCCTCAGCACGTAGGGTAATCCAGTACAGAATAGATCGTCATCGCATGGTCGCGTGATTATTATGCATTAGTCCATGCTCTAGTCGTGGGCACGTGCCGTAGCAGTAAAAAAATTGTGAAAAATAGATTACTCATAAATAATTACTCCCTCCATCCTAAAATAGTAGTTACTGACTTGGCTTTGTCTATATATACATATATTTCGACACATTTTCGTACTTAGATGCTCCCTCAGTTTCAAATTAGAAAGCATACTAGGTTTTATCGAAGTCAATATTTATAAAGTTTGACCAACTATATGTACAAACGTACTAACTTACATAATGTCAAACGCATATAATACGAAAACATGGTTCGTGATGATTCTGATAACATTGAGTTGATGTCGTAGATGTCCATATTATTTTCTAGATATTTAGGCTAAATTCCATGGCAGCCTATCCTGCACGCTGGACCCACGTCGATGCATCGTCCACACCAGCGCAATTTTGACGGCAATCTTGGTTCAAGACTTAAATCAAGTCGAATTGACAAGTTTGGACATAAAATTCCATAATCACTGAGTTAGATGACTAAAATCGAAGCATCGTAAGAAAGGTTAGTGTGTTTATCTCTGGTCCATGTCGTAGAAGTGAACAATTACATAAAGTTGTACTAAACCCCTAAATACTCCATAATAACATTAGCAGCAAACTTAGTTTACATCGAAAATGCATCCTTCCTAGTACCAAAAGAGAACCTACATGCGACTACTACTAGTAAACTAGAGTAGTAAAATAGTACTACTAGCGGTACTATTTATCTGCTAATACACTATTACAGTCTTGATCATCAGTCGTAGTTTAAGATTATTTTTTCCTGTCGATGCATATCTAGAAAGATACATGGGTGGACTGTCCAACCTTCATCAGGAACCCCGGCGGCACCCCGAGGTACGTCCTGAGCTTGTTGGACAGGAGGTTGGCCGGCGACGAGCTACTCGTTATCTCGATTACCGCATTAAGGCTCTCGACCATCGACAAGTCCGTCGACCCCGACGGGCCAGGCGCACACAGTTTCACTGTGCACCGCGGCCACAAGCACATGTCCTGCATGATGCACACCAAGGACACGATGACGGCCGGGCCGAGCATGCTGATGGTCAGGCCGAACACGGCACCGTCATCCCCATAGAGGAAGCGCATGAATCCCCTCGTGCTTGTTGGTGGTGGAGTCGGGATGAGGCAAAAGAAGGCGCTACCGTAGATGGCCCTGGTTACTATGACCCCGTGGGCCTCCTTCATGTGGGGAAGGAGCCCTGCCGGCGAGGCAATGAAATCACAGGCGGAAACAATGCAGGAGCACGGGCCGTGCGAGCACGCGATCTTGTGCTCGTCGAGCTTGTCGAAGGCGACCAAGATAAAGCAGCTGTCGTAGGGGCACTCAATCATCGCCTGAGACTGGACGGCGTCCACAACAGCCGGCTCACAGTCAAATCCGCCGACGCGGTACACGAACTTGTGGGAATAGTTACAGAGGGAAGATCGGCTCACCGACGTAGTGCCCGCCGGCCAGAAACCCGGGTTGGGCAGGTATACTGAAGAGTATACTGATTGAGTTTCGTACTGTACTTGTACGATTGTATAGGAATATGCTAGGCATGGGCGCACCGGCGGCAGCTTCACTTGGCCACTTTTTTCTTAGACAGTGTCCCACATGTTGTACATGCTTCATCAAAACAAAAAGGCTGCAGAAAGTTGACAGGTGAGTAATAAAGCACATGTCACGTTGTACTGTACCAGAAAGTATAGTACAAATAGAGGGAGAGACCAAAGCAAGAAGATCCAAGTGAGTGAGAGGCAAGAAGATCTACTCCTGGAGAGAGACGAAAAGCTTGCGGCCTGCTGCAGGGTGTATAGTGTTGCAGGGGAGAGACCGAGGACTACATGCATGTCTTCGACACCAACCTGTAATTTACTTTTTTGGTCTTATCAAATTTAAATGGTAATAGTAGTTGACATGGGTATACCCTACAGGTACTCGAGATTGGTATATACGGCCTGAATATGTAGAAGCCCACGGTGTCGCCAAGGCCCAAATGAAGAACTCGAGTAACCTACGGACTCTCGATTGCTTGAAGAACAAGAAGAAGCTCAAGACTAGAGTTTGAATACAACTTGTAACCGAATCGACCTGCTACCCGAGACCTAGCCTATCTATATAAAGGCCAGGAGGGGGTGGCGAGGAGGACACACGGAACCCTAGTTTCCACAACCCTTTCCAGATTGCATCTGCGCACCATTGTAGTCCTCGATTCCTTCAATAATACCACGAGCAGACAAGCAAGAGTAGGGACCTCTGCGAGGCCTGAACCTGGGTAAATCTTCGAGTCCCCTGTGTGCTTGTTTGCTAGCCGATAGATGTCTCCAACGCTCCCTCCTTCTCCAAAACCCAAGTCCATAACAATGGGCATTGATGAGTTAAATCCTCATCAATTGACGCCGTCTGTGGGAATTGGGAGTGATGATGTTGCGGCTTCTTCGGCCTCACCAACCGCGATCTACAACTCTGCAACAGCGGAGATCCCCCAGCTCTTCGGCGCGTTCGACTTCACTGTCCACACGCCAGCCACTCACCCGGCTTTCGAGTCTGTGGGCAACGGAATCAGCCTGGTGATCGGGAGCTTCTGCTTCCAAGTTGGTCAGATGGGCACGCTTCGCATGCCTGACTAGCCGACGGTACCATCAATTGCCCCAGCATCGTGGTTCCCCCCACCGATCGGCACCCTCAGTGAGCTCAACGCCCCGACAACAGCCGAGAATACGGTCAGCGACAACAGTCGCGACTCTGATCTGAGCGATCTGGCAACTGAAGATGGAGCTTACGGCTCCGGATCTGAGAGTTGCGGGAGCAGCAGCTTCCCCAAACACTTCATGTGCGCCGTCATCAACGCAAGCGACACCTCTGCCAATCGCGACAACACGGGCAACCATGGCAATGAAACCGACCCGCCTAATGGCGGCAACGGTGCCCCTGTCAACAACGGAGGAGCAGTCGAGCCTCCAACCATAACAAATGAGCAGACTGGCGAACACGTCGTGATCAAGCTCAATGAACTCAAGTGGGCTCGCTGTCGTGAGGCCCTACGGGGTAACCCTCTACCCTTTGGTTCCCCGCAAGAGCTACTAATGGGCTATCATTGGCTCCTGAAGGAAGAATTCAAGCGTCAAGTGCAAACACTCGCACAACTCAAGGCACGCAAAAGGCGGCAGATGAGTCGAGTCTTCGACGTGCTGGGCTCTCCTCCCACGGAGGATCCTCCTCAAAGGGCAACGAGTACATCACAAACAAGAGGAGATCTCGGATGGCCCATCTCACCGAGCAAGAACGCATAGAAGCTGCAAAGGTCCTCGACTTCAAGTCTATGACAGTTGATACACGAGGCAATGTGGTCCCCAAGACGCCGCAGGCTATGGCGATAGCAGCCACCATCTACCTCCTCAACAACCAGCCGCCAGCTGGAGATCCCCGAGCCGCCATGCACCGATCTACGATCGCGGGCTTGGGACTAATCGAGGCCGCCCTCGACAAGGAGCCAACACTGGAGCCGAAAAAAGGCAAAGCGTAGCAAAGCGCTACTCCTCACCCTCATCCAGCGACGACAGTCACGACCTGTCTCGACGCCGCCGCTCACGGCGATACGACCACGACTATGATGCGCGCGATGACCTCACGCAACGCAAGATCGACAAATCAAGGGCGCGACATGCTCGGTCGACTGACTCAGAATATGAAGATGTGGAGCTCTGTGGCACCAGATGCTTCAGTAGGGCCATCGAGCAAAAGCGAATGCCCAAGGGGTTTAAACTCCCGTCGGAGAACCCGAAATTTGACGGCCTGCAGGACCCAAATATCTGGCTAGAGGACCACATATCCTCCGTCAAGCTTCACGGCGGAAGTCGAAGCACAGCCATGCAATGCCTACAGCTACAGCTGTAAGGCGCCGCCCAAGCATGGCTCAACAACCTCCCACGCGGATCCATTCGCAGTTGGGAAGAGCTGGTTTACAGCTTCGTGCGCAACTTCAAGGGCACATACAAACGGCCCGCATCAATCGAAGAGCTGAGATGCTGCCAGCAAAGATCGGGCGATCGCTACGCTCCTACATCCAAAGGTGGTCCATCATCAAGAACTCCGCAGAGAACACCTCGGAGAATCGCGCGATTGACGCATTCAACGGTGGCGTGCGTCACATAGAGCTCAGGGAGGAGCTGGGCCACTCAAAGCCCAAAACCATCGACCACCTGATGGAAATCGCGAATCGCTAGGCAGATGGAGAAGATTCGGTGAAGAATCGTGTTCACTCCGACGAGGAGGCAGAACTCGAGCATAGACGCGACCGCTGAAGCAAACACCGCATGCGCATCTACGATGACCGCGATGACGTCAACATGGTCGCAGCTGGCTACGCCGACAGACGCGACGATAACCGCAACAACGGCTACCACAGCGGTGGATACCACAACTCCGGGAAAACCACGCAAGTGTGGCAACACCGCAATCATGATGAGGCACCCGCAACATCCATTGAAGACAAACTGACCGGGCCATGCACAATGCACTTCTACATCGACAAGCATGACGGAAAGAAGAAGTCCAGCAACCTCCTCAAGGTCTGCCGCGAGTTCCTCAAACTACATGAGGGACTGGTTCGGATGAATCGCAACACGGTCGAAAGGGGCTACGGAGCCGCGCCATGGCGCATGGCGCTCCGCCACCACCACCTGGACTACCCCCAAATGCAGTTGCGCTGGACCAGCACCTGGGAGGCGAACCATACCCACGGGCCATGGGTACCATGATGATCCAAAAGGGATGCCCCTCGAATAGGGTGCAGAAGGCCATCACTCGCCAAGTCCACTTGGCCACAAACTCGCTACCATCTACCACTGAGTACCTCAGTGGAAGCGAGTCATGCATCACCTTCGACAAGCGCGATCATCCGCCTCAAGTACCTCGTCCAGGCCATTGTCCCCTCGAACTTGAGGATTAAATCGGAGGTTTCGACATGAGCCACGTCTTCATGGATAGCGGAAGCGGCATCAACCTTATATTCGCGAGTACCTTGCGAGCAATGAGGATCCCTCTGACTTGCTCAGAAGCCCCGGACACAACATTCCACAGCATCATCCCAGGCAAAGGCGTGTATCCCCTTGGCAAAATCAGGCTCGACGTCATCTTCGGCATGCCGAAAAACTTTCGGCACGAGCGCATCCACTTTGAGGTCGTCGACTGGCCCTCACAGTACCACTGCATCCTCGGACGTGTCGCGTTAGCTAGGATCATGGCGGTGCCACACTACACCTACCTGTAGATGAAAATGCCAGGTCCTAATGGTGTCATCACAGTCAACGGGAGCGTCGAGAGATCCGATAGTTGCGACAGGGAATTCAACAGAATTTCCAAGTCCTTCGGCATGCAGGAAGAACTCACGAGACTAAAGGAGTCGACAGACAACAGTCTGCCTCCCCTGAGCCGGCTAAGTTCGCCCGATCTATCTTTCGACTCATCGGTGCACATAAAGAAAGTTCAGGTCCACCCATCGGATCCCGCAAAGACGACCCTCATCGCCAACAACTTGAGTCCCGCATAGGAACTCACGCTCATCGAATTCCTCCGTGACCACTGGGAAATCTTCGCCTGGTGTCCAGCGGACATGCCAGGAGTTCCCAGGGAATTCGCCGAGCACGCACTCAACATCAACCCAGACACAAGGCCAGTCAAGCAAACAATCCGGCGATTATCTGAGCCAAGAGCAAAGGCAGTCGGAATGGAGATCAATAGACTCCTCGATGCCAAATTCATACGCAAGATCAAGGAAAGCACTTGGCTCGCCAACACGGTGCTAGTACCAAAAAAGGACACGGATATCCTGCGGATGTGCGTGGACTTCACCTCTTTGAATAAGCATTGTCCAAAGGACCACTTCCCGTTACCGCGAATCGACCAGATCATCGACTCCACCGCAGGATGCGAGCGCCTCTGCTTCCTCGACGCCTACTCAGGCTATAACTAGATTCGAATGAAGGAGGAAGATCAAGAAAAAACAGCGTTTACAACGCCTTTTGGTGTGTTCTGCTACAACACATTGCCCTTCAGGCTAAAGAACGCAGGAGCCACCTACCAGCGGTGCATGCAGGCTTGCCTCAAGAACCAACTCGGTCGCAACTTTCAAGTCTATGTCGATGAAATAGTAATCAAGACCAAAGAGGAAGCCTCACTAATCGACGATTTGCGCGAAACCTTCGCCAACCTCGACCGCTACTGAATCAAGCTCAATCCGAACATGTGCGCCTTCGGCGTACCATCTGGGAAATTACTCTGGTATCTCATCTCCGCGAGAGGAATCGAGGCAAACCCGAAGAAAATAAAAGCCATACTGACCATGGAGAAGCCGAAAAACATAAGGGGCGTCCAGCAGCTGGCTGGGCGAATCGCGGCCCTCAGTCGATTTATCAGTCAGATGGGTGAAAATGAACTGCCCTTCTACCAACTCCTCCGCAAAGGTGACAAGTTTGAGTGGACCAATGAGGCGCAGGAAGCATTCGAAGACCTCAAGCGCCTGCTATCCACTTCGCCAGTACTGGTGACCCCACGAGAAAGGGAACCGTTGTTGCTATACATCTCCGCCACCAACCAGGTGGTTAGCACAGTGCTCGTAGTCGAACAAGCCGAGGAAAACAAGGTCCACGGAGTACAGCGCCCAGTATACTACCTCAGCGAGGTCCTCACGCCAACCAAACAGCGGTACCCGCACTACCAAAAGCTAGCATACGGCGTCGGCATGACTGCCCGACGACTATGCCACTACTTCCAGGAACACCCAATCATCGTGGTCAACGATTCCCTGCTGGGGCATATCCTTAATAACCCTGACACCACTAGGCGAGTCGCGCTTTGGGGAATCGAATTGTCTCCACGAGACATCACATACGAAAAGCGCGACGCAATCAAGTCGCGAGTTCTCCCTGACTTCCTCGTGCACTGGATGGAGAACCAGCTCCCCGAAAAACCAGATATGTCCTACCTCTGGACAATGCACTTCGATGGATCCAAGCGGAAGGATGGAGCTGGTGCAGGTTTCATACTGACATCGCCCCAGGGGGACACGCTGAAATATATCCTGTGAATGCAGTTCCCCGCCTCCAACAACGAAGCTGAATACGAGGCCCTGCTACACGGGATGAGGATGGAAAAAGCCTGCGGTGCCAAGAGGCTCATTATATACGGCAACTCCAAGCTGGTCGTCAACCAAACAATGCATGAGTGTGACACACTGAACGACAACATGATCGCCTACCGCGACCTCTACGACACACTCGAAGGGGATTTCGACGGTTCCGAGCTGCGGCACATAGGACGTGAAAGCAATGAAGAGGCCGACACACTTGCCAACATAGGCTCTACCTGTGCCCCATACCACCTAGGGTATTTCTCGAGCGCATCTACGAACGCTCCATCAAGACAAAGGCCGCAGAGAAGAAAACAAGCGCAGCAACGGACTCGGGGGCCACGCCACCCAATGAGCCAATGGCACTCGACGACTTGGAGCTGGATACAGGACTCGAAGGACCAATGAGCGTCATGATGATCAAGCCATCATGGACTCAACCGTACATCACGTACCTTCTCAGCAAGAGGCTACCGGATGATCCGACTGACGCACGGCACATCGCGCGGCGATCCAGGCAGTCGCTGTTATCAACGGTGAACTGTACAAGTGCAGCATCACAGGAGTACTCCAACGATGCGTCTCCACGGCCGATGGAAGAGCTTTTCTCCTTGACATCCATGAGGGAACCTGCGGACACCATGCCGGCAGTTGCGCCCTCGTAGCCAAAGCTCTACGAGCTGGATTCTACTGGCCTACGGCCATGCGCGACGCCAAGGACATCGTCCAGAAATGCAACGTGTGCCAGCGATTCGTGGATAAGCCACACGCACCTGGCGCAGAGCTCCGGCCAATTCCATTGGCCTGGCCCTTGGTGCAATGGGGACTCGACATGGTTGGCAAGCTCCCCAAGTCCTCACGAGGAGGCTACGTCTACCTCCTGGTCACAGTCGACAAATTCACCAAGTGGATAGAGGCCATGCAAGTGACCAATCAATCAGGGCACAACGCAGTCAAGTTCTTTGAGTCCATCGTCTACCGCTTCGGGGTGCCACACAGCATCATCACAGACAATGGGACGAACTTCACATCCAAGGAATCCCAAGAATTCTGCGAGAATCTGGGAATCAACATTAGCTACACCTCGGTAGCACATCCATAGACCAACAGTCAGGTCAAAAAAGCGAACGGGCTCGTCTGCGGCGGCATCAAGAAGCGACTCCTCCGGCTACTCGAACAGGCCGCGGGTTGCTGGCCAGACGAACTACAATCAGTACTCTGGAGCCTACGCACAGCTCCAAACAGTGCTACGGGGTACACCCCTTTCTTCATGGTGCACGGGGCTGAAGCGGTGCTACGCTCCGAAGTACGATACAAAGCACCGCGCGTGGTCACTTACAGCGAGTAGGAATCAACCCTGGCACTCGAAGACTCCGTCGACCTCCTAGACGAGGCAAGGGAAATCGGCGCGGAAAGATCAACGATCTACCAGCAGAACCTGTGTAACTACCACAGTAGGAGGCCACGCTCCAGATCCTTCGTCGAAGGTGACCTGGTCCTGCGACTGAAGCAGCAAGGGCATCTCAAGCTCGAGTCCCCTTGGGAGGGACCATACATGACTAAAGAAGTAATCCTAGGTGGCGCCTATCGCCTTCAAGATTTAGAGACAGGAGTCGCATACTCCAACCCCTAGAACATCGCGCAGCTGCGACACTTCTACCCTTAGTCGCTTTTTTACTTTTACATTGCAAATAAGGCTACTCAGCCAAGGCTACTTAGCCACACATTGTACATCGTACTATCCCGCGAATAAATAAAGCTAAATGCCCCAAAACTCTGTGTTTTCCTTTATTTTTTGCAACTTATCCACTCGGGGGCTGCGCCACCCTATACACATCTGTTCTACGAACTAAAACGCGATATCCTGAGTAGCTGGCACACCAATCAAAACCCTTGACAAACATCAACCCAGTTGCAACGCACCTGACAGGTTGACAAAGGACTGAGATAAATAAGCCAGGCTAATGAAAAGGAGTCGCATAGTGCAACGCACTCACAAAACATACACGCTAACAAGCTCTTTTATACATCATCAACAATCAATTATACACAACATATATACGAACTTTACAACATTGGTACAATTATGTGCAGGATACAAACTAAACTACTATTGCAACAAGAGAACGGTGGTCTGCTCCTCGAAGAAGTCGATGATCTCCTCTGCTGGGCGATCCACCGCCTGATAGTGCGGCACCATATTCCAAGCAGAACCCGTTGGTGGCACAGGTGGTCTAGCCGCAATTGCCGCAACGTCTACATCAGGCCTATGCAGTCGCACCAGCGATAGAGCGGCCTTGGCACCAGCCACCAACTGCTGTCTTACACACTCGCGGATCGCAGTCAAGTCTTGGAATTTGGCGAGGAGGGCCAGCAGGCTCGATGGAGCAACGTCCAGCGGAAACATCGTCCGATAAATGTTCTTCAAGCATGATTGCGACTTCTTCAGGAAGTGTAGCACTCACGACGCACGATCCTGCAGGGTCGCCAGTGCGATTGCACATTCATGATCCACCCAGAAGTATCCACTCTCCTAAAGCTGCTCTTGGGTCAAGTCATTCGTGCGAATGGCAATTCGATCCTTCTCATCCTGCGGATGGCGCGTGCTGACAACTATACAAAGCAAAAACGGAAGTATGAAGGCAGCAAACCACCGCGAGTGACTACAAGGAAAAGATAAGAGTAAGAAAGCTAACATTTAAATTGGTCGCCCAACTGCGTCACCTCCCCCAATAGATATTGTTTTCGGGTGGTGGCCTTCTCTGCCTTCGATTTCCATACACCTACGTTACCGCGGAGTATGAGCAATTCACGCTCCAACTGCTTCACGCGATCGTGGAGTCGCGAGAGCAGAGACAGCTCATCCACCCTTGAGCGTGGCGGTGCCAAAGTGTCATCAAGGGGTGGCGAATCCTGAGGTTTCCTCAGTGGTTCACTCAATGTGCCCTATCACAAGCCAAGCAAGAATCAATAAGAAGACTAAAGCGATGCATAGACAAAAGATTCGAGTGCATTCAAGATTAGCAAAAGTATCAGCAGATACACTCGCCAAAAGGCATGTTTTCGACAAGAGACATAAGCTATCTAACTATTACAAGGCTACTGGGGAGCAACTGGTTTCTTCGACTTAGACTTTGGCTTTGGGGGCCTCATCGAGTCTGTGGCGGTATCAGACGCCACGGCCTTCGCCGCTATTTTGGCTCGCTACAACTCCTCAGAGTACTTTGCAACAGTGTTGATCAGATGTGGCCCATATTTGCCACAAGCAGTCGCAAAAGGAGCAAAGACTACCCGCTTGCCGTCCGCGCTGACGGGCATCGCCTTTGAGACTGCCGCAGGATCAACTTTGACTCCGTGGGCTTGCACCATCACGAGTGACATTGACGCACCAGCCGCATAGAGCGAGTTCTTGAAGCCCGCAGGAACGCCTCCGGCAAGTGACTCCACCAGCTCATCAAGATTTTCAATCAACTCAGCCTTGGGTGTCATCTCCTCCTGAAGACGGCTGAGCACGCCCTTAGCCTTGGCAAGCGTACCCTGCATAGCAGCGCTGCGGTCTTCGAGTGCCGAGACATCACCCTCCAATGCGTCATCACGGCGGAGCGCCTATGCGTCAAAGCTCAGACCATTGGCCTCTACACAAGAATCAAGCATTGGCGCAACATCAGCAGCAAATAGCAACATCGAAGGCAATCGAAAAAGAGGCAGTTGGTAAAATTGCAGACCAGCAAATACCTGAGAGAGCCTTGGCAATCAAAAAAATCTGTTCTTCGAACAACTTCTCTCTAGCTGCGATGGAGGCAGGCAGATCCTCTTCGTGCTTTTGCGCCTCATCACGCGCCGCGGTTGTCTCATCGCGGCTCTTCACAGCTGCGGCGAGCGTCTTTTCCATAGTGGCGGCGTTGCGAAGAAGGGCATTATGTTCAGCTGCAAAACAAAACAAAAGGGATAGACTATCAGTCGACTACAAAACAACAATGCAGTAGAAGAAGAAGTAAAAGGCACTTACTTTCCACCACGCGATAGCGCGTATCCAGCATGGCATGCTGGCGACCCATCGCAAGCACCTGCTCCGCCAGGTGAGCGACTTCCTTCACAAGGAGCTGTCGTAAAAAGGAAAACAACAGAGGATCAATAGATGACATAGATAACATTGACTGCAACATCAGAAAAAAAGAGATACTACACTTACATGATCCTCCAATGACTCCGAAGTCGATTGATGAGCAGTCATCCGAGCAACCATCCGATGCTCCCCATCGTGTGGAGAGCTCGATGAGTTATGCCCGGAGTGGGCCGCCAATGGAGGAGAAGGAGCACGCTCAATCACTTTCTTGGCCGTGGAGGTCGCGACTCTCGATTCTTTCAGAAATTGGACGTCGCCAGAAGATGATGACGCCTGGTGACTGCAAGAACAAACCAACATCAAGAAAATGCAACTCCAAAGATGAACCAAAAAGGAACACTCGAATACTTACCAATCAAACTTATCAAAGTCGAAGGTTTGATCCCCCGACTCTGACGACGATTCCTTCGGCAGCCGCATCTTCTTGCGAGAGGATGGTGCCATGGCACTCACAGGAACGGTAGGGATTGGCGACTCTGCACCAACACCTGCACCTTCCAGAGTCGAAGGAGACGACGCATCCGAATCCTCGCTACACGAATGCTTGCGAGTATCCGGACTACTCGACTCGGGGGCTTCCTCCTCCACATCAGATGGGGCGGTCGACTCCGACTCGTCCTCTTCCACGGCTTCACGAGGGATAACCCCCTCAGGAAGAGGGGGCATACAGGGTGACACCACCCAATCCTGCATATAGACCATAATTTAGCACAAAGTCAAGAAACAGCAAAGAAGCAATCGACAAACAAAGCTACTACGTAGCACAACTGTACCTCAGGAGGAGGGTTAGCAGCATCGAATGGAGGAACGACTGGTTCAGTGGGGAGCACATCCTTGACGGTGTACTTGGTGACCAGTCACACCCTTTTGTCTACCTCACTCGCGGACATGCCATCGGCAGACACGCGAGTGACATCGTCCGCGCCAGCCCACTGAAACATGGGGTGGACTCTGGCCTGCAGGGGCTGGACGTGACGGCGCAGCCATGTGCGAATGAGGGCGCAACCTCCCTCCTCTTTGCCCATGTGACTCTCGAGGTCGCAGACGCGCTCGTACAACACATCTGTCTCCACGGACTCGCCGGGGATAATCACATTCTTCCAGGAGCGCCTCCTCTTGCACGGCGTCGTGGGTCGAAGGGCGTGAGTCCGTAGTGGTCTCCGTCGGCCTTCTGGTCGCGGACGTAGAACCACTTGTCCTTCCACCCTTGGACGGACATCATCAGCTTGATGTCGAAGTACGTGGCGGATGGATCGATGTGGATACCGCAGCCGCCTACATCGTAGACTACGGAGCCAGACGCCGATTGGCGCTTCAACTTGAAGAGGCGCTTGAAGAGGCCGAAGTGCGACTCGATTCCGAGCCAAGACTCGCAAAGGATAATTTAGCAAGCTGCGTGGAGGATGGAATTGGGGGACAGCTGATGGAGCTGGAGCCCGTAAAAGCAGAGAAGGCCCCTGAAGAAAGGATGCAGGGGCAACGAGAGGCCGCGAATGAGGAACGCTAGGAACATCACCCGAAAAGGGGCAGGAGGAAAGGGGATTACCTCGCTGCCAGGGATGCGCGTGTCAGCGACTGCGGACGACAAAACTCCATCTTGGCGAAGAAGACGAAGCACTGAGGACTTGATCACAGATGGACACCACGCGCCATTCGTGACGTGAGTGCCCGTGCCCTTCTTCTTTCCGCCGCCGGCGGTGCTGGTGCCTACAGCGGCGGAGCCGCCCTTCTTCTTCATCTCAGTAGCAGCAGTAGTAGCGGAATCGGCCACAGCACCTCCCTTTTTCTTCCCCATTCCGCAGCGGCGATGTGACCGGAGAAAGTAGCTGGGAAATACGTGGAGTTGGTCCAGCGCCAAGAAGGAAAGGAGCGCAAAGAAGCAGAGGAACAACGGAAATGGCGATGGAGGCAAATGATGAAAAGAAGTAGATGTGAAATTTACCATCGCCGCATTGCTACTTAACCCCCTAGAAGATGCAATCCAACGGCTCAGAAAAACCCTATCAGACGCGTGGCGTTCATCGCGCTCGACACGTGGAGGACCTGAAGTGCGAACCGTCCCCCACTACTCCCATTACGCGCAGAAATCAAGGAGGCATAGTTAAAATAAAGATTACGCACGCCCGGTCAAATCAGAGCCAGGAAATGGGACCCACCGCTCATCACGTCCCGTCAAACTCGCTCACGCGGGCAATTGAGGTCATGGAATCGTTAGCACTGACGTCATCAAAAACTACGCAACAGAAGACTTTGACTACTTTAGTCCTTGCTTGAGTCTTCGACTCCACCAAGCACTCGGGGGCTACTCCCATAGGGAGCGCTGGTCGCGCACCCTATGATTTTTTTCTTCTTCTTTTTGCAGGAACATGGACAATCAAAGCAAACCCAACCACTCGAAACACGGTTCGACAATGGACATGGGTTACTCCCATAGGGAGCGCCGGAAGAAAATTCGACTGAAACAAGCAAACAAAAGACGACAACAGTCACAAAAGTTCTTTAGTCCTTGCTTGAGTCTTTGACAAACCAGGCACTCGGGGGCTACTCCCCATAGGGAGCGCTGGTCGCGCGCCCTATTATTATTTGTCCAAAGTATTATGTGTTGATAACATCTACACTCAAAGCTTAGGGCGACACCGCCTCATGACTTTTCCCTACAAAGAGACTGCGTCTCCTGGGTCACCCGAATCGTCTCCGCGATGATAAAAATTCGGATGCCGGGCTTACAGCGTGAAGATAAGACCTGAATAAGGCCTGGCAACGCATTTTCTGTGCACTACCAGAAATATATCCGTGCCTACAGGTACGATGAACATGCCTTGACGGACGCGTCGAGTGCTCACACCCATATACTGGAATTCGACTCCTGTAAGACCTCCGTGGCTTGAGCGAATTACACCAGCATTTTTCCGGATTCGAGTCCGGGGACTCGAGTTCGAGTAGATTGTGTTGTTTTACCCTAAGGTAGTTAACTGATACCGATACATCGGTTAAATCAGGCATGCACATCAACGATCCCTATGACACAAAACAGAGCAGTCAAAAATATACTCATTCATGCACTCGAAAGGCTTCATAAAAGTCCCTAGTCGAATCTGCGATTCCACTGGACATTCAGGGGCTACTGACATGGGTATACCCTACAGGTACTCGAGCTTGGTATATACGGACTGAATACATAGAAGCCCACGGTGTCGCCAAGGCCCAAATGAAGAACTCGAGTAACCTATGGACTCTCGATTGCTTGAAGAACCAGAAGAAGCTCAAGACTAGAGTTTGAATACAACTTGTAACCGACTCGACCTGCTACCCGAGACCTAGCCTATCTATATAAAGGCTAGGAGGGGGAGGCGAGGAGGACACACGCAACCCTAGTTTCCACAACCCTTGCCAGATTGCATCTGCGCACCATTGTAGTCCTTGATTCCTTCAATAATTCCACGAGCAGACAAGCAGGAGTAGGGACCTCTACGAGGCCTGAACCTGGGTAAATCTTCGAGTCCCCTGTGTGCTTGTTTGCTAGCCGATAGATTTCTCCAGCGCTCCCTCCTTCTCCAAAACCCAAGTCCATAACAATGGGCATTGATGAGTTAAACCCTTGTTAGTAGTAGTACTACATCTTACAACAAATCAGACAAACTAGTACTGCATTTATTTGTGGTACTTTTTTTGAGAAATTATAATTAGTAGTAGTACTTAGATATGTGAAAAACCAATCCAAGTTACTACTCCAATAGAGAGTGCGATCACTCTGTTTTATGGATTCTTGTTTACTAAACGTACTAGTAGTAAAAGCTAGAATGTAGATTGTTTCAGAACAAATTTTGGCTCTACAATATCTAGCATACGCGCAAACCTCAAAAGACACTTCATTGCTTAGTTTCAGGGATCTTGTGCTAAATACATAGACTTGGATGTAATTTTCATTTTTATGAGGTCCTTGATGTAACTTGTACTTCCACAGACCGCATATTAACTAATAAAGCACCTCGCTCCTATGGGACCTACCACAATTAAAAAATAATTACACTGCCCTGATTATCAGACAAAGTGGAACATGGTTTCGTATAATTCCAAAATTTTAAGAAATAGGATGTTTCAAGCTTCCCAGCTAACATTGCACACTTTAGTGACTTTTTGCCGATTTAACGAAATTAGGTCAAATATTTCCTACACAAGTAAGGGCAATTGATTGCTATTGAATTAAATATATTTTTAGAGGTAGATGGGTGATGTAGTAAACAATGTCATCGGTGTTAGTTTCCAACTATCACGAAAGAACATTTAATTCTCAATTTTTCGAGTGATGACGAGATTGTTCTTTTACGTAAAGAAACTCCGAAGAATATGGATCTGAATACCAGAAGATAAGTTTTCAGATATAATGAGTGGACCAACATGTTGTGTTGACGATACCCATGTTTGATGAGCTTTCAAACTTCCAATCTAACTCCGCCAACTTGAATGACTTTATGCCAATTATTTATCGAATTTAGGTTAAATTTGAACTACAAGTGAATTGTAGGTTGCTCTGAAAGTTTTATGAAAACTCTTCTGGAGGTACCTATTTAGGGGACAATTAATATATCATAAACCACCAAGAGTTTTGATGACATGTTCAACTTCATGCTAAGATTTCGCCTCTTGGCAGTTTAACAAAATTAGGTCAAACTTGAGCTCCAAGTAAGCGCAAAAGATCGCTCTTGAATTAAATGTTTGTCGATATTTGAATGACTTCCTAGCTAACTCTGCCCATTTGAATGACTTTATGTCGATTTATCGAAATTAGGTCAAATTTGAAACTACAAGTAAATTGTAGGTTGCTTTGAAAGTTCTACGAAAAAGCTTTTGGGGGCACCCATCGAGGGGTCACAATGAATATGTCAGAAACCACCGAGAGACGATAGTTTCAACTTTTTCTAAGATTTTGCATCCTGACTATTTAACGAAATTAGGTCAAACTTGAGCTACAAGCAAGTAAGCGCGATAGATTTCTCTTGAATTAAATGTCTTTTCTAGGATAGATGGATGCATCTTCTTGTAGTAAACAATGCTGTCAATGTGAGTTTGCAACTATCGGTAAAGAACATTCTCAATTTTTTGAGTGATATCGAGATTATTCTCTCCTATAAAGGAAGTCCGGAGAATAAGGATCTAAATGCCACAAGCCAAGTTTTCACACATATATAGTGGACCAACATATTGTACGTATGATTTCCCATGTTTTATGAGTTCTCAAATTTCCTATAGCTTATCGCTCTGCCCACTTGAATGACTTTATATGTCGATTAATCAAAATTAGGTCAAATTTGAACTATATACTACAAGTTTTGTAGGATGCTATGAAAGTTATACGAAAAAGCTTTTCGAGGTACCCATCGGGGGTTCACAACCAATATAGGAGAAAGAACCGAGAGTTTTGACAACTAGTTTGACTTTATGCTAAGATTGAGTCATGACACTATTTAACGAAATTGAGTCAAACTTGAGCTACAAAGTAAGCGCAATAGATTGCTCTTGAAATATATGACTTTTCAAAGGTAGATGGGTGTATTTTCCTGTAGTTAATAATGTCGTCGGTGTGATTTTTCAACTATCAGGAAAGAACATTCAATTCTCAATTTTTCGAGTGATGACGAGCGAGGTTGTTCTTTTCTATAAAGAAATGTCCGAAGAATATTGGATTTGAATGCCGGAAGCCAAGTTTACCGACATATATAGTGGACCAATATGTTGTACCAATGATTCCCATGTTTTATGAGTTTTCAAACTTCCTAGCTAACTTTGCCCATTTGACTGAATGACTTTATGTCGATTTAAAAAAATTAGGTCAAATTTGAAACTTCAAGTACATTATAGGTTGCTTTGGTAGTTTTACAAAAAAAAATTTGGAGGTAACCATCGACGGGTCATAATTAATATATCATACCAAGAGTTTTGATGATAGGCTCAACTTATTGCTAAGATTTTGCATCTTGACAATTTAACAAAATTAGGTCAAACAAGATCTACAAGTAATTAAGCGCGATAGATTGCTCTTGAAATTAAAATGTATTTTTAGAGGTAGATCGGTGTATCTTGTTGTAGTAAACAATGTCGTCAATGTGAGTTTCCAACTATCAGGAAAGAACATTCAATTCTACATTTTCCAAGTGAATATGAGCGAGGTTCTTTTTCGTAAGAAGTCCAGAGAATATTGGATGTGAATGCCACGCCGAGTTTACATAAATATATAGTGGACCAACATGTTTTACCAACGATTCCCATGTTTTATTTATGAGTTTTCAAACTTCCTAGCTAACTCTACCCATTTGACCGAATGACTATATGTCGATTTACCAAAATTAGGTCAAATTTGAAACTACAAGTAAATTGTAGGTTTCTTTGAAAGTTTTAAGAAAAAATCTTTTGGTGGTACCCATCGAGGGGTCACAATTAATATATCTAAAAACAACGAGAGTTTTGACAATAGGTTCAACTTCTTGCTAAGATTTTGCATCTTGACAATTTAACAAAATTAATTAGGTCAAACTTGAGCTACAAGTAAGCGCAATAGATATCTCTTGAATTAAATGTCATTTCAGAGGTAGATGGGTGCATTTTCTAGTAGTAAGCAGTGTCGTGGGTGTGAGTGTCCAACTACCAGGAAAGAACATTGAATTCTACGTTTTCCAAGTGAAGACGAACGAGGTTAGTTGTTCTTTTCCGTAAAGAGATGTCCAAAGAATATTGGATGTGGATGCCACAAGCCAAGTTGACAGACCTATATATATATATATACCTCTGCTATTCAAGAACCGGTTCCTGAATAACTATTCAGGAACCACTGTTTCATGTCACGTGAATAGCAGGAACACCTTGTTAACTTCCACGCGAACACGAGTTAACTTTGTGTTCTTTGAAGTTAACTTCCAGTATGTAGTACTAATAATAAATGTTAACTTTCCATCTGTGCAAGTTAACTTCCGCGAACTTCTTAACTCCCCCTGTTTATACAAGTTAACTTCCACTTTAATGCTAGTTAACTACCTGACGGAGCACCTATTTTTCTTTCAGGCGAACACACAGGAACCCCTTGTTAACTTTCACGCAAAAATGAGTTAACTTCTTTTTCTTTTCAAGTTAACTTCCAGTCTGTAGCAGAAATAATAAATGTTAAACTCCACCTATGCAAGTTAACTTCCGCGAACTTCTTCACTGACCCTTGTGTATAAGTTAACTCCCTCTTTTTATGCTAGTTAACTTCCTAACGAAGCATCATTTTTTCTTGTTTTTTTGTAGACTGAATATTAACTTTGGCATGTGCAAGTTAACTTCCGCGACCCTTCTTAACTTCCCCGTGTGTACAAGTTAACTCCCTCTTTTTTATACTAGTTAACTTTCTGAAGGAGCACTGAAGAGGGGGCCTAACGATAGGGAGGGGAGGAGGAGGAAGAAGGTAGTTAGGTGGGGAGGAGGGCGCGGCGGGTGATACATTGCGAATGTATCTATAATTTTTGATGTTCCATGCTTGGTTTTATCCACTTTCTTGTGTTTTGTTCCAACTTTGGAGTACTTTTCATATGATTTCTTGGCCTAAACTATTAAAAAGAGCCACAGTGCCAGCTGCCTGTTTTCTGATGTTTTTGGTTCCAGGAAAGTCAGAAAATGAATATTCTCGGAATTGGATGGGACAAAAGCCAAAGTGCCTATTTTTCGGATGTCATCAAGTGCCATAATACGAGACGGAGAGGGGCCAGGGGGCCACCACACCACCTGGTCGTGCGGCCAGGCCTGGCCCGCGCCAGGGGGTGGTGTGGCCGCTCCCGACTCCCCCTTGGCCTCTCCTTCCGACTATATATTGCCCTCGGGATGAAAATGCTAAGTGCCCAATCAAAAACCCACGAAAGAGTCTGTAGCCGTCGTCATCTCCATCCCTAGATTGGGAGGGATCTGAAGCTCTTCCCGACAACCTGCCGGAGAGGGGAATTCACCCTGGAGGCCTTCTTCATCATCATGCAAGCCTCCGGTGTGATGCGTGAGTAGTTCATCCTTGGACTACGGATCCATGTAGTAGCTAGATGGCTGGTTCTCCTCCTTTGTGCTTTCATGTCTAGATCTTGTGAGCTCCGTTCATGATCAAGATCATCTATTTGTAATTCTGCATGTTGTGTTTGCGGGGATCCGATGGATATTGAGATGCTATTTCAGATTGATTATTGATTCTATCATGTCTTTGTTATTTGTGATATTGCATGCTTTCCGTTGTTAGTAGCTATCTTGGCCAAGTAGATATTAGCAACTCCAAGAGTTAGTATTTATGCTCGATAGTTGGTTCATGCCTCTGGTAATCTGGGGAAGTGACAGAAATCTCTAAGGTAGTAGATGTGTTGTTGCTACTAGGGAGGAAACAACAATCCTTTGTTCATAGAAAAATCGTATTGTTTACTTTACACGCAGTTCGTAAAGCAATAATCTATTGCTTGCAACTTAATACTGGAGGGGGTTCGGATGATAACCTGATGGTGGATTATTAGTCATAGATGCAGTTGGATGGCCGCCTATGTATAATGTTGTAATGCCCAATCAAGTCTCAAAGGAGTCAAGATGATTAGTATATGCATGTATTGCTTTCTCGGTGTTTGTCAATTGCCCCGCTGTAATTTGTTCACCCAGCATGTTATCTATCTAAGGAGAGCCACCTCTAGTGAACTATGGATCCCGGTCCTCTTTCTTTACATAAAATCTATAAACTATTTACTGCTTTGTGTTTACTTTTTGCAAACTTTTACTTCTCTCCATTCGATACTTTTAATCCTTTGTTTACCACAAAACACGGTTAGATTGACAACCTCATCACAAGTTGGGGACAAAGTTTTGTGGTTGTGTTGTGGAGGTCTTCACGTTGCTACTAGCACCGGTAGTGCCCCTGCCAAAGCTCAGCTACTAACACCTTTGGGGTGTTTCCTTGCTCCTACTGGTTCGATTAAACCTTGGTTTCATAACTGAGGGAAACTTGTTGCTGTGCTCATCATAACTTCCTCTTGGGGTTCCCAACGAGCTCTACATCAACACCGCCATCAATCATTTTTCTGGGCGCCGTGCATTGAGCCATCAAGCATTTTTCTGGCGCCGTTGCCGGGGAGTCAAGGACATCTTCACAAGGGGAGTCCCTCATAACCAATCTCTTTACTTTGTTATTTTTGTTTTTCTTAGTTTCTTTTTGCTTTGTTTGTTTGTTTTGTTATAAAAACACAAAAAAATAGTTTTACTTGTTCGCTTTCTTATTTGAAAAACACAAAAAAAATTAGTTCCTATCTTGAGTTGCTACTATGTCTAGCCTTGCTCCAGTCACTATGTCACCCAAGGAAATGGTTTTCACTTTTAAACAAGGAATTGAAGAAAGTTTTAAGGAAGCTTGGGCTAGAATCTCTGATCTACATGAAAAAACTAAGCCTAAAATGACTCAAAGCTTGTTCCTTAGCAGTTTTTACCTCGGAATTGCTCGTTGCTATAGATATGCTTTAGATGCTATTGTGGGAGGAGATTTCCTCCAATGTAATGAGGATGATGTTATTAATGCTATAAAGAAATTGATCCTCACTTATAACTTGCCTAGCCAAACTGATATTTCTTTCGCAAAAATATTTGCTAGGTTGAACACTCTTGAGACTAGCACTACTAGCTTAAAAGATTGCTATAATACGCTTAGGGAGCATCACAATTATGTTCCAATAAATTCTGAACCATCAAAGTGGCTCCCTACGGTAAAGATAGAGATAAACACTGAAACTTTTCAAGCTCGCTGTGATATCATGTCTGAATTTTGTCTTATGCCCAAGATATTGATGAATCTTTGAATCTTTGGGGGCTTACTGAAGGAGTAAAAGAAATATCTCTTGCTAATAATGCTACCATATTACCTCTTGGAGTAGCTGAAGTAGTGTTTACAAAGATCCTTGGGAAAAAGATTTCTATTGATTATCTTGTTATTGAATGTGTAGGAAAAGGACAAATTACACTTGGAAGATCCCTATTAGAACTCCTAGGAGCAATAATAGATGTGGGAAAAGGACCATGTACCTTTATTCTCCACCAAAAAATCATATTTTCCCCAAGCTTAAGAATAAAAGTAAGAGAGGTAAGGGCAAGAAATTTGGTCTTAATGCTTCTTAATTTGAGAACACTTGATTCTTTTTCTTGCTTCTTATACCTAACTTAAAGGCGTTAAAGAAAAGTACTTATTGCGAGATAACCCAAAAGTTTTAGATGAGTCTTGGAAGTTATTAGCTCTGTAATAACCTCTCCTTATCCTTTTTATTTGCTTTTTGTGCCAAGAGTAACCTCTAATGAGAGAGAAGTAATGACTGGGAAAGTTGCGGTCCCGAAACAGATTTTTGTGCTTCACCATAAAATTTCTTGAGAGAGCTCTGTATGTACGAATGAGCTGTAATTTTTTGTGCTTCTGACCCCGGTTGTTATCTAACTTTCGATAGTTCAACACTTTTTGAGTTGAGCAATAGAAGATCTTAGAAAAAATTCGTCATTACCTGTTGGTCTGTTTTGACAGATTTCTGCCATTTTCTGCATTTGCTTCTTGTTGATTCCTTTTTGAGTTCTTTTGGGGAATTGAGATTTTTGAGGGAAGTGCTACAGTATCTAGTGTTCTAATGTAAGTTTATTTGGTGTTAGAACTGAACCTTAAGACTTATTTATCTTAAGTGCACTAATGTTCCTAATAAAGATTGTGTGAAGTTTTGTATGAAGGAAAAATTTCAGGTGTATGGAAGGAATGGGTAATGAGATGAAGAATGGACTAAAGCTCGAGCTTGGGGATGCCACGCGTGTCACCCCAAGAAATATCCAAGAAGTACAAGCGTCAAAGCTTGGGGATGCCCAAGGCATCCCCTTCTCATCAATAAAAATTCCAGGTTTCTTCCAAACGCTTCATTTTTATTGTTTCATGCACAGTTGTGTTGTTCTTGGAGCGTCTTATTTTTTGTTTTAGTTTTGGTTTTTCGTTTTCTTTTGTTTTCTTAGTTTGATGAATAAATTGGTTGGACCCCCTCTTTCATACATTGGTTTGCAAATAGTTTGGTTTGGTTTGGAAAAGAGTAGGAAAGTTCATACTTATGTGGTAAAAAGAGCTTGTTTTTGAATGTGGCCTATGCTTTGTCATGCCATGCTTGATATTGTTTTGGCTTTATGCTTAGTATTCTTTGTTGTAGCATGCCTTGTTATAAACAATTGAGATTGCTTAATGTGCCTTTGATGAATCATGCGTTGTTTTAGCATATTAAAGCATAGTATAGTGGTATTCTCCTTTGATGCTTTATTTGGGTTGACTTGGCGCATGTCACACCATGTTATGACTATCTCAAGTCACCATAGCCTTTATGATCCTTTAGTTTTCAACTTGTAGTATCACTTTATGCTTTAATCAATGATGTTTTGTCGCTCTGCATGATTATGGCCATTATTGCTCTCTTAGTTTGTCGCTCCTAGTCTTTTGCTAGCCTCCATTATGAGTTCCACTCATGCATCCAACTCCCTAAACCAAGTTATTCCAAAGAGTCCACCATACCTACCTACTAGCTCATGCTATTCCAAGTATATTCATGCTTTTGTTTACCTTCCAAATTAAACTTGTTATGAGAAAACTAGTGAAAGCTCTCACGAACTTGATGGCACACCTTACTTTTTGCATCTAATAAACTTGAACCACTGGGTCCTTCTTTGTTGTGTATATGCTTGCGCTTTATAAGTTGAAATTAGCAGAACCATGTTTCATGGGGAACGCTTTCAACATTGCACTTGTACTTTGTACCCCGTTGATATCATGTTCTTTTGCTTACGGATCCTGGCAGTGTGAAATAAAAGTGGAACTTGTAAGATCATGGATTTTGTATGTGTGTTAGAGAAACGCCTAGGCCGCTAGCCAAAGCCATGCCTAATCGTGGTGGAAACTTGCAGCATCACCATAATGATCACTCTATGAAGCATCCTCAATAAAAACCTATGCAAATAGCAAATAAAAAGATCGTTGAGATGCTCATTGTCTGCTTGCCTTGTCATTTTGATTATGCGAAAGCTCCCGTATCATGTGCAAGGGGTACCCCGTTGGCGGTTCTTAATGATACACATATACTTACAATGACAAGAGCTTATTCGTGACTGAAGTTGAGTAGCATGAGGATCGGTCTTCGTAAGTAAGGGGCATGAGATTTTGGTTTATAACTTGTCAAGCATGTCCTCTTAGAAGTGTCACTTTAACCTTAATCACCTTAAAGATGCTTATGATAGGGGCAATGAGATCTGAAAGCTATAAGTACCATAATTTTTGGAAGCTCTTTATGAGACTTGAATCCCTACTTCCTTTTACAAAAGGCCTTTCTTCCACCATTATATTGAGTCTCCACCTTCTATCTTTATGCACCTACTTTGAGAGCATAGTGGCCATTCTTAGTTCTATGTGCATTGTCCGAAGACTAGTTGATTGATGCATACTTGTTATTGCTTGTTTTAAACTATTGTATCTAGTCACTCTTATGAACTTTGAAGGTGTCCTATGCATTTATATTTGCTACTCTATTGAGGGACAAGCTGAATACTATTATGCTATGTTTTCTTTATTTGAAACAAACAAACGTCTCGCAAAGCATTGTTATTCATGAATCTTTTGTTTTTGCCTTTTCATGTTGCATCATAGTATCTTTGCTTATTGCTAGAACTTTGTATTTCATGTTATGATTGAAGTACTATGATCCCAGATTTGAATGTTTTATAAATACTTTGATCAAGTTTATGATGGTGCATGTCACCTCAAAAAATATTCTTTCTTTTTATCACTTACCTACTCGAGGACGAGCAGGAGTTAAGCTTGGGGCTGTTGATACATTGCAAATGTATCTATAATTTTTGATGTTCGATGCTTGGTTTTATCCACTTTCTTGTGTTTTGTTCCAACTTTGGAGTACTTTTCATATGATTTCTTGGACTAACCTATTAACAAGAGCCACAGTGCCAGTTGCCTGTTTTCTGCTGTTTTTGGTTCCAGGAAAGTCAGAAAATGAATATTCTCGAAATTGGATGGGACAAAAGCCAAACTGCCTATTTTTACGGATGTCATCAAGTGCAAGAATACGAGACGGAGAGGGGCCAGGGGGCCACCACACCACCTGGCCACGCGGCCAGGCCTGGCCCGCGCCAGGGGGTGGTGTGGCCGCTCCCGGCACCCCCTCGGCCTCTCCTTCCGACTATATATTGCCCTCGGGATGAAAAACCTAAGTGCCCGATCAAAAATCCACGAAAGATTCTGTAGCCGCCATCATCTCCATCCCTAGATCGGGAGGGATCTGAAGCTCTTCCCAGCACCCTACCGGAGAGGGGAATTCACCCTGGAGGCCTTCTTCATCATCATGCAACCTCCGGTGTGTGCGTGATTAGTTCATCCTTGGACTACAGATCGATGTAGTAGCTAGATGGCTGGTTCTCCTCCTTTGTGCTTTCATGTCTAGATATTGTGACCTCCGTTCATGATCAATATCATCTATTTGTAATTCTGCATGTTGTGTTTGCGGGAATCCGATGGATAGAGATGCTATTTCAGATTGATTATTGATTCTATCATGTCTTTGTTATTTGTGATCTTGCATGCTTTCCGTTGTTAGTAGCAATCTTGGCAAAGTAGATGCTAGCAACTCCAAGAGTTAGTATTTATGATCGATAGTGGGTTCATGCCTCTGGTAATCTGGGGAAGTGACAGAAATCTCTAAGGTACTAGATATGTTGTTGCTACTAGGGAGAAAACAACAATCCTTTGTTCATAGAACAATCGTATTGTTTACTTTACACGCAGTTCGTAAAGCAATAATCTGTTGCTTGCAACTTAATACTGGAGGGGGTTCGGATGATAACCTGAAGGTGGATGATTAGTCATAGATGCAGTTGGATGGCGGTCTATGTATAATGTTGTAATGCCCAATCAAGTCTCAAAGGAGTCAAGATGATTAGTATATGAATGTATTGCTTTCTCGGTGTTTATCAATTGCCCCGCTATAATTTGTTCACCCAGCATGTTATCTATCTAAGGAGAGCCACCTCTAGTGAACTATGGATCCCAGTCCTCTTTCTTTACATACAATCTATAAACTGTTTACTTCTTTGTGTTTACTTTCTGCAAACTTTACTTCTTTGCATTCGATACGTTTAATCCTTTGTTTACCGCAAAACACGGTGAGATTGACAACCTCATCGCAAGTTAGGGACAAAGTTTTGTGGTTGTGTTGTGCAGGTATCCACGTTGCTAGTAGCACCGGTAGTGCGCCCTGCCAAAGCTCAGCTAGTAACACCTTTGGGGTGTTTCCTTGCTCCTACTGGTTCGAATAAACCTTGGTTTCATAACTGAGGGAAACTTGCTGCTGTGCTCATCATACCTTCCTCTTGGGGTTCCCAACGAGCTCTACATCAACACCGCCATCAAGCATTTTTCTAGGCACCGTGCATTCAGCCATCAGCGGGGCGCGGCCAGAGGGCGCTCGAGGCGGAGGAGGCCGGTGGCACGCAGGGAGGAAGGTGGCTGGTGGCGCGCGGGGAGGAAGGTTGTTGGTGACGTGCGGCGGAGGAGGCCTGCAGGGAAGATGGCGTGGTGGCGCGCGGGCCGGAGGGCCCCCAGGGTGGAGGATGCCGGCGGAGTGCGGGGAGGAGGATTGTCGGTGGCGCGGGGCAGAGGAGGCCGGCAGTGCGTGGATCGGATGAGGTAGGTGGCGCGCGGGGTAGGAGAATGGGGTTGACGACGCGGGAGAGGAGGAGGACGAAAGGTAGTTTAGGTGGCGGCTGCTAGATAGTTATCTAGGAACCTCTTAAGGGGGTGTTTCTGAATAGTCCTATCGTATATATATATAGGAAAAATCCTTCTTACTCCCGGGTGTAACTACACCCACGCCTCATATACTACCTTACGAAAGTATTTCTAATACTTTATCTATTTGAATATATATATATATTCAGCACCCAGAATAGTTATTTTGCACCCCACATATTTTTGAGGATCGACAACATGTTGTATTTGTGATTCCCATGTTTTATGGGTTTTGAAGCTTCCTATAGCTAACCCCACACATTTGAATAACTTTATGTCAATATCTCGGAATTAGGTCAAATTTGAAACTACAAGTAAATTGTAGGTTTTGCTTTGATGGATTTACGAAAAAGCTTTTAAACGTACCCATCGATGGTTCAAAATTAATATACCAGAAACCAGCGAGAGCTTAGATGATAGGTTCAACTTCTTGCTAAGACTTTGCATATTGGTAATTTAACAAAATTAGGTCAAAGTTGAGCTAGCTACAAGTAAACGCCATAGATTTCTCTTGAATTAAATTTCTTTTCATAGGTAGATCATCGGTGCATGTTCTTGTAGTAAGCAGTGTCGTTGGTGTGAGTTTCCAACTATCAAGAAAGAACATTCAATTCTACATTTTCCGAGTGAAGAATACGAGAGAGGTTGTTCTTTCTCCTGAAGAAAAGTCCGAAGAATATTGGATCTCAATGCCACAAGCCAAGTTTACATACATATCCAACATGTTGTACCAACGATTCCCATGTTTTATGAATTTTCAAACTTCCCAGCTAACTGTGCCCATTAGGATGACTTTATGTCGATTTATCAAAATTAGGTCAAATTTGAAACTACAAGTACTAGTAAATTGCACATGCCCTGCGCGTGAGACTCGAATAATAGACATCTGGCATACCATCACTATATAAAATTATAATAGGCAAAGCGGAAAAATATAATAGGAAAAATTTGAACTACTACAAGTAAACTATGTAGGTTGCTTTGAAAGTTTTACGGAAAAGATCTTAGAGGTACCCATCGGAGGGGCGCGCGGGGGGGGGGGAATAAATATACTATCAAGAACCAAAAGAGAGTTTTGACGGTAGGTTCATCTTCTTGCTAAGATTTTGTGTCTTGACAGTTTAATGAAATTAGGTCAAACCTGAGCTACAACTAAGTGCGATAGATTGCTCTTGAATTTAATGAAATTAGGTCAAACTTGAACTACATGTAATAAATTGTATATTGCTTTGAAAGTTTTATGAAAAAAGCTTTTGGAGGTACCCATCGAGCGGTTAATTAATATATTAGAAACCACAGAGAGTTTTGATGAGTGGTTCGACTTCTAGCTAAGATTTTGCATCATGAAAATTTTAAACACCTTTTGAAAATGATCACATGAAATAGGGAGAGAGGGGAAATGATATTTCTAATCTCTATGGGTAACCCACAAGCTTGAGGTGCACCTTAGGCTTAAAGATAACTTTATTTTTTCCACTATGTATAAGGTGAACCTTAGCGGATGCCACATAGTAGGCCATTTTTTTGAACGGGTAGTAGGCCATATTAAGGTGTGCTTTTTTACACAATGTGGGAGTATTATATTTCTTTGCTTAGACATACGGTCACCTCTGTCCACGCGATGTACATGCTGAGAGAATAAAACATTGGCAGGGGAAGAGGGAAGCAGCAGAGAGAAGTTAAAGGCGGTTCCATGTCACAGCAAAATTATGATGGGTTTTTGACACGAGGTACTCCTGCAGCCTTACAGTGTACTACACAATGCTAGTACTAGTAATTTCAGGACCTATGCACGCAAAACAAATTGTGTGTTTTCTCTCTCCTTCGCTGCCTCTCACCATCCATCCTCCCTCTCTCCTACCCTTTCCCCTCGCGCATCGGCCCGACTGATCTCTCCCTCGTCCACAGCGTGGTGCTGTGCACGTGTGCCTTGGTATGGCGGCTCTATGTCTCTTGCGTGTTCGGCAGCCGCGTTGGTGTGGAGTAGGGACAAGGAGTACATAGGAAGGAAACCACTTTGGTCCTTGGCGGCAAAAAAATTCAAACTTTTTCAGTTTTCGAAATTTTCACTTGCTTCCCAAACATCGGGAGGGAAGGTTACTCAAAAGATCGGCCATTTGCAGTACTTCTTATCTTATATTTATCTTGTCTTATCTCTTATAATACCATAACATACCACTATATAGTTAACGGATAACTTCGAACACTGGCTGTTGGATCAAGACCAGCAAATCCAAACATTGCTAACCGTTGGATCTTCTTTTCCATTCTTAGCATCTACAAAGATTCTACTGATAGTCTTTAGAACGATGAACGCTAGTATGTGCAAACCTCAAAGCACACACTTCATTGCTCAGTTTCAGGGTCCTTGTGCTAAATGCATGGACTTGGGTGCAATTTTAATTTTATGAGGTCCTTGATGTAACTTGTACTTCCACCGACCGTGTTAACTCTCAATCGCCTCCCTCCTATGAGACCTACCACGGTTAAAAGAAAATGCAACCGTCCCAATTATCAAACAAACTGGACCATAGTTTCTTATATATAATACCCAAGTTTTTAGTACTAGGATTTTTCAAGCTTCCTAGCTAACTTCGCACACTTCAGTGACTTCTTGTCGATTAAAAAAATTAGGTCAAACTTGAGCTACAAGTAAGCGTGATAGATTGCTCTTGAATTAAATGTATTTTTGGAGGTAGATGGGTGCATCTTCTTGTACTAAACAATGTCGTCAGTATGAGTTTCCAACTATCAGGAAATAAAATTCTCAGTTTTCCGAATGATGATGAGATGGTTCTTTTTCGTAAAGAAAGCTTGAAGCAGAATATGGATCTCAATGACATAAGCCAAGCTTCTAGACATATTAAGTGGACCAACATGTTTTACTTACGATTCCCATATGTCTTTTGAGTTTTCAAACTCCCTAGCTAATTAACTCTGCCCACTTGAATGACTACATGTCGATTTATCGAAATTAGGTTAAACTTGAACTAAAACTAAATTGTAGGTTGCTTTGAAAGTTTTACGAAAAAGCTTTTGGAGGTACCGTACCGATCGGGAGGGGTGTCCCAATCAATATATGAGAAAAACCGAGAGTTTTGACAACTGGTTTGACTTCTTGCTAAGATTTTGCATCGCATGACACTATTTAACGAAATTGGGTCAAACTTGAGCTACAAGTAAGCGCAATAGATTGCAGTTGAAATATATGACTTTTCAGAGAGGTAGATGGGTGTATTTTCTTGTAGTAAATAGTGTCGTCGGTATAGTGTGACTTTCCAACTATATCAGGAAAGAAGATTCAATTATTCTCAATTTTTTGAGTGATGACGAGCGAGGTTGTTCTTTTCCGTAAAGAAATGTCCGAAGAATAATATTGGATCTGAATGCCAGAAGCCAAGTTTACCGACATATATAGTGGACCAACATGTTGTACCAACGACTCCCATGTTTTATTTATGAGTTTTCAAGCTTCCTAGCTAACTCTGCCCATTTGACTGGATGACTTCATGTCAATTTATCGAAATTAGGTCAAATTTTAAAGTACAAGTAAATTGTAGGTTGCTTTGAAAGTTTTATGAAAAACCTTTTGGAGGTACCCATCGAGGGGTGATACATTGCAAATGTATCTATAATTTTTGATGTTCCATGCTTAGTTTTATCCACTTTCCTGTATTTTGTTCCAACATTGGAGTACTTTTCATATGATTTCTTGGACTAACCTATTAACAAGAGCCACAGTGCCAGCTGCCTGTTTTCTACTGTTTTTTGGTTCCAGGAAAGTCAGAAAATGAATATTCTCGGAATTGGACGGGACAAAGCCAAAGTGCCTATTTTTCCGGAAGTCATCAAGTGCCAGAATACGAGACGGAGAGGGGCCAGAGGCCGGCCACACCACCTGGCCGCGCGGCTAGGCTGGGCCCATGCCAGGGGGTGGTGTGGTGGCCCCTAGCACCCTCTCGGCCTCCCCTTCCGACTATAAGATGCCCTCGGGACGTAATTCCTAAGTACCCGATCAAAAATCCACGAAAGAGTCTGTAGCCGCCATCATCTCCATCCCTAGATTGGGAGGGATCTGAAGCTCTTCCCGGCACCTTACTGGAGAGGGGAATTCACCCTAGAGGCCTTCTTCATCACCATGCAAGCCTCCGGTGTGATGCGTGAGTAGTTCATCCTTGGACTACAGATCCATGTAGTAGCTAGATGGCTGGTTCTCCTCCTTTGTGCTTTCATGTCTAGATCTTGTGAGCTCCGTTCATGATCAACATCATCTATTTGTAATTATACATGTTGTGTTTGCGGGGATCCGATGGATATTGAGATGCTATTTCATATTGATTATTGATTCTATCATCTCTTTGTTATTTGTGATCTTGCATGCTTTCTGTTGTTAGTAGCTATCTTGGCCAAGTAGATGCTAGCAACTCCAAGAGTTAGTATTTATGCTCGATAGTGGGTTCATGCCTCTGGTAATCTGGGGAAGTGACAGAAATCTCTAAGGTACTAGATGTGTTGTTGCTACTAGGGAGAAAACAACAATCCTTTGTTCATCGAACAATCGTATTGTTTACTTTACACGCAGTTCGTAAAGCAATAATCTGTTGCTTGCAACTTAATATTGGAGGGGGTTCGGATGATAACCTAAGGTGGATTATTAGTCATAGATGCAGTTGGATGGCGGTCTATGTATAATGTTGTAATGCCCAATCAAGTCTCAAAGTAGTCAAGATGATTAGTATATGCATGTATTGCTTTCTCGATGTTTGTCAATTGCCCCGCTGTAATTTGTTCACCCAGCATGTTATCTATCTTAAGGAGAGCCACCTGTAGTGAACTATGGATCCTGGTCCTTGTCATTTATATTCAATCTATAATCTTTTACTGCTTTGTGTTTACTTTCTGCAACCTTTTACTTCTTTCCATTCGATACGTTTAATCCCTTGTTTTCCTGAAAACACGGTGAGATTGACAACCGCATCGAAAGTTGGGGACAAAGTTATGTGGTTGTGTTGTGTTGGTCTCGACGTTGCTACTAGCACCAGTAGTGCGCCCTGCCAAAGCTCAGCTAGTAACACCTTTGGGGTGTTTCCTTGCTCCTACTAGTTCGATTAAACCTTGGTTTCATACTGAGGGAAACTTGCTGTTGTGCTCATCATACCTTCCTCTTGGGGTTCCCAACGAGCTCTACATCAACCACACACTAGCACTTTTCTGGGCGCCGTGCATTGAGCCATCAAGGGGTCACAATTAATATATCATAAAACACAGAGAGTTTTGACGATATGTTCAACTTCTTGTTAAGATTTTGCATCTTAATGATTTAACAAAATTAGGTCAAACTTGAGCTACAAGTAAGCGCGATAGATTGCTCTTGAATTAAATGTATTTTCGGAGGTAGATCGATGCACCTTCTTGTAGTAAACAATGTCGTTAGTGTGAGTTTCCAACTATCAGGAAAGAACATTTAATTCTACATTTTCCGAGTGAAGACGAGCAACGCTACTAGTTGTTATTTTTCGTAAAGAGAAGTCCAAAGAATATTGGATGTGGATGCCACAAGACAAGTTGACAGACATATGTAGTCAATCGACAACATGTTGTACTTGTGATTCCCATGATTTATGAGCTTTCAAACTTCCTAGCTAACTCTGCCCA
Source organism: Avena eriantha (assembly GCA_910589775.1). Classification (NCBI taxonomy): domain Eukaryota; kingdom Viridiplantae; phylum Streptophyta; class Magnoliopsida; order Poales; family Poaceae; genus Avena; species Avena eriantha. The sequence continues at coordinate 241,018,555 of OU342746.1, forward strand.
TTTTAATGACTTCAAGTCGATTTATCGAAATTAGGTCAAATTTGAAACTATAAGTAAATTGTAGGTTTTGCTTTTTAACTTTTACGAAAAAGCTTTTAATTTGGAGGTACCCATCTAGGGGTCACAATTAATTTATTTGAAAACAACAATAGTTTTGACGATAGGTTCAACTTCCTTCTAAGATTTTGCATCTTGACAATTTAACAAAATTAATTAGGTCAAACTTGAGCTACAAGTAAGAGCGATTGATAGCTCTTGAATTAAAAGTCATTTTAGAGGTAGATGGGTGCATCTTCTAGTAGTAAGCATTGTCGTGGGTGTGAGTGTCCAACTACCAGGAAAGAACATTGAATTCTACGTTCTCCGGGTGAAGACGAACGAGGTTAGTTGTTCTTTTCCGTAAAGAAAAGTCCAAAGAATATTGGATGTGGATGCCACAAGCCAAGTTGACAGACATATATATCTAGTGTATCGACAACATGTTGTACTTGCGATTCCCATGTTTTATGGGTTTTGAAGCTTCTTATAGCTAACCCCGCACATTTGAATAACTTTATGTCGATATCTCAGAATTAGGTCAAATTTGAAACTACAAGTAAATTGTAGGTTTTTCTTTGATAGATTTACGAAAAAGCTTTTGGACGTACCCATCGAGGGTTCAAAATTAATATATCAGAAACCAGCGAGAGTTTCGACTATAGGTTCAACTTCTTGCTAAGACTTTGCATATTGGTAATTTAACAAAATTAGGTCAAACTTGAGCTAGCTACAAGTAAATGCCATAGATTGCTCTTCAATTAAATGTCTTTTCATAGGTAGATCATCGGTGCATATTCTTGTAGTAAACAGTGTCGTCGGTGCGAGTTTCCAACTATCAAGAAAGAACATTCAATTCTACATTTTCCGAGTGAAGAATACGAGCGAGGTTGTTCTTTTTCCTAAAGAAAAGTCCGAAAAATATTGGATCTCAATGCCACAAGCCAAGTATACATACATATATATTGGACCAACATGTTGTACCAATGATTCCCATGTTTTATGAGTTTTCAAACTTTCTAGCTAACTCTGCCCATTAGAATGACTTTATGTCGATTTATCGAAATTAGGTCAAATTTGAAACTACAGGTACTAGTAAATTGCACGTGCCCTCCACGTGAGACTCGGCTAATAGACATCTGGCATATCATCACTATATAAAATATAATAGGCAAAGCGGAAAAAATATAATAGGTAAAATTTGAACTACTACAAGTAAATCGTGTAGGTTCCTTTGAAAGTTTTACAGAGAAGCTCTTAGAGGTACCCATCGGAGGGGGCGCATGGGGGGCAATTAATATACTATCAGAAACCAAAAGAGAGTTCTGACGACAGGTTCATCTTCTTGCTAAGATTTTGCGTCTTGACAATTTAATGAAATTAGGTCAAATTTGACCTACAACTAAGTGCGATAGATTGCTCTTGATGAAATTAGGTCAAACTTGAACTACAAGCAATAAATTGTAGGTTTCTTTGAAAGTTTTATGAAAAAAGCTTTTGGAGAGACCCATCGAGTGGTTAATTAATATATCAGAAACCATAGAGAGTTTTTACAAGTGGTTTGACTTCTAGCTAAGATTTTGCATCATGAAAATTTTGAACACCTTTTGAAAACAATCACATGAAATAGGGAGAGAGGGGAAATGATATTTCTATTCTCTATGGGCAACGCACAAGCTTGAGGTGCACCTTAGGCTTAAAGATAACTTTATTTTTTCCACTATGTATAAGGTGAACTTAGTGGATGCCACATAGTAGGCCTTTTTTGAACGAGTATTAGGCCATATTAAGGTGTGCTTTTTTACACAATGCGGGAGTAGTATATTTCTTTGCTTAGACATATGGGCACCTGTATCCATGCGCTATACATGCTGAGAGAATAAAATGTTGGCAGGGGAAGAGGGCAGCAACAAAGAGAAGTTGAAGGCGGTTCCATGTCAGAGCAAAGTTATGATGGGTTTCTGACACGAGGTACTCCTGTGGCTTTATAGTGTACACTCTACTAGTAGTAAATTTCAGGACCTATGCACGCAAAACAAATCGTGTGTTTTCTCACTCCTTCCCTATGATCCATCTCTCCTCCCCTTTCCCCTCGCGCACCGGTCCAGCTGATCTCTCTCCCCTCATCCATAGCGTGGCGCTGCGCACGTGTGCCTTGGTACAGCGGCTCTGTGTCTCTGGCGTGTTCAGCAGCCGCGCGTTGGTGTGGAGTAAGGACGAGGAGTTCATAGGAAGGAATTGACTTTGGTCCTTGGTGGCAAAAAAATCAAACTTTTCCGGTTTTCGAAATTTTCACTTGCTTCCTATACATCAGGAGAGGAAGGTTATCCAAAAGATCGACTATTCACAGTACTTATTATCTTATCTTTATCTTGTCTTATCTCTTACAATACCATACCATACCACTATATAGTGTACGGATAACTTCGAACACTGACCGTTGGATCAAGACCGGCAAATCCAAACATTGCTAACCGTTGGATCTTCTTTTCCATTCTTAGCATCTACAAAGATTCTACTAATAGTCTTTAGCACGATGAACGCTAGTATCCGCAAACCTCAAAGCACACACTTCATTGCTCAGTTTCAGGGTCCTTGTGTTAAATGCATGGATTTGGGTGCAATTTTCATTTTTATGAGGTCCCTGATGTAACTTGTACTTTCATCGACCGTGTTAACTCTCAAGCACCTCGCTCCTACGAGACCTACCACGGTTAAAAGAAAATGCAACCGCTCAAATTATCAAACAAACTAGACCACAGTTTCTTATACGTAATACCCAAGTTTTTAGTACTAGAATTTTTCAAGCTTCCTAGCTAACTTCGCACACTTCAGTGACTTCTTATCGATTAATGAAATTAGGTCAAACTTGAGCTACAAGTAAGCCCGATAGATTGCTCTTGAATTAAATGTATTTTCGGAGATAGATGGGTGCATCTTCTTGTAGTAAACAATGTTGTCAGTGTGAGTTTCCAACTATCAGGAAATAAAATTCTAAGTTTTCCGAGTGATGACGAGATGGTTCTTTTCTGTAAAGAAAGCTCGAAGTAGAATATGTATCTCAATGCCATAAGCCAAGCTTCTAGACATATTAAGTGGACCAAGCGTGTTTTACTTATGATTCCCATATGTGTTTTGAGTTTTCAAACTCCCTAGCTAATTAACTCTGCCCACTTGAATGACTACATGTCGATTTATCGAAATTAGGTCAAACTTGAACTATAACTAAATTGTAGGTTACTCTGGAAGTTTTACGAAAAAGCTTTTTGAGGTACCATATCGATCGGGAGGGGTATCACAATCAATATATGAGAAAAAACCGAGAGTTTTGACAACTGGTTTGACTTCTTGCTAAGATTTTGCATCGCATGACACTATTTAACGAAATTGGGTCAAACTTGAGCCACAAGTAAGCGCAATAGATTGCTGTTGAAATATATGACTTTTCACAGAGGTAGAGGGGTGCATTTTCTTGTAGTTAACAGTTTCATTGGTACGGTGTGATTTTCGAACTATATCAGGAATGAAGATTTAATTATTCTCAATTTTTCGAGTGATGACGAGCGAGGTTGTAATTTTCCGTAAAGAAATGTCCAAAGAACAATATTGGATCTGAATGCCAAAAGCCAAGTTTACCGACATATATAGTGGACCAACATGTTGTACCAACGATTCCCATGTTTTATTTATTAGTTTTCAAGCTTCCTAGCTAACTCTGCCCATTTAACCGGATGACTTCATGTCGATCTATCGAAATTAGGTCAAATTGGAAACTACAAGTAAATTGTAGGTTGCTTTGAATGTTTTATGAAAAAAAAATTGGAGGTACCCATCGAGGGGTCACAATTAATATATCATAAAACACCGAGAGTTTTGATGATATGTTTAACTTCTTGCTAAGATTTTGCATCTTGACAATCTAATGAAATTAGGTCATACTTGAGCTACAAGTAAGCGTGATAGATTGCTCTTGAATTAAATGTATTTTTGGAGGTAGATCGATGCACCTTCTTGTAGTAAACAATGCCGTCAGTGTGAGTTTTCAACTATCAGGAAAGAACATTCTATTCTATATTTTCCGAGTAAAGACGAGCGACGCTACTAGTTGTTATTTTTCGTAAAGAGAAGTCCAAAGAATATTGGATGTCGATAACACAAGCCAAGTTGATAGACATATATAGTCGATCGACAACACGTTGTACTTGCGATTCCCATGTTTTATGATCTTTCAAACTTCCTAGCTAACTCTGCCCATTTTAATGACTTTAACTCGATTTATCGAAATTAGGTCAAATTTGAAACTACAAGTAAATTGTAGGTTTTTCTTCTTAACTTTTATGAAAAATCTTTTAATTTGGAGGTACCCATCGAGGGGTCACAATTAATATATTTGAAAACAACAAGAGTTTTGACGATAGGTTCAACTTCCTGCTAAGAGTTTGCATCTTGACAATTTAACAAAATTAATTAGGTCAAACTTGAGCTACAAGTAAGCGCGATAGATAGCTCTTGAATTAAATGTCATTTTAGAGGTAGATGGGTGCATCTTCTAGTAGTAAGCATTGTCGTGGGTGTGAGTGTCCAACTACCAGGAAAGAACATTGAATTCTACGTTCTCCGGGTGAAGACGAACGAGGTTAGTTGTTCTTTTCCGTAAAGAAAAGTCCAAAGAATATTGGATGTGGATGCCACAAGCCAAGTTGACAGACATATATATATATAGTGGATCGACAACATGTTGTACTTGCGATTCCCATGTTTTATGAGTTTTGAAGCTTCCTATAGCTAACCCCGCACACTTGAATAACTTTATGTCGATATCTCGGAATTAGGTCAAATTTGAAACTATAAGTAAATTGTAGGTTTTGCTTTGATAGATTTATGAAAAAGCTTTTGAACGTACCCATCGAGGTTTCAAAAATAATATACTAGAAACTAGCGAGAGTTTCGACGATAGGTTCAACTTCTTGCTAAGACTTTGCATATTGGTAATTTAACGAAATTAGGTTAAACTTGAGCTAGCTACAAGTAAACGCCATAGATTGCTCTTGAATTAAATGTCTTTTCATAGATAGATCATCGCTGCATCTGCTTGTAGTAAACAGTGTCGTCGGTGAGAGTTTCCAACTATCAAGAAAGAACATTCAATACTACATTTTCCGAGTGAAGAATACGAGCGAGGTTGTTCTTTTTCCTAAAGAAAAGTCTCAAGAATATTGGATCTCAATGCCACAAGCCAAGTTTACATACATATATATTGGACCAACATGTTGTACCAACGATCCCCATGTTTTATGAGTTTTCAAACTTTCCAGCTAACTCTGCCCATTAGAATGACTTTATGTCGATTTATTGAAATTAGGTCAAATTTGAAAAGAGAAGTACTAGTAAATTGCACGTGTCCTGCATGTGAGACTCGGATAATAGACATCTAGCATATCATCACCATATAAAATAATAATATGCAAAGCGGAAAAAATATAATAGGTAAAATTTGAACTACTACAAGTAAACCGTGTAGGTTGCTTTGAAAGTTTTACAGAAAAGCTCTTAGAGGTACCCATCGGAGGGGGCGCGCGGGGGGGGGGGGGCAATTAATATACTATCAGGAACCAAAAGAGAGTTCTGACGACAGGTTCATCTTCTTGCTAAGATTTTGCGTCTTGACAATTTAATGAAATGAGGTCAAAACTTGACCTACAACTAAGTGCGATAGATTGCTCTTGAATTTAATGAAATTAGGTCAAACTTGAACTACAAGTAATAAATTGTAGGTTGCTTTGAAAGTTTTATGAAAAAAGCTTTTGAAGGTACCCATCGAGCGGTTAATTAATATATCAGAAACCACAGAGAGTTTTGATGAGTGGTTCGACTTCTAGCTAAGACTTTGCATCATGAAAATTTTGAACACCTTTTGAAAACGATCCCGTGCATCCGGACATAGTTTGTGCCCCAAAATTTCAGATACTTCGAAATTCCCATTCGACCCCTATTAAATTCGGTAGGTGGGGGGCTTGAATCGTAATTTTCCTAGTATAGTGCTAGCAGTACCTAAACCAAACCCCCCTTCCCTCTCTCTCCTCTAGGAATACATCACCGGCCGGAACATCCCCGCTGCACTTTAGCCGGTGTACCCGCACACCTGATCTGCTCAACGAACCCTCTTGTCCGGAACGCTGGTCACATCATCGACCTCCTAGGATCTGCTCCACGGACTTCGTGGTCCAGCGTTCTGCTCGTATCCTTGCCCGCCCAAGATTTGCTTCCCTGTTGTCGACACCCACTATGACCGTAGCACCTTCGACGACCTCGACGTGACCCGTGAGGATGCGGAGGAGGCCTAGACGCTGCCCCGACCGAGGTAAAACCAGATCTCCCTGTGCGATTTGTTTGTTGGCAATGTACTATATTCGTGCTAAATTTCCTAACTAATACGTTCTTTACTTGATATACACCTATTATGTACTCCCTCTATTTCAAAATATAAGATGCTTTAGCTTCGTGAAAGAAGTGTATCCAGACTCATTTTAGTGTGTAGGTTCACTCCAAACCTAGATGAACCTACACACTAAAAGAGGTCTAGATGCACTCTTTTCACAAAGCTAAAACATCTTGTATTTTGAAATAGAGGGAGTACTAAATTAACCCGTTGTGGTTACGCTTAAACTCCACGCATTGAACTCTTTTTATGTACTGTACTATTTCTTTGTGAATTATTAGTCACTTAACATATTTGTTTACATTCTCTGCTGTACGTGTCCACATGAGATATGATTATATAATATCTCTCTCATTCGCCAATTTACGAACTATAGTATTTCCATCGTGTTATTGTCCTGCTATCCTATACTACATGTTTATACACGTCATACTATTTGACCATTATGTACTGTCGATTTGATCCCTCTTAACCTGCGGCTCAAACTGTTTGCTGTTATTATGCAAGGAGCAGCCTCAGTTTGCACACAATATCATAGAGTGAATGGCTCCTATAATCTCGTAAGACCCCATCACTTTTGTTTCACTTTATGCCAACGTATACATGTTGGAACCTATTTGTATTTACAGTTGGCCTTACCTTTATGTAGAAGAGCAACAATGGAGTAAAAACTCCACTCGTCCACACGAGCCGCCGTAGATCTCATGTAACACCTACCGTAAGGCCCCCCACCAAAAGTTTGGTCCTTGCCACATTTTTTGTTTGCTTAAATTTACCATTTGTCTTTCTTGTTTTCATATTTTTTTGCCAAAAATTAGCGTCAAACATTTTAGCCCCACTATGGTCTGCTTTTGTTCCATGTGCTTAGTTCAATTTCCTAGATATGGAGAGGCCAGGTATATTGCATCTGAGTTGTCTGATAATAAGAACAAGGCCGCACTAGTGACAAGATCCACACACATATCATAAGGAACTCTGTGCAGTTCATCTCAATCTTGTATCTACTGCGTATCATAGTTAAATGAACTGGTGTATTTTAATACGAGGCACTTGATGGTTTAGTTTGTTGTTCTCAGGCTGCCAAAGCATTGAAATTATCTAGCTATTCATGAATAATTCAATGTATGATTGCTTGATTCATTGTTTGTCTGAAATTATCTGGCTAGCATATTCGAGGCTCACAATTGATGTGTTTTTATTGGCTGAGTTACTCTTTTATTTGTCTATGATTAAATCAGTGGCAGATTTCGTTGTGTAGTTCCTAGCTAGTTTATATATGAGAAATATAATGGCTTAGTTTTAATATTCGTTTTATTCATGTTCTGCACATTCTAGTTTGAGCAGTCTACATCAGGTACTTTGGTTGATTGCTCGCATTGTTATTCAAAATGAACTTGTAGTTTGTTTCCCAAGTCTGTTGTTTAAGTAACTTGTTTTGTCTTGGTCTCAACCATCTTCAAGTAGAGCAGTCATTTCATAGAGCAGCACATGCTCACATCGCTCCATGGCACCAGCTGGTCCACTTATTCAAGAACATAGATGTATGAGCCACCACTGTTAATTGCTTCCTTATATATTACTGCATTGACACATTTAAAATTCATGGTGGTGTGATTTCATGGTAATGCTGTTATAACTTGTTTTGTGTTTGTTTTAGGCTGCAAATGACCCTCTGAATGCCGAACAAAGACCAGCTTCTCCAAGTTTAGATTTTTTTTCACACAGCAGTAGTGACAATACCTATTGCTCATGGCACACCGCTTCGACTGATCCTCGTTTTTCAACCGAAAGATTATTTGAGGATGCCCTCCAAGATTCCTGTGATATTGTTGAGCAAGAAGCCAACAAAACAGATTCAGTAATCAACATAGCACGTAAAGACTTATATGAATTGAAAAACAGGCAAGCCTTAACGCAGAACATACTTAATAATCTCATCTGCAGCTCTCATGGGAAGCCAGTTGTTACATGTCTCAGGATGCAAGCTCCATAGAGACATTTTCTGTAACACGAGTTACGGTGTTTTTTTAGTTGTCTGGACTCTGCTGCAACTTTTATGCTTCATTTTATTACTATCAAGTTTACTGAGGATTGTAATAATCTACTGTAATTTGTAGTTGTAAGTTGTTTGAGGATTGTTGCAAACTGAGCATCTATCAGAATTAGTACACACACATGAAAAAACAGTGAAATTGTAAGAGGTACAACACACGATATACCGGAACAGGGAGAACGTCCATTGTATTACACGGGCACCATAGAACTTGCAAAATTCATAGATGTTCACTCAACAAAGTGAACACATAAAGAGCAGACCTAAAGAGAATACATCAGGAGCAGACCCACACAATCCATCAATCTGATGGATAGCCGTCATAGTAATCATAGTGGGTGGTACCATCCTCGCCATATGGCGGCACCATCTACAGCTCACAATGCTCGATGATTCTGCAATACTCCGCCAGCAATCGATCGAGTTCGAAGGGAGGGTCATTCCATAATCCTCCTACTCCATACCCATATACAACGCTTGGCTCCTCTTCTCATGCAAGAGCCTCAAAGTTGTTAGATCTAATCTCGGATAGATCTGCATAGTATATGCTACCGGCATGCACCATGGGTACCCTGGTGCTATGTACGCAGACGCACCGATTCTCAGCAACGAAGAGAGCACGACTTCCGAAGCCTCTGACCGGTTGAAGGACATGGTTCTAGGTATCAACCCGGTAAACAACCGGCCTGCCGCCGTAGACCGGTCCACTCCCAACGAACAGTAACTCCCCGTCGGACTCGACGAGGTAAAAATGATTCTCTGGGAACTGGCAACCTGGAACAGGGCTTGCAATGGTGGGATGCATCTCCAGGGTTCATGCGGAGCGTTGTAGCTGCACATCTCCATGAGCAGCATCACACATAGTCGAGAGGATAGACATGTATCTGTCTATGACAAAAACATCACCAGCGAAAGAGGTCATGCTCCAGAGTTCCGCGAAGTCATACGGCGAGTACCACCCTTCACCAAAGGTTGGGCGACTCCCTTCCTCCGTGATCTCATCCGCCCACCGAATGTTGGGTTGTCATTGTTTGATGTAAACACCATCAATGACGGGAACATTGTCACACCGACATAAACCACCCGCTCGGTCGGTATCTCTGCCCTCAGGCGCTTGATAGCACCCGTGAAGGGGTTGTAAAACCGGGTCTTGTACGGTTGCACCCTCTGTCCAAGCACAAGGAGGCCGCCGGTTGTGCTACCGATATAAAAGTACCTTCCAGAGATAGAGGGAGGAGAAACAGAGATTCAGTCAAGATAAACAGACTGAAATTCAATCAAGGTAAACCATGGAGCAAAACCCTGGGCAACAAGTGGACGAAGAAACAGAACTTGAAAAACAGATAGTATAGGATGTGAAACCAAAAAATGGATCGCATATATACAGATAATATAAAGAAAGCACCTGTGAATAACCCAGCTAATCTTCTCCTCAAGGTGGTGGCCAGTTCTCACGTTCAGCAACGTGATCGCAACGTCTTCTACCCGATAATCCTCCGACAACTGGTGCTCTAGAACAATCCAGTTGGCTGGCATAAAGCCTTCATGAAGCCGCGCCAGGCTTTGCAGACTGCCCGAAAGGCGGCGTACTAGTCGAAGTCGTCCGTCGAAAGGAAGATGTCACCTATCTTCTGGATGAGTCCCTCAGGGAGACCAGCCCATGGCGAGTCCTCCTGCTTCTTGTCGGCCATGGATGATGGCGTTCATGTGGTCTCGGTCCCACCGACTGGCACAGGAAGCGGTTCCATAGACACACATTTAAACAAAGGCCTGGGAAAGCCAAGCGAATCATGTGGAAACGAGACGACGACATCCACACAGCAACCGCAAGCGCGTTTCTTTAAACTAGCACGGGCACGTGCATGTGCACATGCACTAATTATGATACAACGGTCATGCGCACACCAACTTTATGACTCTTGGGAGCACACGAGTGTGTAGGTGTAGGATGATACTAGTAGTAGTAGTATCATAACCTCATTGTATTTAATTATCCCAAAATCTAAGAAGAAAACCTGCGCTCCCTGGTCCTCAGGACACACGCAAACGCAGGGCATTTTCCATTTTTCAATTTCTCTTTTTGGTTGTACCCTTGGATGCTCGCCATGTGGCCGGATGGGATGTATGCTCCGTGGAGCTAAAAACCTCATGCTCTCTCAATAGCACGGCTGTTAATTATTGAGGTATATATGTTTTTAGTCCCACAACTTGCACCGCGAGAGCGATTAGTCCCACATCTTACAAAGTGAGCAACACTAGCCCCACAACTTGTAACCAGGAACATTTTAGTCCAATTCTATCAAATTTCTGTGATTTTGTTCGAATTCATTGTAACTAATTCTGGAAGTGACATGATGATACGTCCATTTTGCATCACTATTCTATGTCTTAATTCACTATTATTCATTGATATATTTCGTATTAAGAGGTGATACTTATGTTATTTCATCTATTTTTGCATGGTTGATGACTTTTGGAGCATGGACTGCTGCAATCAGGATTCTGATGGAAAAGGTGCTGTTTGGAGGAAAAATTCGCGAAGATCAGAAAATGCAAGAAAATATATGGAAAATCCTATTTTCCAGAAGACTAAGGATGCCAGAAGATGGAGTGGAGGTGGGCCACAGGGGGCCCACACCACCCCATGGCGCGGGCAGGCCTAGGTCGCGCCTGGAGGTGGTGTGGCCACCCTAGCCCACTCCAGCCTCTCCCCTCTAGCGTATATCAACCTCCCGAAACCCTAAGACTCGGGGAGCGACCACAGAATAATTCCGCCGCCTCTGCGGGGCGGAAAACACCGAGAGAGAAAGATCTCTCCGGCAGACAGATTTCTGCCGGGGGAATTCCTTCCCGGAGAGGGGAGATCGTCGCCATCAACACCACCATCAAGATGGACTTCATCGGGATCATCATCACCATCACCACCATCATCACCATCAGCACCCTCATCACCATCTCCATATTGTTGTAACAATTGGTTGAATCTTGCTATAGTTCATAGGGGAAACTTTCTCGGTGTTGATTACTCTTTGTAGTTGATGCTATTGAGTGAACCATTGAATTATTGTTTATGTTCAGATTGTTATACATCATTATTCCATCTCTGATCATGATCCATATGATGTCTTATGAGTAGTTCGTTTTGTTCTTGAGGACATGGGAGAAGTCTTGTTGTTAGTAGTGGAGTTGCGTTGAGAAAGATTCAATAGATTGTTATTTAAGTTATGGTGTACTTCTTCTAGTGGTGTCATGTCAACATCGACTACATGACACTTCAACTATATGGGCCTAGGGGAATGCATTGTGTATATGGCTACTAATCGTAGGGGTTACCGGAGTGACAGAAACCTAAACCCCCGTTAGGAAACCATTGCACAAGGGATGTTAGGGTCTTAGAGTTTAAAGATGTGGTTAGGTTTCTACCTTAATTACTTTCTTGTACTTATGGATGTTTGCAAGGGGTATAATCACAAGTATGTATTAGTCTTGGATGGGGCGGTACATTAGCACAGGTTCACCCACACAACACTTAGCAAGCTAAAGAAGATTAATCAGCTATATGAAGCGAAAGCACTTGACAGTCTTCCCATGTGTCCTCGAGAACGTTTGATCATCTTAAGAAATACAACCGGCTTGTCCTTTGCTGCATAAAGGATTGGGCCACTTGCTGCATTTATTTCTACTGTCTTTTATTTACTCGTACTTTGTTTACTTGCTTTATCAAAAACCCCTAAAAATCCATTTGCTAAGTATTTGCAGAGAATTCCTGATCCATACCACTAGCCAGCACCTTCTGCTCCTCGTTGGGTTCGACACTCTTAGTTATCGAAAATACTGCGATACACCCCCCATACTTGTGGGTCATCAAGACTATTTTCTGGCGCCGTTGTTAGGGAGTGAAGCGCTATTGGAGAGTGGAACTGGTAAGGGAAACTTCTACTGCGAGTATTGTTTACTTCTAGTAGTTGCTTTATTTTTGTTATGGACAATTCGCTGAGTTTCTTATTTGGTAATGCTACTACCACTGCTAAGGTAGTAGATAAGCCACCACCTGCTGAGAATGATGTTTTTAAAATACCTACAAGAATTATTGATCGTGTTATGGATAACTACTATGTTGGGGATGGAACTATCCATCCCAGTGATCATTTACTCTTTATACACGAATTATGCGGGTTGTTCAAGTGTGCAGGTATTACTACATATCAAGAATGGTCAAGCTCTGGAATGGGAGGAAATAGTGCCTCTCTTTTATTCAAAGTTTTATCCTCCTAGTGAGATTCATAAAGATCGGAATCAAATATACAACTTTTGGCCTCTTGATGGAGAGAGTACAGCTCAAGCTTGGGGAGATTGAAGTTACTAATTCTCAAATGTCCCATTCATGAGCTCCCCAACAATATTATTATCAACAACTTTTATGCAAGGCTCCCTCTACATGATAAGGATTTATTGGATGCTTTTGTGCTGGATCATTCACTCGATGGAAGAAGAAGCTAAATGGGACCTTCTAGACCGTATTCAAGACAATGCTTAAGCATGGGAGAATTATAAAGGTAGAAAGTCAGGTATAAATTATGATTATGAATGCATTGAATCTTTTATGGGAACTGATGACTTTGAAAATATTAGTAATATTTATGGTCTTGATTTGCAAGTTATTACGAATTTCTTTAGAGCTTTTGCTTCCTATATCGAAATTCCAAAAAGGGGATGGAACAAATACCATGCACCTTACAAAGATATTGTTGACTATGCTCCTATTGGAAGTGCTGAGTATTGCATTATTGACCCCATCTTACAAAGATTCCCTTCCCCGAAAAGGTAATGGACCATCCTATGATAACTAATGTAATCACCAAAAGTGAAAAAAGAACTATAAAACCTGATGAACAAATAAACATTGAACCTGTGGTAGCAATTGTGAAAGACCTTGTCACTAAAAGCGTAGAAGATGGGCACATAGTCTTTTGTGAGGATGCTTCTAATATTGTTTCACATCCCAATAGAACTAAAAAGGCTAGTGTTCCTGTGCTTTCTGTTAGAATTGGTGAACATTGCTATTATGGTTTATGTGATATTGGTGCAAGTTCTAGTGCTATTCCTTATGAGATTTACAGGGAAGTTATGCATGAAATCAGTCCTTGCGAGTTGGAAGAGATTGATGTGGTTATTCACCTTGCTAATAGAGAGACCATCTCTCCAATTGGTATTGTACGAGACGTGGAAGTTCTTTGTGGTAAGATTAAGTACCCTGCTGATTTTCTAGTACTTGGTTCAGCTGCTAGTAAAACCTACCCTATCATTTTTGGTAGACCTTTCTTGAGTACTTGTGGAGCTATTATTGATTGCAAGAGGGAGAAAATCTTGACTAAGTTTGATGGGGAATCTTATGAGTTTAATTTTTCGAAATTTGCTAAAGAACCTTGCGAAGAGGAAACCCATAATGAGGATTTTAGGGTTGAACAACTTGCTTCTATTTCTCTTGCTCCTAACAATGCTTTGCAGCAATTTATGGAAGATCATGAAAGTGAAATCTTCATGGAAGAAAGGAATGAGGTTGACAGGATTCTCCCTGATCAACCTATGATGCTTAAGCATGACTTGCTTGTAGAAGACTTGGGTACCACGATTCCACCTAAAAAGGATCTTGTTTTCGATCTAAAACCTCTCCCTGATGATCTTAAATATGCTTATATTGATGATAAAAACATATATCCTGTTTTAGCGCTAAACTTTCAGGGAAGGAAGAAGAAAGGTTATTGGAAGTCTTGAGGAAACATCGAGGAGCTATGGGCTATACTCTGGATGATTTAAAAGGGATTTCACCTACTATATGTCAGCACTCTATCAACGTAGAACTAGATGCAAAGCCGGTAGTGGAGCACCAACGACGTTTAAATCCTAGGATGAAAGAAGTGGTATGGAATGAGGTATTGAAACTCCTTGATGCTGGTATTATTTACCCTATTGCTGATAGTGAATGGGTTAGTCCTGTTCATTGTGTTCCTAAAAAGGGAGGTATTACCGTTGTCCCTAATGACAATGATGAGCTTACTCCTCAAAGAATAGTGGTAGGCTATAGGATGTGCATCGATTTTAGAAAAGTCAATAAAGTTACTAAGAAAGATCACTACCTGCTTCCTTTTATTGATCAAATGTTGGAAAGGTTGTCTAAAAAGACCCATTTTTTTCTTGATGGTTATTCTGGTTTCTCTCAAATTGTTGTTAAACAACAAGATCAAGAAAAAACTACTTTTACTTGCCCTTATGGAACTTATGCTTATAGACGTATGCCTTTTGGTTTACGTAATGCTCCTGCTACTTTCCAAAGGTGCATGTCTGCTATCTTTCATGGTTTTTGTGAGGAAATTGTAGAAGTGTTCATGGATGACTTTTCTGTCTATGGAACTTCTTTTGATAATTGTCTGCACAGCCTTGATAAGTTTTGCAGAGATGTGAAGAAACTAATCTTGTTCTTAATTGGGAGAAATGTCACTTCATGGTTAATGAAGGGATTTTTCTTGGGCATAAAGTTTCTGAAAGAGGCATAGAAGTTGATAGAGCTAAGGTTGAGGTAATTGATAAGATGCCATGTCCAAGAGACATCAAAGGTATTCGTAGTATCCTTGATCATGCTGGTTTCTATAGGAGGTTTATTAAAGACTTATCTAGGATATCAAAACCTCTCACTAATCTTCTTCAAAAAGA
Source organism: Avena eriantha (assembly GCA_910589775.1). Lineage (NCBI taxonomy): Eukaryota > Viridiplantae > Streptophyta > Magnoliopsida > Poales > Poaceae > Avena > Avena eriantha. Next base: position 241,033,794 of record OU342746.1, read on the forward strand.
TGTACCTTTCGTTTTTGATGATGATTGTAGGGAAGCTTTTGAAACTCTTACGAAGGCTTTAACTACGGCCCCTATTGTTCAACCACCTGATTGGAGTTTACCCTTTGAAATAATGTGTGATGCTAGTGATTTTGCTGTAGGGGCTGTCCTTGGGCAACGTGTTGATAAAAAGTTAAACGTTATCCATTATGCTAGTAAGACTCTAGACGCTGCTCAAAGGAATTATGCCACCACTGAAAAGGAATTTCTAGCTGTTGTTTTTTCCTGTGATAAGTTTAGGCCCTATATTGTGGACTCAAAAGTAACCATTCATACTGATCATGCTGCTATTAAATATCTTATGATGAAGAAGGACGCTAAGCCTAGGCTTATTAGATGGGTACTACTTTTACAGGAGTTTGATCTACACATCGTAGATAGGAAGGGTGCTGAAAACCCTGTAGCTGATAATTTATCTCGTTTGGAAAACATCTCTTTTGATCCTATGCCTGTTAATGATAGTTTCCCAAATGAACAGTTAGCCGCAGTAGGGGTGAGCTCACGAGGAAGCCCTTGATATGCTGATTATGCTAACTTTATTGTCTCCAAGTATTTGCCTCCAACTTTTACAGCTCAGCAAAGAAGAAATTTCTTTTATGATTTGAGGCATTATTTTTGGGATGACCCACACTTATACAAAGAAGGAGTTGATGGTATTATGCGAAGATGTGTTCCAGAATATGAACAAAAGGAGATATTGCATAAATGTCATGGTAGTGCCTATGGAGGACATCATGTAGGAGATAAAAGTGCACAAAAGGTACTACAATCAGGTTTCTACTGGCCTACCCTTTTTAAAGATGCAAGAAAATTTGTTTTATCTTGTGATGAATGTCAGCGTGTTGGTAATATTTCTAGACGTAATGAAATGCCTATGAACTACTCTCTAGTTATTGAACCTTTTGATTGTTGGGGATTCGACTTTATGGGTCCTTTCCCTCCTTCGAAAGGTTACACTCATATTCTTGTTGCCGTTGATTATGTTACTAAGTGGGTAGAAGCCATTCCTACCAAAAGTGCCGACGGGGAGACTTCTCTAAAAATGCTTAAGGATGTTATCTTTCCCAAGTTTGGGGTGCCTAGGTATCTCATGACTGATGGGGGTTCTCATTTCATTCATGGCGGTTTTAGGAAGACCCTCGCTAAATATGATGTTAATCATAGAATTGCTTCAGCTTATCACCCCCAAACTAGCGGGCAAGTAGAGTTATCAAATAGAGAAATTAAATCTATCTTGCAAAATACTGTTAATAGGTCCAGAAAAAATTGGGCTAACAAGTTGAATGATGCTTTATGGGCTTATAGAATTGCTTACCAAAATCCTATGGGAATGCCTCCTTATAAAATGGTTTATGGGAAAGCTTGCCACCTACCCTTAGAATTAGAACACAAAGCTTACTAGGCAGTGAAAGAACTAAATAGAGATTGTAAGCTCGCTGCTGAGAAAAGATTATTTGACTTAAGTTCTTTAGATGAATGGAGGAGTGAAGCCTATGAGAATGCTAGGCTCTTTAAGGAAAAAAGTTAAAAGATGGCATGACAAGCGAATACTTAAGAGAGAATTTCATGTTGGTAAGAAAGTTCTATTGTATAGGTCTCGTCTCAGATTTTTTGCAGGTAAGTTACTATCAAAATGGGAAGGACCTTTCATCATTGAAGAAGTATACCGTTCAAGAGCAATAAAAATTTCTTCTCTAAAAGATAATACTACACAAGTAGTGAATGGACAGCGACTCAAACACTATATTGCTGGAGATTCTTACAATGAAGATGTTGATGCCTTTCAAGTTATAACTCCAGAGAAATTCATTGAGGACCAAATTCAGAGACCTATAGAGTCTGTTTTCAAATAGGTAATAGTTCTGGTAAGAAAAGTTCCGCGAAAATACAATCCAACTATATTTTTGTAGTTTTCAGTCAATAAGGAAAGTTTCGAAGCGAAAAAGGGACGGAACCGGAGCCAGGGTGGCCCACACCACCCCATGGCGCGGGCCCACCCCTGGCCGCGCCACTAGGTGGTGAGGCCACCCAGGACTCCGCCTCCGACCTGTTTTCTCCCAGTACCTTCCTTTTGATATGAAACTTCGTAATATATAACCCCCGGATCCCCCGAGGTTCGTATATCGTGTTTTCGTCGTGTTTTTGTTTCGATCTGTTTCTGCCAGGTAGAATCCTAGATTTGGAGCCACAATGTCTTCCTCTGGATCATCCAAGGGAGATTCCGTAGAAGACATCATCAACCCATACATGAGAGAATTGAAGATTCATCCCAAGGAATTGCTGCTCGAAGGTGGGGAGGTCCGGATTAAAGAGGTTCAAGGCCCTAAAGGTGAAGGAAGTCTGGAGGACAGGATGGAAGCACTAGAGAAAGAAGTCTTTAGGTACAGGAAGATGGCGGAGCGCGAAGTGGATATCATCCATAAGATTTGTTCCGAACTCATCATCGAGCACCAAAAGGAGACTGCTGAACTCAAAGACGAAGTCTTCTCACTCTGCCAAACAACCAACGAACTGCAAGCACAGTTCTATGACGTTCAAAATCAAAACTCTGAGTATGAGGCTAGATTTAAACGCATAAGTGATGCTGCAAGTTTCAGGATGTTGGAAACCACGATGTCCTTTGTTGATGGGAAGCCTTTACCTTGGAAGATGGACGAAGATTAGACCACCACCTAAGGAGTAATTCGTCATCAGGTTTGGCATCCCCTTGGTTTGTTCCAAGCTTGGGGGAGTGCCGCGGTATCATATCACTATCTTCTGTCTTTTTACCTTATTAGTAGAGTCATATCATGAATAAAGGAGTTATTTTGTAGTATGGTTTGCATTATGGAAGTGTCCCCTCTCTCGTTAGATATGTATCCCTTGGTGTGAGTTTCCGTTATGGAATATTAATGAGAAGTTCTATCATCCACTCTTTTGCATAGCTTATATTAGTTTTCAATTCATGGTTATATGATTGATCTTGTTGTTAGTATTGGTATCACTTTGGGATCATTGAGTTAATTTAGTTGGTTTTGGCAAACCTGGCTCGGTCAGTAGCAACACTATTTTTGAGAGTTGAATAAAAAGATAAAAGTACTCTAAAGAAAAATTATTTCATCATCTTTCTTTCTTGATTTGCTCATAAGTCTAGTATTCTCTAGTTAAGATCTTTTGTGCTTCCGAGGAAGATTGCATGTTTGTCTTTATCATTTCTATCCTTGTTTGTTTCCTTCAACTCTTGTACTGGCTACCCAGCCTTGCTAGCCAAAAACCTGTACTGAGAGGGTATTCTTTTCGTGCATCGACCTCCTTTAAACCAAAACCTTCGCCATTTGTGTCCACCATACCTACCTAGTAGCATTATTGCTATTCCAAGTAAATTCTTGTTTTATCTACCTCCCAAATTAAACTTGTTATGTGAAAATTAGTGATTAAAGCTCTCACGAACTTGATGGCACACTTTACTTTCTTGCATTTAATAAACTTGGACCATTGTGCTCACCTATGTTGTGTATATGCTTGCGCTTTGTAAGTTGTGGATTAGCAGAACCATGTTATCATGGGGAACGCTTTTAACATTGCACTGGTACTTCGTACCTAGTTGATATCATGTTCTTTTGTCTATGGATGTCGTCGGTGTGAAATGAAAGGGGAGCTTGTAAGTCCATGGAGTTATGCATATGTGTTAGAGAAACGCCTGGGCCGCTGGTCTAATCCATGCTGACATGGTGGAAACCTACAGCGTAACCATAACGAGTATCTATGAAGCATTCTTCTTATAAAAAAAGAGATAGAGATTGAGAAAAAAAGCAAAAAAGAGATATTATGAGAAGAGGAAAGAGAGAGAAAAGCACCATATTCCCATGGTAAATAAGAAGATTGTTGAGATACTTGTTGTCTGCTTGCCTTGTCATTTTGATATGGAGATTCTTCCGTATCATCGGGCAAGGGGTACCCCGTTGGCGGTTCTCAATGATACACATATGCTTATGATGACAAGAACTTACCGGTGACTAAACTTGAGTAGCATGAGGAGCGGCCCTCGTATTTAAGGGACATGAGATTCTCAACTTACAACTTGTCAATGCATATCCTCATTTTTGATCACTTTAACCTTAATCACCTAAAGATGCCTATGATAGGGGCAATGAGAGCTGAAAGCTAGTAAGTATCATAATTTCTAGGAGCTCTTTATGAGACTTGCAATCCCTGCTTCCCTCTGCGAAGGGCCTTTCTTTTACTTTGTAGTTGAGTCAGTAAACCTATTCCCTTCTACCTCAGCAAGTATTTTGAGTTGATGTGTTCCATTCATTCATATGATGCATGTTTCTTATGTTCCTTGTTTTGCACATTGCTCTTATCTTGATGTTTACTACTTTGAAAGCTATCATTGAAAAACCAGTTATTTGTGAACTCCAGCAAATTATCAATTATTCTTCGACCAAGAGCTAAGTTTGCCATTACCAATTATGATTCACTTTATGTATCTTTATTGTGTTTCCTTTACTCTTTGCAAGGTGAGTTATATAATAGTGAGTTGTCTTCTATTATGATCTATGTATTTGATGAATGTGATGCTTCTTGTCCGTATTCTTTTATCGACTCTTCACTCCATAAACCTGAAGCCATGTTTATTGAGCTCAGTTTTGCTTGGGGACAAGTGAAGTCTAAGCTTGGGGGGAGTTGATATGTCCATTTTGCATCACTATTCTATGTCTTAATTCACTATTATTCATTGATATATTTCATATTGAGAGGTGATACTTATATTATTTCATCTATTTTTGCATGGTTGATGACTTTTGGAGCATGGACCGCTGTAGTCAGGATTCTGATGGAAAAGGTGCTGTTTGGAGGCAAAATTCGCGAAGATCAGAAAATCCAGGAAAATATATGGAAAATCCTATTTTTCCAGAAGACTAAGGATACCAGAAGATGGAGTGGAGGTGGGCCACAGGGGGCCCACACCACCCCATGGCACGGGCAGGCCTAGGCCGCGCCTAGAGGTGGTGTGGCCTCCCTGGCCCACTCCAGCCTCTCCCCTCTAGCGTATATCAACCTCCCGAAACCCTAAGACTCGGGGAGCGACCACAGAAAGATTCCGCCGCCTCTACGGGGCAGAAAACACCGAGAGAGAAAGATCTCTCCGGCAGACAGATTTCTGCCGGGGGAATTCCTTCCCGGAGAGGGGAGATCGTCGCCATTAACACCACCATCAAGCTGGACTTCATCGGGATCATCATCATCATCACCATTAGCACCCTCATCACCATCTCCATATTGTTGTAACAATTGGTTGAATCTTGCTATAGTTCATAGGGGAAACTTTCCCGGTGTTGATTACTCTTTGTAGTTGATGCTATTGAGTGAACCATTGAATTATTGTTTATGTTCAGATTGTTATACATCATTATTCCATCTCTAATCATGATCCATATGATGTCTTGTGAGTAGTTCGTTTTGTTCTTGAGGACATGGGAGAAGTCCTGTTGTTAGTTGGAGTTGCGTTGAGAAAGATTCAATAGATTGTTATTTAAGTTATGGTGTACTTCTTCTAGTGGTGTCATGTGAATGTCGACTACATGACACTTCACCTATATGGGCCTAGGGGAATGCATTGTGTATATGGCTACTAATCGTAGGGGTTGCCGGAGTGACAAAAACCTGAACCCCCGTTAGGAAACCATTGCACAAGGGACGTAAGGGTCTTAGAGTTTAAATTTGTGGTTAGGTTTCTACCTTAATTACTTTCTTGTACTTACGGATGTTTGCAAGGGTATAATCACAAGTATGTATTAGTCTTGGATGGAGCAGTACATTAGCACAGGTTCACCCACACAACACTTAGCAAGCTAAAGAAGATTAATCAGCTATATGAAGCGAAAGCACTTGACAGTCTTCCCATGTGTCCTCCAGAACATTTGATCATCTTAAGAAATACAACCGGCTTGTCCTTTGCTGCATAAAGGATTGGGCCACTTTCTGAATTTATTCCTACTGTCTTTTATTTACTCGTACTTTGTTTACTTGCTTTAACAAAAAACCCCTAAAAATCCGTTTGCTAAGTATTTGTAGAGAATTGAGGGACTAGTATTGCTCATTTTTTAATATGTGGGACTAAAACGCTCTCGCGGTGCAAGATGTGGGACTAAAGGTGTATATACCTCTTAATTATTTTACAGCCTCAATTGCTAGGCTGGAGGACCAATTAATGCTCCTAGTTTTGCTCAATTACTCCTCTAGTTGACCGTAAAATATGAACCACCACGTCGTGTAATGCTCTTGGCCGATCATGTTGTTAAAACGGGAGTGCATCCATTGGCTTGCATGTTTTTAATTAGATGCGGTGGCCATGAGCATTGCCTGGATTTTAGGATTACTACTGCGTGCAATAACTAGCTATAAAGTAAGTAGGTGAAGTTAATTCTCCGAACTAGTACTACTCCGGCCTAATAATACCGAACACAGGGAGTACTTTAAGTGTGGTTATATGGATGATCAGTTGATGTGACTCTCGGTCATAAATTCCTGACCATGTAGCCGTACGTTCTACCACCTTTTTTACTACTACTAGTAGTAGTACATGGACGCTAGCAAAATTCAAAATCACAATCGAGCGGCAAAATCACACACACTGACTTCGAAGCATTTCCCGCCTAACCGTTTCAAAAACTTTTAGCCAAAATCACCCACCTAGAGAGTACAATTTTTATATTATTATTATCATATGGGCACTTGTCAAATTCAAAATCTCAATCGAGCGGCAAAACCGCACACCTACTTTGAAGCATTTCCCGCCCCTCCGTTTCAAAAACTTTGAGGCAAAATCTCCCACCAAGGCTATACCATTTTTGTATTATTATCAGATGGGCGCTTTTCAAATTCAAAATCTCAATCGAGCGGCTAAGCCATACACTGACTTTGAAGCATTTCCCACCCCTTAGTTTCAAAAACTTTGAGGCAAAATATCCCACCGGGGCATTACCATTTTTATATTATTATTAGATGGACGGTCGCCAAATTCAATATCATAATCAAGCGGCAAAATCACCCACCGATCTGAAAGCATTTCCCGGCCCTCAGTTTCCAAAACTTTTGACTTCAAAATTCCGATTCTACCCATTGTTCTGACGCCCTATGGGCAAGCTAAAGTCGGTAGCTTGGGGGCACGATCATAATTTATATTTCTGTTCACCTCCTTAGTCCGGATTCACCCAAATTTTCCTGCTCGTCCTTCCAAAAATCCCAGCCCCTCTCTCCCACGCCCTCACCTCCATGACCACGACCCGCATCGGCCGGCGGAAATTCCACGGCGGCCGGACCCACTTGAGCGATGGTCTCGTGCACCGCTATGGAGCCGCTACACCGATGCTCACCCACCGGATCTGGTTCACCGAGTCTATCTGCCATTGCACCGGAGCTGCGGTGTCATTCACCACGCCGATGGCGTCATCGACCGCCCAAGCTCTGCTTCTCGGCCACCAAAAGCTACCCAACCGTACTGGATCCGCTTCACCGGTGTACACCGGACATGATCTAGTTCCGGGAGTTCCATGTACATCGCTCTAGACCAGCTGCTCTGCTGTCGCCTTTCACTGCACTTGATCTGCCTCAGCGACGCTCTTGTCCACTACGCTCAAGCCGGCATCGATCGCCCAAGATCTGCTTCCCCGACGCCAACAACCACCGCAACCGCAGCACTCTCGATGACCTGGACATCACCCGCACGGTACCAACAATGCTTAGACGCCTCACCGACCAAGGTTAACCAAATCTGCAACCCGTTTTTGTTTTGTCAGCAGTATAGCAGGTTCAAGCCTGTCGCAGTGAACTACATTTTTGTCATCGTGCTCGTACATACAAGTCAGTGGGCATGCCTGTTCTTCGTGCTAGTACATACATGGTCATTAGACATGTTGGTTTGCATGCGCTTCTCTACAAATTTCAAGTCATGGACATGTCTGTTATTTTGTCATACACATGTTCTTAGCTACTCCATACAACAGTAATTGCCTGCTAGCGTGTAATTCTTGCAAAATCTAAAGTCAGCGAAAAATATTAGTGTGGATTCCCTACTCTACAGTTGCCGAATCTATCTATTTCATCCTGAGATCAGTTCCTGCTATTATTTCCTCCTTGGCATTGTTCTGCTATCCTGTAGTAGCCATTTAAACTCTTTGAACTAATTCGATAATAATTTTGTTCTTGCCATTTGCTTCTTCAAAAGCTGCATCACTAACTATTTCCTTTTTCTTGCATATAGCTCAAATGGAACAATGAACATGTTGGTTTGCATAGCCTATTCTACAGGTTCACAAGGGATGCCATTAATTCCTTATTTGGTGCTTGTTCGTCCTGACAACGGCATAACTGTCCTCTACTATGTAGTTCACTCGTGGTTTGCATTCCTGCTCTAGACGTTCTCTTATGATGCCATTATAATTTCTATCTGGTTGATTCTTAGCTATGATAGCAACTACATGCCATTGTGTAGCTCACCGCAAATTCTGAGTCACCCAACGACTATGCATTCCAGGAGATGTCACTCCTTCCATATATATTTGCTGAAACGGCCTCGCTTGTTTATATTTGCTGAAATTCTAAGAAACACTTTGTTTGATTGCTCATTTCATTCTGGGTAGACTTGTCTAATGCTTGTTTGTCCTGCTCTACAGGTTCACGAGCGATGCCATTATATCTTGCATTTCGTTCTAGGTCTGGTTTGTCCTAAGTCATGGCATAACTATCCTCTACAATATATAGTTCATTCGTGGTTTGCATTCCTGCTCTACAAGTTCTCGTATGATGCGGTTATAATTTCTATCTGGTTCATTCTTTGCTATGACAGTAACTGTATGCCATTTTGTGTCTCAGCGCAAATTCCAAGTCACCCGACGTCTCTTGCATTTTAGGGTATAGAACTACTTCCATATATTTTTATTGAAATGACCTGGCTAGTTTATTTTTGCTGAAATTCTAAGCCACACACACACATTTTTTGATTGCTCGTTTCATGGTAGGCACACTTTTTTAATGCATGCTTGCTTGTCCTGTTTGTTTGACGTGTTGGTCAATAATTGAACCATTGACCAGTTGTAAACTCCTGATCATAGCTCATGTCATATCAATCAAATGAGTAGTTTGTCTTGTTTGATGTATTAACTTGTTATTACTTAGTTTCAGGGTGCGATTATTGCTATTTCCACCAAAGAGGGGGCTACAAGATCATGTCTCCTCCAATGTAGCTGTCACACTCAAAGGAAGATGCAGGTGATCAATTGAGGACTCTGCTATCAACTTGATTGTCAACTAAAATGCCAATTTTTCTTTCCCTTGATTTGATAATATGTAATAATTTTAAGAAGTTTGCAGCTGATGTAATGTCTAGATAACTCGCGTAGGCCATGTATGCATTTAGTTGACACCGTCCACATATGCATTAGTCGTTACGGTAATTACGCCAGGTAGGTCGATTAGGCAATAGTACCGTGCTTTGTTATTAGCCCATCGTGTATTCGGCCGACGATGAACAGTAAAAAATGCTGGATTATATAAACGTTTTATGATATTGTTATGGGCTTCAGAAAAGGCCAAAACTGTAAAAGGCCGTAAACATAATGGGCCGACCTACAAGTTGTAACTGGACGTAACAGTAACAGGCCGTAAGAGTAAAAGGTCATAACTGTAATAGGCCATAACAGTAACAGACCTTAATAGTAGCAGGCTGTAACAGAAACATCCCATCGCTGTAACAAGCAAGAAACCGTGAAATCCCAGAATAGTAACATGCCAAAGCAGTAGCCGGCCGCAACAGTAATGGGCCGCAACAGTGAAATGCCAGAATAGTGACAAGCCAGAATAGTAATGGTCCGAGAAATTTCCAAGCTAGGGCAGTAACAGGCCGACACATTTACCAGACTAGAACAGTAAAGGGCTGCTTGTGGGCCTGAACAGGTAAAGCCCAGAATAGTGAAAGGCCAGGACAGTAACATGCCTGAACAGTAACGGGCAATCTCAGACAAGGGCCGTCAGTAGGCCGCCTACGATGGGATGCAATAAATAGTGATGGGCTGCCCGCAGGCCTTAAATGTACAGGAGCGACTCGGCGCAGGCTACTAATGGGTCGCAGAGTGTTGGACCATCATGGGCCTTCTTTAGGCCGAGACAATATTGGGCCTGAAAGTTCGCAGGCCTGTGTTGGCTACAACTTTGGGCCCATTTCAAACAGTGCAGGACAAAACAGTAACATGCCATCTTCTTATTAGGCTTCCTTAATGGGTCGGCCCAGTTAGAATTTAGCATGCCTTGGCTGGGTCTAGCTTCTACCACGGTTTCTATGGCCTTTAATGGCGGTAACTGACCGCTAACGGTGGCTGCCACATGGCAGTTTGCATGACGTCAGCAGTCAACGCGGTTGGCGAACAGATCTATGATGGAACAAGTTTTCATAGCTGAAGATTGTGATCCACCACGGTTAAGGATGGCAATTTTACCCATGGGTATGGGTATCCGCGGGTACCGTACCCGCATGGGTAGGGTATGGGCACACTTCTATACCCACGGGTAATACCCATACCCTACCCGTTAAGTTACGGGTACGGGCACGAGTATAGACTTGTACCCATGGGTATACCCATACCCTGCCCATTTAAACTGACATGTCAAACTTACCTATGTAGTGTCAACCTATGCGGCGAAGAAGCCTAGGGACAAGTATGCGATTGTGAATTATGAACTTGGATACTTTCATGTACTCGTCTACCTATTATTAAGTAGAGATAATTGTATTTTTTCATATATATGTTATTGATGAACGTAAAATTGTGAATAACTTGTGTACTATTGGATCTACCCACCGGGTATCCAATGGGTATGGATACCCGACGGGTATGGGTATGGGAAAAGTTTTATACCCGTGGGTACAGGTATGGGTAAACTTTTATACCCATTGACTACACGAGTATGGGTATGGTATTACTCTACCCTGCCCATACACTGCCCATTGCCATCCACAGCCACGGTCAGGAAAAAAACCATGGTAGATTCTTTTGTGACGAGGATTTTACCACGATGGCCATCCATCGTAGAAGACTTTTTAGCCATGAAAAACGGGCCTTCAACCATGAAAATCGTCCGTTGTAAAAGCCAACTTTTCTTGTAGTGTGGTGAGACAGAGTTCACCTTCTTCGTGTTTGATCTTTCCACATGCCATTGGGAATGGTTGTCTTGCATATTGTCTAGCAGCTGCTTTGCTTCAGTAATATGTTTACCCATAAATGTTCCTCCAGCTGCAGTATCAATCATAGACTTAGACACGAGATTAAGAGCATTGTAAAATAAATGGAGGATTAACCAATCTTCCATCCCACGACTAGGACAGTTTCTTAGGCATTCTTTCATCCTGTCCCATGCAAGCGCTAGTGGCTCACACTCTTCTTGTCTAAAGCCAGTAATATTAGATCGAAGTTTCATAGTCTTTGTAGGTGGGAAAATTTTAGTCATAAATAAAGAAGTACATCCCACCCATGATGTAATAGTATTTTTAGGAAAAGATAGCAACCATTCTTTAGCTCTCCCTCTTAGAGAAAAAGGAAATGGACGCAATTTGACCACATCAGGGTCAACGTATTTTATACGCATCATATCACATATTTCAGTGAAAGTATTTAAGTGCATACCTGCGTCTTCAACAGCAGAGCCTCCAAATTGATTCTGTTGAACCAAACTTAAGTAATGGGGCTTAATTTCATAGTCATCAGCAGCAATTGCTTGCTGAGTAATAGGAGTACGCAAATAATCATTACTGGGAGTAGCAAACCCCCAAGCTTCTAATCAGCCATATTTCCTATGTTTTTGGGTTTTCTTAGATTAAAAATTATAATAGTAAAAGAAAGAATTTAAAGGCTAACTATTTTTTTGGTTTATCAAATAAAGACTGAATAGCAAACTAACAAAATGAAAAACAAGAATTAAAACTAGCAAGGTTCCTAATAACCTCACTAGGGTAGCTATTGCTTCCCCGACAACGGCACTAGAAAAAGGGTTGATACCTTCGATCCGGATTATGGATGTAGTATAGCTTATTTTCCCTAGTAGACCTAGGTTATCGAATCCTCGGGAAGCGAATGCGTAGTGAAGTTACTTTAACGGACCTTTGGGAGTTTTAGAATTCCTTTTGTGTTTTTACCGGACCAGTAGCTTACGTCTTCTTGTTGTTGATGATGATGGAGAGAGAGGGCCTAGGGCGTTCGGTTTCACCTGTAGCTGTGCAAAACATCTGATGGAAATAAAAGATAGAAATAAAGTATGCGTGTACTTGTTAGAGCAAGATAAATTATATGTGGGTTGTGCATCCATAATTGTTATTGCCTCCGCAACCTCTTATAGAAGTAACCTACTAGTCTCATCCATAGAATAAATAGAACTAATGATATGCATAGTGATGTCACCATTAATCCCAAGCAAATCCCTCACATACAGCCGTACTACCCCTTCTGTCACAGGGGTTCCCAACCTGCAGATCAGTCATCACTCATACTCCCTATACCTGGCTCAACCCTCGGGGTCTTGGGTACCTGACAAGTCCTTACATTGAGGCAAGAGAGGATACAATAATCATCATGTCATACAAACTAATACATGATCCCATCTATGATAAATAACATGCACCATTGCTACATGGCCAGGCCGAAGCCCTTAGCCCAAGGAGAATTACTCACACATAGAGATGAGATCAACAATCACAAACATTGTAACGAAAATCATAAGATTGATAGCAATAGTCTTACAATATCGCCAATCGGAGAATAGATCTACAATTACAAGTGGTGGAATATGGCTATGGAGATGTAGAAGGGTTTGGAGATCTGAGGCAGCTTTTCGGTGGAGTCTGGCTTCTTTGGGCGGAGCGAGCGAGAGATGTTTTCCCATCGCCCGAGGCTTCTTTATATAGGGGTCCCTTCACAAAAATTGTTCTGTTTGACCTAACGGTGGTGGCACCAACTATTCGACCGGAGCTATACGGTCGGAATTTTTGCTCCGGCCATATAGTTCGTTGTTAAGGCGTCTGTCTCCGTTGTTCGGCTCCAGGTTTCTTCTGGCTGTTGGAAATCTCGTATCTTTGAATTTAATGTAGTGATTCCCTCCTTTAAACGACATTATCTACGTAGGAAAAATATAAAAGAAAGGATTGCATACCCCTATGAATATTAGCATTAGTGGCAGGGTTTAGAGAGATATTTCATCAAGAATATGATTAATATCCAGTTTAAAAGTGGACATAGATGGCTATATTTCAGAGCCATCAATGACCACAAGGCACATCATGACCATTGAAGGGGTAACCAAGCACCTGACCAAAGGTACAGAAATTAGACTGACTATAAGTGGTACATGTCATCCACTTCATTGTGCAGGCCTCATCTCCACAGATCACAAGGGTTGAGAAGAACTGCTTCACCACAGAGGTATCATAGTTACACTGCAGAGTCATCAGAGTGTGCAGCCGCATCCTCTCAGTCACAGCCAAAGCCTTAACAAGTCTTGACTTTGACTTTGACTCAGTCATAGCTAGAGGGCGCATGGGGAGGATCTTGAGGGAGGAGTATATATCATCATGAATACTCATGAAGTGGGTTGACAAAAAATTACTGTCCTCACTCTCCGCATCAACATATAAGTCACGATGACGAATGGTGGAATACTCAATGATATCCATCTTCTTGTAGCTTACCCGGGGCTGCTTGCCCTTCCTTTGAGTGGTCCTCTTTGTTTTCCTAGCACGTTCAGCCATCCTATCAGCCTCTCTTTTTTACCTCCTTAATTCCACCTCGTCAATCAAACCACCTTCACTGTCAGGCCTGAAGTAACGAGCGCGAGGACGGCGCTTGTAGGTCTAAGGAACACGAGAGCCACATCTGAAGTGAAAAAGATGGATAGCATGGAGATAAGCATACACACAAGTTTAGGAGGAATGTAGAAACAGTAGAAAAACAATCCACAACTCAAGATACATGATGCAAAAAATCTGGGAATTTCTAAACCAGGGGCGAACCTGCGAGGCCAGATAATCCGGCCGTGCCAGGGGTGGATAATCTAGCCCTAGCAAAAATTTCAGAAATAGCCTAGATTGAGTGCATCAAAATAGATCGAACACATGTATTGAAGTCTACGATTTCTATCAATAATATGAACCTCGAGGCGACTCTGAGACCACGTTCCACCAACAATCAACACATCTATACAAAAGATGATAGTGTGGGACTTACCCTCACTCATTGAAAGAAGAACACGGAGGAGAAGGTACCCAGATGCGTGGGTAAGAAGATCCGAGGGAGGCCTGGAGAATCCGGTGGCCGAAACGGCTCCGGGAGTGTTGGGACGGCAAGCGGCAGTTGGGGAATAGGAGAGGGTTCAGGGTGGAAGAGCTGCTCTATTTGAACCCTTCCCCCCGCCGCCCTGCCCTTAAATGACAAAAACCGCCAGGGGCGGATTATCCGGCCCCCACTTGGGGCGGATTATCCCGCCCTTCTCTGAATTTCTGTTGAACACAGAATCAGGCCTGCACATTCCGAACAAAACTCCTGCAAGTGAAACAAAGGACTTGTGTGCACGAGAAAGATGGCTTGGGGTTGGAGAAGGCTTAGGTTTAGACAACCAAACTGGGATGGTACTACATACCCAAGATTGCAAGAGACAACTCAAATAGAGGCCAAAATTGGGTGTGTTTTCCATAAGAACACAAGATATGCAAGAAAAAACCAAAGAAAACCAACTCTTGTGACGGAAGAGGGCAGTGGCCGAAGCCACCATGTTGGAGTGAAGGTATGACACCGCGAAGATATATTTTGGGTTCATGACCAATACTCATCAAAGAACTCACATACCACATAATGATATTAAGAGAAGTGATTTTTTTGCTTTCGGCATTATGGGGGGAGGGTTAGACCAATCAATTAGGACCACACTCGCCCTATATCCATGCCCACAACTAAACCAAATAAAGGAAGAGATGTAAGTGGGTATGCATGAGTCAAGATCCTTGAATCAACGATATTTAGCTCATTCCTCAAATAACAAAACCTTGCTTCATCAAGTGGCTTTGTGAAAATATCAGCAAGTTGGTTCTTTATCCTCACAAAGGATAGATCAATATCACCACGAGCAACATGATCCCGAATAAAGTGATTGCGAATCTCAATATGATTTTTCCTTGTATGATGCACCGGATTGTATGCAATTTTGATTGCACTTTCATTATCACATAAAAGATGCACTTTGTCACAATTGACACCGTATTCCTTTAAAGTTTAATTGAGTAAATGCACTTGCAGCAGCCACATATTCAGCTTTGGCGGTGGAGAGAGATATACAATTATGTTTCTTGGAAGACCAACATACCAAAGACCTGCCCAAAAACTGATAAGCTCCAGAAGTTCATTTCATATCATCCTTGTCACCAACCCAATCTAAGTCCGTATAACCGCATAGAGAGAAATCTGACCCTTTGGGATATCATAGACCAAAATTAGGGGAATGAACCAAATATCGGAAGATTCTCTTGACCGCCACCAAGTGGCTTTCTTTAGGAGCCGCTTGATACCTTACACACACACCTCACTCAACACAATATCGGGTCTAGATGCGCAGAGGTAAAGGAGAGAGCCGATCATGGACCGGTATACCTTTTGGTCCACATCTTTACCATTGGGATTGAGTTCAAGATGGCATTTAGTTTGCATTGGTGCGGGGACGCCATTAAGATCCGTCATCTTGAACCTCTTGAGCATGTCTTGGATGTATTTTGCTTGATTTATGAAGGTTCCTTCTCTAAGTTGTTTGATCTCAAATCCAAGAAAGAACCATAATTCCCCCATCATAGACATCTCAAACCTGTCATTCCTAAGCTTTGAAAATTCATCATTAAAATCTTGATTAGTAGAGCCAAAGATAATGTCGTCTACATATAGTTGGCATACGAAGAGCTCCCCTTAACCTTCTTAGTAAAAAGAGTGGGATCAATTTTCCCAACCTCGAAGCCACAGTCTAACAAAAGCTCTTTAAGATGCTCATACCACGCACGTGGGGCTTGTTTAAGGCCATAGAGCGCCTTATCGAGTTTGTAGACATGGTTCGGGAAATTGGGATCCTCGAAACCCAGGGTTTACTTTACATGTACCAGCTTATGTAGAGAACCATTAAGAAACACACTCTTAACATCCATTTGCTGTAATTTAAAGTTATGGTGAGCTGCATAAGCAAGAAGGATACGGATAGACTCAAGGCGAGCCACGAGAGCATAAGTTTCACCAAAGTCAATGCCTTCCACTTGAGAGAAACCTTGTGCTACCAATCATGCCTTGTTCCTTACGACAATTCCATTCTCATCTTGCTTGTTCTTGAAAATCCACTTGGTTCCGATAACATTGCGGCAATTTTTTGGCTTCTCAACTAATTTCCAGACCTTGTTGTGCTCAAAATTATTGAGTTCTTCATGCATAACAACTACCCAATCTGGATCTTCAAGAGCTTCAAAAACTTTCTTTGGTTCCACCATAGATATGTGAGCTTGATGATTACTAAAGCTTACAAGCTCCCTTCTTGTGGACACCCTTCTTCTTAGATCGCCAACAACTTTATCTAGAGTATGACCTCTTAATTCGAGGTTTCTTTCAGCACGAGCTTTGCGACGAATCTCAATCAACTTGTTGTTTCTTAGAGGAATTTCTTCATCATTTGAGTCTTCGTCAGGACCACTAGCTTGACCTTGATCAACAACTTTTTCAGCGAGTACATGAGAAGGAGAACCTTCCCTTGATTGAGATCAACAGCCATAACAGGAGGTTGTTGCTGTTTTGAAGTTTCAGGGCCGGATAATCTAGCTGAGGGAGTGGTTGGATAATCCGGCCTAGGAGTTATTGCTCCTTCTTGATCATCTTGAGTGTTTCTGGCGAGAGATGTAGTCGGGCCGGATAATCTGGTGTCCACCGGAAAATCCGGCCTGGGAGTTTCTGCTGCTTGGTCATTATGCTTGTTTCTCGTGTTCGATGTGGTTGGACCGGATAATCCGGCATTACCCGAAATATCCAACCTGGAGCTTCCAGATGCTTCGGGTGATCGATTATCTTCAGCAGGTTGAGGTGTTCGTGCAGTAGTTTCCCCAGCATGTGGAGCTTGTTGAGCTTCTGTAGATGAGGGCTCTACTTGAGTAGAGCATTGTCCTTCCTGATCTGCCACAAGGGGTTCCTCAATGGGACGGAAGAACCCCACACCCATCCTTCTTATGGCATCTTGGGGTATTTCAACATCTGCATCACAAACATCAACTTGCCCCACATGGGAGCCATCATTTTCCTCAAAAACCACACTACAAGATTCTACAACAGTTCCGGAGAGCTTATTGTAGACTCTATAAGTGTGGGATTCGGCACCATAACAGAAAAATCCTTCTAAATCCTTAGACTCAAATTTATACAAATGAACTCCTTTAATGGGAAAGAAACACTTACAACCGAACACCCGAAATATGATATCTTGGGCTTGTTACCGGTAAGGATCTCATACGGTGTTTTGTCCAAGATCTTCCGAAGATAAAGCCGGTTTGATGAGTGACATGCAATGGAGATAGCTTCAGCCTAGAATTTGTATGGTGACTTGAATTCAGCCAACATATACCTTGCCATGTCCATTAAAGTCAGATTTTTCCTCTCGGCTACACCATTTTGTTGAGGGGTGTATGCAGCCGAATATTGGTGTCTTATCCCCTCTTCGCTAAAGAATTCATTCAGAGTGTAGTTCCTGAAATCGGAGCCATTGTCACTTCTAATTGCCAATATTGGGACATTGTGTTGACGCTGAACCTCGTTGGCAAAGTCAATGACAGTTTGTTGGGTCTCACTTTTTGGCTTGCAGAAGTAGACCCATGTGTATCTTGAGTAATCATCAACTATGACAAGGAAATACTTCTCCCACCAAGGCTTGCATGAGACGGAGGACCAAAAAGATCCACATGAAGGAGCTCCAAGATCCTATTTGATGAAATAATAGTTTTCCCCTTGTGGGGAGAGTCGTGCATCTTTCCTTCAACACATGCCCTGCAAACACGATCTTTGGCAAAAGAAAAATTGTCTTTTAGTCCAAGTACGTGGCCGCCCTTATGAAGACTTTGCAAATTTATCGACGTGGGCTAGATGGCGATGCCATAACCAGCCCGCGTCGGCCTTTCCGAATAAGCACATCGGACCCACTCTGGTTTTCCCGGAAAAGTCCATCACATACAAGTCATTTTCGATGTACCCAACGAAAGCGACCTTTAGATACTTTCTCCACAAGAGTACCACTAAATCACCATCAATAAAAACTGCAAAGCCAATTTTACCAAGAGCATGAACAGAAATTAAATTGTAACTGAGGGTCTCAACAAGCATGACGTCCACGAGTGAAATATCGTGGGCAACCACAACCTTGCCAAGACCCAATACCTCATATTTTGACTTATCACCATAGGAGACGGTTATTTGATCATGGTTTGGCCTCATCTTCATGATGATCTCCTTGCTTCTGGTCATATGACTTGTGCACCCGATATCGAGCACCCATTTAGAACCACTGGAAGCATAGCCCTGCAAGAGAATTACTTCTTGGTTTTAGGTACCCATTTTTCAATGGGTCCTCTCATGTTAGTAACAAGGGTCTTTGGAACCCAAATAGAACAAGAAATATAATTATCAAAAGGACCAACATAAGTATCATAGACATCACCATAGTAATCACAAAAAAACTCATAATTAGGATTATTAGACCCTGCAAAACCAATATAGTTAGTGTTGTCTTTTGTGACGGTGCTTGTCTTTGCTTGAGCTTTTTTTCTTTCTTCTTCTTGATCTTCTTCTTCTTAGACTTTGGGACATAACCAAGTCTCTCCTTTCCATTATCCATCCTTTGCTTGCTAAGGACTTCATCTAGAGCTTCCTTGCCTTTGGAAGTGGATGCCTTGGCAAGCTCCACTTTCAATGTAGCATTTTCTTCATGAGCACATGTTGATGTAGACGTGCTCGGAATATCATACTTGGTTAATAAAATTTGGAGCTGATCATGAGACTCATTAAGAATCGAGTATTCACTCTCCAAAGCCTTGTGGGCAATATCAAGTGTCTCCAATTTCTCGGAGAGTCTAGCATGAGCAGCCCCAAATTTAACCTTATCTTTTTTTAGTTTCTTTACTTTGGGAATAACATTATCATGTTCCTTGATTAGCTTGGACACAACTTCATCATGTGTCTCCTTGATCGACTCAAGTCTCTCTTCAAGGGAGACTCGAGCCTCTTCTTCTTCTAGAGCATTCTTTAGGGATGCAATCTCCATGGCATCCTCCCTTTCAATTCGGCCCTTTTCTTCGAGGAGCTCTTCATTTTGAGCAAGTTGACTCATGAGTGCCTCAAAGTGCACTTTCTAATCACCTTGCAAGTTAGTGATGAAATAATCCGAAGCAATAATTTCTTCCTTAACCTTAAGACTAGTAGAATCATCCATATCAATATTCATGGTAGTCTTAGGAAAAGAAGTGGTGGAAGATGATACCTCGGAACCTCTTGCCATAAGGCATGTGACGTTCTTGTTGTTCACATTCTCATTAGGTGAATCGAAGAGTGAAGTCGGTGTACATGTGGTGGCTATGGAAGCCACCTCTCGTGAGTTATCATCATCTTTTTCGTCTTCACTCCCTGAAGAGTACTCCTCTTGAGCTACCAAGACAATCTTCGGTTGCTTCTTGTAAGAAACATTTTTCTTCACAAATTGCTTCTTCCGGGGTGCCTTTGACTTTTCCTTGATAATGAGCCTTCCTCCATTATCTTCTCGATTTTGATAAGGACATTTGGCCACAAAGTGCAGTCGGTATCCACAATTGAAACATGTTCTGAGCTTAGGACCATTCTCCTTTATTCCATTAGAGCCATTCTTACATTCAATTTTAGATTTGGCTTTGGCGGGGTCCTTCCAAAAGTTTCTAGCATAAATGGCCATGTACTCACCATGTGCCCTTTTTACATCCTCGGGATAGTCCATAGCTTCAAAGTCATCATCATCTTGTTCAACAACATTTGCCTTTAAGGCCACATTTACCCCCTTTTGCATTCCAATGGCTCGAGCACGAGCGTCTTCGGCATTCTTGGCGGCCACTTTGAAAGCCGCCATTTCTTCCATGACCTTATTGGAACTCATTTGATGGTAATTATGTCTACCTTGAAGGCTCTTCAAATCAGTAGGCTCAAAAGCATAAGAGCGCTAACATACTTTCTCTTGATCCACGCGTCATCAACGTGGGTAGCCCCATGATTTCTGAATGTGGTGGCTATTGACTTGATCCTTCTATACATATCCTTGTGATCCTCGCCATCCATCACATAAAAACCTTTAGCTTGGTTACTCAAAGCATCATACCTATTCCTTCTCATGCTTTCATTCCCAATGAAGAGTTTGGTGAGGGCATCCCAAGCTTCCTTAGCAGTGTTGAGATGTTCTATGTGGGGCATGTCCTTGGGACCCACACCGAGACGAATCATGTGTAACATCGTTGCATTGAGTTGGCTGTCCATAACTTATCTTCTTGTTAAGTTGCTTGGATCTCCAACATCGAGGCCTTCTTCCATAATCCTCCCTATTGTTTATATGAGGGTGATGAAGGGAATATGCCCGAGAGGCAATAATAAAGTGGTTATTATCTTATTCCATGTTTATGATAAATGTTTATTTTGCATGATATAATTGGAAACGTTAATACATGTGTGTTTAATAAACAAAATACAAAGTTCCTAGTAATGCCTCTCATATAAACTAGCTCGTTGATTAACAAGATGATCAAGGTTTCCTGATCATGGACATTGGATGTTGTTAATAACGAGGTCACAACATTGGTGGAATGATGTGATGAACATTCATCCGAAGTATAGCATTATGATCAAAGTCATTATGTTTATATTGCTATAACATCATACGATGTAATCCTACACCTTAGACCATGAGATCATGTTAACCACTAACATCGGAAGAGTATCTTGATAACATCAAACGTCACACTGTAACAGGGTGACTATAAGGTGGGTTCAGTGCTACGAAGGTGTTATGTTGAGGCTCATAGATGAAGAGTGGGATTTGTCCATCCCGATGACGGATAGATATACTCTGGGCCCTCTCGGTGATATCACATTGAAATAGCTTGCAAGCAAGTGATGTGATCACTAGAATGTTATATCACGGGAACGAGAAAATAGTGCATGTTGGTAACGAGATCAAACTAGGTATTTGGATGCCGATGATCGAATATCGGGCATGTAATATATCATGAGGCAAAGGGATTTAGTTATGACGTTAAAGGTTCACACGATCACAAGAGTCATCATTGAATATATGGGAGTCAGTACGGATCTCCAGGTCCCGCTGTTGATTATTGATCGGAGAAGGGTCTCGATCATGTCTGCATTATTCGCGAACCATAGGGTGACACACTTAAGGGATACCGACACCATTTAGGAGCAAATATGTTTCAGATAAAGATTAAGAAAGTGCTAGAATCATTTCGATGGAAACCGGAATTGTTTCGGGTGAAATTGCAGAAACTGGTTTTGCATGTGATATTGAAATGTTGCAGGGGGTTTTATGTGAATGTTTGTTAATTAATGTAATTGACAAAATTCTGAATAAAAAATAAAATAGTTTTATTTAATGAGAGATTGCATTAAATTTGGTGGAAATTTAATGCATGTGAGTGGAAGTGTGAGTGGAGGCATATTTATGTGAGTGGAGCATCCACCACATGAATGATGGAAGAAGTGGGGGGCCACGATGGCTGCCACGCCCTGGCCCTTTGTTGCCCCCTCTTCCCTATAAAAGGCCCCCCTCTCCTCCTCACAACGCACACCTCCTCGTGAAGGATCTCTCTCCCCCTCTAGTTATTCCCCATGTTCTCGGATTAGCGAGATACATGTTCCTAGTGGCTTTATCTGGAAAGGAGTTGCTGCTTCCACTACTTTGCTGGAACGAGGGACGGAGGTTGTCGGGGTACCGGACGTGTGTGCGATCACGGATGCACCGCTGCTTTGCGGTGCTGGACTTGGTGGTGCTGGACTTGCTGGAGCTAGATCTGATGGACGTGCTGGAGATGGACCTACTGGAGTTCATCACGATCTTGAGATTGGCAAGTGTACGACTACATCATCCTCGAGTTCCAACTCTTTAACAAAGCTTTGTTGTCTTCGAGAGTAAGTTCTCTATGGATGTATATCCACCTGTTGCTTCCATCTAGTAGATAGATCTTGGCGTATAGTTCCCATCGTAGGAAATTTTTTTGTTTTCTATGCTGCAAACCCAATAGTGGTATCAGAGCCTGATCTATGCGTAGGTGCTTTGCACGGGTAGTACACATATGTTTATATGTGGGCGATGATGATCATGTTGTTGCTTCTTTCATGTATTTTGGATATTGGTGGCATAGTGGGATGAAGCGGCCCGGACCAACCTTACATGTCATCGCACATGAGACCGGTTCCACGACTGACATGCAACTAGTTTTGCATAAGTGGCTAGCGGGTGTATGTCTCTCCTACTATAGTCAATATCTGATTTACAATGAGTTGCTAATAACTTAGTTATCATTGTTGTGGTTCCATGTTCGTAGGTAAGACCGGTTCTATCTCCGAAAGCCCTAAGCCATGTAAAACTTGCAATGGATAAATTAGAGGCGTCTAGTTTAGATTGTTGTTGGGCTTGTGTCATGATATGGTAATATTGTAAGTAGATGTATGGTAGATACCCTTACAACACACCTAACGTGTAAGTTCCATAGACCTTCGCCTTACACGCAAAGTAATGATAAAGATCATACCATGATGCACATGATGGTGATCAAATGCATGGACCATATCATTCCACTTTACACATATGATGTTTGCATCTTATATTGTTAGTTTGGCGTTTTAGTAGCATTATAAGATGATCCCTCATTTAAATATCAAGATAAAATGTGTTCTTTCTTAAGTATGCACCGTTCTATGGATCGTGTTTCGAGACATCACGTGATGATCGGGTGTACTTGACTCTACGCTTTCATACAACGGGTGTAAGACAGTTTTACACACGCGAGTACTAAGGTTCTTACTTGGCGAGCCTAGCATGTAAAGACATGGCCTCGAAACACGGACCGAAAGGTTAAGCATGAGTCATATAGTTGATGTGATGCCCATATTGATGCCCGCCTTTGAAGCTACACCGACTCACGTGATGATCGGACTTGGTGTAGTGGATTTGGTTCACGTAATCACCAAAAAGGCACGAGGGATGTTGTTTTTGACTGGGAGTTCATTTCTAATTTTGATTAGTCGGACTCAATTTGTCATAAACTAAATCAAAGTGAATTTTCATAATTTGTTGTAGTCATTGGCATCTGTTTACTACCTTATGCTTCGTTTTAATTGAGATAATAGAACTATAGAATTCTAGATATTTACTTTACGAACTGGTATCATATTGTTTGGAATGTCAATTTAAAGTTTAGAAGTCCTATTGCAAACTTTCATCAAACTCTATTTACTCCATGAAGTTTAATAAGTAGTATTAAATCAAGAGTAAGAATTCCAATGTTAGTATCTAAAGTATCATGTTTGCCTCCATGATTATTGATATTCAAAAGTTGTTTTAATATCAAGATTATCTAGGAGCTGAAAACTTGTTTTAGAAACCATCATGTGTGGAATATATTGTGATATCTGAGACAATGTTTTTGGTTGCATTATGATAGAGTATAATTTAGCAGAATACATGTTCTCATATTGTATGAGAATTTGTGAAGGATGGAGATGCTAGGCATCCGGATCTCCCAAAAAGGTTTTGGGAACTAACATTATACTCGCGATTCTTCCTTATAGGCTATAGTAACTTGATCATGAAAGTTGGCATGATAAGGATGAATAGAATATGTAAGTAAAATGTTTACTACACTAATAGATTACTAAAGAATGGATTTTTGAAAGAACACCAAACATTTGATGATGGTGATCCACTTCAAAGTGCAAGTCCAAAGGTATTAGTATTTGACTATATACACTTTGTACTATGTGTCATGTGAATGACACCACTATTGATGTTGATAGATTCTTTTAAAAGAAAAGGAATTGTTGAAAGAGAATCTATAAAATATTTGGCAGAAAAGAAAAGGTTGGAGATGTCCAACTTAGGTATATAGAAGATATACATGTTATGGTTGTATTCCTTGCTTGTTAAACAATGTGGTTCTGAGGTATTGAATACCGAATTTGTTGGTGTGAAGTGTCATACAGAACAACACAATTCATGAACAGCAACGGCCTAAGTAATTGGCAAGAGAATAAGTGATGATGTTCATCGAAAACAAATAAAGTGTTATTGTGTTTTCGTTGTCGTCAAACCTATGCTTCAAGATTTTGTTTTAATAATTGTTATTTTGTTCCGGTATTATGAGAAAAATGGTTGTTCAAATAATTACCGTATTCCATAAAGGATGGATGAACTTTTACAAGTCTAGTAGGAGAAATCACATCCATAAACATTATTGCTAAAATGTCGTAAGACAAATGATTGGAAGATTACTTATGAAGTGGCATCGCTCTTTGAATTATATTGGAAAGTAAACATGAAGAAACTCCATGTTGATGGATTTTTGGAGTCTTTTGATTTTGATCAATTGACACTTGTGAAACTTTCCTCGAGATAATTGAAACTCCGTCCATAGGCCAAAGAGGAACGGATGACTAACATATAGGATATTATGCATGTTGATGTATATAGTCCATTATGTGTAGCCATATGCGATGGATCTTTTTGCTTCGTATGCTTTCTCCAGAAATTTGAGTGAATATATCTATATATTTACTTAATAAGGAAGAAGTATGAAACATTTGAAAATTGTTCAAATATTTTCAAGATGAAGTGAAAAATCATTGTAACAAGAAAATAAAAGAGTTTATGATTTGATCATAAAGAGAGATATTTGAGTTACATGTTTAGCAAAACACCTAAGATTTCCGGAATTGTTCCATGAATTTGCATTTCCCGATAAACCACAGGAGTATGGTATGTTCGAGAGATCAAATCAAACCTTGTTTGACATGGTAAGATCAAAGGTGTCATTTATAAAACTACCATTATGTTTTAAGGATTAAAGCTTTAGAGACTACCGCTTTTACACTGAAAAGAGCACCATCGTGATCCGTTGAAATGACACCATATGAGTTATGGTTTGGGATAAAACCCGAATTGTCTTTTCTTAAATTTTGCTATGCTATGCATAAGTAAAATGTTTACAACCAAAGTCGGATAAGCACGTCTTTGTAGGTTATCCCAAAGAATTTGTTAGGAATTTCTCCATAACACCGAGGACAAAATATTTTGTCGCTTGGAACGTCAAGTTTCTTGAGAAGGAATTTTTCATGAAAAGTTAAGTGGGAGGACAATAGAACTTTTATAAGGTTGTTGAACCTTAGCTATATGTGCTAAGTAGCGCAGCGTTGGAAAGTGTCCTGGTGGCGGCCACAATGCTCATGGCTCCCGTTATTACAAGGGGTGTGATCTTGGAGATTAGGGTTCCTATTGAACCATGTGGGTCAGTAAGAATAAAATAGTAAGATTTGAAACAGAAGTCGTTATTGTTTTGACAATGATGAACCTACTGCATGCAAAGAAGCGATGATGGGCCCTGACTCCATAAAATGACTAGAAGTCATAGAATCTGTGATAGTATCCATACACGAGAAATCAAGTTTCTGAACTTGGAAGACCCTCTGGAAAGGCATGAAGCCTATTGGTCGTGTTTGGATCTATAAAGAAATAGACATGGATTTTTAACATCTATGAAATAGTCGACATGTCGGAAAGAACTTTACGGCAATGTTCAAGGAGTTGACTATGACAAGATTTGATCTTTCATAGCGATATTTAGTTTTGACGGATTAATGTAGCAACCACTACATATAATTTGGTATATGGTAGTTGAATAAACAAAACAAGGTTCTTCTAATAGAATGGTTACCTAGGACGTGTACATGACACGGTCCGAAGGGTTTTGTTAATTCAAAGGGTGCTAAAAAGGGCATGCAAACTTCAATAGTTGAAGTGAGCATAGCGGAGTTGGAATCTTCACCATGATGAAAATGTTAAAGGAGTTTAATTTCATCGAAGATGATGAAGATGCTTGCATTTGCAAGAAATTAAGTGGGAGCGCTGAGACAAATTTCCAATACATTATGCAGAGTACATATTGTTGATTGGAAATGATGTATCTTTTATTGACACAAGTTAAGAATTTTATTAAAATAGGATTTTGATGAAAGACTTGGGCAAAACCGGAATAATTGGCATCAATGTTTATATGTATAGATTGAGGCGCTAATATGGTTATGCCAGACGTACATATATGAGATATTGAAAGGGTTCAATATGGAAACAACAAGAAAGGTTCTTGCTGCATGGAAAGGATTGTATCAAGATTCAAGTGTTTCAACACTTGGTGAGTAAAATCACATGAATATTTTGATCGATTATACCATGATATGTATATATACAGATATGTCCTATGCTCTAAATGTTATGAACACATACCAGAATGATTCATAAGATGATCATTGGACGATAGTAAAGATATTCTTATGAGCTTTGGAAGAACTGAGAATATATCATGTATAAGTGACAAATAGTTAAAGGTAGTTCATTGTAAAGTGTTACATTGATACTAGTTTTGTCACAAGATACAAATTAAATTTATCTCAATTTAAACTATGGGTGGCACAATGTAATGGAAAGGATGTTCCATGATGGATTTGGATGAGTTCCAAAGTTGAGACATTGTGACGGATACTACAACAAAAGGCTAAGTATATGAATGTTATAGTAGCAACAAAGGAGGGCATTTGTGTTAACTAGTTTGTTATCAAACTAGGTGTGGTTCAAAGTGGGCTAATACTATGAAGATATATTGTATGACAATAATATCAACATATTTTAACCCGCAAAGACATGCAAATACACACAGACCTGAAACTGTCAGATCCGGAGATTGTGTTAACCACTAGCAATCGCGTATATGCAACACCAGAAAGCCATAGGTGTTCAATATGCAAAGTTTTTCAAACTAGATTACTGACTCTAGTGCAAGTGGGAGACTGAAGGGAATATGCCCGAGAGGCAATAATAAAGTGGTTATTATCTTATTCCATGTTTATGATAAATGTTTATTTTATGTTATAATTGTATTAATTGGAAACGTTAATACATGTGTGTTTAATAAACAAAATACAAAGTTCCTAGTAATGGCTCTCATATAAACTATCTCGTTGATTAACAAGATGATCAAGGTTTCCTGATCATGGACATTGGATGTTGTTAATAACGAGGTCACAACATTAGTGGAATGATGTGATGAACATTCATCTGAAGTATAGCATTACGATCAAAGTCATTATGTTTATATTGCTATAACATCATACGATGTAATCCTAGTCCTTAGACCATGAGATCATGTTAATCACTAACACCAGAAGAGTATCTTGATAACATCAAACGTCACACTGTAACAGGGTGACTATAAGGTGGGTTCAGTGCTACGAAGGTGTTATGTTGAGGCTCATAGATGAAGAGTGGGATTTGTCCATCCCGATGACGGATAGATATACTCTGGGCCCTCTCGGTGATATCACATTGAAATAGCTTGCAAGCAAGTGATGTGATCACTAGAATGTTATATCACGGGAACGAGAAAATAGTGCATGTTGGTAACGAGATCAAACTAGGTATTTGGATGCCGATGATCGAATCTCGGGCATGTAATATATCACGATACAAAGGGATTTAGTTATGACGTTAAAGGTTCACACGATCACAAGAGTCATCGTTGAATATGTGGGAGTTAATACGGATCTCCAGGTCATGTTGCTGATTATTGATCGGAGAAGGGTCTCGATCATGTCTGCATTATTCGCGAACCATAGGGTTACACAATTAAGGGATACCAATACCATTTAGGAGCAAATATGTTTCAGATAAAGATTAAGAAAGCGCTAGAATCATTTCGATGGAAACCGGAATTGTTTCGGGTGAAATTGCAGAAACTGGTTTTGCATGTGATATTGAAATGTTGCAGGGGGTTTTATGTGAATGTTTGTTAATTAATGTAATTGACAAAATTCTGAATAAAATAAATAAAATATTTTTATTTAATGAGAGCTTGCATTAAATTTGGTGGAAATTTAATGCATGTGAGTGGAAGTGTGAGTGGAGGCATATTTATGTGAGTGGAGTCCACCACATGAATGATGGAAGAGGTGGGGGCACCACCATGGCTGCCACGCCATGGCCCTTGGTTGCCCCCCCCCCCTCTTCCCTATAAAAGGCCCCCCTCTCCTCCTCACAACACACACCTCCTCGTGAAGGATCTCTCTCCCCCTCTAGTTATTCCCCATGGTCTCAGATTAGCGAGATACATGTTCCCGCTGGCTTTATCTAGAAAGGAGTTGCTGCTTCTGCTGCTTTGCTAGAGCGAGGGACGAAGGTTGTCGGGGTACCAGACGTGTGTGTGATCACGGATGCACCGCTGCTTTGCGGTGCTAGACTTGTGATACGTCCATTTTGCATCACTGTTCTATGTCATAATTCACTTTTATTCATTGATATATTTCATATTAAGAGGTGATACTTATGTTATTTCATCTGTTTTTGCATGGTTGATGACTTTTGGAGCATGGACCACTGCAATCAAGATTCTGATGGAAAAGGTGCTGTTTGGAGGCAAAATTCGTGAAGATTAGAAAATCTGGGAAAATATACGGAAAATCCTATTTTTCCAGAACACGAAGGAAGCTAGAAGGGGGATGGAGATGGGCCACAGGGGGCCCACACCACCCCCTAGCATGGGCCAGTGATGACCCACAAGTATAGGGGGTGTATCACAGTATTTTCGATAAGTAAGAGTGTCGAACCCAACGAGGAGCAGAAGGTGATGGCTAGTGGTATGGATCAGGAATTCTCTGCAAATACTTAGCAAACGGATTTTTAGGGGTTTTCGATAAAGCAAGTAAACAAAGTAGGAGTAAATAAGAGACAGTAGGAATAAATGCAGCAAGTGGCCCAATCCTTTATGCAGCAAAGGACAAGCCGGTTGTATTACTTAAGATGACCAAACGTTCTCGAGGACACATGGGAAGACCGTCAAGTGCTTTCGCTTCATATAGTTTATTAATCTTCTTTAGCTTGCTAAGTGTTGTGTGGGTGAACCTGTGCTAATGTACCGCCCCATCCAATACTAATACATACTTGTGATTATACCCCTTGCAAACATCCGTAAGTACAAGAAAGTAATTAAGGTAGAAACCTAACCACAGCTTTAAACTCTAAGACCCTTACGTCCCTTGTGCAATGGTTTCCTAACGAGGGTTCACGTTTCTGTCACTCCGGCAACCCCTACGATTAGTAGCCAAATACACAATGCATTCCCCTAGGCCCATATAGGTGAAGTGCAATCTTCCTTGGAAGCACAAAATATCTTAACTAGAGAATACTAGACTTATGAGCAAATCAAGAAAGAAAGATGATGAAATAATTTTTCTTTAGAGTACTTTTATCTTTTTCATTCAACTCTCAAAAATAGTGTTGCTACTGACCGAGCCAGGTTTGCCAAAACCAACTAAATTAACTCAATGATCCCAGAGTGATACCAATACTAACAACAAGATCAATCATATAACCATGAATTGAAAACTAATATAAGCTATGCAAAAAGAGTGAATGGTAGAACTTCTCATTAATATTCCATAATGGCAACTCACACCAAGGGATACTCATCTAACGAGACAGGGGACACTTCCATAATGCAAACCATCCTACATAATAACTCCTCTATTCATGATATGACTCTACTAATAAGGTAAAAAGATAGAAGATAGTGATGTGATACCGCGGCACTCCCCTAAGCTTAGAACAAACCAAGGGGATGCCAAACCTGATGACGAATTACTCCTTAGGTGGTGGTGGTATCCTCTCATATTCGTCCGTCTTCCAAGGTAAAGGCTTCCCATCAACAAAGGACATTGTGGTTTCCAACATCCTGAAACTTGCAGCATCACTTATGCATTTAAATCTAGCTTCATACTCACAGTTTTGATTTTGAACGTCATAGAAATGTGCTTGCAGTTTGATGGTTGTTTGGCAGAGTGAGAAGACTTCGTCTTTGAGTTCAGTAGTCTCCTTTTGGTGCTCGGTGATGAGTTCGGAACAAATCTTATGGATGATATCCACTTCGCGCTCCGCCATCTTCCTGTACCTAAAGACTTCTTGCTCCAGTGCTTCTATCCTGTCCTCTAGACTTCCTTCACCTTTAGGGCCTTGAACCTCTTTAATCCGGACCTCCCCACCTTCGAGCAACAACTCCTTGGGATGAATCTTCAATTCTCTCATGTATGGGTTGATGATATCTTCTAAGGAATCTCCCTTGGATGATCCAGAGGAAGGAATTGTGGCTCCAAATCTGGGATTCTACCTGGCAGAAACAGATCGAAACAAAAACACGATGAAAACTCGATATACGGACCTCGGAAGATTCGAGGGGTTATATATTACGAAGTTTCATATCAGAAGGAAGGTACTGGGTGAAAACGGGTCGGAGGAGGAGTCCTGGTGGCCTCACCACCTGGTGGCGCGGCCAGGGGTAGGCCCACGCCATGGGGTGGTGTGGGCCACACTGGCTCTGTTTCTGTCCCTTTTTCGCTTCGTAGCTTTTCTTATTGACTGAAAACTTCAAAAATATAGTTTGATTGTATTTTTGCGGAACTTTTCTTACCAGAACTGTTACCTCTTTGAAAACAGACTCTGAATTTGGTATCTAGTAGATTCTTCCGGGGTCATCTCTTGAATATCATCGATATATTCATCTTCATACACTTATTACTTGAGTCATAAAACCCTTCTCTTCCTTATTACACCATTATCTCCACTTCCTGGAAATTTCTTTCACACAAAACTTCACACAGTTCTCATTAGCAACATTATTATAAGTGAAGTGATAAAACCTTTTGAGTCCAACTTCAACTGAAAACCATCAAAACATAAGCTACTGTAGCAACTCCTTCTGAAAACCCAAAAAGAATTCAAAAAGGAAATCGAATAAAGAAGCAAATGCAAGAGTGGCAAAATCTGTCAAAACAGACCAGCAGATCAAGATAATTTTTTTAGAAAATCTTCTGTTGCTCAAATCAAAAAGTGCAAAACTAACTAAAGTTAAATAACAACATCGGGCAGAAGCACAAAAAATTACAGCTCAATCCGACATACAGAGATCTCTCACGAATTTTTACGGTGAAGCACAAAAAATCTGTTTCGGGACAGCAACTTCCCCAAATATTACTTCTCTCTCATTAGAGGTTGATCTTGACACAAAAACCAAACAAAACGGATAAGGAGCGGTTATTACCGAAGTAATAACTTCCAAGACTCAAAGAAACAAAAACAAACTGAAAGCAAAAACAAATTGGGTTGTCTCCCATAAAGCTCTTTCTTTATAGCCTTTAAGATGGGCATGATAATTTTGAAGAAGCTCTCATAGAGATATGAATTGAAGTGAAAGAGAGCATTAAGAAGCAAAAACACACACACATTTAAGTCTAACCCACTTCCTATGCAAGGGAATTTTGTAAACAAACAAGTTATTGAAACCAGAGGCAACTTGCATAAGAAGGCAAAAGAAGTGCAACATAAAAACTTTCAGCATAAAACGAGGAAACTTGATATTGTTGAGATGCATAAGAACACTTTTCCCTCTCTCATAGTAACTTTCAGTATCATGCATAAACTTAAAAATATAGCTATCACAAGGACCATCATAGCAATGATCACTTATTCTAACAGAAAACACGGGAATACTAGCTCTCATAACACTACTTTGTGAAACAATATTAGAGGTATCCGTACAAAGGATAGGGTGTCCCTCTTTTTCATATTTAGTAACAAAGTCTTTCACATTTGCTATTATAGGTTCATCAACCATTTTTTTATCAGGTTCAGCAGCTTTTCTTGTACTTCCATTAACCATACTAGCTATCATAGAATGTTCCTTAATCCCAACTAGGAAAGGCATTTTCTCAATATAAGGTTCAGGTAAAACATGATTAGCAGTATAAACTTCAGTATTTCTTGCAGGAACACTCTTAGCAATATCTTTATAAGGTTCATGATACTTATTCCACTTCTTTTTAGGCACTTCAATGTAGGAAGCAAAAGCCTTAAAATAAGAAGCAATGGCTTGAGAGTCTAGACCATAAGCATTTTTAATATTTTGAAACTCATCAGTTCCCATAAAAGATTCAATGCATTCATAATCATAATTTATACCTGACTTTCTACCTTTGTCATTCTCCCAAGCTTCAGCATTGTCTTGAATACAGTCTAGAAGGTCCCATTTAGCTTCTTCTTCCATGCGAGTGAATGATCCAGCACAAGAAGCATCCAATAAATCTTTATCATGTAGAGGGATCCTTGCATAAAATTTATTGATAATAATATTATTGGAGAGCTCATGAATGGGACATTTGAGCACTAGTAACTTCAATCTCCCCCAAGCTTGAGCTGTACTCTCTCCATCAAGAGGCCAAAAGTTGTATATTTGATTCCGATCTTTATGAATCTCACTAGGAGGATAAAACTTTGAATAAAAGAGAGGCACTATTTCCCATTCCAGAGCTTGACCATTCTTCAGCAGCTTATACCATTCCTCAGCTCTTCCTTTTAGTGATAATGAGAATAACTTCCTCTTAACTTGATCTGTAGTAATACCTACACACTTGAACAACCCGCATAATTCGTGTAAAAAGAGTAAATGGTCACCGGGCTGGACAGTTCCATCCCCAACCTAGTAGTTATCCATAACACGATCAATAATTCTTGTAGGTATTTTGAAAACATCATTCTCAGCAGGTGGTGGCTTATCTACTACCTTAGCAGTGGTAGTAGCATTACCAAATAAGAAACTTAGCGAATTATCCATAACGAAAATAAAGCAACTAGCAGAAGTAAACAATACTCACAGTAGAAGTTTCATTTACCATCTCCACTCTCCAATAGCGCTTCACTCCCCGGTAACGGCGCCAGAAAATAGTCTTGATGACCCACAAGTATAGGGGGTGTATCGTAGTATTTTCGATAAGTAAGAGTGTCGAACCCAACGAGGAGCAGAAGGTGCTGGCTAGTGTTATGGATCAGGAATTCTTTACAAATACTTAGCAAACGGATTTTTAGGGGTTTTCGATAAAGCAAGTAAACAAAGTACGAGTAAATAAAAGACAGTAGGAATAAATGCAGCAAGTGGCCCAATCCTTTATGCAGCAAAGTACAAGCCGGTTGTATTACTTAAGATGACCAAACGTTCTCGAGGACACATGGGAAGACTGTCAAGTGCTTTCGCTTCATATAGTTGATTAATCTTCTTTAGCTTGCTAAGTGTTGTGTGGGTGAACCTGTGCGAATGTACCGCCCCATCCAAGACTAATACATACTTGTGATTATACCCCTTGCAAACATCCCTAAGTACAAGAAAGTAATTAAGGTAGAAACCTAACCATAGCTTTAAACTCTAAGACCCTTACGTCCCTTGTGCAATGGTTTCCTAACGGGGGTTCAGGTTTCTGTCACTCCGGCAACCCCTACGATTAGTAGCCAAATACACAATGCATTCCCCTAGGCCCATATAGGTGAAGTGCCATGTAGTCGACGTTCACATGACACCACTAGAAGAAGTACACCACAACTTAAATAACAATCTATTGAATCTTTCTCAACACAACTCCACTACTAACAACAAGACTTCTCCCATGTCCTCAAGAACAAAACGAACTACTCACAAGACATCATATGGATCATGATCAGAGATGGAATAATGATGTATAACAATCTGAACATAAACAATAATTCAATGGTTCACTCAATAGCATCAACTACAAAGAGTAATCAACACCGGGAAAGTTTCCCCTATGAACTATAGCAAGATTCAACCAATTCTTACAGCAATATGGTGATGGTGATGAGGGTGCTGATGGTGATGATGGTGGTGATGATGATGATGATCCCGATGAAGTCCAGCTTGATGGTGGTGTTGATGGAGACGATCTCCCCTCTCCGGGAAGGAATTCCCCCGGCAGAAATCTGTCTACCGGAGAGATCTTTCTCTCTCGGTGTTTTACGCCCCGTAGAGGCAGCAGAATCTTTCTGTGGTTGCTCCTCGAGTCTTAGGGTTTCGGGAGGTTTATATACGCTAGAGGGAAGAGGCTAGCGTGGGCCAGGGTGGCCACACCACCTCCAGGAGTGGCCTAGGGCTGCCCGCGCCAGGGGGTGGTGTGGGCCCCCTGTGGCCCATCTCCACTCCATCTTCTAGCATCCTTAGTGACGAGGGTTTAACTCATCAATGCCCATTGTTATGGACTTGGGTTTTGGAGAAGGAGGGAGTGCTGGAGACATCTATCGGCTAGCAAACAAGCACACAGGGGACACAGATCTACCTAGGTTCAGGCCTCGTAGAGGTCCCTACTCCTGCTTGTCTGCTCGTGGAATTATCAAAGGAATCGAGGATTACAATGGTGCGCAGATGCAATCTGGCGAGGTTTGTGGAAACTAGGGTTGCGTGTGTTCTCCTCACCGCCCCCTCCTAGCCTTTATATAGATAGGCTAGGTCTCGGGTAGCAGGTCGTGTCGGTTAAAAATTAGGGTTTTCCCCTTCAAACTTTCTATCTTTAGCTTCTTCTTGTTCTTCAAGCAATCGAGAGTCCGTAGGTTACTCGAGTCCTTCATTTTGGGCCTTGGCGACACCGTGGGCCTGTATGTACTTAGACCGTATATGCCAAGCTCGAGTACCTGTAAGGTATACCCATGTCAGTAGCCCCCGAGTGTCCAGTGGAATCGCAGATTTGACTGGGGACTTTTGAAGTATTTCAAGTGCATGAGTGAGTATATTTCGACTGCTTTATTTGTGTCATAGGGATTGTTGATGTATGTGCCTAATATAACCGAAGTATCGGTATCAGTTAACCACCTTAGGGTAAAACAACGCAATCTACTCGAACTCGAGTCCCCGGACTCGAATTCGGAAAAGTGCTGGTGTAATTCGACTCAAGCCGCGGAGGTCTTACAGGAGTCGAATTCCAGTTATATGGGTGTGAGCACTCGACGCGTTCGTCAAGGCATGTTCATCGTAGCTGTAGGTACGGATACATTTCTGGTAGTGCGCAGCTAATGCGTTTCCAGGCCTTATTCAGGTCTTACCTTCACGCTGTAAGCGCGGCATCCGAATTTTATCATCGCGGAGACGATTCGGGTGACCCAGGAGACGCAGTCTCTTTGTAGGGAAAAATTATGAGGCGGTGTTGCCATGAGTTTTGAGTGTGGATGTTATCAACACACAGTTTTTTGTATAGATAATCATAGGGTGTGCGACCAGTGCTCCCTATGGGAGTAGCCCCCGAGTGCCTGGTTGAGTCGAATACTCAGGCAGGGACTGAAGAACATTTTGCGCTGCTGTCGTCTTTTGTTTGCTTGTTTTAGTCGAATTTGTTTCCGGCACTCCCTATGGGAGTAACCCATGCCCATAGTCAAGCCATCTCTGCGAGTGGTTGGGTTTGATTTGATTATCCATGTTCCTGAAAAAGAAGAAGAAAGAGAAAAAAATTGTTGGGTGCGCGACCAGTGCTCCCTATGGGAGTAGCCCCCGAGTGCTTGGTGGAGTCGAAGACTCGAGCAAGGACTAAAGTAGTCGAAGTCCTCCGCTGCGTAGCTTTGATGACGTCAGTGCTGACGCTTTTATGACCTCAGTTGCTCGCGTGAGCGAGTTTGATGGGACGTGACGAGCAGTGGGCCCCACTTTCTGACTTTGATTTGACTGGGTGTGTGTAATCTTTATTTTAACTGCGCCTCCTCGATTTCCACGCGTAATGGGAGTAGTGGACGGACGGTTCGCGCTTCCACTCCTCCACGTGTCGAGCATGATGTTTGCCACGTATCTAGTAGGGTTTTCCTGAGCCGTTGGATTGCATCTTTCAGGGGTTAAGTAGCGGCGATGTGACGGTAATTTTCTCATCTGCTCTCGTTCATCCTTCGCTTCCATCGCCATTGCCGATGCTCCTCTTCTTTGTTCTGCGCCCATTTCTTTCGTGATGCTGGACCAGCTCCGCTCGTTTCCGAGATACTTCCTTCGGTCGCATCACCGCCGCGCAATGGGGAAGAAGAAAGGAGGCGTTGTGGCTGATTCCGTGGCCACCGCTGCTGCGGTGAAGAAGAAAGGCGGCTCTGCCGCTGCGGGCACCAGCACAGCCACCGGCGGGAAGAAGAAGGCCGCAGGCACCCGCGTCACAAATGGTGCGTGGTACCCCTCCATCATCAAGTCGTCGGATCTCCATCTTCTTCGTCAAGACGAAGTGCTGTCCGGTATAGTCGCCGACGCGTGCGTCCCTGGTGGTGAGACAATTCCTGCTCCTCCCGCTGGTTTTCGAGTGATGTTTTTAGCATTCATCATTCGTGGTCTCTTCTTGCCTCTTCACCCCTTTTTTAGGGGCCTCCTTTGTTTCTATGGGCTTCAGCTCCATCAGCTGACCCCGAACTCGATCCTCCATATCTCTTGCTTCATTACCCTCTGTGAGTGCTGGCTCAGAATCGAGCCGCACTTCGGCCTCTTCAAGCACCTCTTCAAATTGAAGCGCCAATCTGCCTCTGGCTCTTTAGTTTATGATGTAGGTGGTTGCGGGATTCACGTCGACCCATCCACCACCTATTTCGACATCAAGCTCACAGCGTCCGTCCAACGGTGGAGGGACAAGTGGTTCTATATCCATGATGAGAAGGTTGGCGACGAGCACTTTGGACTCGCACCCTTCGATCCCGCGACGCCGTGCAATAGGAGGTGCTCCTGGAAAAATGTAGTTATGCCTGGCGAATCCGTGGAGATGGACGTGTTGTACGAGCGTGTCTGTGACCTCGAGAATCACCTCGGCAAAGAGGAGGGAGGCTGCGCCCTTATTCGCACTTGGCTGCGCCGTCGCGTCCAGCCCCTGCAGGCCAGAGTCCACCCCATGTTTCAGTGGGCTGGTGCTGATGATGCCACTCGCGTGTCTGCTGATGGCATGTCCGCCAGTGAGGTGGACAAGAGGGTTCGACTAGTCACCAAGTACACCGTCAAGGATGTGCTCCTCAGTGAGCCAGTTGTTCTCCCGTTCGATGCTGCTAACCCTCCTCCTAAGGTATAGTTGTGCTACGCAGTAGCTTAATTTCTCGATTGCTTTTCTCCTGTTTGTTTGTTTTTTGCTGAACTTGTTGTCTGTATGCAGGATTGGGCGGTGTCGCCTTGTATGCCCCCTCTTCCTGAGGGGATTATTCCTCGTGAAGCCTTGGAGGAGGACGAGTCGGAGTCGACCGTCCCTTCTGATGTGGAGGAGGAAGCTCCCGAGTCCAGTAGTCCGGATACTCGCAAGCATTCGCGCAGCGAGGATTCCGATGCGTCGTCTCCTTCGACTCCGGAAGGTGCAGGTGTAGGTGCCGAGTCGCCGATCCCTGCCATTCCTCTGAGCGCCATTGCACCTTCCTCTCGCAAGAAGATGCGGTTGCCCAAGGAGTCCTCGTTAGAGTCGAAGGAGGCCACTTTTGACTTTGACAAATTTGATTGGTAAGTTTTCTAATTCGTTTTACTCTTCTCTGAATTTGCCCTTGTTTGGCTCGTCTCTGTGTTTGTCCTTTTTGATGTGGATTTTGTCTTGCAGCCAAGAGGCGTCGTCATCTTCTGGCGACGTTCAATTCTTGAAAGAATCAGGAGACGCAACCTCAAGGGCCAAGAAGGAGGTCGAACAATCTCCTCCCCTCCATTGGCGGCCCACTCCGGGCACAACTCTTCTAGTTCTCCTCATGAAGGGGAGCATCGAATGGTTGCCCGGATGACGGTACAGCAGACATCTTCGGAGTCATTGGAGGACCATGTAAGTATAGTTTTTCTCCTTCTTAGTGTTCCAGTCGATGTTATCTATTGCCTCTGTTGATTCCTTGTTGTGTGATAGCTCCTTGTGAAGGAAGCTGCGCACTTGGCGGAGCAAGTACTTGCAATGGGCCGTCAGCATGCAATGCTAGAGACGCGCCATCGCGTGGTTGAAAGTGAGTGTCTTGCACTTCTTCTTCTTCTTCCTCGTCTCCTTTTGATATGGTCGACTGATAGTCAATCTCTTTCCGCTTGTAGCTAAACATAACGCTCTCCTGCGCAATGCTGCCACCATGGAGAAAACCCTCGTCGTGGCTGTGAAGGGTCGCGATGAGGCAATCGCGGCGCGTGACGAGGCACAAAGGCGTGAAGAGGACCTGCGTGCCTCCTTCGCAGCTAGGGAGAAGTTGTTCGAGGGACAGCTTTTCTCAGTCGCCAAGGCCCTCTTAGGTATTTTGCTTTGGATATCGTTGTCCTTCTCTGCTGGACTTTTTGCCGTTAGCACTAATGTGTTGTCCATGTGTGGATTTGTGTGCAGATGCTGGCGAATTGAGTTTCGACCCACAGGCCCTTCATCACGATGACGCTCTGGCGGGTGCATTGTCGGAAGTCGAGGACCATAGCGCCGCCATCTAGGATACGCTCTCCAAGGCAAAGGGCGCCCTAAGTCGCCTCCGTGAGGAGCTGATGCCCAAGGCGGAGTTAATCGAGAATATAGGCGAGCTAGTGGAGTCACTCGCCGGGGGTGTGCCTTCCAGCTACAAGAACTCACTCCGCGCGGCTGGCGCGTCCATGTCGTTTGCCATGGTGCAGGCCCACGGAGTCGAGGTTGATCCTGCCGCGGTGTCGAAGGCGATGCCTGTTAGCGCGGACGGCCAGCAGGTAGTCTTCGCTCCTTTCACGACTGCATGTGGCAAGTATGGGCCTCAGTTGATAAATAATGTTGCAAAGTATTCTGAGGAGCTGCATCGCGCCAAGAAGGCGGCGAAAGCGGCGGCATCAGGGGCTGGCGGAAAGTCAGTGGCATCTGACACTGCCACGGACTCGATGAAGCCCCCGAAGCCGTCGAAGTCGAAGAAGCTAGTTGCTCCTTAGTTAGCTTTTGTAATAGTTAATTAGTTTATGTCCTTTTGTTTAAGAACATGCCTGCTGGCGAGTGTATCTGTTTATACTTTTGCTAGTCTTGAATGTATTTGAATCCTTTGTCTTTGTGTTGATTTTGGTCGCCTTATTTTCTTCTATCTTGAATTGTGGTAGGGTACATCAAGTGATCCTTTGAGGGAAACTCAGGACTCGCCAACTCTTGATGATACCGTGGTGCCGCCGTGCTCCAGAGTAGATGAGATGTCGCTGCTTTCACGACCGCGTGACCGCATGAAGCAACTGGAGCGTGAGTAGCCTGTGCTCCACGGTAACGCGGATGTATGGAAGTCGAAGGCGGAGAAAGCCGACGCTCGAGAGTAGTATCTGCTTGGCGAGGTGACGTAGCTGGGCGACCAATTCAAGTGTTAGTTTGCTTGCTCTCATCTTTTCCTTGTAGCCACTCGCAATGGTACGTTGTACTTATGATGTTGTTGTTGCTTCGTGTAGTTGTCAGCACGCGCCATCCGCAGGAGGAGAAGGATAGAATTGCCATTCGCATGCATGATCTTACCCAGGAACAACTTCAAGAGAGTGGATACTTCTAGGTAGATCATGATCGTGCGACTACGCTGGCGACCCTGCAGGATCGTGCGTCGCGAGTGCTGCACTTTCTGAAGAAGTCTCGATCATGCTTGAAGAACATTTATCAGGCGATGTTTCCGCTGGATGATACTCCATCAAGCCTGTTGGCCCTCCTTGCCAAGTTTCAAGACCCGACCGCGGTTCGCGGGTGCGTAAGGCAACAGTTGGTGGCTGGTGCCAAGGCTCCTCTATCAATGGTGCGACTGCACAGGCCTGACGTAGATGTTGCGGCAAGTGCCTCTGGGCCGCTTGCACCACCAGCGGGTTCTGCCTGGAATATGGTGCCGCACTACCAGGCGGTGGATCGCCCAGCAGAAGAGATCGTCGATTTCTTTGAGGAACAAACCAATGTTCTCCTACTGCAGTAGTAGCCTAGTTTTGTATCCTGCACATAAGTGTACTTGTGTTGTAAAGTTCGTATAAATGTTGTGTATAAGTTATTGTATAAAGAGCGTTTGTTAGCATGAAGTGTGTTGCACTATGCGAGTCCCTTTCGTTAGCCTGGTCATGCTTTTTAACTCAGTCCCTTATCAACCTGTCAGGTGCGATGCAGCTGGGTTGATGTTTGTGTCAAG
Source organism: Avena eriantha (assembly GCA_910589775.1). Taxonomy (NCBI): domain Eukaryota; kingdom Viridiplantae; phylum Streptophyta; class Magnoliopsida; order Poales; family Poaceae; genus Avena; species Avena eriantha. Next base: position 241,074,126 of record OU342746.1, read on the forward strand.
GGTTTCGATTGATGTGCCAGCTACTCAGGATATCGCGTTTTGGTTCGTAGAACAGATGTATATAGGGTGGCGCATCCCCCGAGTAGATAAAATTGGAAAAGTAAAGGAAAAACACAGAGTTTTGGGGCACTTAGCTTTATTTATTTGAAGAATAGTGCGAGGTACAATGTGTGGCTAAGTAGCCTTGGCTGAGTAGCCTTATTTGCAATGTAAAAAGTAAAAAGCAACTAGGGGTAGAAGCGTCGCAGCTGTGCGACGTTCCAGGGGTTGGAGTATGCGACTCCTGTCTCTAAGTCTTGAAGGCGATAGGCTCCACTTGGGATTACTTATGTAATCACGTATGGTCCTTCCCAGAGGGACTCGAGCTTGAGATGCCCCTGTTGTTTCAGTCGCAGGACCAGGTCGCCTTTGATGAAGGATCTAGGGCGTAGCCTCCTACTGTGGTACTTGCACAGGTTCTGCTAGTAGATCATCGATCTTTCTGCGGCAATTTCTCGTGCCTCGTCAAGGAGGTCGACGGAGTCTTCGAGTGTGAGGGATGACTCTTGTTCACTATAAGCGACCACGCGTGGCGCCTTGTATCGTACCTCGGCGGGTAGCACTGCCTCGGCTCCGTGCACCATAAAGAATGGTGTGTAACCCGTGGCACTGTTTGGAGTTGTGTGTAGGCTCCAGAGTACGGATTGCAGTTCATCTGGCCAACAACCCGCGGCTTGCTCGAGTGGCCGGAGGAGTCGCTTCTTGATGCCGCCGCAGACGAGCCATTTGCTTTTTCCACCTAACTGTTGGTCTGCGGATGTGCTACCGAGGCGTAGCTGATGTTGATCCCCAGGTTCTCGCAGAATTCTTGGAACTCCTTGGATGTGAAGTTCGTGTCGTTGCCCGTAATGATGTTGTGTGGCACCCCAAAACGGAAGACAATGGACTCGAAGAACATGACTGCGTTGTGGCCTGATTGATTGGTTGCTGGCATGGCCTCTATCCACTTGGTGAATTTATCGACTGCCACCAGGAGGTAGACGTATCCTCCTCGTGAGGACTTAGGGAGCTTGCCGACCATTTCGAGTCCCCATTGTGCGAAGGGCCAAGCCAACGGAATTGGCCGGAGTTCTGCGCCCGGTGCGTGCGGCTTGTCCGCGAGTCATTGGCATGCGTTGCACTTCTAGACGATGTCCTTGGCGTTGCGCATGGCCGTAGGCCAGTAGAACCCAGCTCACAGAGCTTTGGCTACGAGGGCGCGACTGCCGGCGTGGTGCCCGCAAGTCCTCTCATGGATGTCGAGGAGAACAGCTCTTCCGTCGGTCGTGGAGACGCATCGTTGCAGTACTCCTGTGATGCTGTGTTTATACAGTTCGCCGTTGATAACAGTGAATGCCTTGGATCGCCGCGCGATGTACCGTGCATCAATCGGGTTGTCCGGTAGCCTTTTGCTGAGGAGATACATGATGTACGGTTGCGTCCAGGATTGCTCAATCATCATGACGCTCATTGGTCCCTCGAGTCCTGTGTCCAGCTCCAAGTCATCGAGTGCCATTGGCTCATTAGGCGGCGTAGCCCCCGAGTCCGTTGCTTCGCTTGTTTTCTTCTCTGCGGCCTTTGGCTTGATGGAGCGTCCGTAGATGTGCTCGAGAAATACCCTAGGTGGTATGGGGGCGCAGGTAGAGCCTATGTTGGCAAGTGCGTCTGCCTCCTCGTTGCTCTCGCGACCTACGTGTCGCATCTTGCAACCGTCGAAGTCTCCTTCGAGTGTGTCGTAGAGGTCGCGGTACGCGATCATGTTGTCATTCAGTGCATCGCACTCATGCATTGTTTGGTTGACGACCAGCTTGGAGTCACCGTAGATGATGAGCCTCTTGGCGCCGCAAGCTTTCGCCATTCTCATCCCGTGCAACGGGGCCTCGTATTCAGCCTCATTGTTGGAGGCTGTGAACTGCATTCACAGGATATACTTCAACTTGTACCCTTGAGGTGATGTCAGTATGACACCTGCGCCTGCTCCGTCCTTCCGCTTGGACCCATCGAAGTGCATTGTCCAGAGGTAGGACATATCTGGTTGGTCTGGGAGCTGGTTCTCCATCCAGTGCACGAGGAAGTCAGGGAGAACTTGCGACTTGATTGTGTCACGCTTTTCGTATGTGATGTCTCATGAAGACAACTCTATTCCCCAAAGCGCGACTCGTCCCGTGGCATCGGGGTTATTGAGGATATGCCCCAACGGGGCGTCGTTGACCACCACGATTGGGTGTTCCTGGAAGTAATGGCGCAGTCGCCGGGCGGTCATGAAGACACCGTACGCTAGCTTCTGGTAGTGCAGGTACCGCTGTTTTGTTGGTGTGAGGACCTCACTGAGGTAGTATACTGGGTATTGTACCCTGTGGACCTTGTTTTCCTCGGCTCACTCGACAACAAGCACTGTGCTGACCACCTGGTTGGTGGCGGAGATATATAGCAACGGTGGTTCTCTTTCCCGTGGGGTCACGAGTACTGGCGAGGTGGATAGCAGGCGCTTGAGATCTTCGAATGCTTCTTGCGCTTCGTTGGTCCACTCGAATTTTTCAGCTTTGCAGAGGAGCTGGTAGAAGGGCAGTGCTTTTTCACCCATCTGACTGATGAATCGACTGAGGGCTGGGATTCGACCAGCCAGTTGGTGAACGCCCCGTATGTTTTTCGGGTTCTCCATGGCCAGTATGGCTTTTATTTTTTTCGGGTTTGCCACGATTCCCCTCGCGGAGATGAGGTACCCGAGTAATTGCCCAGATGGTACGCCGAAGGCGCATTTGTCCAGATTGAACTTGATCCGGTAGCGGTCGAGGTTGGCGAAGGTTTCGCGCAAATCGTCGATTAGGGAGGCTTCCTCCTTGGTCTTGATTACTATGTTGTCGACATAGACTTGAATGTTGCGACCTAGTTGTTCCTTGAGGCAAGCCTGCATGCACCGCTGATAGGTGGCTCCCGCGTTCTTTAGCCCGAAGGGCATTGTGTTGTAGCAGAACACACCAAAGGGCGTTGTAAACACTGTTTTCTCTTGATCTTCCTCCTTCATTCGAATTTGATTATAGCCTGAGTAGGCATAGAGGAACCAGAGGCGCTCGCATCCTGCAGTGGAGTCGATGATCTGGTCGATGTGCGGCAGCGGGAAGTGATCATTTGGGCAATGCTTATTCAGAGAGGTGAATTCCACGCACATCCGCAGGATATCCGTGTCCTTTTTTGGTACCAGCACTGTGTTGGCAAGCCAAGTGCTTTCCTTGATCTCGCGTATGAATTTGGCATCGAGGAGTTTGTTGATCTCCATGCCGACTACCTGCGCTCGTGGCTCGGACAATCGCCGAATTGTTTGCTTGACTGGCCTTGCGTCAGGGTTGACATTGAGTGCGTGCTCGGCGAATTCCCTGGGAACTCCTGGCATGTCTGCAGGACACCAGGCGAAAATTTCCCAGTGCTCACGGAGGAATTCGACGAGCACGAGTTCCTATGCGGGACTCAAGTTGTTGGCGATGAGAGCCATCTTGGCGGGATCCGATGGGTGGACCTGCACTTTCTTCATGTGCACCGATGAGTCGAAAGAGAGATCAGGTGAGCTTGGCCAGCTCAGCGGAGGCAGACTGTTGTCTGTCGACTCCTTTAGTCTTGCGAGTTCTTCCTGCATGCCGAAGGACTGGGAAATTCTGTTGAATTCCCTGTCGCAACTGTCAGATCTTTCGAAGCTCCCGTTTATCGTGATGACGCTGTTTGGACCTGACATTTTCATCTGCAGGTAGGCGTAGTGGGGTACTGCCATGAACCTAGCGAACGCGACGCGCCCGAAGATGCAGTGGTACTGTGAGGGCCAGTCGTCGACCTCAAAGTCGATGCGCTCACGCCGGAAGTTCTTCGGCGTGCCGAAGATGACATCGAGGTTGATTTTGCCCAGGAGGTATACGCCTTTCCCTGGGATGATGCCATGGAACGTTGTGCCCGAGGCCTCTAGGCAGGTTAGAGGGATCCTCATTCCTCTCAAGGTACTCGCGAATATGAGGTTGATGCCGCTTCCGCCATCCATGAAGACGCGGCTCATGTCAAAGCCTCCGATTTGCGCCTCGAGTATGAGGGGGCAATGTCCTGGTCGGGGTACTTGAGGCGGATGGTCGCGTTTGTCGAAGGTGATGCATGACTCTCTTCCACTGAGGTACTCAGTGGTAGAGGGTGGCGAGTATGTGGCCAAGTTGACTTGGCGAGTGATGGCCTGCTGCACCCTATTGGAGGGGTGTCCCTTTTGGATCATCATGGTGCCCATGGCTCGTGGGTACGGTTCGCCTCCGTGGTGCTGGTCCGATGCAGCTGCATTCGGGGGTGGCCCAGGTGGAGGTGGCGGAGTGCCATGTGCCACGGCACCTGGAGCGGCTCCATAGCCTCTTTCGACTGCATTGCGGTTCATCCGAACCAATCCCTCATGTAGCTTGAGGAACTCACAGCAATCCTTGAGGAGGTGGCTGGACTTCTTCTTGCCATCATGCTTGTCGATGTAGAAGTGTACCGTACATGGCCTAGATAGTTTGTCCTCAATGGAGTTCGTAGGTGCCTCATCGCGAGTGCGGTGTTGCCACACTTGCGTGGTTTTCCCAGAGTCACGGTATCCGTCGCTACGGTATCCGTTGTTGCAGTTATCGTCGCGTCTGTCGGTGTAGCCAGCCGCGACCATGTTGACATCGTCGCGATCATCGTAGATGCGCATGCGACGTTTGCCTCGTCGATCGCGTCTGCGCTCGAGTTCCGCCTCCTTGTCAGAATGAACATGATTCTTCACTGAGTCTTCTCCATCGGCCCATCGATTCGCGATCTCCATCAGGTGGTTGATTTGGGGCTTTGAGCGGCCCAGCTCCTCTCTGAGTTCTAGGCAGCGGACGCCACTATTGAATGCGTCAATCGCGCGATCCTCCGAGATGTTCTCTGCGGAGTTCTTGATGATGGACCACCTTTGGATGTAGGAGCGCAGCGATTCGCCAGATCTTTGCTGGCAGCATCTCAGCTCTTCGATTGATGCGGGCCGCTTTTATGTGCCCTTAAAGTTGCGCACGAAGCTATAAACCAGCTCATCCCAACTGCGGATGGATCCGCGTGGGAGGTTGTTGAGCCATGCTTGGGCGGCACCCTGCAGCTGTAGCTGCAAGCATTGCATGGCCGTGCTTCGACTACCTCCGTGGAGTCTGACGGAGGAGATGTGGTCCTCTAGCCAGAACTTTGGGGTCTTGTAGACCGTCAAACTTCGGGTTTTCCGACGGGAGTTTAAACCCTTTAGGCATTCGCTTCTGCCTAATGGATCTGCTGAAGCATCTGGCGCCGCAGAGCTCCATGTCCTCCTCTTCTGAGTCAGTCGACCAAGTGCGTCGCACCCTTGATTTTTCAATCTTGCGCTGTGTGAGTTCGTCACGTGCATCATAGTCGCGGTCGTGTCGCCATGAGCGACGGCATCGAGACAGGTCGTGACTGTCATCACTGGACGAGGGCGACGAGTAGCGCTTTGCTAGCGCTTTGCCTTTTTCGGTTCTGGTGTTGGCTCCTTGTCGAGGGCGGCCTCGATTAATACCAAACCTGCAATCGTAGATTGCTACATGGCGGCTTGGGGATCTCCAGCCGGCGGCTGGTTGTTGAGGAGGTACATGGTGGCCGTTGTCACTGTAGCCTGCGGCGTCTTGGGGACCACATTGCCCCGTTTGTCGACTGTCATAGAGCTGAAGTCGAGGACCTTTGCGTCTTGGATGTGTTCTTGCTCGGTGAGATGGGCCATCCGAGATTGCATCTTCTTGGCAATGTGCTCGCTGCCTCTTGAGGAGGATCCTCCGTAGGAGGAGAGCCCTGCGCGACGAAGGCTCGACTCGTCTGCTGCTTTTTTGCGCTCCTCGAGTTGTGCGATTTTTTGCACTTGGCGCTTGAATTCTTCCTTCAGAAGCCCATGGTAGCCCATTAGCAACTCTTGCAGAGATCCAAAGGGTAGAGGGGTGCCTCGTAGGGCCTCGCGGCAGCGAGCCCATTCTTGCTCGTTGAGATTGATCACGACGTGTTTGCCGGTTTGCCCGTTTACTATGGTCGGAGGTTCAACTGCTCCTCCATTGTTGGCATTGGTGCGATCGCCACCGTTACCGTCGTTGGCTCTGTTGCCGCCGTTGCCGCCGTTTGGCGGGTCGGTTCCATTACCGCGATTGCCCGTTTTGTCGCGGTTGGCAGAGGTATCGCATGTGTTGATGACGGCGCACATGAAGTGATTGGGGGAGCTATTGCTCCCACAACTCTCAGATCGTAACCGTAGGTTCCATCTTCAGTGGCCAGATCGCTAAGATCAGAGTCGCAACTGCTGTCGCTGACCGTGTTCTCGATTGTTGTCGGGGCGTTGAGCTCACTGAGGGTGCCGATCGATGGAGGGAACCATGATGTTGGGGCAATCGACGGTGCCATCGGCTGATCAGGCATGCGAAGCGTGCCCGTCTGACCGACTTGGAAGCGGAGGCTTCCTATCGCCAGGCTGATTCCGTCGCCCACGGACTCGAAGGCCGGGCGAGTGGCCGGCGTGTGGACAGTGAAGTCGAATGCGCCGAAGAGCTGACGAATCTCCGTTGTTGCGGGGTTGTAGATCGCGGTTGATGGGGCTGAAGAAGCCGCAACATCAGCACTCCCAATTCCCACAGACGGCGCCAATTGGCGAGGGTTTAACTCATCAATGCCCATTGTTATGGACTTGGATTTTGGAGAAGGAGGGAGTGCTGGAGACATCTATCGGCTAGCAAACAAGCACACAGGGGACAAAGATTTACCCAGGTTCAGGCCTCGTAGAGGTCCCTACTCCTACTTGTCTGCTCGTGGAATTATCGAAGGAATCAAGGATTACAATGGTGCGCAGATGCAATCTGGCGAGGGTTGTGGAAACTAAGGTTGTGTGTGTTCTCCTCGCCGCCCCCTCCTAGCCTTTATATAGATAGGCTGGGTCTCGGGTAGCAGGTCGAGTCGGTTACAAATTAGGGTTTTCCCCTTCAAACTTTCTATCTTTAGCTTCTTCTTGTTCTTCAAGCAATCGAGAGTCCGTAGGTTACTCGAGTCCTTCATTTTGGGCCTTGGCGACACCGTGGGCCTGTACATACTTAGACCTTATATGCCAAGCTCGAGTACCTGTAAGGTATACCCATGTCACTTAGTCTTCTGGAAAAATTGGATTTTTCGTATATTTTCCCGGATTTTCTGATCTTCGCGAATTTTGCCTCCAGACAGCACCTTTTCCATCAGAATCATGACTATAGCGGTCCATGCTCCAAAAGTCATCAACCATGCAAAAACAGATGAAATAACATAAGTATCACCTCTCAATACGAAATATATCAATGAATAATAGTGAATTAAGACATAGAATAATGATGCAAAATGGACGTATCACCTAGCCTAGGCCGCGCTACCAGGTGGTGTGGCCGCCCTGGTCCACCCCTGGCACTCCCCTCTGACGTATATTATCCTCCCAAAACCCTAAGACTCGGAGAGGCGGCCACAGAAAGATTCCGCCGCCTCTGCGGGGCGAAAAACACCGAGAGAGAAAGATCTCTCCAGCAGACAGATTTCTATCGGGGGAATTCCTTCCCGGAGAGGGGAGATCATCGCCATCAACACCACCATCAAGCCGGAGGTCATCAGGATCATCATCATCATCACCACCATCATCATCAGCAGCACCCTCATCACCATCTCCATATTTTTGTAACAATTGAGTTGAATCTTGCATAGTTCATAGGGGAAACTTTCCCGGTGTTGATTACTCTTTGTAGTTGATGCTATTGAGCGAACCATTGAATTATTGTTTATGTTCAGATTGTTATACATCATTTTTCCATCTCTGATCATGATCCATATGATGTCTTGTGAGTAGTTCGCTTTGTTCTTGAGGACATGGGAGAAGTCATGTTGTTAGTAGTGGAGTTGTGTTGAGAAAGATTCAATAGTTTGATATTTAAGTTGTGGTGTACTTCTTCTAGTGGTGTCATGTGAATGTCGACTACATGACACTTCACCTATATGGCCTAGGGGAATGCATTGTGTATTTGGCTACTAATCGTAGGGGTTGCTGGAGTGACAGAAACCTGAACCCCCGTTAGGAAACCATTGCACAAGGGACGTAAGGGTCTTAGAGTTTAAATTTGTGGTTAGGTTTCTACCTTAATTACTTTCTTGTACTTACGGATGTTTGCAAGGGGTATAATCACAAGTATGTATTATTCCTAGGAAGGTCGGTACATTAGCACAGGTTCACCCACACAACACTTAGCAAGCTAAAGAAGATTAATCAACTATATGAAGCGAAATCACTTGACAGTATTCCCATGTGTCCTCGAGAATGTTTGGTCCTCTTAAGTAATACAATCGGCTTGTCCTTTGCTGCATAAAGGATTGGGCCACTTGCTGCATTTATTCCTACTGTCTTTTATTTACTCGTACTTTGTTTACTTGCTTTATCAAAAACCCCTAAAAAACTGTTTCCTAAGTATTTGCAAAGAATTCCTGATCCATACCACTAGCCAGCCCCTTCTGCTCCTCGTTGGGTTCGACACTCTTACTTATCAAAAATACTGCGATACACCCCCTATACTTGTGGGTCATCAAGACCATTTTCTGGCGCCGTTGCCGGGGAGTGAAGCGCTATTGGAGAGTGGAACTGGTAAAGGAAACTTCTACTGTGAGTATTGTTTACTTCTGTTAGTTGCTTTATTTTCGTTATGGATAATTCACTGAGTTTCTTGGTAATGCTACTACCACTACTAAGGTAGTAGATAAGCCACCACCTGCTGAGAATGATACTTTCAAAATACGTACAAGAATTATTGATCGTGTTATGGATAACTACTATGTTGGGGATGGAACTGTCCATCCCGGTGATCATTTGCTCTTTATACACGAATTATGCGGGTTGTTCAAGTGTGCAGGTATTACTACAGATCAAGTTAAGAAGAAGTTATTCTCATTATCGCTGAAAGGAAGAGCTGAGGACTGGTATAAGCTGCTGAAGAATGGTCAAGCTCTGGAATGGGAGGAAATAGTGCCTCTCTTTTATTCAAAATTTTATCCTCCTAGTGAGATTCATAAAGATCGGAATCAAATATACAACTTTTGGCCTCTTGATGGAGAGAGTACAGCTCAAGCTTGGGGGAGACTGAAGTTACTAATGCTCAAATGTCTCATTCATGAGCTCCCCAACAATATTATTATCAATAACTTTTATGCAAGGCTCCCTCTACATGACAAGGATTTATTGGATGCTTCTTGTGCTGGATCATTCACTCGCATGGAAGAAGAAGCTAAATGGGATCTTCTAGACCGTATTCAAGGCAATGCTAAAGCTTGGGAGAATGACAAAGGAAGAAAGTCAGGTATAAATTATGATTATGAATGCATTGAATCTTTTATGGGAACTGATGACTTTCAAAATATTAAAAATGCTTATGGTCTAGACTCTCATGCTATTGCTTCTTATTTTAAGGCTTTTGCTTCCTATATTGAAGTGCCTAAAAAGAAGTGGAATAAGTATCATGAACCTTATAAAGATGTTGCTAAGAGTGTTCCTGCAAGAAATACTGAAGTTTATATTACTAATCATGTCTTACCTAAACCTTACATTGAGAAAATCCCTTTCCCATGTAAGATAAAGGAACATTCTATGATAGCTAGTATGGTTGATGAAAGTATGAATGAAGTTGTTGAACCGAATAAACAAATGGTTGATGAACCTATAATAGCCAATGTGAAATACTTTGTCACCAAATATGAAGAAGAGGGACACACTATCCTTTGTAAGGATACCTCTAATTTTGTTTCACAAAGTAGTGTTATGAGAGCTAGTATTCCTGTGTTTTTTGTTAGAATAAGCGATCATTGCTACGATGGTCCTTGTGATAGCTATATTTGTTAAGTTTATACATGATACTGAAAGTTACAAAGACAGAGGGAAAAGTGTTCATATGCATCTCAATAATATCAAGTTTCCTCGTTTTATGTTGAAAGTTTTTGTGTTGCACTTCTTTTGCCTTCTTATGCAAGTAGCCTTTGGTTTCAACAACTTGTTTGTTTACAAAACTCCCTTGCATAGGAAGTGGGTTAGACTTAAACATGTGTATTTTTGCTTCTTAATGCTCTCTTTCACTTCAATTCATATTCCTATGTGAGCATCTTCAAAATTATCATGCCCATCTTAATGGCTATAAAGAAAGAGCTTTTTGGGAGACAACCCAATTTATTTTTGCTTTCAGTTTGTTTTTGTTTCTTTGACTCTTGGAAGTTATTACTTCAATAATAACCGCTCCTTATCCGTTTTGTTTGGTTTTTGTGTCAAGATCAACCTCTAATGAGAGAGAAGTAATATTTTGGGAAGTTGCTGTCCCGAAACAGATTTTTGTGCTTCACCGTAAAAATTTGTGAGAGATCTCTATATGTCAAATTGAGCTGTAATTGTTTGTGCTTCTGGCCCAGGTTGTTATTTAACTTTCGTTAGTTTTGCACCTTTTGATTTGAGCAACAGAAGAGTTTCAAAAAAATTGATCTTTACCTGCTGGTCTGTTTTGACAGATTTTGCCATTCTTGCATTTGCTTCTTTATTCGATTTCCTTTTTGAATTCTTTTTGGGTTTTCGGAAGGATTTGCTACAGTAGCTTATGTTTTGATGATTTTTAGTTGAAGTTGGACTCAGAAGGTCTTATCACTTCATTTATACTAATGTTGCTAATGAGAACTGTGTGAAGTTTTGTGTGAAAGAAATTTCCAGGTAGTGGAGATAATGGTGTAATAAGGAAGTGAAAGGTTTTATGACTCAAGTACTAAGTGTATGAAGATGAAGATATTGATGTTATTCAAGTGGTGACTCCGGAAGAATCTACTAGATACCCGATTTAGAGACCTGCAGAGTCCGCTTCCAAATAGGTAACAGTTCTAGTAAGAAAAGTTCTGCGAAAATACTATCCAACTATATTTTTGCAGTTTTCAGTCAATAAGGAAAGCTACGAAGCGAAACAGGGGCGGAAACGGAGCCAGGGTGGCTCACACCACCTTGTGGCGTGGGACCTCCCCTGGCCGCGCCACCAGGTGGTGAGTCCAGCCCGGACTCCGCCTCCGACTCGTTTTCTCCCAGTACATTCCTTTTGTTGTGGAACATCATAATTATAACCCCCCCGGATGCCCCGAGGTTCGTATATCATGTTTTTGTCGTGTTTTTGTTTCGATCTGATTCTGCCAGGAACTATTCTTGAAAGCCTAGAAGCACAATGGTGTCCGCCAAGGATAAAGGGAAGGAGCCTATGGAGGAAGATCTCCAAGACCCCAAGCAGGGGCTGGTACCTTTAGTCTCTTGCCCTACATCAATGGAAGCCCTACGAGTCACTAAGGAGTTCTGCGATAAGTACCGAGACTTGAGGAGGAAGGTGGACATGCTTCAATGGGAGAATAATAGGCTTCGCAAGATGCTGGAAGATTTCCTCATGTCAACTAAGAAAATATTACCACCACCACCGAAGGAGTAATTCTTCATCAGGTTTGGCATCCCCTTGGTTTGTTCCAAGCTTGGGGGAGTGCCGCGGTATCACATCACTATCTTCTATCATTTTACCTTTTTAGTAGAGTCATATCATCAATAGAGGAGTTATTATGTAGTATGGTTTGCATTATGGAAGTGTCCCCTCTCTCGTTAGATATGTATCCCTTGGTGTGAGTTGCCGTTATGAAATATTAATAAGAAGTTCTATCATTTACTCTTTTTCATAGCTTATATTAGTTTTCAATTCGTGGTTATATGATTGATCTTGTTGTTGGTATTGGTATCACTTTGGGATCATTGAGTTAATCTAGTTGGTTTTGGCAAACCTGGCTCGGTCAGTAGCAACACTATTTTTCAGAGTTGAATGAAAAGATAAAAGTACTCTAAAGAAAAATAATTTCATCATCTTTCTTTCTTGATTTGCTCATAAGTTTAGTATTCTCTAGTTAAGATCTCTTGTGCTTCCAAGGAAGATTGCATGTTTGACTTTATCACTTGTATGTTTGTTTGTTTCCTTCAACTCTTGTACTTGCTACCCAGCCTTGCTAGCCAAAAACCTGTACTGAGAGGGAATTCTTCTCGTGCATCCACTCCTTTAAACCAAAACCTTTGCCATTTGTGTCCACCATACCTACCTAGTAGCATTATTGCTATTCCAAGTAAATTCTTGTTTTATCTACCTCCCAAATTAAACTTGTTATGTGAAAATTAGTGATTAAAGCTCTCACGAACTTGATGGCACACTTTACTTTCTTACATTTAATAAACTTGAACCATTGGGTCCTTCTTTGTTGTGTATATGCTTGCGCTTTATGAGTTGAAGTTAGCAGAACCATGTATCATGGGGAACGCTTTCAACACCGCATTGGTACTTTGTACCTAGTTGATATCATGTTCTTTTGCTTATGGATCCCGGTGGTGTGAAATAAAAGTGGAACTTGTAAGATCATGGAGTTTATATGTGTGTTAGAGAAACGCCTGGGCCGCTAGCCTAAGCCATGCCTAATCATGGTGGAAACTTGCAACATAACTATAGTGAGCATTCTATGAAGCATCCTCAATAAAAACCTATGCAAATAGCAAATAAAAAGATCACTGAGATGCTCACTGTCTGCTTGCCTTGTCATTTTGATTATGGGATAGCTCCTGTGTCATGTGCAAGGGGTACCCCGTTGGCGGTTCTCAATGATACACGTGTATTTACAATGACAAGAGCTTACTCGTGACTGAAGTTGAGTAGCATGAGGTTCGGTACTCATAAGTAAGGGGCATGGGACTCCAATTTATAACTTGTCAAGCATATCCTCTTAGTTGTGTCACTTTAACCTTAATCACCAAAAGATGCCTATGATAGGGCAATGAGAGCTGAAAGCTAGTAAGTATCATAATTTTTGGGAGCTCTTTATGAGACTTGCAATCCCTACTTCCCTCTGCGAAGAGCCTTTCTTTTACTTTGTAGTTGAGTCAGTAAACCTACTCCCTTCTATCTCAGCAAGCATTTTGAGTTGTTGTGTTTCATTCATTCATATGATGATTTATTCAAATCATGTTTCTTATGTTCCTTGCTTTGCACATTGCTCTTATCTTTATGTTTACTACTTTCAAAGCTATCATTGAAAACCAGTTATTTGTGAACTCCAGCAAATTATCAACTATTCTTCGACCAAGAGCTAAGTTTGCCATTACGAATTATGGTTTACTTCATGCATCTTTATTGTCTTTCCTTTACCTATTACAAGTTGAGTTATATAATAGTGAGTTGTCTTCTATTATGATCTATGTATTTGATGAATGTGATGCTTCGTGTCCGTATTCTTTTATTGACTCTTCACTCCATAAACCTGAGGCCATGTTTATTGAGCTCAGTTTCGCTTGGGGACAAGCGAAGTCTAAGCTTGGGGGGAGTTGATACGTCCATTTTGCATCACTATTCTATGTCATAATTCACTGTTATTCATTGATATATTTCATATTAAGAGGTGATACTTATGTTATTTCATCTGTTTTTACATGGTTGATGACTTTTGGAGCATGGACCGCTGCAGTCAGGATTCTGATGGAAAAGGTGCTGTTTGGAGGCAAAATTCGCGAAGATCAGAAAATCCGGGAAAATATAAGGAAAATTCTATTTTTCCAGAAGACGAAGGAAACCAGAAGGGGGGCTGGAGATGGGCCACAGGGGGCCCACACCACCCCCTGACGCGGGCCAGCCTAGGCCGCGCCACCAGGTGGTGTGGCCGCCCTGGTCCACCCCTAGCACTCCCCTCTGGCGTATATTATCCTCCCGAAACCCTAAGACTCGAAGAGCGACCACAGAAAGATTCCGCCGCCTCTGTGGGGCGGAAAACACCAAGAGAGAAAGATCTCTCCGGCAGATAGATTTCTGCCGGGGGAATTCCTTCCCGGAGAGAGGAGATCATCGCCATCAACACCACCATCAAGCTGGACTTCATCGGGATAATCATCATCATCACCACCACCATCATCATCATCAGCACCCTCATCACCATCTCTATATTGCTGTAACAATTGAGTTGAATCTTGCATAGTTCATAGGGGAAACTTTCCTGGTGTTGATTACTCTTTGTAGTTGATGCTATTGAGTGAACCATTGAATTATTGTTTATGTTCAGATTGTTATACATCATTATTCCATCTCTGATCATGATCCATATGATGTCTTGTGAGTAGTTCGTTTTGTTCTTGAGGACATGGGAGAAGTCTTGTTGTTAGCAGTGGAGTTGTGTTGAGAAAGATTCAATAGTTTGATATTTAAGTTGTGGTGTACTTCTTCTAGTGGTGTCATGTGAACATCGACTACATGACACTTCACCTATATAGGCCTAGGGGAATGCATTATGTATTTGGCTACTAATCGTAGGGGTTGCCGGAGTGACAGAAACCTGAACCCCCGTTAGGAAACCATTGCACAAGGGACGTAAGGGTCTTAGAGTTTAAAGTTGTGGTTAGGTTTCTACCTTAATTACTTTCTTGTACTTACGGATGTTTGCAAGGGGTATAATCACAAGTATGTATTAGTCCTAGGAAGGTCGGTACATTAGCACAGGTTCACCCACACAACACTTAGCAAGCTAAAGAAGATTAATCAACTATATGAAGCGAAAGCACTTGACAGTCTTCCCATGTGTCCTCGAGAATGTTTGGTCATCTTAAGTAATACAACCGGCTTGTCCTTTGCTGCATAAAGGATTGGGCTACTTGCTGCATTTATTCCTACTATCTTTTATTTACTCGTACTTTGTTTACTTGCTTTATCAAAAAACCCTAAAAATCCGTTTGCTAAGTATTTGCAGAGAATTCCTGATCCATACCACTAGCCAGCACCTTCTGCTCCTCGTTGGGTTCGACACTCTTACTTATCGAAAATACTACGATACACCCCCTATACTTGTGGCTCATCAACTTGCTGGAGCTGGATCTGATGGACGTGCTGGAGCCAGACCTGCTGGACTTCATCACGATCTTGATATCGGCAAGTGTATGACTACATCATCCACGAGTTCCAACTCGTTAACAAAGCTTTGTTGTCTTCGAGGGTAAGTTCTCTATGGATGTATATCCACCCGTTGCTTGGATCTAGTAGATATATCTTGTCGTATAGTTCCCATCGTAGGAAAAAATTTGTTTTCTATGCTGCGAACCCAACAGGTGAGGGATTGGTGGACTGGGAGAATACAAGTGAGAGACCTCACTGTAGTCCTCCTTACCACTTCCCTTTTTGGAGGATCCATTATTTTTATCACTCACCAACTCGTCCTCTTTGGAGTTGGCATTAGCTTTGTCCTTAGAGATCGGAGTGGTAGCCTCAGAGGTAGATGGAGGAGGGGATGTGGTTGGAGAGAGACGAGCAATCATTTGATGCATCTCTTCCATTTGGTACTCTATGGATTTCATCCAGGTTGTTTCACGCGTCTTGAGATCATCCATAGTTACCTTGTCCGCAGCCTCACTACCATCTCCCTTAGTACCCATACTCTCTTAGGCGGCAAAGCCCGAATAAAGAGCTGAGGCTCTGATACCAATTGAAATGGATCGTATGGGCACCTAGAGGGGGGTGAATAGGTGCTACTTCAATTTCAATTCTTTTTCAATTTTAGGCTTAACACAAATGTAAATTCTCTAGATATGCAACTACAAGAATTTCCCTATATGTCAACCTAACTACTAAGCTTGTAAAAAGGAGCGAGGAAACCGTAGTGGAGCACACGGAGACATGGGGATTTGTTTGACGTAGTTCCTTCCTTGTTAAGGGAAGTACATCTGTGTTGGAGGGGTGGGCGGTTCTAAGACCACCACGCCACAATAGGCCTCACCCTATTCTTTGATGGATCTCGCCACCAAAGGCTCGATCCACCTTTCTACTATTGGTACCCTTTGAGGCGAGAACCGATGCCTTTACAACGTTAGCGGGGCACACATCCACAACTGAATTGGGGGCTCCCGCGATGACAACAAGTTGCCACAAGAACAAGGATTATCAAATAATAAAAACTAGGATCTAGATATTTGCAAGAAATACTAGATCGAGAATCCCCCAAATGAATGGAGGGGAAGTTGAGAGCTTGATTGTTGTTGATGAAGATCGAGGCCTCCTCCTTCAATTCCCCAAAGATCAGAGTCTTTGGATGGGTGAGGATGGAGATCTCGCTTGGAACTTGAAGAACAGGTCTAAGATTTTTCGAATGAATCAAGAGTTCTAGCAGGAGGGTTTGATGGGGGAATAATACCCCCTACCAAACTCGGCCGTTGGAGAAGTTGGGGGCCGGATTATCTGGACGGGGCAAAACTCCGCCCCGAAAATAGATTTTCCGGGGGGAAATCCGCCCCCCATACCATGTGACGCGCCTAGCCAGCCTTTACAAAAATCCTCGGGGGGGGGGGGGATTATCCAGCCCCCTGGAGGGGCAGATTATCTCGCCCTGTGCAAACAATCCGAGAGATAGTCCGCCCCCATACCGCTTGACTTGTCTTGCCTGCTCTTGTAGATTGGGGTGGGCTGGATTATCCGGCCCTTGACAAGGGCGGATAATCAGCCCCCCAACTTTAAGTTTTTGCTGCATCTGAGTGACTAGTTTATCTGCAGTACTTCAACGCACGTGAGATGATCCATGGTATTGTTATCTAACACACAAAACACTAGAGATCATGAAATGTTATTTCAGTATGGATCTCCTGGATAGTCTTCGTAGCATGATCTTGATCGAGATCTATCCAAGTGTAGTACATGCATACTGGAGGGGGAGACTATAAGAAAATAGTGCATGTTAGTAGTATGATATGGAATAGAGGTTCTTAAACAAACTTGTGTTGTGCATACCGGTGGAGTCTCATATGGGTTGCGGGTACGCACGGGAGAGTGAGAGTAGTTGGGACACATGAAGTCCTTCCTTCCGCAAGTATCGGAATTGTAGTCATTGGACTTTTTTACAATGCAATCATCTTCACACCAACAAATTGGGACCTCCTTTCCATGGGCCTCGGATGTATGATACTCCCTCCGAGGCCTTTCATCTTGATAGCATTGGCCCTCCTCTTCCTCTCTTCATCTTCCTTCTCCTTTTTCTTCTTCCGCACTTCCTCTTCCTTCTCCTTTTTCATCTTCCTCTCTTCCTCTTACTTCTTCCTCTTCATCTCATCCTCTTTCTCCTTATTTTTCGCCAAGTCACGAGCAAGTTGAACTACCGAATCGAATTCACGAGCAAGTTTCTCCTTCCACTTCCTCTATTCCTCTTCCTCTTTCTCCTTCCTCTTTCTCACAACCTCTAAAGCGTCTGCCCACAACTTCGAGTAGTTCACACCTTCACCATTATTATCCTTGTTGGGTTGAGTCGCCATACCTATATTAAGAATGAAAGTTAAAAGTTAGTAAAGTAAGCATGAATGTGAACAATAGTGGATTGAAAAAATACGCATAAAATCTAGTAAAATAAACATAAAAGGTAGTAAAATATGCATAAAAGTGTGAACATTTTTTCGCCATACCTATGAGCATACAGATTTGGTCCTGCCAAGTAACCTATCATACTAGCCGGATTTGGTCCACGCCCTCTTCCTCTTCTAAGCCCAAGTGATCGACCTCTTTGTTGCCTAGGAGCTTCTTGCCTAGGAACATGTTGGCTAGTTCTCCTTTGGCTTGGGACTTGTTGGCTAGTTCTCCCTTGGCTTGGAACATGTTGGCTAGTTCTCCCTTGGTTTGGGACTTGTTGGCTAGTTCTCCCTTGGTTTGGGACTTGTTGGCTACCACTTGGTTGGCTAGGGACTTGTTGGTTACCACTCAGTTGGCTAGGGACTTGTTGGATACCACTTGGTTGGCTTGTGCTTGCTTCATTTCCTTTTGCTCTCTTCCTTTGGGGACACTTTCTTGCATTATGCCCTTTAGCATTGCACGTTCCACACCGCCCTCTCTCACGTGGCTCTTGGAATTGGTCATTGCTTGTTTCTCGGCCACCACCATGGCCACATCCGTCCATGTCACTCCTAAAGTGCTTTGTCTTGCATCTTCCACGTTTAATGACCTTCCATTTTGGATCGGTCCATACTTGGATTCCATGGTACTCCGGCCACTGTGATTGGTCCAGGTATGGGTGAAATCTAGGATCCCATGTCTTCTTAATAGTCTCGATTGAGAATTCGGACTCTCTCACCGTGAGAAGATGATTCCAATCAAAATGTCACCTTCGAGCTGCCGTTATCAAGTGCGAGCAAACAAGATGAAGTAACAATGGCCTGCCACAAGTGCACTCATAAGTATTGAGCGATACCTTGAACGCTCGACCTCCGTGTTGGACACCATCAGTTGTGGTTCCTCCTGGCTCCGTAACTTGGTAAATTAGCTCGTCATTATCAAATTCTATGACAACTTGGGAGTCCGTTTTCTTTGACTGAAATTGCATCCAATCGTCAACCTTTGGTGGGAACTTGTATTTATGCCTGTTCTTGTAGTCTCCCGCAATCTGCCTATCCGTTTCAGTTGAGTATTTTAGAAAATATTCATTCATCTTGTCGAATGTATATTGGACTATTGCCATGACGGGAAATGCGCGGACACCTTTGAGCAACTTGTCGAAAAATTCTGCCATGTTGCTTGCCATTTGACCGTACCTCCGGCCACCATCATCGAAAGCTCGTGCCCACTTTCCCATATCTCCAATGTTCCTAAGGAGAAACTCTTTGCCCCCCGCATTGATTTCTTTGTTATGGAACAATTTGTTGTACAATTTTGAGAGACGGTGCTCCGTGAAAGCGAGACAACAATCTTGTAGATCATCGGACAATTCCTTGCTCTTGCATGCCCTATAGAAGTTTGAAAAAAAATGTCTCATGCACCATCGATGGTGCAATGGGGCATGTCCGGGAATGTCAAGCATCACCGCATTGAGAATTCCTTGACAACGATCCGAGATGACACATAATTCCCTTTGAGCGGGTAAGACCTTGGTTCTCAAAATGTGGAAGAATCACTCACAATTGTCATTTTTTTCCACCTCAACCAAAGCAAAACCCAAAGGAACCAACCGGTTGTTGGCATCACTAGCTATTGCAATCAAGATAGTGCCCTTGAATTGTCCGGTCAAGAAGGTGCCATCGACAGATATAATGGGCCTACAATGTTCAAAAGCCCGAACACACTTCTCGAAACCCCAAAATGCACGGCCAAACACTCGAACGGTTCTTGCATTAATTATCCTTTTCTTGTTCCCATATGGTCCAATCACATGAACCATGCCTGGGTTCACATTGGCCATCGCTAACAACAACCTAGGGATTCAGTTATAAGATTCCTTCCAATCACCGTATAACATCTTGAATGCGGCTTGTTTCGCCTTCCATGTCTTCCCATACTTCACCTTGTAGTGAAAGAGGGCTTTCACAAGCTCTTGGACCATCTTGATGGTCATTATTGGAAATGATTTGATGTCATTGGAAAGCCTATAAGCAAGGAACTCGGAGGTGAGTTGTCGGTGCTCCTACTTCACATCCTTGCCATCCACCATCGGGCCTCGGCACATATGAGTTGATACACAACTAGATATGTGCCAACTGGGACCTTCCTTGAATGGTCTTGCACACATAATCCAAGGACATCCATCCTCCTCGCATTTAACTGTGTAATGCTTCTTCACGTCCAAGTGCACCACCGTGTAAGGATGATGATGTGTAACCAAGAAGTCCTTTATCCATTGCTTAAATTCCAACAAGGTCTTGAACCTCGATCCGCGAGAAAAGCCATTATTCTCTTGATTACCATCCCGGTAAGAATTTGACCTTGGTCCAAGCACTACGCCCTTGCCACCATCAACCGTGGCTTCCTCCGCAAGACTAACATCACGAAAGAAAGATATTCGATGGTCCCGCCCCAATACAGTATTGTGGATTTCGGCATCTCTAGCCGTGAACCCCTCCTCATCAAGTTCTTCTTCGGGACCATCATCATTCGAGTCCGATACATAGCCTCGGGTATACGGGATGTCACGGTCCATGTTCTCTTGCATAATATATTTGTCCAAATCTCCAATATTGTTGTCGTGGAGCTCAACCTCATTCTCATCATGCCAATAATCATCATTTTTTTCTTCCAACACTTCATCTTGGTTCTTCAAAATCGGGATCAATGTTTGGGTCAACGGAGGTTCACTCAATACCTCTTGGTTTATTGGTGGAGGACTCCTAGAATCCAACGGGGAGGCAGGATGTTTCAAATCCAAGTGCAAGTTATTATCAAACTTCTTGGTGGCAAATAGTTCAAGAGCTTTGTCTAGCGATTCCGCCACCACCTCCTTGTATGCAACCAAACGGGGCTCAGAGAAGATACGCATGGTCTTCCAACGGATGTGCATTCCCAAACCCACATTATGCCTTCCCTCCAACTCAACAACATCATTTGGGTCCATCCATTTCAATTCAATCCTAACTTGCTCCAAGACCTCGGCGTAGGTGGGACTACGCTCAAACACTAAGTTAAGCTCATCCGGGTCCGATTCTATATTACCTCTCAAAAAGGCATCCTTGTCTACATGGTGAACATAAACAATTCTTGACATTCCTAAAATAATCACAACAATTATACCATGGTCAACATACTCAATACATACTCATTGATAACATTAACACAATACCCAACCCCTATGCCAATTCAATAACAATCTACCATGCATCTTGCATAACAACCTAGGGTTTTCAAGATATGGATCAAACCAAGAATTAATGTGTGAAAACAAAGAAAAGGGGAAAGAATACTTCTAGGCACTTGGGGGATCGAAATCCAGGGGAGCCGAGTCGCCGCTGTGTGTCTGTTCGAGGGGAGAAAATGAGTGAGGGTCGGGGCTAGGGCGGCCCCGCGCGCTGGTACTAGATCTAAAGTGCGGCGTCATACGCTGTGGCGCCACACTTACAGAGCCGGGACCCACAGAGCCACGCTGGCATTGGTGGGTGCAGTGCCACGTCCCGTGGCTTTGCTTTTCAGTGTGCGTCGTCATAGCTGATGGCGTTGCAAAAAGGGTTAGTCCCGTAAAATTGTTGCGGCCAAATTCCCCATTTTTGTCACACGAAAACTAGGATAGGGCACTACTTTTGCATTTTCTAGAGAGATGCATGGATACAAAACTAGCCTTCCATCTGAAGCCTCCAATGATGTAACTGCAGTTCCTCCGAGACAACACAGTTCTCCGAAAATTCAGCATATTTAGTGTAGTATTAACAGACAATACACCACACAGAACAAAGAAAAGTGTAAATGCGGTTAATAAGATTGCTCACTCAGTCGATGTATTCAGAAAGTGTAATTTGCACTTCTTTGGTTACGGTGACTAAATGAGCAAATCAGAGAAGTGACATTAGTGCATTTTACTCATTAAATTAATTATGAGAAACCGAGTAACCACATCAAGATGGGCACAAAGAAAGATTGTCATCATTATCAATAAAGCTCTATTCATGCTATACTCTACAGCTACCATCTGGAACAAGACAGCAAAAACGAACAAAGAAACATCCAATACTACAACTCAACCATGGTTGGGTACCCAGTCCAACCAGGCTGGTCGCAGATATCTCGGCACACAATACACTTACAAAAGAACCACCGAAGTCATAATTTGCAAATCCCAGAAATTAAGTAATAAGCAATCTTGAATTTCAATCCATACATGGCAGGTTTTTGCTTGGATATGTGAAAAGTAGACATATGCGCTGAAAGAAACTGATCAAGAACACATCTGATAGAACATATCAACGTAGCTTTGGGCTAGTGTCAAAGGACCCATCGCAGGAACAGTGAGATCAACACGGGAGAATCATTCTTGTCAGCAATGCTGGAGAAACGTTCATGTCAGCAGGGAACTCCATGAAGAACGTTGCCACCAGTGCAGCTGCTTGTGGGTACATCTTGGCACAGGAGTAGATAGTCTGTACCAGCATCTGCCGATACCCGCTGTCTCCTGTCTCACCAAGCTCCTTCTTGAGGTGCTCCATAAACTCCCCAACATTCTGCGGGGTGATTAGATCCACCACCAAACTTAGAACCTTCCTCCTAACATCCACATCTGTGCAGGGGAGGGCACTCAAGTACATGGCACGATCCACCATGACATCACGGTGCAAGCTGCACAGCTCATACAGGCGATCAAGGACAATGAGCTTCACGTTGTTGTCACACCGAGGAGAAGCAAGCAGCTTGCAGTGGGAATCGGCCGCAAAGTTTGGCAGAGAAGAATACAGCACGAGCGCAGTGGCGCACTCATACACGACGGAACTGCTGGGACTGGAGAGGAGGGACATGATGATCTTGATGTACCTGTCTTCATCGCGGTCAGGCGAGTAGCAGATCTCGGGGATGAGTTCGACGGCCACCATCTGGAGGAGATCGGGCCACTCAGCGATGTGGTCCGCGTCGGCGAGAAGGTAGGCGACTGCGCGATCCTGCGCACAGGTGCGGAGGAAGAGGAATGCGTTCCTCCTTGCGGCCGCGTCCTGCTCTGTGGCGAGCGCCCTCTCCACGAGATCGGCCGCGTCGGGGAGGAGCCGGTCAGCTTTGGGTAGGCGGTGGATGGCGTAGACTGCGGACAAGGCGTGGCGGCGGACGAACTGGTGTGGGTGGCAGAGATTCTCGCGGACAGAGGGCATGAGAGGCTCGAGTAGATCCGGATCTGATAGGCGGCATAAGAAGCGCAGCGTGACGCCCCGGACGTACTCGTTGGTGTGGTTTAGGTTCTTGTGGAGGTAACGGCTGACAACGCGAAAAACGTCGGCGTCGTGCTCGCAGACGATCTCAAAGAAGAGGAGAAGAAGCTTCTGAACTGTGAGATCCTCGGAGGGAAGGATGTATTGAACGACGAGGTCCAAGATGTCGCGGATAGCCCACACGCCCTCGCCGTTGAGGAGGAGCGCGATGACGCGCTTCATAGCGCTGACCTTGTCGTCGCCAAAGATCTCCTCGATCGTCAAGGGATGTCCCTTCTCAAGGTGCACCAGGAAGGTGCAAGGCTTTTCGCTCATGGTCACCGCCGTGTGTGTGTGTGGGTGGGTGGGGGGGGGGGGGGGGGGGGGGCGGCGGCGCCCGCGGGGAGGCAGAGAGGGTGGATCTTGGTGAGCGAGGAGGACGAAGAAGCGAGGTGGGTTGGCACTTGTCGGAGACAGGAACGGAAGATCCTAGCTATCGCATTAAGCGAGATGGGCCAGCCCATAAACGATTGTTCCTCCCAGCTTTATTACTACTGTTATTATTTTATTATTATTATAAAACTGTCCGTGAGAAAAATCTGCATATAGATCTTCTTCTCCTGCCATTTTTTTCCAATCTTCTCTAGACGCGGTTGTACCGCTTAAAGCATCTCTAGCAGATACCCTAAACGCTCGTACTGTAAAAGTGGCTTGCAATACATCATCGACGCAGAACATGTACCAAATCAAGAACTGCATATTTGAAAAATAAAGCTTGGCGCCAAATCGATCTTACATAGTGGATAGTTTGATCATACAGATCATAAATATTTACACAACAAATCGACGCGGAAGCCGCATCGATGCAAACACTAGGGCGTTCCTACCCCTACCGGCGGTAACTACTTACCGAAGCTCGCTCCCACGCCGCCGTGCCTACTTGCTGAAGTCGTCGTCATCGGAGTCGTCTGAATAGTTCACGACGAAGTATGGGGGTTATCCATTACAAGCAATGGGCTCATATCTCCCATATGAAGTGCTCTTGTGCAGCATTCTGAAGATATTATATAGTAGCTCACATGTATATGCCATTGGTTCACATGTATATTATATAGTAGCTCACATGTATATGCCATTGCAAGATGAGAAGAAAAATCGTGCTGCAATTTCTCTGATTTGTTACCACTAGGAAAAATTTAGAGACAAAGAAACGATTTGCCACTGTTAATTACAATTTTGAGACAAAAGGTTAAGTTTAAACTCAAATCAATAGAATAATCAGCAGTGTTTTAGTTCTCCGTTCCGCGTTTTGATTCCACCAACCGAACAAAAAAACAGAACCATTCCATTCCTCGATTTTTCTGAACCGAACATGGGTCGGAATCGTCCCGTCACGTCGGAATGGAACCATTCCGTCCCGTCCCGTCCACCGAACACACCCTAACAGAGAGCATAGACAGCATAAGTATGGCTTGAAAAAAAATTAAATTCCCTATCTTGAGATGTATAAAAAGTGGACAAGGAAAATGGTGTTTACTCTCAAGCATAATTAAGTGCTTACCTGTTTTAATCACCATTCACCGAGAGATCAAACTTCCATTTAGGCTACTCTCAAGCATAACAGGGCAATACAACCATTTTCAGCAGGATGTGTTTGCTGAATAGAAAAAAGGCCCAGGTTTTACTATTGCTTTTCATGGCACTGAGCTAAAATATGTTAAAGAGTATCTACTAATGGCGTTTAGGCATATGTTGAGCGCTGTCATAAGAGCTGCAGGTTTTAACCTCTACTGCCACACATAATCGCCTAGAACACCCATTTGGTCTTCACCGGTGGAAGTTTATCAATGATAGAATGAGAAACAAACTCACATTCTTGTGAATTCACATACCGAGATGTTAGCGCGTAGCATCCCAGCCTAGCTTAAGTTTTAAATTTCCTAAAAGTTTAGATATTTGTAGTACTTCCCAATTCATTACTAGCAGGTTATTATCATAAATTCCCTACAGGGACATAAAGAAGTCAATTTTCCAGAGAATCAGGAACATAGTATAGCACATTCATGTTCTAAGGTAATTGTTTAAGCATGTTTCGAACTTAGCACACTCCATCGGGAAAGGAGACACTAAAATAATTTCCTTATGATAGATACAATAATCTAGCAAGATTGTATATTTCCTTTTAGAGTCAAAAACTGCCTATCAGTTGATTACGTTCGAGTTCCCCTTTTGTCATTGTTGTAATTGACATGCATTAACTTTGTTTAACATAACCTACATAAAGTGAAAGCAGCCAGAGCCACAATAAGAGCTACATCATTCCATATGTTCAGCAGGTCCGGTGCACGCAATATCACTCCATTTATTGGAATAAAATCAGAAACATGTTTATGTGAAACCTGCATCCCAACTAGCTTCAGGTCATCACCAGATCAGAGAACTAGATGATTAATTAGCTGGTATAACATCTTAAACTTGAGTATCATTCAGCGGGCAGGAAGGGAAGGGAGAGGGCCAGAGTGGTCACACTCTTGGCGAGGGGAGCTTGAAGAAGTACCAGAGGACTTCCAGGCCATCAGAGGTGGTCTTGGTGCAGCCATATTTCCTAAAAAAAGTAAGGATGTAAGTATCATGATTTATTAACACAACTGCATCCAGAACATAGAAAGCAACTTGAATATTGATTTTATAAATTGTGTCAACCCAAAATGTAGCATATGGACAAACGACAGGGCAATGTGTCAATCCAAAATATAGCATAGTCCATTTTCCCAAGACTTTTTCGGCTATCGGTTTCCGGCCTCTTATTATGGTTTAGAAGCTTGATTGAATAGACCACAAGTGGTTGCAGTGCCTACTGATGGTTTCGTGCTTCACAATAATTGTTCTATTCTCAACCGTAAAAAAGATTGGTCAGGGAAACAGATCTAGATGAAAAAATCAATGATAGAAACATGCAGTAACACTAGGAGATGATAATTTCCTTTTATTCATATGAAACTTTCACGATACACCTGCTTCCATTTGTAACATGAGGAGTGTTCTCTTAAATACTAGACACAATAATTATGAAACCAACGAGGAAAGGGCAACACTAGAACCGTGCCACATCAGGTTTGGATAAAGCATGCAAGCATTGCTTCCACAAATGTACAAGGGTTTTGCTGATGTGTCAAGCAAGCCAGGTATGTAACAAGAAGTCCTTGATCCTTACAAGTGATTGGATAGAGTGGTTAAGTTGTATACGTGGGCAAGCACGAGATGTAGAGTAATTTGCTCATGTGTGTAGTAGTGGACAACTCAAGGAGGCTGTATCTCGAGCCTGGATGTCCGATAGCTTCATGCTTTTGGTTATCCCCTGCTCTGAGCTGTATTCAAACTCTCCTTGGCATCTTAATACAGCAGCACGCATGCCTCCTGTGAGTCTAAAAAATAAACAAGAAGTCGAACTTCATATTTCTTATTTAATGGCTTTAGCCCTTCAATTCTTCCTAAGCATGAACATGCAATTATGTAGAAAGCTGGGAAGAGTCCAACAACTATATTATTATCAGTAACCTGTCATAATTTTTCCAGATCAACATGATCCAACAAACCAATTTGACTTGATACAACATAAAATTTAGTAGGCAATCTTGGCAGGACAACAGAAACAAACAGAAAACCTCGGTAAATTAGTAGTCTACCTTTAATGTGATGATGGAATCTGCTTGCCATAGTGGGCCCTCTTTCAGTCACCATAAGAAGGAGAAATCTCAACAATGATACCTCCTTCAGCACACATCGCACTCACCGCTCCTCCAATAGGTTTCCCTGTGTTTGCTGCCTCTGATCCCCCAAACAGTACACCGTCCCCTTCTCCACCACTCACACCTAGCACCGCCGCAGCCTTCAAGCTCGAGTTGTCATGCGCCGGTCGCAGCCGAGGCATCGCTGGGGAGAGCATGTAGTGGGGCGCATCCATGGGAGTGGTGAGAGATTAGGCAGCGGGCGAGGCCATGGGGGCTGGGAAGAGTCGGTGGCTACCACGATTGGGGGAGAAGTGGGTAGGGGAGAAGCCAACGGGGCAATCCCACGGGGAAGAAGACAGGGAAAGCCAGTGAGAGTGGTAGGAACTTGGGAGTAGAAGACTAGAGAGTGACTCGTGTCTCTCTGTGTGCTTTGGTTGACCGGTGAGAGAGGGCACATCTTCTAGATTTATTTTAGAATATTTGTAGCACAAGCAAAATCTATATCTATAAAACCCATGCATCCAGCGTGTCAAATTTATGTTCATAGCATCTCTGGTCCGCCTCCCGTGATCATATTTAATCTTTTAAGTTTATTCGCTTATCAATGCAAATACATTTGATTTTAAAATTTGAGCGATGTGTTTCCACTTTGCTTTTTGAGATCATGAAGACAATAGGTCTCGACGCGATGATGCTTGAGATGAAAAGACTCATCGGGTTTTAAGGTGTGTGCAGAGTATTGTCATTCTTCTTTGTACGCATGTTCTATATGACTTTATTAAAATTTGTGTTACCATAGATGTTTTGCTTTTGTAAATCATGAATGGGACATAAATGTATATTCTCGAGTCCGTCACCGCATTTAGCAGTCTATATAAAAAACTCTTCTATTTCTCAAGATATGGTAGAGAGTTGGGTGGTATCCAACTTTTTTTAAATTCAAGCTTTGCAATAAACTATCAACATAGGTCTAGATGTTGTTGAAAGATATTGAAAACTTACAGAGTTTTCCACAATCAAAGGAGATACATGCATACGGATATTTTTGCATGTTCCATTTGCTAATATTAAAATTTTATTTTGATATATCATCACAAGCAGGATAGAACTTGATTTTGTCAATATTTCAAAAGAATACACGCATATAAGCCCTGGGCCTGGTAAAACATAATTAGCCAGCTGTTTGTTTTATTTTCAAATGATGTCAAATTACACCTTTTGTTGCAATATAATTTAAGCTAGGTGAAATATTAACACTTTATAATACTTTATTGCCATATTTTTTATGCGCGTGAATGTTTACATGCATTGCGAGAAAAAAAATGATGGCAACACACGACACTGTTTAAACAATATGCAGATATCCTCCACATTTGTAAAAAGAAAATATTGTAGCGCATTATATTTGACATTTGTTGTTAGAATTTTTAAACTCATCTCAACGCACGGGCATTGAACTAGTTGTCTTAAAAAAAACAGAATTTCTAGCTTCAGACCGGTCGCTACGCGTCAAAACCCGGCGGGCTCACATCCATAGTTGGATTCGCATCGAACGGAGGCGGACAAACCCGCGTGGTGGGTGGCGGTTTAATGCGCGCACACCTGATCCGGACATTCCCTTCATATGGGGCCCCACTCGTTATCGTCTCCCACCCCTCCCACTTCTCTCGACTATTTCGAGTATTGCGCTGCTCCCTCCCCTTCTTCTCCGGCGATTTCCTTCGTGGTATGATAGTTCCTGTCCAATTCCCTACGATTCTATTTGCCCTGCTACCACCGACGCGTCGACTCCCTCCAGGTGCGCTCGCAGGTTCGGTCCTCCTCCGATTTCTCTCCATGGCCGCTTCAACCCTTCTCCTCTCTCCTACTCTGTTCCCGGCAATTCCATTTCCGTCGGTTTTATCATCGGCGTTGATTCCGGTTGGTCCTATAGTTTAGGGTTGCTTGGAAGTTGTAATGTGTGTGATTTGCCCCCTGATTTCGCCGCGCTCCTTCATGCTTGAACCCCCCGTTTTTTGAAATGGTTTAAGTACTGCCCCTGATTCCGTTTCGTCCTATAGTTTTGAGTACTGTCCCCTAACCAGATCTACTGCGTATGATGTAGTTATGATGTATCCATGTGAGTAGTTTCCCCCATGATCTAATCACTAATCTCCCCGTGCTACCTCCTGTGATTTGATCTATGATACATTCTATTTGAAGTGGGCTAGATTGTATAGTATTCCTTGATATCAATAGCACTAGTCATGGATAACATTGCATTAGATTCCTTGATAACAACATATCTATCCATGGGTAACATTGGATAGGATCCCTTGATAACAACAGTACTAGCCTTGTATGTGCTAACTTTTGTTTATGAAGTGGGTAAGATTGTATAGGATTCCTTGATAACAATATCACTAGCCATGGGTAACATTGGAGAATATTCATTGATTACAACAGTACTAACCATGTATCTGTTAAATTTTGTTTATGATCTATTGGTAACTTTTGAGAAAAGTGCATGATAACATATGTGTAATGGTATGGGTAACTTGTGTACTGATGTCATGATAACACTAGACTAGCTAGGGTGCCCATAACAAATCATTTATAAATCATGATGCACTGCTCTGGATGATTTAGGCTTTTGAAATTAGGATTCCTTGACCAATCATGAACACAAGAACCTTGTTAATGAAGGTTTTATTATCAGGGGATGGTTATGATCATCCGATGAATGCTGAACGTACCACCATGCATCCTTCCTCTTGACATATAAGTGTGATGTGCACCTAGTCCTTGGATGTGTATTTTTTTCCTCTTCTTGACACATGATTTTGGGTTCTGTGTGTCTTCCTTTTCTTTGTAAGGTTTACCAGCTTTTGTGCACACAAGATACGCCTTGTTTAGCTCATCTCTTACGTCTTTTTTTGACCAATCTATCCTTATTCTGAAACCCTTCCTCTGTGAATATGCCCTGTAGTGTTCTCTAGCTGATTCAAAACTGTCAAAGCGCATTCCATCTGTTGGTGGTTATGGCGTGGATTGTACTTCATCTTTGGCATCATTGTGTGCATTATTCTCCCCATACTCATTTGAATCTGCTATGTGTATTGTTGTTTCTTCGATTGTGCCACTCGTGGTTGTTTCTTGTGTAGCTTGTTCAACTATAGTATACATACAATCATTGTCATTATGTTCTTCAGTTTGGACATCACCTGTTATGAAAATAAACACAAGTTATCATTTCTATTTTTTGCAGGAATGGGTAACCACAATGATAAGTCATGGATAACAAAAGATAAAATTCATTGGTAACTTATCCCTATCTAGTGGGTAACCTTTTAGGATAGCATGTATTTATTTCATAGATATGTTGGTTGTCTTTGAATGGCAAATCACACACAACACTTTTGCATAAAATGTAGTGTTGATATTTGTGTTAAAGTCTACATAAAAGCTTGGGTAACTATAGTGCTAGCTATGTGGATAACTTGAATCTATATGTCTAGATAACTTCTTAATAAAAAGGGCGATAACTTGTATTTATATGCATGGATAACTGATGTATAAAATGGTGGATTAGTTATTCTATCTTTTCCTTTTTTTGCAGGAATGGATAAATATAATGAATAGTCATGGATAACAGCAGTTCTAATAGGTGGGTAACTTTTTAAACTAGCAAGTATTCGTAAATATCTCGACTATCTTTCCAGTTTTTAGTCACACATAACACTTATGTATAATTTGTAGTGTTTATATTGTTGTTAAATTCTACATATAGCATGGGTAACTATAGTGCTAGCTATGTGGATAACTTGCACCTACGTGCCTGGATAATTGTTGAATTAAATGGTTGATAACTTGAGTAATATCACATGGATAACTAATTTAAAAACTTGTGGATATGTTATACTCATATGCTTGGATAACTTCTACATGTAAGCATGGATGACTGTAGTTTTAGCTAGTGGATAACTGTAGTTTTAGCTAGTGGATAACTTATACTCATATGCCTAGATAACTTATGCATATAAGCATGGATAACTGCAGTTTTACCTAGTGGATAACTTCTACTCATAAGCATGGATAACTATAGTTTTAGCTAGTGGATAACTTCTACCCATATGCATGGATAACTTGTACTCATATGCATGGATAACATGTACTCATATGCATAGATAAGTTCTACATATAAGCATGAATAACTATAGTTCTAGCTAGTATATAACTTGTACTCATATGCATGGATAACTGTAGTTTTAGCTAATGGATAACTTCTACTCATAAGCATGGATAACTGTAGTTTAGCTAGTGGATAACGTGTACTGATATGCCTGGATAATTGTAGTTTTAGTTAGTGGATAACTTATACTGATATACCTGGATAACTTCTGTTTAAATACTACTGGATAAGTTGATTGCATATAATCATCATACCTTCATTCATAACTTGCACAATAGCATTTGTGTGTGAAACATCAGCATGCTCCTCTTCGTCTATTTCTTGATCTGGTTCCGCATTAAGGTCAATACCCATGGTTTCATAGTTGTTCCACCAAAATATTCATCATGTCAGAATTTAGGATGAAGAAATAATAGGATGTCATGTCTATTTAGTTGTTAGTTGTCCTAAATTAGTTGTTTGTAATGCAGGGATCGACATATACTATCACTAAAGCTTAATATGATTGATTTCTTATAGTTTGAACAAGATTTGACATATCTCAGATGCAAAATTGAGGAGTAAATTAGTTGTAGATGCCCAATTTTCGTTTAGATTCATGTTGTGCAGCAGTATATTGTCATCTTGAGAACCATATAGAGATTTTGCTACCAAGATCATGGTGAATTGAAGGTTTGATTTGAGAAGTACCTGTTGTTTTTCTTGTGTGTTCTTTTTTTTTACTTTTTAGGAGCAGGGCGCTGGGCATCAAGGTATTAATGTTGAGCTGCAATGGCGATCTTGGCTAGAGGATGAAGGCAACATGGATAGGTGGGGAATCGGGGAAGGGGGATAGCGCTCGATCTGGGGGGATTTCGGTTTCGGGTTTGGGTTTGGGTTTTTGCTTGGAGAGAAAGATGGTCCCAAATTTTGGGGGAAAAGCAAGCTTTCCCTTTTTGGACCTGGTCACGCGTTTGGGGTGGGAAGGGGCGGGGCGCGGCTACACGGGATCGCGATCGGACGCAGGATCGCGGGTCGGAAACTCCCGCCAGAATCGCGCTATTTTAGGGCGTCCGTCGGGTAGTCGTTCCCTAAAAAATAGCTTCATAGGCTTTTTGCCCAGGATTCTAGAAAGTTCTTGGTCTGCCCATAGTTGCCGGAAACGGGAAATGGTAGCTCGTCCCTCGTACCGGATTCGACGACCCGGAATTGGATTTGAAAACGGTGTACAGTTCGCTAGGATTCGGTCCATGGAACGCGTACCTGGACAGTCGATCCACGTCCTAGGTTTAGCGACCTGTAATTTTTAGTACACGTCCCTAGTGGTCAAGTTAGTCTAATACACATATCCATATATCTAGACATAGCCATTAAGAGCATCTGCACTATCAAAGGATGGCCTCCCGAACCTATTTTTTCATCCGGATGGCGAAATTTTATCTACTCGTGTTTTCAGCATGTCTTTTTGAAGGGGTTCCGTGAAAGAAAACAAACGATTTTTCTACTACGAGAACACACCAACCCAAGATCTATATATTGATAAGTATAGCAACGAGCGGCATACGATATTCATACCTTTAAAGACCGAACGCAGGATTATGTTCCTGCACAAACGTTGTTGATGAAGCCAAACATAGCACATCTCGAGGTCTAGAAGGCTTCAAGCGTCCATCACCACTAATGGCAGTGCCTCGTCGAGTTTTACACACGTCCGATGTAGAAGACATCTCCTGGGCCCTGGTCCAGCAAGGCAGCGGAAGAAGAAGATCCGGATGATTCCAGCAGCACGACGATGTGCGCTGAGTGAAAAATTCTCTACCTCGTGGATCATGTTCCTTACTTGGGAACACACACGAGAGGGAGAGAGGGAGAGAGGAAGGGAAAGAGAGAATGACAAAAGCCAATTGTGGAATGATAATTATAGAGGAATGACACCCCTATACAAAGGAAAAACTCTAGGAACTCCCACCTCTCCAAGTCCCATGGTGGGACTAAACACCGGGAGGAGGTGGGAGGGATGGCCGCTAGCAGTGGGGTGGGCCCCACCCGCGCGCCAAGTCCACCCAGGCCGGCCAGCGGGATGGGAGCCCCCACCTTGGCCCTCCTAGGGCTAGCCGCCTCCCCCCTCTTGGGCCTTCTCCCGTCTGGGGAGGGCCCATATGAGGGGGTTTTCCTTTTTCTTTTATTAAATAAATATATATTTAATATTAATACTTTAAATAAATATTAAATACATATTATTTAATTCCTATTATTCAAAACTCCTTTTGAATATCTTCTGAACATTTCGGTATCTCTCCGGAACACTTCTGGTTCTCTCTCTTCCTATCCCTTAAGCGTGACACCCTTACGATTCGGGAATGTTTAGACATGAACAAGACACCTCTCCAATCAATGACCAACATCGGTATCTAGAAACACATGATGGCCCCTTCAGATTTCACGAATTTGGTTATTCACTTGAACCTTCTAAACGTCGAGTCCTATTCCTTTTGCACAACGATACCTGGTTTGTCCAAGACCTGATCTCATGTATCCATATATAGTTCGATCTTGTTACTGACAAACACATTTACTCATTCCCGTGATATTACATCCATGTAACCTAGTCACATGCTTGCAAGCTCATTGATGCAATCTAACCGAGTGGGTCCAGAGTATCTATCCGTCACTTGGATAGGAAAATCCTAATCTCGATACATACACCTCAACTATTCGTTTGGAATACCTGACACACACCTTTATGGCCACCCAGTTACGGTCATGACGGTTGATGTGATCAAAGCAGCCACGGGAGATAGTGATTAAACATGATCTTATGATCGAAGGATTAAGTTACTACACTTTGCTAGATATCGCAACGTTAAACATTGGGATTCGATCGCATTGCAATTCTATGGTCAGATGTGCCCATCACTTCTTCAAGTGACCTTGTTGTTAGTTGATGTTTGTATCAGTCCATCATCAAGGAACCTCGATCATCATCTGCCCAACGAACTAGTACTAGAGGATGAAGGGTTCCGTAGCAGAGAACAAAAAAATTCCTATGTTGGAACTCCCTAACATCCAAGATCTATCTATGTAGTAATACAGTAATGACCGGAGCATATAGAATGCATACCCTTGTAGACCGTACACGGTTAATGTTCTGAGAGGAACATGGTTGAAGTAGTCGAACTCGTGGTCGACCTCAAGGTCGCGAAGCTCCTCGCAAGTCACCCCTTGCTCCATCTTCATCATGCAGCAGCTCCGGCTCACGACATCCAAGATGCCCTCGTATGAGGCACCCTCAAGGTTTCGTACACATACAGTGTACGATGACGACCTCTGATGGCCTACAAGTGCACATGTTCTTCATAGCATGTTTTCGCGGAAGTATTAATTCCAGTTTTTATATCGATCTCAATAAGGAGCCTAGATAAGTGTTTTTATGCGGCGTTTCTATCGCACTCAAGGTGTCACCGGTCTTGAGTGAATTGACTGCAATTGTTGAAGGTGGAAGGTGGGTGAGTGAATAATTGAGGAAAGACACGTAAGGAAAAAGCGAGAATTTAAATAACATAAAAGTAAAGACGAGAAAGGTGTTCGAGATTCCTGCATATGAGAAATTAGGCGTGGAGCGGGTTTGTGGTGATAGTGAAAGTGCTAGATGAATAAAGTGGGATAAGTAATTGTGATATTTCTTATTTATAAGTGAGTAGGCAAGCATCCCATACACTGACTAGGAGTCCTCGTGGCTAATTCTTCCTAGCCCCAATGATCCGTCTGCCTGTTACCATGGCAATGGTCAACACATTAATTAAGGTCTTCCGACCAGATCAAGGCTTTAATCTTCCTTGTTGTCCTCGAGTAGTAATAACTCATCATTGATATCGACCATGTCACTCGGGGGTCGCCGAATCGCTAGCATACAAGTTCATACCTATGAGATCTCTGGATCATGTTACATGGGCCCTTAAATTAGATAACAAGCATTAGGTGAACATAGATAATCATTCTCACAATTTAATAAACACTACAACAATCACAAACGGATGGAATTAAAGAGGGCACAACCCATCTCACCAATCCCCTACATCTCCCATGCCTATGGGGATTTACTCAGACATGAGAGAAGATTAATGAAAGGCATAATTGTATTGCAAATGGAAATCATCTCAAAGTTACCGTAGCAAGCCATAATACCAGTTGAAGATCGAATCAAATGCAAACCAAGGTAGATCGAAGTATCAAACCCTAATCTTACAAGTGCCAATCTCTCTCTCTCTCTAAGTATCAATGGGGATGATGGTGGAAGAAATGGTTTAGAGGATAGAGATCATCGAAGAATGAGATGGTGTTATTCTCCTTCTCCACATCTGATCTCACTCCTTCTAGATGATTTTGCGGCGGCTGTGTTTTGTTTTTCGTCATCTCCCCTTCACGGAAGTTGCTTGTATTGATATAACGGAGCTGGCGGCAGGTAGTACGAGCGAACAGTACGGGCGCACCCCGACCGTACCAGTGGTTATTATGCGCTCAGATCGCCTCCAATGAAAGCGGCTCAAATTGGGGATTTTCTTCTTTAGGTGTAATTATCCCATAAATGCTATAAGATCTTCCAAAAATGTTCATTGCCTGAAAACCATCACAAGAAACCAAGGATTCGCTAATTGCAATGTTAAGATTAGTAGAAAGGGTAAATTTCAGTGAAATCTGGCAATAAACAAGAGGAAAAACAATGATAAAAAGTGTTTAAATTTGGAGCTATCAACTTCCCCAAGATTAGCTCTTACTCGCCCTCGAGTGAAAAAGCTATAATGAGTAATAGCGAGAAATTGAATCAAGAGGAAAAACTCTCAAGTTCAAGGTTATATCATATTCCATTGTCCCAAATCCTGCAACCTTGAACATGAGCATAATATTTCTGAACAATTGCACTTAAGTTCAATTCCTAAATGCAAGTGAAAGAACATTTATTGTCCTAATCTGTTTTGGTGTTCATTAACAACATAAGGTACATTTTAGTGTGTGGTGGTCCGGAGATGGACCGGATATCGGCTGGAATCTCCGGTGTGTCTCCTCAGTCCGGAGTTTCCGGCATGGACACACCGGAGTCTCCGGTGTCTCTGGTCCGAAGTTACGGCCAGAGTCTCCGGAGTGGACGCCAAGCATCTACCCAAACTAGCCAGAGTAGTGGTCCAGAGATGGACCGAAGGTGGGGCGAAGTTTTTGGTCTGTCTCCGGTCTACCAGACCGGAGTCTCCGGTGTGATTGGTCCCCAACGGTCAGAACACGGTTCAAAATGTGTGGCCTATAAATAGGGGACCTCATCCCCTTCCTCCAGCTGCTCGTTCTAGAAAAAGAAGACCACACCATTAGAGCCACCAAAACTCCAAGATCTCTTCATCCAACCACCGAAGTCATTGATCTTTGGGGAATGGGAGGAGGACGCATCGATCTATAGCTTCACCAAGAGAGATCTTTATTTCCCCCTCATTCACTTTAGGGCCCCTTGCTCTAGGGTTTCATTGGAAACCTGATGGCTCAATGCACGGCGCCCAGAAAAGTGCTGGTGCGTGGTTGATGTAAAGCTCGTTGGGAACCCCAAGAGAAAGGTATGATGAGCATAGCAGCAAGTTTCCCTCAGTTATGAAACCAAGGTTTAATCGAACCAGTAGGAGCAAGGAAACACCCCAAAGGTGTTACTAGCTGAGCTTTGGCAGGGCGCACTACCGGTGCTAGTAGCAACGTGGAGACCTGCACAACACAACCACAGAACTTTGTCCCCAATTTGCGATGAGGTTGTCAATCTCACCATGTTTTGCGGAAAACAAAGGATTAAACGTATCGAATGGAAGGAAGTAATAGTTTGTAGAAAGTAAACACAAAGAAGTAAACAGTTTATAGATTGAATGTAAAATACAAGGACCGGGATCGATAGTTCACTAGAGGTGGCTCTCCTTAAGATAGATAACATGCTGGGTGAACAAATTACAACAGGGCAATTGACAAACATCGAGAAAGCAATACATGCATATACTAATCATCTTAACTCCTTTGAGACTTGATTGGGCATTACAACATTATACATAGACCGCCATCCAACTGCACCTATGACTAATAATCCACCTTCAGGTTATCATCCGAACCCCCTCCAGTATTAAGTTGCAAGCAACAGATTATTGCTTTACGAATTGTGTGTAAAGTAAACAATACGATTGTTCTATGAACAAAGGATTGTTATTTTCTCCCTAGTAGAAATAACACATCTAGTACCTTAAAGATTTCTGTCACTTCCCCAGATTACCAGAGGCATGAACCCAATATCGAGCATAAATACTAACTCTTGGAGTTGCTAGAATCTACTTGGCCAAGATAGCTACTAACAACGGAAAGCATGCAAGATCACAAATAACAAATACATGATAGAATCAATAATCAATCTGAAATAGCATCTCAATATCCATCGGATCCCCGCAAACACAACATGCAGAATTACAAATAGATGATCTTGATCATGAACGGAGCTCACAAGATCTAAACATGAAAGCACAAAGGAGGAGAACCATCCATCTAGCTACTACATGGATCCTTAGTCCAAGGATGAACTACTCACGCATCACACCGGAGGCTTGCATGGTGATGAAGAAGGCCTCCAGGGTGAATTCCCCTCTCCGGCAGGGTGCCGGGAAGAGCTTCAGATCCCTCCCAATCTAGGGATGGAGATGACGGTGGCTACAGACTCTTTCGTGGATTTTTGATCGGGCCCTTAGGGTTTACGTCCCGAGGGCATCTTATAGTCGGAAGGGGAGGCCGAGGGGATGCCGGGAGCGGCCACACCACCCCCTGGCGCGGGCCAGGCCTGGCCGTGGGCCAGGTGGTGTGGTGGCCCCTGGCCCCTCTCCGTCTCGTACTCTGGCATCTGATGACTTCCGGAAAAATAGGCACTTTGGCTTTTGTCCCGTCCAATTCCGAGAATATTCATTTTTTGACTTTCCTAGAACCAAAAACAGCAGAAAACAGGCAGCTGGCAATGTGGCTCTTGTTAATAAGTTAGTCCAAGAAATCATATGAAAAGTACTCCAAAGTTGGAACAAAACACAAGTAAGTGGATAAAACTAAGCATGGAACATCAAAAATTATAGATACATTTGCAATGTATCAACATCCCCAAGCTTAACTCCTGCTCATCCTCGAGTAGGTAAGTGATAAAAAGAAAGAATAATTTTTGAGGTGACATGCACCATCAAAGACTTGATCAAAGTATTTGTAAAACATTCAAAGCTGGGATCATAGTACTTCAATCATAACATGAAAGACAAAGTTCCATCAATAAGACAAAGAAACTATGATGCAACATGAAAATGCACAAACAAAAGGTTCATGAATAATAATGCTTTGCAAGACGTTTGTTTGTTTCACATAAAGAAATCATAGCATAATAGTATTCAGCTTGTCCCTCAATAGAGTAGAAAATATGAATGCATAGGACACCTTCAAAGTTCATAAGAGTGACTAGATACAAATAGTTTAAAACAAGCAATATCAAGTTATGCATCAATCAACTAGTCTTGGGACAATGCACATAGAACTAAGAATGGCCACTGTGCTCTCAAAGTAGGTGCATAAAGATAGAAGGTGGAGACTCAATATAATGGTGGAAGAAAGGCCTTTGTAAAAGGAAGTAGGGATTCAAGTCTCATAAAGAGCTTCCAAAAATTATGGTACTTATAACTTTCAGGTCTCATTGCCCCTATCATAAGCATCTTTAGGTGATTAAGGTTAAAGTGACACAACTAAGAGGATATGCTTGACAAGTTATAAACCGAAATCTCATGCCCCTTACTTACGAAGACCGAACCTCATGCTACTCAACTTTAGTCACGAGTAAGCTCTTGTCATTGTAAGTACATGTGTATCATAAAGAACCGCCAACGGGGTACCCCTTGCACATGATACGGGAGCTTTCCCATAATCAAAATGACAAGGCAAGTAGACAATGAGCATCTCAACGGTCTTTTTATTTGCTATTTGCATAGGTTTTTATTGAGGATGCTTCATAGAGTGCTCATTATGGTGATGCTGCAAGTTTCCACCATGATTAGGCATGGCTTAGGCTAGGAGCCCAGGCGTTTCTCTAACACACATACAAACTCCATGATCTTACAAGTTCCACTTTTATTTCACACCGCCGGGATCCGTAAGGAAAAGAACATGATATCAACGGGGTACAAAGTACAAGTGCAATGTTGAAAGCGTTCCCTATGAAACATGGTTCTGCTAATTTCAGCTTATAAAGCGCAAGCATATACGCAACAAAGAAGGACCCAATGGTTCAGGTTTATTAGAGGCAAGTAAAGTAAAGTGTGCCATCAAGTTCGCGAGAGCTTTAATCACTAGTTTTCTCATAACAAGTTTAATTTGGAAGGTAAACAAAAGCATGAATATACTTGGAATAGCATAAGCTAGTAGGTAGGTATGGTGGACTCTTTGGAATAACTTGGTTTAGGGAGTTGGATGCATGAGCAGAACTCATACTTGGTGGTGGAGGCTAGCAAAAGACTGGGAGCGACAAACTAAGAGAGCAATAATGGCCATAATCATGCAGAGCGAAAAAACATCATTGATCAAAGCATAAAGTGATACTACAAGTTGAAAACTAAAGGATCATAAAGGCTATGGTGACTTGAGATAGTCATAACATGGTGTGAGCATGTGCCAAGTCAACCCAAATAAAGCATCAAAGGAGAATACCACTATACTATGCTTTAATATGCTAAAACAACACATGATTCATCCAAGGCACATGAAACAATCACAATTGTTTATAACAAGTCATGCTACAGAAAAGAATACTAAGCATAAAGCCAAAACAATATCAAGCATGGCATAACAAAGCATAGGCCACAGTCAAAAACAAGCTCTTTTTACCACATAAGCATGAACTTTCCTACTCTTTTTCCAAAGCAAACCAAACTATTTGCAAACCAATGTATGAAAGAGGGGGTCCAACCAATTTATTCAGAAAACTAAGCAAACCAAGCAAACAAAAAACCAAAAAGAAAACGAAAAAGAAGACGCTCCAAGAAAAACACAACTGTGCATGAAACAATAAAAATGAAGCATTTGGAAGAAACCTGGGATTTTTATTGATGAAGAAGGGGATGCCTTGGGCATCCCCAAGCTTTGACGCTTGTACTTCTTGGAAATTTCTTGGGGTGACACGCATGGCATCCCCAAGCTTGAGCTTTAGTCCATCCTTCATCTCATTACTCATTCCTTCCATACACCGGAGGCTTGCATGGTGATGAAGAAGGCCTCCAGGGTGAATTCCCCTCTCCGGCAGGGTGCCGGGAAGAGCTTCAGATCCCCCCTGATCTAGGGATGGAGATGACGGCGGCTATAGACTCTTTCGTGGATTTTTTATCGGGTCCTTAGGGTTTACGTCCCGAGGGCATCTTATAGTCGAAAGGGAGGCCGAGGGGGTGCCGGGAGCGGCCACACCACCCCCTGGCGCGGGCCAGGCCTGGCCACGTGGCCAGGTGGTGTGGTGGCCCCCTGGCCCCTCTCCGTCTCGTACTCTGGCATCTGATGACTTCCGGAAAAATAGGCACTTTGGCTTTTGTCCCGTCCAATTCCGAGAATATTCATTTTCTGACTTTCCTGGATCCAAAAACAGCAGAAAACATGCAGCTGGCACTATGGCTCTTGCTAATAGGTTAGTCCAAGAAATCATATGAAAAGTACTCCAAAGTTGGAAGAAAACACAAGATAGTGGATAAAACTAAGCATGGAACATCAAAAATTATAGATACATTTGCAATGTATCAAAACCCTAAGCCTTGTTTTGGTTGATTTGATTCTTACAAGCTTGTCTTTGATTGTGTGACAACTTGCTTGTATTCGGGAGCCTCCAATTAGGTTGTGGACATGTGCCTCGAACTTGTTGTAAAGGTGCTTGCTTCCACCTCGAAGGTTGCCGTATAGTGGAAGAGATGAATCGAACCCGTTGGGGTGAGGTTCATCGGAGAACAAGGGAGGCCTCTCGTGGCGTTGGTGGTTTGAAACCACCCCCTCTCCAAATGTAGACGTACTTCCCCTCAAAATGAAGGAACTACGGGAAACAAATCCTTGTGTATCTGCGTGCTCCACTTTGGTTACTTCTATCCTTTTACCGCACTTTACTTATCAAGTTCTTGCTTAGTATATGTGCTAGATTGACATATAGTTAAATTCACTATAGTGGCATAATCTAGAGAATTTACCTTTTGTGTCAAACCCTAAATTGAAAATGAGTAAAATTTGAAGTAGCACCTATTCACCCCCCCTCTAGGTGCCCATATGATCCTTTCAGCAAGTAAATCGCTAGCTAATAGTTCTTAAAACTCAAAAAAGACTATCAAAAATTAGGCTAGGCTTGTGAATAAATTCTTTCAGCGCCCCTCTTTTATGAGAGTAAAACTATTTTAAAGCGAGGACGCCTTCAGTCTAAATTAAGGGTGCACAAGTAAATGCCAAAAGAAGGATAAACTTAGAGCTTTTCATTAACACCTGATGACCCACAAGTATAGGGGGTGTATCGTAGTATTTTCGATAAGTAAGAGTGTCGAACCCAACGAGGAGCAGAAGGTGCTGGCTAGTGGTATGGATCAGGAATTCTTTGCAAATACTTAGAAAACGGATTTTTAGGGGTTTTTGATAAAGCAAGTAAACAAAGTACGAGTAAATAAAAGACAGTAGGAATAAATGCAGCAAGTGGCCCAATCCTTTATGCAGCAAAGGACAAGCCGGTTGTATTACTTAAGATGACCAAACGTTCTCGAGGACACATGGGAAGACTGTCAAGTTCTTTCGCTTCATATAATTGATTAATATTCTTTAGCTTGCTAAGTGTTGTGTGGGTGAACCTGTGCTAATGTACCGCCCCATCCAAGACTAATACATAATTGTGATTATACCCCTTGCAAACATCCGTAAGTACAAGAAAGTAATTAAGGTAGAAACCTAACCACAACTTTAAACTCTAAGACCCTTACGTCCCTTGTGCAATGGTTTCCAAAGGGTGTTCAGGTTTCTGTCACTCCGGCAACCCCTACGATTAGTAGCCAAATACACAATGCATTCCCCTAGGCCCATATAGGTGAAGTGTCATGTAGTCAACGTTCACATGACACCACTAGAAGAAGTACACCACAACTTAAATAACAATCTATTGAATCTTTCTCAACACAACTCCACTACTAACAACATGACTTCTCCCATGTCCTCGGGAGGCATCTTATAGGCGAAGAGATAAGGTCGGTGCGGCCAGGGGGCCCACACCACCTGGTGGCGCGGCCAAGGCTAGCTCGCTCCACCACATGGTGTGGCTGCCTGTGGCCCCTCTCCGTCTCGTCTTCTGGCTCCGCGAGTCTTCCGGTAAAATATCGACTTTGGCTTTTGTCCGGTCCAATTCCGAGAATATTGATTTTCTGACTTTCCTGGAACCAAAAACAGCAGAAAACAAGCAACTGGCACTATGGCTCTTGTTAATAGGTTAGTCCAAGAAATCATATGAAAAGTACTCCAAAGTGTGGACAAAACATAAGAAAGTAGATAAAACCAAGCATGGAACATCAAAAATTATGGATACGTTAGCAACGTATCAACATCCCAAGCTTAACTCCTGCTCGTCCTCGAGTAGGTAAGTGATAAAAAGAAAGAATAATTTTTGAGGTGACATGCACCATCATAAACTTGATCAAAGTATTTGTAAAACATTGATAGCTGGGATCATAGTACTTCAATCATAACATGAGAGACAAAGTTCT
This sequence comes from Avena eriantha, assembly GCA_910589775.1. Taxonomy (NCBI): domain Eukaryota; kingdom Viridiplantae; phylum Streptophyta; class Magnoliopsida; order Poales; family Poaceae; genus Avena; species Avena eriantha. Next base: position 241,116,510 of record OU342746.1, read on the forward strand.
AACAATAAGGCAAAGAAACTATGTTGCAACATGAAAAGGCACAAACAAAAGATTCATGAATAACAATGTTTTGCAAGACGTTTGTTTGTTTCACATAAAGAAAACATAACATAGTGGCATTCAGCTTGTCCCTCATAGAATAGCAAACATAAATGCATAGGACACTTCAAAGTTTATAAGAGTGACTAGATACAAATAGTTTAAAACAAGTAATATCAAGGTATGTATCAATCAACAAGTCTTGGGACAATGCACATAGAACTAAGAATGGCCACTATGCTCTCAAAGTAGGTGCATAAAGATAGAAGGTGTAGACTCAACATAAAAGTAAAAGAAAGGCCTTCATAGAAGGAAGTAGGGATTCAAGTTTCATAAAGAGCTTCCAAAAATTATGGTACTTTTTAGCTTTCGGCTCTCATTGCCCCTATCATAAGCATCTTGAAGTGATTAAGGTTAAAGTGAACAAACTATGGAGTATATCCTTGACAAAGTATAAGTTGGAAATCTCATGTCCCTTGAATATGAGGGCCGCTCGTCATGCTACTCAAATTTAGTCACTGGTAAGTTCTTGTCATCGTAAGTACATGTGTATCATAGAGAACCGCCAACGGGGTACCCCTTGCCCGATGATACGGAAGAATCCCCATATCAAAATGACAAGGCAAGCAGACAACGAGCATCTCAGCAATCTTCTTATTTACCATGGGAACATGGTGGTTTTTTTCTCTCTTTCCTATTTTCGTAATCTTTTTTTCTTTTCTCTTTTTTTCTCAATATAGGACTCTTTTTTTACAAGAAGAATGCTTCATAGACAGCTCATTATGGTTACGCTGCAGGTTTCGACCATGTCAGCATGGATTAGACCAGTGGCCCAGGCATTTCTCTAACACATATACATAACTCCATGGACTTACAAGCTCCCCTTTCATTTCACACCGACGACATCCATAGACAAAAGAGCATGATATCAACTACGTACAAAGTACCCGCGCAATGTTGAAAGCGTTCCCCATGATAGCATGGTTCTGCTAATCCCCAACAAATAAGTGCAAGCATATACAACATAGTCGACACAATGGTTCAAGTTTATTAAGGGCAAGAGTAAAGTGTGCCATCAAGTTCGTGAGAGCTTTACACTAGTTTTCTCATAACAAGTTTAATTTGGAAGGTAAACAAAAAAATGAATATACTTGGAATAGCATATGCTAGTATCTTGGTATGGTGGATTCTTTGGAATAACTTGGTTTAGGGAGTTGGATGCATGAGTGGAACTCATACATGGTTGTGGACGCTAGCAAAAGACTAGGAGTGACAAACTAAGAGAGCAATAATGGCCATAATCAAGCAGAGCGACAAAACTTCATTGATCAAAGCATAAAGTGATACTACAGGTTGAAAACTAAAGGATCATAAAGGCTATGGTGACTTGGGATAGTCATAACATGGTGTGAGCATGCGCCAAGTCAACCCAAATAAAGCATCAAAGGAGAATACCACAATAATATGCTTTAATATGCTAAAACAACGCATGATTCATCCAAGGCACATTAAACAATCACAATTGTTTATAACAAGTCATGCTACAGCAAAGAATACTAAGCATAAAGCCAAAACAATATCAAGCATGGCATGACAAAGCATAGGCCACAGTCAAAAACAAGCTCTCTTTAACACTTAAGCATGGACTTTCCTACTCTTTTCCAAACCAAACCAAACTATTTGAAAACCAATGTATGAAAGAGGGGGTCCAACCAATTTATTCAGCAAACTAAGCAAACCAAGCAAACAAAAAAACAAAACGAAAACAAAAAAGAAGATGCTCCAAGAACAACACAGCTGTGCATGAAACAATAAAAATGAAGCGTTTGGAAGAAACCTGGGATTTTTATTGATGAAGAAGGGGATGCCTTGGGCATACCCAAGCTTTGACGCTTGTACTTCTTGGATATTGCTTGGGGTGACACGGGTGGCATCCCAAAGCTTGACCTTTTTTGCATTCTTCATCTTATTCCATTACTCTTCCCTACACTTTAAAATTTCCTTCCTACAAAACTTCACACAATCTTCATTAGCAACATTAGTGTACTCAAGATAATAAGTCTTTTGGTTCAGTTTCAACACAAGTAAAACTACCATTAAAACACAAGCTACTGTAGCAATTCCTTTAAAAAGTTTAATGATCAAACAGAAGTCAAAGAGAAAGATATTAAGAGGCAAATGCAAATAATGGCAGAAATCTGTCAAAACAGACCAGCAGATAAAACTAATTTTTTCAAAGACCTTCTGTTGCTCAAATAGAAAAGTGTTGAACTAACTAAAGTTAGATAATAACCTGGGGCAGAAGCACAAAAATTCACGCCTCAAAAGGATGTACAGAGATTTTACACGAATTTTTACGGTGAAGCACAAAAATCTATTTCGGGACAACAACTTTCCCAAGCATTACTTCTCTCTCATTAGAGGTTACTCTTGGCGCAAAAAGCAAATAAAAAAGATAAGGAGCGGTTATTACAGAGGTAATAACTTCCAAGACTCATATAAAACTTTTGGGTTATCTCCCAATAAGTACTTTTCTTTAACGCCTTTAAGTTAGGCATGATAGTTTGAGAAGATGCTCACATAAGAAATATGAATTGAAGTAAAAGAGAGCATCAAGAAGCAAATTCAAAACACATTTAAGTCTAACCCACTTCCTATGCATAGGAATCTTGTAAAGAAACAAGTCATGAAAGCACAAAGAAATAAGCATAGTAAAGCAAAACAAGTGCAACTTCAAAATTTTCAACATAAAGAGGGGAAACTTAATATTGTTGAGATACATAAAACCATGTTTCCCTCTCTCATAATAACTTTCAGTAGCATCATGAATAAAATTAACAATATAACAATCACATGAAACATTCTTATCATGACCCACATGCATAAAAGAATTAATACTCCCCACACAAACATAGTCATTCTTATTAATTGTAGTGGGAGCAAATTCAACAAAATAGCTATCAGTATTATTCTCATCACCATAATCATCAAATATAGGAGGCATATTGTAATCATAATTAATTTTCTCCTCAATAGTAGGTGGACTGAAAATATCACATTCATTATTGCAATCATCATATATTGGAGGTATAGTATCATCATAAGCAATAGAATAGTTATCTTCCAAAGTGTGTTCGTTTGTAAACATATCATCATTGGAAGGAACATGGATAGCACTAATAGTACAGTAATTATTAATATCATCATTTTCAGAATTGGTACCGAAGAGATTTTCAATATCAAAAGAAGTGTGCTTTTCCCAATCATTATCACTATTATAGGTAATAGGCATAGGAACATCATCGAGTTCAGACTCATCAAAAACTATAATAGGAGCAGCATGCTTAGGGGAAAATACCGTTTCCTCTCTCCTTTTACTCCTCCTCTTCTTCTTTTTCTTCTTCTCTTTAGGAGGGAGAGGCTTGAAAGGAAGCTTCTCCATATACCCTGGTTCATTGTTAGAGACAATAGAAGAAACTTTGGAGGATTTCTCCTTTTCATTAATAAGACCAAAACACATATTAGTCACGTCGTATTTTGGTAAGATCTCATCTTTTAAGATATTTTGTATGTAAGTATTTGTGTGACAATTATCAACACAATAAAGATGACAACCATGCATGACACTATTCATACCAAAAGCACTCATATCTACCAAAGACGTTTTTCTTGATAACTCTTAACACCCCAAAAATAATGTAAGTTCATCATGTTGATTAGGAGTGATCATGTCATCACAATACAAACTTGTAGTACTCATTGGATTAGAAGGGCTATTATTATGGCCTGAGCATTGAAAATTGAAATGACCCACTTCAAAGCAAAGTTCACAAATAAAAGGATAGAGGGCACACACTTTTTTACCAAGATCATTTAGAGCCCTATACCACGTTCTAGTTTTTTCATTCCTGTGGGTGATACAATATTTTTCTTCAATTTGATTATTCTCACAAGGTCTATGTATTCCACAAAAATTAACATGCTTATAAGAAATAGTACTTTCAGAGGTTTGAGCATGTTTATTGCTATCATTAATAACAATTTCATTTTCCATGCAAGTGTCTTTAAAAGGCTCATGATACATGTCCCATTTTTCTTTAGGAGCATTAATTTGAGAAGCAAAGGATATAAAACAACCAATAAGAATTTGACGATCAAGACCATATTTAGCACTAAGCTCTTGAAAATCAGCAGTTTCAGCGAAAGACTTAATGCAATCATACTCATAGTTTATACCCTGTTCTTTACCTTTGTTGTTATCCCAATCTTCAGTATTGCTTTGAATTGTTTCAAGAAGATCCCACTTAGCTTTGACATCCTTACTTGTGAAGTATCCCTCTAAACAAGTATCTAGATAGTCCTTGTAATGTGCTGAAGGCCTTGCATAGAAATTATTAATAACAATATTACTAGAGAGCTCATGAATGGGACATTTGAGCATTAGTGACTTCAATCTCCCCCATGCTTGGGCAATACTTTCTCCATCATGTGGATGAAAATTATAAATGTAATTCCTATCTTTATAAATTTCATGAGGAGGATAAAATTTAGAGTAAAAGAGAGATTCAAGTTCCTTCCACTCCAAATGATGAGGATCATCTAGTAGCTCATACCACTCCCTTGCTTTGCCCTTGAGTGATAAAGGGAATAGCTTCCTCTTAACTTGGTTCATTGAAATACCTGCACACTTGAACAACTCACATAATTCGTGTATAAAGAGTAAATGATCACCAGGATGGACAGTTCCATCTCCCAAATAATAGTTGTTCATAACACGTTCAACAATTTTTATAGGTATTTAAAAAGAGATGCTTTCAGTATGTGGATGTAAAATATCACAAGTATCATTAGAATTACCACATATGGGAGATAAAGTATCATCAGAGCAAATTTTCTTCTTTAAAGCTGTGGAATTAAAAAGAACATTTTCATAAAAACTAACTTCCCCAAGCTTAGAAATTTCCATAGCATTAGTAACAAAGGTGTTCAAAAGATTCATACTAATAACATTGCTATTAGCATGCAAATAAAGTTCCATGGGTTTTTTAATTTTCTTTTCAGACAATTCATGTTCTAACTTAGGAAAAATACTAAAAAGCTCTCTAATTTTGTTGTTGTTTTCCATTAAGCCTAACTAGTGAAAATAAAAACAAGAAACAAAAAGACTAAATTGCAAAATCTAAAGGAAATAACTTCGAGCACTCACACCAGAGGATGTGAGTACCTTTTACCTTACCTCCCCAGCAACGGCGCTAGAAAATAGCTTTATGTCTACGCACTTCTATTCTTGTAGACAGTTGTTGGGCCTCCAAGTGCAGAGGTTTGTAGAACGGCAACAAGTTTTCCCTTAAGTGGATCACCCAAGGTTTATCGAACTCAGGGAGGAAGTGGTAAAAGGTATCCCCTCTCAAGCAACCCTGTAATCAAGATACAAGAAGTCTCTTGTGTCCCCAACACACCCAATACACTTGTTAGGTGTATAGGTGCACTAGTATGGCAAAGAGATAGTGAAATACAAGTGGTATAGATATAAGACAACGGCGCCAGAAAATACTTTGATGGTGTGGAAGAGACTAAAGCCAAACTGAAATAAAGATGGAAACAAGCAAACATGTAACAGATCTAGTAGCAAACGGTGTTTAAATGCTTAGAAACAAGGCCTAGGGATCATACATTCACTAGTGAACACTCTCATATAAATATATTCTTCTTTATGATACTACGCTGAACTACTCTCCGGTTGGACACTCTAATCCATGGTAGGGCTATAACAACACACCTCAAAGTAAGCATTTCCCATCTAGATAACCCCACACTGTCACCTTGAGCACTAGATGGTTCAAAAAAACACCACAATTTCATAAAGACATCACACTCCAAATATAACTCATAACAAGTATTTGTAATCTCTAGCCTAAGTGCCACCATGGTGTGCACACTGTCAACTTCACACACATGGGGAGAGCAGAGATCTATTAAAGCACTTGAGTAGCAAGGTAGATCTATAGATTACAAGCTCATGATTACAGTATTATCATGCATAGAGAGAGAGAGATGAACACATAGCTACCGGTAGAACCCTTAGCCTCGAGAGAGAACTACTCCCTCCTCATCATGGGAATCAACAATGGTGATGGAGATGGTGGTGGAGATCGATGGAGATGGCTCCGAGGGCACTTCCCCGTCCCGACAGGGTGCCGGAACAGAGACTTGCTGTCCCCCGAATCTCCCCTTTGGTGGTGGCGGCGCTACGGAACTTTTCGTGGCTGGACGCTTGACGATTTAGGGTTTTTGCATCGGGAGGCATCTTATAGGCGAAGAGGCAAGGTCGATGGGCGGCCAAGGGGCCTGATACATTGCAAATGTATCTATAATTTTTGATGTTCCATGCTTGGTTTTATCCACTTTCTTGTGTTTTGTTGACACTTTGGAGTACTTTTCATATGATTTCTTGGACTAACCTATTAACAAGAGCCACAGTGCCAGCTGCCTATTTTCTGCTGTTTTTGGTTCCAGGAAAGTCAGAAAATGAATATTCTTGGAATTAGACGGGACAAAAGCCAAAATGCCTATTTTTTCCGAAGTCATCAGATGCCAGAATACGAGACGGAGAAGGGCTGGGGGCCAGCCACACCACCTGGCCACGCGGCCAGGCCTGGCCCGCGCCAGGGGGTGGTCTGGCCGACCCCAGCACCCCCTCGGCCTCTCCTTCCGCCTATAAGATGCCCTCGGGGCGAAAACCCTAAGTACCCGATCAAAAATCCACGAAAGAGTCTGTAGCCGCCATCATGTCCATCCCTAGATCGGGAGGGATCTGAAGCTCTTCTCGGCACCCTGCCGGAGAGGGGAATTCACCCTAGAGGCCTTCTTCATCATCATGGAAGCCTCCGGTGTGATGCGTGAGTAGTTCATCCTTGGACTACGGATCCATGTAGTAGCTAGATGGCTGGTTCTCCTCCTTTGTGCCTTCATGTCTAGATCTTGTGAGCTCCGTTCATGATCAAGATCATCTATTTGTAATTCTGCATGTTGTGTTTGTGGGGATCCCATGGATATTGAGATGCTATTTCAGATTGATTAGTGATTCTGTCATGTCTTTGTTATTTGTGATCTTGCATGCTTTCTGTTGTTAGTAGCTATCTTGGCCAAGTAGATGCTAGCAACTCCAAGAGTTAGTATTTATGCTTGATAGTGGGTTCATGCCTCTGGTAATCTGGGGAAATGATAGAAATCTCTAAGGTACTAGATGTGATGTTGCTACTAGGGAGAAAACAACAATCCTTTGTTCATAGAACAATCGTATTGTTTACTTTACACGCAATTCGTAAAGCAATAATCTGTTGCTTGCAACTTAATACTAGAGGGGGTTTGGATGATAACCTGAAGGTGGATTATTAGTCATAGATGCAGTTGGATGGCGGTCTATGTATAATGTTGTAATGCCCAATCGAATTCCAAAGGAGTCAAGATGATTAGTATATGCATGTATTGCTTTCTCGATGTTTGTCAATTGCGCCGCTATAATTTGTTCACCCAGCATGTTATCTATCTTAAGGAGAGCCACCTCTAGTGAACTATGGATCCTGGTCCTTTCTTTTACATACAATCTATAAATTGTTTAGTGCTTTGTGTTTACTTTCTGCAAACTATTACTTCCTTCCATTCGATACGTTTAATCCTTTGTTTTCAGCAAAACCGGTGAGATTGACAACCTCATCGCAAGTTGGGGACAGAGTTCTGTGGTTGTGTTGTGCAGGTCTCCACGTTGCTGTTAGCACCGGTAGTGCGCCCTGCCATCGTTCAGCTAGCTACACCTTTGGGGTGTTTGCTTGCTCCTACTGGATTGATAACCTTGGTTTCATACTGAGGGAAAACTTGCTGTTGTGCTCGTCATACCTTCCTCTTGGGGTTCCCCAACGAGCTCGATATATTTTGGGCCATCAAGCATATTTTCTAGCGCCGTTTCCGGGGAACTGAAGAAGAAGAAGCTCCCACGTCAACCACGCGCCATTAAAGATATTTTCTGGCGCCCTTGCCGGGGAGTCAAGGACATCTTCACAAGGGGAGTCCCTCATAACCAATCTCTTTACTTTGTTATTTTTGTTTTGCTTAGTTTCTTTTTGCTTTGTTTGCTTGTTTCTTTATCAAAAACACAAAAAATTTAGTTTTACTAGTTTGCTTTCTGATGTCTACGCACTTCTATTCTTGTAGACAGTTGTTGGGCCTCCAATGTTGGAGATATGCCCAAGAGGCAATAATAAAAGTGGTTATTATTATATCTTTGTGTTTATGATGAATGTTTACATCCCATGCTATAATTGTATTATTAGGAAACACTATTACATGTGTGTTTTGTAAACATAAGAGAGTCCCTAGCAAGCCTCTTGTTGAACTAGCTTGTTGATTGATTGATGATCATGGTTTCCTGATCATGGACATAAGGATGTGATTAATAACAAGGTTATATCATTAGGAGAATGATGTGATGGACACACACCCATAGTAAGCGTAGCATAAGATCAAGTCATTAAGTTCGTATTGCTGTAAGCTTTCAAATACATAGTAACCTAATCCTTCGACCATGAGGTATGTTAATCACCATCGCCGGATGGATACTTTGATGACATCAAACGCCGCTTCGTAACTGGGTGGTTATAAAGGTGTCATTGGGTATTCTGAAAGTATGTGTTGAAGCGCATGAACCAAATGGATTTTCAAGAGAAAAACAGATGGTGATGGTAATGTTACCGTCTATAAAGCTCGACTTGTCGCGAAAGGGTTCCGACAAATTCAAGGAGTTGACTATGATGAGACTCTCTCACCAGTAGCGAAGCTAAAGTCTGTGAGGATTTTGTTAGCAATTGCTGCATATTTCGATTATGAGATTTGGCAGATGGATGTCAAAACGGCATTCCTTAATGGTGACATTGAGGAAGAGTTGTATATGGTACAACCCAAGGGTTTTGTCGATCCTAAAGATGCTGACAAGGTATGCAAGCTTCAGCGCTCCATTTATGGACTGAAGCAAGCATCCCGGAGTTGGAATCAACGTTTTGATAAAGTAATCAAAAACTTTGGATTTATACAAACTTATGGAGAAGCTTGTATTTACAAGAAAGTGAGTGGGAGCTCTGTAGCATTCCTAGTACTATATGTAGATGACATATTGTTGATTGGGAATGATATAGAACTTCTTAGTAGCGTCAAAACCTATTTGAATAATAGTTTTTCAATGAAGGATCTTGGCGAAGCGGCATATATTCTAGGCATCAAAATTTATAGAGATAGATCGCCTAATAGCGCTTTCACAAAGTACATACTTGGACAAAGTTCTAAAGAAGTTTAGAATGGAAGATAGCAAGAAAGGGTTCGTGCCCATGTTGTCAGGTAAGACCTTGAGTAAAACTCAACGTCCAGCTACAGCAGAAGATAGAGAGAAAATGAATAATATTCCCTATGCCTCGGCCATAGGTTCTATCATGTATGCCATGCTGTGTACAAGACCGGATATAGCACATGCTGTTAGTTTGACTAGCAGATATCAAAGTGATCCTGGAATGGAGCACTGGACAGCGGTCAAGAATATCCTAAAGTACCTAAATAGGACTAAGGATATGGTTCTTTCTTATGGAGGTGATGAACAGCTTGTTGTAAACGGTTACACCGATGCTAGTTGGAACACTGATCCGGATGACTCAAAGTCACAGTCGGGATACGTATTTATTTTGAATGGTGCTGTAGTGAGCTGGAGGAGTGCGAAGCAAAGAGTTGTGGCGAAATCTTCAACTGAATCGGAATACATAGCTGCTTCGGAGGCTGCACAAGAAGCCGTTTGGATGAAGGAATTCATTACTGAACTTGGCGTGGTTCCCAGTGCGTTGGACCCGATGGCCATCTACTGTGACAACATAGGTGCCATAGCTAATGCACAGGAGCCAAGGTCACATAGCAAGCTGGAGCACATCAAGCTACGTTTCCACGCTATTCGCGAGTATGTCCGAGATGGTGACATAAAGATTTGCAAAGTACACACTGATCTGAATGTGGCAGATCCGTTGACTAAACCTCTCCCTAGGGAAAAGCATGACCAACACCAGAACGCCATGGGTGTTCGGTATATTACCATGTAATCTAGATTATTGACTCTAGTGCAAGTGGGAGACTGTTGGAGATATGCCCAAGAGGCAATAATAAAAGTGGTTATTATTATATCTTTGTGTTTATGATGAATGTTTACATCCCATGCTATAATTTTATTATTAGGAAACACTATTACATGTGTGTTTTGTAAACATAAGAGGGTCCCTAGTAAGCCTCTTGTTGAACTAGCTTGTTGATTGATTGATGATCATGGTTTCCTGATCATGGACATAAGGATGTGATTAATAACAAGGATATATCATTAGGAGAATGAAGTGATGGACACACACCCATAGTAAGCGTAGCATAAGATCAAGTCATTAAGTTCGTATTGCTGTAAGCTTTCAAATACATAGTAACCTAATCCTTCGACCATGAGGTTATGTTAATCACCATCACCGGATGGATACTTTGATGACATCCAACGCCGCTTCGTAACTGGGTGGTTATAAAGGTGTCATTGGGTATCCTGAAAGTATGTGTTGAAGCGCATGAACCAAGATTGGGATTTGTCCATTCATATGACGGATAGATATGCTCTGGGCCCTCTCGGTGGAATGTCATCTAGTTAGCTTGCAAGCATGTGACTAGGTCACAAGGGATGACATATCACGGAACGAGTAAAGAGTAATTATCAGTAACGAGGTAGAACTAGGTATGGAGATACCGACGATCAAACCTCGGATAAGTATAGTATCACGAGACAAAGGGAATTAGTTTCGTATGTAAACGGTTCAATCGATCGCGAAGTCATCGTTGAGTATGTGGGAGCCATTATGGATCTCCAGGTCCCGCTGATGGTTATTGATAGGAGATGTGTCTCTGTCATGTCTGCATATTCACGAACCGTAGGGTGACACACTTAAGGTTCGAAGTTGTTTTAAGTAGATATGGAATATGCGTTGGAGACCGAATGTTGTTCGGAGTCTCGGATTGGATTCGGGACATCACGAGGAGATTCGGAATGGTCCGTAGAATAAGATTCATATATTGGGGATCATTTTCTGAGTTAGGAAATGTTCCGGAGTATTTGTATGAGGGTTCTAGAAGGTTTTGGAATGTTCCGGAAGGTTCTGGAAGGTTTCTTGGAGTTTGCTTGAAAACCAAGGAAGGGATCAAGGAGTCCTGGTGGGTCAAGACTAGGAGTCGTTGGGGAGGAGGACTCCTCCCCCTCCCTCCCCAATCCGCCGGCCCTAGAGGGAGGGGAGTCCTACGAGGACTCCCCCTCCCATGGCGCCTCACCCCCTTTAAATAGAGGGGCAGGGGCGCCCCCTCCACCCCCTGCTCCATAACTCCCAATCTCTGCCGCCTCTCTCCTCCTCCTTTCTTCTACACAGGCATAGGCGAAGCCCTGCAGAATTCTCTACTCCACCACCACCACCACGCCGTCGTGCTGGTGGGATTCCGTGGAGAAGATCTACTACCTCCGCTGCTCGCTGGAACGAGGAGAGGAAGGTCTGCTTTGACTCCGCACGTGTGACCGACTGCGGAAGCGCTACCGAAACGCGGCGCCAGAAGGATCGTCCACTTGACCGACTGCGGAAGCGCTGCTGGAACGGGAAGCCGGAAAGATCGTCCACACGATCTTGAGATCGGCAAGTGATCGACTACATCAACCACGAGATCTAATCTCGTTAACGCTTTCGGATCTACGAGGGTTAGTTCCTATCTATCTCGTTGCACATGTCTAATAGATTAGATCTTGGCTTTTATCTAGATTAGATCTGGGTTTTGTTCGTTCTTGCAGTAGAATTTTTTTGTTTTCCATGCTACGAACCCATCAGTGGTATCAGAGCCGTATCTATGCGTAGATCTGTTGCACCAGTAGAACACAATGTTTTTGTGGGCGTTGATGCTTTTGTTGTCGGTGTCTTAGCGTGTACTTTGCATCTTGCGGCATGGTGGGATGAAGCGGCTCGGGCTAACATTACATGTTATCGCACATGAGACTTGCTCCACGCTTGACGTGCAACTTGCTTTGCACAAGTGGCTTTGCGGGTGTCTGTCTCTCCCACCATAGTTAAGATTCAATTTACAATGAGCATCTGACAACATTTGTATCAACGTTGTGGTTCTTGTTCGTAGGTAAGATCAGTCTTATGCGAAAGCCCCAAACCACGTAAAACATGCAAAGAAAATTAGAGGCGTCTAACTTGTTTTTGCAGGGGTTTTGTGATGTGATATGACCATCATGTGATTGTGATTGTATTTGTTGTATGAAGTGATCCTTGTTGTAATATGGCAACCGGCAGGAGCCTAATGGTTGTCTTTAATTCTGTTAAGACATGCGTGTCTATTCATCTTGTAATAGCTTTATTCCAAGTAGTTGTAATAGTTGCTGGTGATGATGGACAACCATGAAGCGGCGCCACTGACCTTGACGCAATACTGGTGATGATGGAGATCATGTTCGTGCTTTGGAGATGGAGATCAAAGGCGCAAGAAGAAAAGGCCATATCATATCACACTAATTATGAATTGCCTGTGATGTTAATCCTTTATGCATCTTGTTTTGCTTAGATCGCGACGGTAGCGTTATAAGATGATCCCCCTCACTAAATATCAAGTAATAAAGTGTTCACCCTTAGTTGGCACCGTTGCTAAGACTCGTCGTTTCGAAGCATCTCGTGATGATCGGATGTGATAGATTCTACATGTGCATACAACGGGTGCAAGCCAGATTGGCACATGCGGAAACTAAGGTTATCTTGACGAGCCTAGCATGTACAGACATGGTCTTGGAACACGGAATACCGAAAGGTAGAACATGAGTCATATAAATGATATGATGAACATGAAGATTGTTCGCCAATGAAACTACATCTTCTCTCGTGAAGATCGGACTTGGTGTAGTGGACTTGGTTCGTGTAATCACTAAGACAATGTGAGGGATGTTGTTTTGAGTGGGAGTTCACCTAGTTAGTTTAAGAATTAAATTTGAACTCAATTTGTCATAAACTTAGTCTAAACTACTTGCAAATTGTTGTAGATTATGGCGACCCCCTCCATCAATTTCAATGCGTTCCTAGAGAAAGAAAAGCTTAAGAACAATGGAAGCAATTTCACGGACTGGTTCCGTGGACTAAAGATCGTCCTCAGGGCTGGTCAGTTGACCTATGTGCTCGAAGCACCGCTAGCTGACCCACCTGCAGATAATGCCACCGATGACGAAAAGAATGTTTTCGCCACTCGGAAAAATCATTACTCCACAGTTCAGTGTGCCATCCTGTACGGTTTAGAAGCGGAGCTCCAGAAGCGTTTTGAGCACCACGACCCGTTCGAGATCATTAAGGAGCTCAGGCTAATTTTTGAGACTCGCGCGGCCATGGAGAGCTATGAGGCCTCCGAAAAGTTCTTTAACTGTAAGATGGAAGAAGGAAGCTCCGTTAGCAAGCACGGGCTCACCATGTCTGGGTACGCAAACAAGATCCAAGAGTTGGGAATATCAATTCCTAATGAATTGGGGATTCACCGTCTCCTTCAATCACTGCCACCAAGTTACAAGAACTTTGTGATGAACTACAACATGCACTGCATGAACAAGACGTTGCCTGAACTATCGTCCATGCTGAAAACTGCTGAAGTGGAGATCAAGAAGGAGCACCAAGTGTTGATGGTCAATAAGACCACCAATTTCAAGAGACGGGGCAAGCCTAAGAACAAGGGCAACTTCAAGAAGGACGGCAAGAAAGCTGCCGCACCTGCGAAGAAGCCCAAGGCTGGTCCCAAGCCTGAAACTGAGTGCTTCTACTGCAAGGGTGCTGGTCACTGGAAGCGTAACTGCCCCAAGTACCTGGCGGATCTGAAGAACGGCAACATCAAGAAGAAAGGTATATTTGATATATGTGTTATAGATGTGTATCTTACTAGTAATCGTAGTAGTGCCTGGGTATTTGATACTGGTTCGGTTGCTCATATTTGTAACTCGAAACAGGAGCTGCGGAATAAACGAAGACTGGCAAGAGACGAGGTGACGATGCACGTTGGAAATGGCTCCAAGGTTGATGTGATCGCCATCGGCACGCTCCCTCTACATCTACCTTCGGGATTAGTTTTAAATTTGAATAATTGTTATTTGGTGCCTGCGTTAAGCATGAACATTATATCTGGATCCTGTTTATTGCGAGACAGTTACTCTTTTAAGTCCGAGAATAAAGGTTGTTCGATTTATATGAGTAATATCTTTTATGGTAATGCACCTGAGATGAATGGTTTATTCTTACTGAATCTCGATAGTAGTGATACACATGTTCACAACATAGATGCTAAACGAATAAAATTGAATGATAATTCTACATACATGTGGCACTGTCGTCTTGGTCACATTGGAGTGAAGCGTATGAAGAAACTCCATTCAGATGGACTTCTTGAATCACTTGTTTTTGAATCACTTGAAAGATGCGAAGCATGTCTAATGGGAAAAATGACTAAGACTCCATTCTCTGGTACAATGGAGCGAGCTACAGACTTATTGGAAATAATACATACCGATGTGTGCGGTCCGATGAGTGTAGCATCGCGTGGTGGATATCGTTATGTTCTCACTTTCACGGATGACTTAAGTAGATATGGGTATGTCTACTTTATGAAACATAAGTCCGAAACTTTCGAGAAGTTTAAGGAATTTCAAAGTGAAGTGGAAAATCATCGTAACAAGAAGATTAAGTTTCTGCGTTCTGACCACAGAGGTGAATATCTGAGTTATGAGTTTGGCATGCATTTAAAGAAATGTGGAATACTTTCGCAGTTGACACTGCCAGGAACACCATAGCGTAATGGTGTGTCCGAACGTCGTAATCGAACTCTCTTAGATATGGTTCGGTCTATGATGTCTCTTACAGATTTACCGTTATCATTTTGGGACTATGCATTAGAGACAGCCGCATTCACTTTAAATAGGGCAGCATCTAAATCCATTGAAACGACACCGTACGAATTGTGGTTTGGTAAGAAACCTAAGTTGTCGTTCCTTAAAGTTTGGGGTTGCGAAGCATATGTAAAGAAGTTACAACCTGATAAGCTAGAACCCAAAGCGGAGAAATGCGTCTTCATAGGATACCCTAAAGAAACAATTGGGTATACCTTCTATCATAGATCCGAAGGCAAAGTTTTCGTTGCAAAGAATGGATCCTTTCTTGAGAAGGAGTTTCTCTCGAAGGAGGTGACTAGAAGGAAAGTAGAACTCGATGAGGTTATTGAACCTTCTCTCGGATTTGAGAGTAGCGCGGCACCGGAAGATGTTTTTGTGCCGCCTGCACCAATTGAAGAGGAAGCTAATGATAATGATCATGAAACTTCAAACGAAGTTTCTACTGAACCTCGCAGGTCAACGAGGGTTCGTACCACTCCTGATTGGTATGACTCTGCCTTGAACGTCATGTTGGTGGACAACGCTGATGACCCTGCGACGTATGAAGAAGCTATGGTGAGCGCAGATTCCGACAAATGGCTAGAAGCCATGAATTCCGAAATGGGATCCATGTACGAAAACCAAGTGTGGACTTTGGTGGACTTACCGGATGGCTGTAAGGCTGTCGAGAACAAATGGATTTTCAAGAGAAAAACAGATGGTGATGGTAATGTTACCGTCTATAAAGCTCGACTTGTCGCGAAAGGGTTCCGACAAATTCAAGGAGTTGACTATGATGAGACTTTCTCACCAGTAGCAAAGCTAAAGTCTGTGAGGATTTTGTTAGCAATTGCTGCATATTTCGATTATGAGATTTGGCATATGGATGTCAAAACGGCATTCCTTAATGGTGACATTGAGGAAGAGTTGTATATGGTACAACCCAAGGGTTTTGTCGATCCTAAAGATGCTGACAAGGTATGCAAGCTTCAGCGCTCCATTTATGGACTGAAGCAAGCATCCCGGAGTTGGAATCAACGTTTTGATAAAGTAATCAAAAACTTTGGATTTATACAAACTTATGGAGAAGCTTGTATTTACAAGAAAGTGAGTGGGAGCTCTGTAGCATTCCTAGTACTATATGTAGATGACATATTGTTGATTGGGAATGATATAGAACTTCTTAGTAGCGTCAAAACCTATTTGAATAATAGTTTTTCAATGAAGGATCTTGGCGAAGCGGCATATATTCTAGGCATCAAGATTTATAGAGATAGATCAAGACGCCTAATAGCGCTTTCACAAAGTACATACTTGGACAAAGTTCTAAAGAAGTTTAGAATGGAAGATAGCAAGAAAGGGTTCGTGCCCATGTTGTCAGGTAAGACCTTGAGTAAAACTCAACGTCCAGCTACAGCAGAAGATAGAGAGAAAATGAATAATATTCCCTATGCCTCGGCCATAGGTTCTATCATGTATGCCATGCTGTGTACAAGACCGGATATAGCACATGCTGTTAGTTTGACTAGCAGATATCAAAGTGATCCTGGAATGGAGCACTGGACATCGGTCAAGAATATCCTAAAGTACCTAAATAGGACTAAGGATATGGTTCTTTCTTATGGAGGTGATGAACAGCTTGTTGTAAACGGTTACACCGATGCTAGTTGGAACACTGATCCGGATGACTCAAAGTCACAGTCGGGATACGTATTTATTTTGAATGGTGCTGTAGTGAGCTGGAGGAGTGCGAAGCAAAGAGTTGTGGCGAAATCTTCAACTGAATCGGAATACATAGCTGCTTCGGAGGCTGCACAAGAAGCCGTTTGGATGAAGGAATTCATTACTGAACTTGGCGTGGTTCCCAGTGCGTTGGACCCGATGGCCATCTACTGTGACAACATAGGTGCCATAGCTAATGCACAGGAGCCAAGGTCACATAGCAAGCTGGAGCACATCAAGCTACGTTTCCACGCTATTCGCGAGTATGTCCGAGATGGTGACATAAAGATTTGCAAAGTACACACCGATCTGAATGTGGCAGATCCGTTGACTAAACCTCTCCCTAGGGCAAAGCATGACCAACACCAGAACGCCATGGGTGTTCGGTATATTACCATGTAATCTAGATTATTGACTCTAGTGCAAGTGGGAGACTGTTGGATATATGCCCAAGAGGCAATAATAAAAGTGGTTATTATTATATCTTTGTGTTTATGATGAATGTTTACATCCCATGCTATAAATTGTATTATTAGGAAACACTATTACATGTGTGTTTTGTAAACATAAGAGGGTCCCTAGTAAGCCTCTTGTTGAACTAGCTTGTTGATTGATTGATGATCATGGTTTCCTGATCATGGACATAAGGATGTGATTAATAACAAGGATATATCATTAGGAGAATGAAGTGATGGACACACACCCATAGTAAGCGTAGCATAAGATCAAGTCATTAAGTTCGTATTGCTGTAAGCTTTCAAATACATAGTAACCTAATCCTTCGACCATGAGGTTATGTTAATCACCATCACCGGATGGATACTTTGATGACATCAAACGTCGCTTCGTAACTGGGTGGTTATAAAGGTGTCATTGGGTATCCTGAAAGTATGTGTTGAAGCGCATGAACCAAGATTGGGATTTGTCCATTCATATGACGGATATATATGCTCTGGGCCCTCTCGGTGGAATGTCATCTAGTTAGCTTGCAAGCATGTGACTAGGTCACAAGGGATGACATATCACGGAACGAGTAAAGAGTAATTATCAGTAACGAGGTAGAACTAGGTATGGAGATACCGACGATCAATCCTCGGATAAGTATAGTATCGCGAGACAAAGGGAATTAGTTTTGTATGTAAATGGTTCAATCGATTGCGAAGTCATCGTTGAGTATGTGGGAGCCATTATGGATCTCCAGGTCCCGCTGATGGTTATTGATAGGAGATGTGTCTCTGTCATATCTGCATATTCACGAACCGTAGGGTGACACACTTAAGGTTCGAAGTTGTTTTAAGTAGATATGGAATATGCGTTGGAGACCGAATGTTGTTTGGAGTCTCGGATTGGATTCGGGACATCACGAGGAGATTCGGAATGGTCCGTAGAATAAGATTCATATATTGGGGATCATTTTCTGAGTTAGGAAATGTTCCGGAGTATTTGTCTGAGGGTTCTAGAAGGTTTCGGAATGTTCCGGAAGATTCTGGAAGGTTTCTTGGAGTTTGCTTGAAAACCAAGGAAGGGATCAAGGAGTCCTGGTGGGTCAAGACTAGGAGTCGTTGGGGAGGAGGACTCCTCCCCCCTCCCCAATCCGCCGGCCCTAGAGGGAGAGGAGTCCTACAAGGACTCCCCCTCCCATGGCGCCTCACCCCCTTTAAATAGAGGGGCAGGGGCACCCCCTCCACCCCTGCTCCATAACTCCCAATCTCTGCCGCCTCTCTCCTCCTCCTTTCTTCTGCACAGGCATAGGTGAAGCCCTGCAGAATTCTCTACTCCACCACCACCACCACGACGTCGTGCTGCTGGGATTCCGTGGAGAAGATCTACTACCTCTGCTGCTCGCTGGAACGAGGAGAGGAAGGTCTGCTTCGACTCCGCACGTGTGACCGACTGCGGAAGCGCTACCGAAACGTGGTGCCGGAAGGATCGTCCACTTGACCGACTGCGGAAGCGCTGCCGGAACGCGACGCCGGAAGGATCGTCCACACGATCTTGAGATCCGCAAGTGATCGACTACATCAACCACGAGATCTAATCTCGTTAACGCTTTCGGATCTACGAGGGTTAGTTCCTATCTATCTCGTTGCACATGTCTAATAGATTAGATCTTGGCTTTTATCTAGATTAGATCTGGATTTTGTTCATTCTTGCAGTCGAATTTTTTTGTTTTCCATGCTACGAACCCATCATCCAAGTGTAGAGGTTTGTAGAACAGCAGCAAGTTTTCCCTTAAGTGGATCACCCAAGGTTTATCGAACTCAGGGAGGAAGTGGTCAAAGGTATCCCCTCTCAAGCAACCCTGCAATCAAGATACAAGAAGTCTCTTGTGTCCCCAACACACCCAATACACTTGTCAGGTGTATAGGTGCACTAGTTCGACGAAGAGATAGTGAAATACAAGTGGTACGGATAATTATAAGTGGTAACGGTGATAGAAAATAACTTGAAGGCGTGGAAGAGACTAAAGTAAAACTGAAATAAAGATGGAAGTAAGCAAACATGTAACAGATCTAATAGCAAACGGTGTATCAATGCTTAGAAACAAGGCCTAGGGATCATACTTTCACTAGTGAACACTCTCATATAAATATCTTCTCTTTATGATACTACTCTTAACTACTCTCCGGTTGGACACTCTAATCGATGGTAGGGTTATAATAGCACACCTCAAAGTAAGACTTTCCCATCTAGATAACCCCACACTGTCACCTTGAGCACTAGATGGTTCCAACAAACACCACAATTTTATAAAGACATCCAACTCCAAATATAACTCATAACAAATATTTGTAATCTCTAGCCTAAGTGCCACCATGGTGTGCAAGCTGTCACTTTCACACATATGGGGAGAGCAGAGATCTATTAAAGCACTTGAGTAACAAGGTAGATCTACTTGATTACCAAGCTCATGATCACAATATGATCACGCATAGAGAGAGAGATGAACACATAGCTACCAGTAGAACCCTTAGCCTCGAGAGAGAACTACTCCCTCCTCATCATGGAGATCAGCAACGGTGATGGAGATGGTGGTGGAGATCGATGGAGATGGCTTCGGGGGCACTTCCCTGTCCCGGCAAGGTGCCGGAACAGAGACTTTCTGTCCCCCGAATCTCCCCTTCGGTGGCGGTGGCGGTGCGGAACTTTTCGTGGCTGGAGGCTTGATGATTTAGGGTTTTGGTATCGGGAGGCTCTTATAGACGAAGGAGGCAAGGTCGGTGGAGTACTAGGGGGCCCACACCACCTGGTGGCGCGGCCAGGGCTAGCCCGCGCCACCATATGGTGTGGCCAGGCCCCGGCCCTCCTCCGTCTCTGCTTCTGGCTCCGTGAGTCTTCCGGTAAAATAGGAACTTTGGCTTTTGTCCCGTCCAATTCCGAGAATATTCATTTTCTGACTTTCCTGGAACCAAAAACAGCAGAAAACAGGCAACTAGCACTGTGGCATCTTGTTAATAGGTTAATCCAAGAAATCATATGAAAAGTACTCCAAAGTTGGAACAAAACACAAGAAGGTGGATAAAACCAAGCATGGAACATCAAAAATTATAGATACATTTGCAATGTATCAACATCCTCAAGCTTAACTCCTGCTCGTCCTCGAGTAGGTAAGTGATAAAAAGAAAGAATAATATTTGAGGTGACATGCACCATCAAAGACTTGATCAAAGTATTTGCAAACCATTCAAAGCTCGGATCATAGTACTTCAATCATAACATGAAAGACAAAGTTCTAGCAATAAGACAAAGAAACTATGATGCAACATGAAAAGGCACAAACAAAAGATTCATGAATAACATGCTTTGCAAGACGTTTGTTTGTTTCACATAAAGAAAACATAGCATAATAGTATTCAGCTTGTCCCTCAATAGAGTAGCAAATATAAATGCATAGGACACCTTCAAAGTTCATAAGAGTGACTAGATACAAATAGTTTAAAACAAGCAATATCAAGGTATGCATCAATCAAATAGTCTTGGGACAATGCACATAGAACTAAGAATAGCCACTATGCTCTCAAAGTAGGTGCATAAAGATAGAAGCTGGAGACTCAATATAATGGTGGAAGAAAGGCCTTTTTATAAAAGGAAGTAGGGATTCAAGTCTCATAAAGAGCTTCCAAATATTATGGTACTTATAGCTTTCAGCTCTCATTGCTCCTATCATAAGAATCTTTAAGGTGATTAAGGTTAAAGTGAACAAACTATGGTGTACATGCTTGACCAAGTATAAGTTACAAATCTCATTTCCCTTGGATACGAGGGCCGCTCCTCATGCTACTCAAGTTTAGTCACCGGTAAGTTCTTGTCATCGTAAGTACATGTGTATCATAGAGAACCGCCAACAGGGTACCCCTTGCCAGATGATACGGAAGAATCCCCATATCAAAATGACAAGGCAAGCAGACAACGAGCATCTCAGCAATCTTCTTATTTACCATGGGAATATGGTGCTTTTTTTCTCTCTTTCCTCTTTTCATAATCTCTTTTTTTTCTCTTTTCTCTTTTTTCTCAATATAGGACTCTTTTTTTATAAGAAGAATGCTTCATAGACAGCTCATTATGGTTACGCTGTAGGTTTCCACCATGTCAGCATGGATTAGACCAGCGGCCTAGGCATTTCTCTAACACATATACATAACTCCATGGACTTACAATCTCCCCTTTCATTTCACACCGACGGCATCCATATACAAAAGAGCATGATATCAACTAGGTACAGCTACCAAGTGCAATGTTGAAAGCGTTCCCCATGAAAGCATGGTTCTGCTAATTCCCAACAAATAAGTGCAAGCATATACAACATAGAAGACATAATGGTTCAAGTTTATTAAGGGCAAGTAAAGTAAAGTGTGCCATCAAGTTCGTGAGAGCTTTAATCACTAGTTTTCTCATAACAAGTTTAATTTGGAAGGTAAAAAAAGCATGAATATACTTGGAATAGCATAAGATAGTAGGTAGGTATGGTGGACTCTTTGGAATAACTTGGTTTAGGGAGTTGTATGCATGAGTGGAACTCATATTTGGTTGTGGAGGCTAGCAAAAGTCTGGGAGCGACAAACTAAGAGAGCAGTAATGGCCATAATCATGCAGAGCGACAAAACATCATTGATCAAAGCATAAAGTGATACTACAAGTTGAAAACTAAAGGATCATAAAGGCTATGGTGACTTGAGATATTCATAACATGGTGTGAGCATGCGCCAAGTCAACCCAAATAAAGCATCAAAGGAGAATACCACTATACTATGCTAAAACAACGCATGATTCATCCAAGGAACATTAAGCAATCTCAATTGTTTATAACAAGTCATGCTACAGCAAAGAATACTAAGCATAAAGCCAAACCAATATCAATCATGGCATAACAAAGCATAGGCCACAGTAAAAAACAAGCTCTTTTTACCACATAAGCATGAACTTTCTACTCTTTTCCAAACCAAACCAAACTATTTGAAAACCAATGTATGAAAGAGGGAGTCCAACCAATTTATTCAGAAAACTAAGAAAACCAAAGCAAATTAAAACCAAAATGAAAACGAAAAAGAAGACGCTCCAAGAAAAACACAACTGTGCATGAAACAATAAAAATGAAGTGTTTGGAAGAAACCTGGGATTTTTATTGATGAAGGAGGGGATGCCTTGGGCATCCCCAAGCTTTGACGCTTGTACTTCTTGGATATTTCTTGGGGTGACACACGTGGTATTCCCAAGCTTGAGCTTTAGGCCATTCTTCATCTCATTACTCATTCCTTCCATACACCTGAAATTTTTCCTTCATACAAAACTTCACACAATCTTTATTAGCAACATTAGTGCACTCAAGATAATAAGTCTTTAGGTTCAGTTCTAACACCAATAAAACTTTCATTGAAACACTAGCTACTGTAGAACTTCCCTCAGAAAGCTCAATTCCCTAAAAAAACTCAAAAAGGAACCCACAAAAAGCAAAAAACAGAAAATGGCAGAAATCTGTCAAAACAGACCAGCAGGTAAATACAAATTGTTTCGAAGTCCTTCTGTTGCTCAAATAAAAAAGTGTTGAACTAATGAAAGTTAGATAACAACCGGGGGCAGAAGCACAAAAAATTACAGCTCAATCCGACATACAGATCTCTCTCACTAATATTTACGGTGAAGCTCAAAAATCTGTTTCGGGACAACAACTTTTCCAATCATTACTTCTCTCTCATTAGAGGTTAGTCTTGGCACAAAAATCAAATAAAAAGGATAAGG
Organism: Avena eriantha; assembly: GCA_910589775.1. NCBI lineage: Eukaryota > Viridiplantae > Streptophyta > Magnoliopsida > Poales > Poaceae > Avena > Avena eriantha. The sequence goes on from OU342746.1 coordinate 241,139,497, forward strand.
AGAGGTTATTACAGAGGTAATAACTTACAAGACTCATCTAAAACTTTTGGGTTATCTCCCAATAAGTACTTTTCTTTAACGCCTTTAAGTTAGGCATGATAGTTTTAGAAGATGCTCACATAAGAAATATGAATTGAAGTAAAAGAGAGAATCAAGAAGCAAATTCAAAACACATTTAAGTCTAACCCACTTCCTATGCATAGGAATCTTGTAAATAAACAAGTCATGAAAGCACAAAGCAATAAGCATAGGAAAGCAAAACAAGTGCAGCCTCAAAATTTTCAACATAAAGAGGGGAAACTTAAAATTATTGAGATACATAAAACCATGTTTCCCTCTCTCATAATAACTTTCAGTAGCATCATGAATAAAATTAACAATATAACTATCACATAAAACATTCTTATCATGAGCCACATGCATATAATAATTATTACTCTCCACATAAGCATACTCATTCTTATTAATTGTAGTGGGAGCAAATTCAACAAAATAGCTATCATTATTATTCTCATCACCATAATAATCAAATATAGGAGGCATATCGTAATCATAATTAATTTCCTCCTCAATAGTAGGTGGACTGAAAATATTATATTCATCATTGTAATCATCATATATTGGAGGTTTGGTATCATCATAAGCAATAGAATAGCTATCTTCCAAAGCCGGGGAACTAAAAAGATCATTCTCATAAAAACTAGCTTCCCCAAGCTCAGACTTTTCCATAGCATTAGAAATAATGGTTTTCAAAGAACTCATACTAATAACATTGCTATTAGCATGCAAATAAAGTTCCATAGGTTTTTTAATTTTCTCTTCAAACACTTCATGTCCTAACTCAAGATAAATACTATAAAGCTCTCTAATTTTGTTGTTGTTTTCCATTAAGCCTAACTAGTGAAAACAAGAAACAAAAAGACAAAATTGCAGAATCTAAAGGAAATAACTTCGAGCACTCACATCGGAGGATGTGAGTACCTTTTACCTTACCTCCCCGGCAACGGCGCCAGAAAATAGGCGTTTGCCGTGGGAGGTTCTTCTTCTTTAATCCTCCGGTGTGAATACCTTTTACCTTTCCTCCCTGGCAACGGCGCCAGAAAATAGCTTGATGTCTACGCACTTCTATTCTTGTAGACAGTTGTTGGGCCTCCAAGTGCAGAGGTTTGTAGAACAGCAGCAAGTTTTCCCTTAAGTGGATCACCCAAGGTTTATCGAACTCAGGGAGGAAGTGGTCAAAGGTATCCCCTCTCAAGCAACCCTGCAATCAAGATACAAGAAGTCTTTTGTGTCCCCAACACACCCAATACACTTGTCAAGTGTATAGGTGCACTAGTTCGGCGAAGAGATAGTGAAATACAAGTGGTACAGATAATTATAAGTGGTAACGGTGATAGAAAATAACTTGAAGGCGTGGAAGACACTAAAGTAAAACTGAAATAAAGATGGAAGCAAGCAAACATGTAACAGATCTAATAGAAAACGGTGTATCAATGCTTAGAAACAAGGCCTAGGGATCATACTTTCACTAGTGAACACTCTCATATAAATATCTTCTCTTTATGATACTACTCTTAACTACTCTCCGGTTGGACACTCTAATCGATGGTAGCGCTATAACAGCACACCTCAAAGTAAGCCTTTCCCATCTAGATAACCCCACACTATCACCTTGAGCACTAGATGGTTCCAACAAACACCACAATTTCATAAAGACATCCAACTTCAAATATAACTCATAACAAGTATTTGTAATCTCTAGCCTAAGTGCCACCATGGTGTGCACGCTGTCACTTTCACACACATGGGGAGAGCAGAGATCTATTAAAGCACTTGAGTAGCAAGGTAGATCTACTTGATTACAAAGCTCATGATCACAATATGATCACGCATAGAGAGAGAGAGATGAACACATAGCTACCAGTAGAACCCTTAGCCTTGAGAGAGAACTACTCCCTCCTCATCATGGAGATCAGCAACGGTGATGGAGATGGTGGTGGAGATCGATGGAGATGGCTCCGGGGGCACTTCCCCATCCCGGCAGGGTGCCAGAACAGAGACTTTCTGTCCCCCGAATCTCTCCTTCGGTGGCGGCGGCGCTGCGGAACTTTTCATGGCTGGAGGCTTGATGATTTAGGGTTTTGGTATCGGGAGGCTCTTATAGGCGAAGGAGGCAAGGTCAGTGGAGTGCCATGGGGCCCACACCACCTGGTGGGGTGGCTAGGGGTAGCCCGCGCCACCCTATGGTGTAGCCAGGCCCTGGCCCTCCTCCGTCTCTGCTTTTGGCTCCGTGATACTTCCGGTAAAATAGGAATTTTGGCTTTTGCCCCGTCCAATTCCGAGAATATTCATTTTCTGACTTTCCTGGAACCAAAAACAGGAGAAAACAGGCAACTGGCACTGTGGCATCTTGTTAATAGGTTAATCCAAGAAATCATATGAAAAGTACTCCAAAGTTGGAACAAAACACAAGAAAGTGGATAAAACCAAGCATGGAACATCAAAAATTATAGATACATTTGGAATGTATCACTTTCTTATTTGAAAACACACAAAAAATGACTACTCTTGAAAACACTAAGTTCTGTGACTTCACTAGCACCAACAATAATGATTTTATGAGCACACCTATTGCTCCACCTGTGCCTGAAGATACTTTCTTTGAGATAAAACCTGCTTTACTCAATCTTGTTATGAGGGAACAATTTTCTGGTATTGGTAATGAAGATGTTGCTGCCCATCTGAATAACTTTGTTGAACTTTGTGAGATGCAAAAGCATAGGGATGTAGATGGTGATATTATTAAGCTGAAATTGTTTCCTTTCTCTTTGAGAGGAAAAGCTAAAGAGTGGTTGAATTCCTTAACTAGGAATAGTATTGATTCTTGGACTAAGTGCAAAGATGCTTTTATTGGAAAATACTATCCTCCTGCTAAGATTACATCTATGAGAAGTGAAATAGTGAAGTTTAAACAATCTGATAATGAGCATGCTGCTCAAGCTTGGGAAAGAATGAAATCTTTGGTAAAGAATTGTCCCACTCATGGACTGACTGCTTGGATGATCATCCAAACTTTTTATGCAGGATTGAACTATTCTTCAAGGAATCTATTGGACTCTGCTGCTAGAGGTACCTTTATGACCATCACTTTGGGTCCTGCAACAAAACTTCTGGATAATATGATGGTTAATTATTCTGAATGGCATACTGAAAGAGCTTCACAAGGTAAGAAGGTAAATTCTGTTGAGGAAACTTCCTCCTTGAGTGATAAGATTGATATTATTATGTCTATGCTTGTGAATGGGAAAGCCCATATTGATCCAAATAATGTTCCTTTAGCCTCTTTGGTGGCTGATACGTCCAAAACGTATCTACTTTCTCGAACACTTTTGCTATTGTTTCTCCTCTAAACTTGTGTGATTTGGATGCAACTAACGCGGACTGACGCTGTTTTCAGCAGAATTGCCTTGGTGTCTACTTTTTGTGCAGAAAATCAACTATCAGGAAAAATCCAGGAAAATATGCCAAAAATCCTATTTCACCTGAAGACTCCAGGAGCCAGAATACGAGACGGAGAAGAGCCAGGGGTGGCCACACCACCTGGTGGCGTAGGCCATGCCGCGCCAGGGGGTGGTGTGGGCCCCCAGGCACCCCCTCAGTCTCCCTCTTCGCCTATAAGAAGCCTTTTGACCTAAAAACTCCGGGGGGTTCGACGTTTTTCCAGAAGGAGTTCCGCTCCACCGCCACCACCAGATTCCACGAAACAGCACCAGAAACTCCATTCTGGCACCCTGCCAGGACGGGGAATTGGAGGAGATCATCGCCATCATCATCACCATCACTTATCCCTCGACCATCCATGTTTCGCCCATATATGAGTGAGTAATCCCCCGCTGTAGGCTATGGGGATGGTAGGGATTGGATGAGATCGTTCATGTAATGGCATCAGATTGTTAGGGCATGGTGCCTAGTATCTTCTATTAGTGCTTTATGACTTTGTTGCGACTTGTTATGCTTAATGCTTGTCACTAGGGCCCGAGTGCCATGATTTCAGATCTAAACATGTTATTGATTCATTATGATAGTATTGTTTATGGTCTTACCTGCAAGTTGTATACACACGTTGTTGTCCGGAACCAATGGCCCCGAAGTGACAGAAATCGGGATAACCGGAGGGAATGGCTTTGATGTGAGGATCACATGTGTTCATAGAGTGTTAATGCTTTGCTCCGGTGATCTATTAAAAGGAGCACCTTAATTGCCAGTAGTTCCCTTGAGGCCCCGCTGCAAACGGGCTGGCAGGACAAAAGATGTTGTGCAAGTTCTCATTGCGAGCACGTATGACTATATATGGAACACATGCCTAGGATTATCTAGTACTTGGATGCTTTATCTTATTTATCTGCAATTGCCCTATGTTCTTATTGCTATGTGAATGGTCTTGTCCATGCAACGCCCGTCCATCCATCCCTATGCCTACCGCACTCGAATCCTATTGTTTACTTTTATTGTTACTACTGTCTTTACTTTACTCCTGCTGCTACTTTACTATTCCTACGACAAAACTGTTGCTACTAATAAACTGCTGTGAGCAAGATTGTTTCTAGGTGTAGCTGAATTGACAACTCAGTTGTTAAGGCTTATAAATATTCTTTGTCTCCCCTTGTGTCGAATCAATAAATTGGGTTTCACTTCCCTCGAAAATACTGCGATACCCCCCCTATACTTGTGGGTCATCAAGACTATTTTCTGGCGTCGTTGCCGGGGAGCATAGCTTTATTTATCAAGTTCACTTGTATTCTCTATTGTTCGCTGCTATCCATCCATCATGGGTAAGTCTCGTGATGGCAAGGTTCCTATTTTACCATCCACTACAAGAAGAGGTACGGTTCTGAACACCTCTATTGCTCTTGATTCACCATCTATTATGAGTAAGCTTGTTACACCACCACATACACATGCTACACACACTGCTACTACTGCGGAATCTGAAACTTCTGATGCTTATGATGCTGCTTCTACTGTTCTTGATAAGAGTGGTTCATTAGGTCCTTTCCTAGATGCCACGATTGCTAGAACTATAGCCGGAAATACAAAAACTCCTAATGAAGACACTACCACACCTGTTAGTTCACCTGAGTGTAGTGAAAGTTATGATATTGAAGATGGTTATGTTGAGATGACCGATGAATTTATTAAAGAATGTAAAAACACCCATGATAGGAGCGCTGCTAAGAGTCTCCTTGAGAGGCGTACTATTAGACCCAAATTGTCTCCTATTGCTAAGTTTGCTGCTTCTCCCATAAACATTATAGATGAAGATTATGATTTCTCTCTCGATCTATCTTACATAGCTATTGTCGAGAAAGAACATTTTTGTGGGACTAAGAATGAAAGTGCGGTAGCACATATGAATGAACTTTCTACCATGAGTGGCTTGTTTTCTAATGATATTAAGATGCGTACTCACTTTGTTGCTAAGATTTTCCCTTTTTCACTGAAAGGAGAAGCTAAAACTTGGTTTAGTAATTTACCTCCTGGATCTATTGATAGCCCTGGGTGCTTGATTAGTACTTTCCTGTAGAAATATTTTCCTCCTAGTGCTAGACATGCTATTTTGCAGGAACTTTTTGATTTTAAACAGGGAGAAAAAGAGGTATTACCTGAATCTTGGGCAAGGTTTTGTGCTTTGATTCATGCACAAGCTGGAAGTCCATTACCTAAGAATGAGCTTCTTGATATATTTTATAATGGACCGAGGAATCTAGGACATACCTAGATAGTTGTGCTGATTGTGTTTTCAGGAATAGGACTCCTAAGGAAGCTGAGGAATTAATGGCTAAAATAAGCAAGAACTATGAAGATTGGACTCCTCCTGAACCAGCTATACCTGAAGTAATTGTACCTGAACCTACTATTCCTGTGCCTACTCCAACATCAAAGAAGAGGGGAGTTATTGAATTAAATGATGAAGTGATGAAGGAAGCTAAGAAATGTCTTAAGGAGAAGGGAATTAAAGCTGTAGATGTCAAGAATTTACCTCCTATTGAAGAATTATGTAAGCCTATTTCCTACTCATCCACTATTGAGGTACACTCTCTCCAACACTTTGATGAAGGTGATATCCCTTACTCTAAACCTCCCGATCAATGCTTAGAAGAATTCGATATCTTTATTGTTAAGCAAGATAATTTTAATAAAAGGGTGCAAAATCATCTAATGGAGAACACTAGAGCTATTGTTGAGTTGAAAGATATTGTGAAAAGAACTTTATTGTTAAGCAAGATAATTTTAATAAAAGGGTGCAAAATCATCTAATGGAGAACACTAGAGCTATTGTTGAGTTGAAAGATATTGTGAAAAGAACCTCTAATGATGTTAAAATGATTGTTAAACACTTTCAAATGGTTCAAACTCAAATTGATCAACTCATTAAAGTGCAAAAATACTTACAAGTTAATGCTGCTAAAGAAAAACATTCTTATGAAATTAGAATAAGAAGTGGTGCTGCTACCCAGGATCCACTATATCCTGAGGGGCATCCCAAAAGAATTGAGCAGGATTCTCAACAAGCTGAAAATAGTGGCTCTACTCGTAAGAAAAGGAAAAAGAAACATAAAACTGTTTTAGAACCCTCTGAACCTGCTATAGATCCTAATAGTATATCTATCCCTGATGCTGAAACTGAAAGTGGTAATGAAGAAAATGAAGTTCCTAATGAGGAAAAAGTTAAAGAAGAACCTGAAAACCACACTAAGAATACTAAATACACGAAAGAAGATTTTATTGCTAAGAAACATGGTAGTGAAAGAGAGCCTTGGGTCCAAAAACCCATGCCATTCCCTGATTAGAAACACAAGTCAAAGGAGGATGAACATTATAATAAGTTTTTTGAGTGGATGAAACCTTTATTCCTGCAAATTCCTTTGACTGATGCTATTAAATTGCCTCCTTACTCAAAGTATATGAAGGATATTGTCTCGAATAAAATGAAGATCCCTAATGAAGAGTTTTCTACTTTGCTTGCTAATTATTCCTTTAATGGTAAGGTTCGTAAGAAACTTGGAGACCTAGGGATTCCAACTATCCCTTGCTTTATTAAGAACAGTTATGTTAGAACTGCTTTGTGTGATTTGGGAGCTGGAGTTAGTGTTATGCCTTTCTCTCTCTATAAGAGGCTTCAACTAGAAAAATTAATACCAACTGATATATCTTTATAAATGGCTGATAAATCTACCACTATTCCTGTGGGTATATGTGAGGATGTACCTGTTCAAGTGGCTCATAATTGCTTGATATTAACTGATTTTGTTGTGCTTGAAATGCCTGAAGATGATAATATGTCCATTATTCTTGGGAGACCTTTTCTTAATACTGCAGGAGCTGTTATTAATTGTAATCAAGGAAAGGTGACTTTCAATGTTAATGACAAGGAACATACTGTCTATTTCCCCAAGAAGATTGAAAGGACTTATGGTTTGAATTCAATTAAACATGTTGAGGGCATTCAAGTTGGAGAAATATATTGTCCCATACCAAGAGAAAATTTTGAAACTATTATGATTGGGACCATTGCTATCAAGGTTGAGGTAACATAATCATTAGTGGAATACAATGTTTTGTCTCATATGAAATTGTTTTGGTAACGAGACCTGATCAACCTTGTTAACAAAAGGATTTCATTGAACAAAACAATGTTTTCACTATGATTATCTCCGGTTACTTCTACTCTATCCATTTTAGTTTTTGTTTTCGTTTAGTTTTATTTTTGTTGTTAGTTGCTTGCATGTTAGAGTGTCTTAGAACTTCTGTAGTTCTAGCTTGGTTTTGTCCTTGCATCATGTTTCCAAAAAAATCTGTCTGTCAGAAAACCATTCTTCTATGCCTGAAAATGCCCAAAAATAAAGTGTCTCGAAAAATTCCAGAAAATTCATATTAAATTTTTACATGAAAAAAGGGGCAGAGGAGTACTTGGGAGGTACCAGGGGGACCCACAAGGCAGGCACACCACCTAGTGGCGCGGCCTGCTCTAGGTGGTGCCATGCCCTGGTGTGGGCCACCCCTGCCCCCCCCCACTAACTCTCTCACCTGCCACTTTCTTCTCTCTCCCGAGTAAGCTCTAGTTCATTTCTCAAAATCGCGTTCTTGCTGTGCTTGCTCTCGATTTTTTTGATCTCCTTGCTCAGCCCATCTTTCTTGCTGAAATTTGGAGCATTTGTTCCCTGGTATGTGACTCCTCTCCTTGTCCAAGTAGATTTGAGTTTAGTGGATTATATCTTGAGTATTTTCCTGCTGTAGGTGATAGGTTTTGAGAGCTTGTAAGCTTGTTTGATGCTTAGAGATATAGTTTTGATGCATGTTTAGGCCTCTTACAAGTCCCTATGAGTAGAATCCTTCATTATATTCACTTTGCAATCACTTGTTTAATAGGTGTTTAAATTTCAGAATACCAAGCATGAACAACCATACCTTTGGAGAGATATGATACATTGCAAATGTATCTATAATTTTTGATGTTCCATGCTTGGTTTTATCCACTTTCTTGTGTTTTGTTCCAACTTTGGAGTACTTTTCATATGATTTCTTGGACTAACCTATTAACAAGAGCCAAAGTGGCAGCTGCCTGTTTTCTGCTGTTTTTGGTTCCAAGAAAGTCAGAAAATGAATATTCTCGAAATTGGACGGGACAAAAGCCGAAGTGCCTATTTTTTCAGATGTCATCAAGTGCCAGAATACGAGACGGAGAGGGTCCAGGAGGCCACCACACCACCTGGCCGCGCGGCCAGGCCTGGCCTGCGCCAGGGGGTGGTGTGGCCGCTCCCGACACCCCCTCGGCCTCTCCTTCCGCCTATATATTGCCCTCGGGACGAAAACCCTAAGGACCCGATCAAAAATCCACGAAAGAGCCTGTAGCCGCCGTCATCTCCATCCCTAGATTGGGAGGGATCTGAAGCTCTTCCCGGCACCCTGCCGGAGAGGGGAATTCACCCTGGAGGCCTTCTTCATCACCATGCAAGCCTCTGGTGTGATGCGTGAGTAGTTCATCCTTGGACTACGGATCCATGTAGTAGCTAGATGGCTGGTTCTCCTCCTTTGTGCTTTCATGTTTAGATCTTGTGAGCTCCGTTCATGACCAAGATCATCTATTTGTAATTCTGCATGTTGTGTTTGCGGGGATCTGATGGATATTGAGATGCTATTTCAGATTGATTATTGATTCTATCATGTCTTTGTTATTTGTGATCTTGCATGCTTTCCGTTGTTAGTAGCTATCTTGGCCGAGTAGATGCTAGCAACTCCAAGAGTTAGTATTTATGCTCGATAGTGGGTTCATGCCTCTGGTAATCTGGGGAAGTGACAGAAATCTCTAAGGTACTAGATGTGAGGTTGCTACTAGGGAGAAAACAACAATCCTTTGTTCATAGAACAATCGTATTGTTTACTTTACATGTAGTTCGTAAAGCAATAATCTGTTGCTGGCAACTTAATACTTGAGGGGGTTCGGATGATAACCTGAAGGTGAATTATTAGTCATAGATGCAGTTGGATGGCGGTCTATGTATAATGTTGTAATGCCCAATCAAGTCTCAAAGGAGTCAAGATGATTAGTATATGCATGTATTGCTTTCTCGGTGTTTGTCAATTGCCCCGCTGTAATTTGTTACCCCAGCATGTTATCTATCTTAAGGAGAGCCACCTCTAGTGAACTATGGATCCCGGTCCTTGTCTTTTACATACAATCTACAACTGTTTACTTCTTTGTATTTACTTTCTGCAAACTTTTACTTCTTTCCATTTGATACGTTTAATCCTTTGTTTACTGCAAAACACGGTGAGATTGACAACCTCATCGCAAGTTGGGGACAAATATTTGTGGTTGTGTTGTGTAGGTCTCCACGTTGCTACTAGCACCGATAGTGTGCCCTGCCAAAGCTCAGCTAGTAACACCTTTGGGGTGTTTCCTTGCTCCTACTGGTTCGATTAAACCTTGGTTTCATACTGAGGGAAACTTGCTGCTGTGCACATCATACCTTCCTCCTGGGGTTCCCAACGAGCTCTACATCATCATTGCTCCAGCATTTTTCTAGGCACCATACATGGAGCCATCAAGCATTTTTCTGGCGCTGTTGCCGGGGATCCGTAGAAGAAGAAACTCCCACGTCAACCACGCGCCATTTTTCTGGCGCCGTTGCCGGGGAGTCAAGGACATCTTCACAGCGGGAGTTCCTCATAACCAATCTCTTTACTTTGTTGTTTTTGTTTTGCTTAGTTTCTTTTTTGCTTTGTTTGCTTGTTTTGTTCTTCAAAAGCACACATAAAAATTAGTTTTACTTGTTTGCTTTCTTATTTGAAAACCCAAAAAATGACTACTCTTGAAAACACTAAGTTGTGTGACTTCACTAGCACCAACAACAATGATTTTATGAGCACACCTATTGCTCCACCAGTGGCTGAAAATATTTTCTTTGAGATAAAACCTGCTTTGCTCAATCTTGTTATGAGAGAACAATTTTCTGGTATTGGTGATGAAGATGCTACTTCCCATCTAAATAACTTTGTTGAACTTTGTGAGATGCGAAAGCATAGGGATATAGATGGTGATATTATTAAACTGAAATTGTTTCCTTTCTCTTTGAGAGGAAAAGCTAAAGAGTGGTTGAATTCCTTAACTAGGAATAGTATTGATTTTTGGACTAAGTGCAAAGATGCTTTTATTGGAAAATACTATCCTCCTGCTAAGATTATATCCATGAGAAGTGAACTAATGAAGTTTAAACAACTTGATAATGAACATGTTGCTCAAGATTGGGAAAGAATGAAATCTTTGGTAAAAAATTGTCCCACTCATGGACTGACTGCTTGGATGATCATCCAAACTTTTTATGCAGGATTGAACTATTCTTCAAGGAACCTATTGGATTCTGCTGCTGGAGGTACCTTTATGACCATCACTTTGGGTGCTACAACAAAACTTCTGGACAATATGATGGTTAATTATTCTGAATGGCATACTGAGAGAGCTCCACAAGGTAGGAAGGTAAATTATGTTGAGGAAAAATCCTCCTTGAGTGATAAGATTGATATTATTATGTCTATGCTTGTTAATGGGAAAGCCCATATTAATCCAAATAATGTTCCTTTAGCTTCTTTGGTTGCTCAAGAAGAGCAAGTTGATGTGAACTTCATAAGAAATAATAACTTTGGCAATAATGCTTATAGGAACAATTTTGGTAACAACAATTATAAGCCATATCCTCCCAACAATGGTAATGCTTATGGAAGTTCCTACAAAAATAATAGGAGTGCTCCCTCTGAACTTGAAGTTATTCTTAAAGAGTTTATTAGTAAACAAACTGCTTTCAATAAAACTATTGAGGAAAAACTCTCTAATGCTGAAAGAAATATAGCATCTTTGGCTGAAGCTCAATCTTCTTTGAATAAAATGGCTGCTAAACCTGAAACTAATGAGAATCCCTTTGCAGCTACTAATGCTATACAAGTAAGAATTAATGAAATTGTTAGACTATTAGCTGAATTACATGCTAAGTGGGAAAGAGAAGATGAAATTGCTAGAAACGTTAGTGTTTCTACTATCACCACCACTATTGTTGAGGCTACTAATAGTTCTACTAATAAAATGCTCGTGCTATGAACATGGCCTTTACAAAACACATTACTGATGCTCTCATAAAGATTAAAGAAGAAAAGATGAAACATAAAGCTTATATTCCTATAAAACAATAGGATGGTTGGGAACCCATCATTAATATGAAAGTGAATGACTTTGATTTCAAAGCTTTGTGTGATCTTGATAGTAGTGTTTCTATTATGCCTAGAAGGATTTATGATATGCTTGATTTGCCTCATCTTGAAGATTGCTATTTGAATGTCCCACTTGATGATAATGTTAAAAATAAACTCATGGGGAGTCTTAATGATGTTCTTATTATGGTTAATGATTCCTATATCCCTGTTGATTTTTACGTTTTGGATGTTGAATGCAATGCTTCTTGTCGTATTACTTTGGGAAGACCTTTTCTTAGAACTGTTGGTGCCATCATTGATATGAAAGAAGGCACCATTAAATATCAACTCCCATTCAAGAAAGGTATAGAACACTTCCCTAAAAAGAGAGAAAATATTTCTTTTGCTTCTCCTATGAAAACAAAATTTGGTCTTAATGCTTCTTCATTTGAGAACACTTGATTCTTTCTTTGCTTCTTATGCCTAACTTAAAGGCGTTAAAGAAAAGTACTTATTGGAAGATAACCAAAAAGTTTTAGATGAGTCTTGGAAGTTATTACCTCTGTAATAACCGCTCCTTATCCTTTTTATTTTCTTTTTGTGCCAAGAGTAACCTCTAATGAGAGAGAAGTAATGACTGGGAAAGTTGCTGTCCCGAAACAGATTTTTGTGCTTCACCGTACAAATTCGTGAGAGAGCTCTGTATGTCGGATTGAGTTGTAATTGTTTGTTCTTCTGCCCCAGGTTATTATCTAACTTTCGTTAGTTCAACACTTTTTAATTTGAGCAACAGAAGGTCTTCGAAAAAATTCGTCTTTACCTACTGGTCTGTTTTGACAGATTTCTACCATTTTCTGCATTTGCTTCTTGTTGGTTCCTTTTTGAGTTCTTTTGGGGAATTGAGCTTTTTTAGGGAAGTGCTACAGTATCTAGTGTTCTAATGAAAGTTTATTTGGTGTTATAACTGAACGTTAAGACTTATTTATCTTGAGTGCACTAATGTTGCTAATAAAGATTGTGTGAAGTTTTGTATGAAGGAAAAAATTTCAGGTGTATGGAAGGAATGAGTAATGAGATGAAGGATGGACTAAAGCTCAAGCTTGGGGATGCCACGCGTGTCACCCCAAGAAATATCCAAGAAGTACAAGAGTCAAAGCTTGGGGATGCCCCAGGCATCCCCTTCTTCATCAATAAAAATCTCAGGTTTTTCCAAACGCTTCATTTTTATTGTTTCATGCACAGTTGTGTTTTTCTTGGAGCGTCTTCTTTTTCGTTTTCGTTTTGGTTTTTCGTTTGCTTTGGTTTGCTTAGTTTTCTGAATAAATTGGTTGGACCCCCTATTTCATACATTGGTTTGCAAATAGTTTGGTTTCGTTTGGAAAAGAGTAGGAAAGTTCATGCTTATGTGGTAAAAAGAGCTCGTTTTTGACTGTGGCCTATGCTTTGTCATGCCATGACTTGATATTGTTTTGGCTTTATGCTTAGTATTCTTTGCTGTAGCATGACTTGTTATAAACAATTGAGATTGCCTAATGTGCCTTGGATGAATCATGCATTGTTTTAGCATATTAAAGCATAGCATAGTGATATTCTCCTTTGATGCTTTATTTGGGTGGACTTGGCGCATGCTCACACCATGTTATGACTATCTCAAGTCACCATAGCCTTTATAATCCTTTAGTTTTCAACTTATAGTATCACTTTATGCTTTGATCAATGATGTTTTGTCGCTCTACATGATTATGTCCATTATTGCTCTCTTAGTTTGTCGCTCCCAGTCTTTTGCTAGCCTCCACAACCAAGTATGAGTTCCACTAATGCATCCAACTCCCTAAACCAAGTTATTCCAAAGAGTCCACCATATACCTACTAGCTTATGCTATTCCAAGTATATTCATGCTTTTGTTTACCTTCCAAATTAAACTTGTTATGAGAAAACTAGTGATTAAAGCTCTCACGAACTTGATGGCACACTTTACTTTACTTGCCTCTAATAAACTTGAACCATTGGGTCCTTCTTTATTGCGTATATGCTTGCGCTTTATAAGTTGAAATTAGTAGAACCATGTTTCATGGGGAACGCTTTCAACATCGCACTTGTACTTTGTACCCCGTTGATATCATGTTCTTTTGCTTACGGATCCCGGCGGTGTGAAATAAAAGTGGAACTTGTAAGATCATGGAGTTTGTATGTGTGTTAGAGAAACACCCGGGCCGCTAGCCTAAGACACGCCTAATCATGGTGGAAACTTGCAGCATCACCATAATGAGCACTCTATGAAGCATCATCAATAAAAACCTATGCAAATAGCAAATAAAAAGATCGTTGAGATGCTCATTGTCTGCTTGCCTTGTCATGTTGATTATGGGAAAGCTCCCGTATCATGTTCAAGGGGTACCCCCGTTGGCGGTTCTTAATGAAACACATGTACTTACAATGACAAGAGCTTACTCGTGACTGAAGTTGAGTAGCATGAGGATCGGTCTTCGTAAGTCAGGGGCATGAGATTTCGGTTTATAACTTGTCAAGCATATCCTCTTAGTTATGTCACTTTAACCTTAATCACCTTAAAGATGCTTATGATAGGGGCAATGAGAGCTAAAAGCTATAAGTACCATAATTTTTGGAAGCTCTTTATGAGACTTGAATCCCTACTTCCTTTTACAAAAGGCCTTTCTTCCACATTATATTGAGTCTCCACCTTCTACCTTTATGCACCTACTTTGAGAGCATAGTGGCCATTCTTAGTTCTATGTGCATTGTCCCAAGACTAGTTGATTGATGCATACTTGTTATTGATTGTTTTAAACTATTGTATCTAGTCACTCTTATGAACTTTGAAGGTGTCCTATGCATTTATATTTGCTACTCTATTGAGGGACAAGCTGAATACTATTATGCTATGATTTCTTTATGTGAAACAAACAAACGTCTTGCAAAGCATTGCTATTCATGAATCTTTTGTTTGTGCCTTTTCATGTTGCATCATAGTTTCTTTTGCTTATTTCTAGACCCTTGTCTTTCATGTTATGATTGAAGTACTATGATCCCAGCTTTGAATGTTTTACAAATACTTTGATCAAGTTTATGATGGTGCATGTCACCTCAAAAATTATTCTTTCTTTTTATCACTTACCTACTCGAGGACGAGCATGAGTTAGGCTTGGGGATGTTGATACATTGCAAATGTATCTATAATTTTTGATTTTTCATGCTTGGTTTTATCCACTTTCTTGTGTTTTGTTCCAACTTTGGAGTACTTTTCATATGATTTCTTGGACTAACCTATTAACTTTTCATATGGTTTTATCCACAGTGCTAGCTGCATGTTTTCTGCTGTTTTTGGTTCCAGGAAAGTCAGAAAATGAATATTCTCGGAATTGGACGGGACAAAAGCCAAAGTGCCTATTTTTCCGGATGTCATCAAGTGCCAGAATACGAGACGGAGAGGGGCCAGGAGGCCACCACACCACCTGGCCACACGGCTAGGCCTGGCCCATGCCAGGGGGTGGTGTGGCCGCTCCCGGCACCCCCTCGGCCTGTCCTTCCGCCTATATATTGCCCTCGGGACGAAAACCCTAAGGACCCAATCAAAAATCCACGAAAGAGTCTGTAGCCGCCGTCATCTCCATCCCTAGATCAGGAGGGATCTGAAGCTCTTCCCGGCACCCTGCCGGAGAGGGGAATTCACCTGGGAGGCCTTCTTCATCACCATGCAAGCCTCCGGTGTGATGCGTGAGTAGTTCATCCTTGGACTACGGATCCATGTAGTAGCTAGATGGCTGGTTCTCCTCCTTTGTGCTTTCATGTTTAGATCTTGTGAACTCCATTCATGATCAAGATCATCTATTTGTAATTTTGCGTGTTGTGTTTGCGGGGATCCGATGGATATTTAGATGCTATTTCAGATTGATTATTGATTCTATTATGTCTTTGTTATTTGTGATCTTGCATGCTTTCCGTTGTTAGTAGCTATCTTGGCCGAGTAGATGCTAGCAACTCCAAGAGTTAGTATTTATGCTCGATAGTGGGTTCATGCGTCTAGTAATCAGGGGAAGTGACAGAAATCTCTAAGGTACTAGATGTGTTGTTGCTACTAGGGAGAAAACAAGAATCCTTTGTTCATAGAACAATCGTATTGTTTACTTTACACGCAGTTCGTAAAGCAATAATATGTTGCTGGCAACTTAATACTGGAGGGGGTTCGGATGATAACCTGAAGGTGGATTATTAGTCATAGATGCAGTTGGATGGCAGTCTATGTATAATGTTGTAATTCCCAATCAAGTCTCAAAGGAGTCAAGATGATTAGTATATGCATGTATTGCTTTCTCGATGTTTGTCAATTGCCCCGCTGTAATTTGTTCACCCAGCATGTTATCTATCTTAAGGAGAGCCACCTCTAGTGAACTATGGATCCCGGTCCTTGTCTTTTACATACAATCTACACCGGTTTACTTCTTTGTGTTTACTTTCTGCAAACTTTTACTTCTTTCCATTCGATACTTTTAATCCTTTGTTTATCGCAAAACACGGTGAGATTGACAACCTCATCGCAAGTTGGGGACAAAGTTTTGTGGTTGTGTTGTGCAGGTCTCCACGTTGCTACTAGCACCGGTAGTGCGCCCTGCCAAAGCTCAGCTAGTAACACCTTTGGGGTGTTTCCTTGCTCCTACTAGTTCGATTAAACCTTGGTTTCATACTGAGGGAAACTTGCTGTTGTGCTCATCATACCTTCCTCTTGGGGTTCCCAACGAGCTCTACATCATCATTGCTCCAGCATTTTTCTGGGCGCCATACACAGAGCCATCAAGATATTTGAGAGTGATGCACCTAGGAGGTCGAGGCCCTCAAGATCAGCCTCTCAGTTTAGGCCATCATACAACGAAGATCTCATTGCAACTCGTATTGGTAATGAAAGGGATGATGGGGATGCTCACCCATCCACTTTTCCTTGTTTTACTTTCTTACAAGCTGCAGGTATTCTTGATGATTTCTTGCTACTGATTGAGAGGGTTGGTTTGACCTCATATATGCAAGATGAGAGTGAGCAATACGCTATGCTCACCAAAACCTTCGTTGAGAGCTTCACGTTTACTAACACATCATATCAGTCGACTGTCTCTTTCAAAATTTATAATCTGCCCTTCACCATGCCTTTGGAGAGATTTTGCAGTATTGTAGGTGTACGCATGACAGGGACCGTGAAGAAAATTCAAGGGCGACCAACTGATTTGTTGGAGCTTTACCTAGGGGTGGCCAATGATGATGACCGCGTGGCGCAGTGCGGAAAGATAAGAAATATCCAATTCCCTGCTCTTAGATACTTTGCATATTATCTTGCTACAAGCATACTGATGACCCACAAGTATAGGGGGTGTATCGCAGTATTTTCGATAAGTAAGAGTGTCGAACCCAACGAGGAGCAGAAGGTGATGGCTAGTGGTATGGATCAGGAATTCTTTGCAAATACTTAGCAAACGGATTTTTAGGGGTTTTCGATAAAGCAAGTAAACAAAGTACGAGTAAATAAAAGACAGTAGGAATAAATGCAGCAAGTGGCCCAATCCTTTATGCAGCAAAGGACAAGCCGGTTGTATTTCTATAGATGACCAAACGTTCTCGAGGACACATGGGAAGACTGTCAAGTGCTTTCGCTTCATATAGTCGATTAATCCTCTTTAGCTTGATAAGTGTTGTGTGGGTGAACCTGTGCTAATGTACCGCCCCATCCAAGACTAATACATACTTGTGATTATACCCCTTGCAAACATCCGTAAGTACAAGAAAGTAATTAAGGTAGAAACCTAACCACAACTTTAAACTCTAAGACCCTTATGTCCCTTGTGCAATGGTTTCCTAACAGGGGTTCAGGTTTCTGTCACTCCGGCAACCCCTACGATTAGTAGTCAAATACACAATGCATTCCCCTAGGCCCATATAGGTGAAGTGTCATGTAGTCGACGTTCACATGACACCACTAGAAGAAGTACACCACAACTTAAATAACAATCTATTGAATCTTTCTCAACGCAACTCCACTACTAACAACAAGACTTCTCCCATGTCCTCAAGAACAAAATGAACTACTCAAAAGACATCATATGGATCATGATCAGATATGGAATAATGTTGTATAACAATCTGAATATGAACAATAATTCAATGGTTCACTCAATAGCATCAACTACAAAGAGTAATCAACACCGGGAAAGTTTCCCCTATGAACTATGCAAGATTCAACTCAATTGTTACAGCAATATGGAGATGGTGATGAGGGTGCTGATGGTGATGATGGTGGTGATGATGATGATGATGATCCCAATGAAGTCCAGCTTGATGGTGGTGTTGATGGCGACGATCTCCCCTCTCCGGGAAGGAATTCCCCCGGCAGAAATCTATCTTACGGAGAGATCTTTCTCTCTCGGTGTTTTTCGCCCCGCAGATGCGGCGGAATCTTTCTGTGGTCACTCCCCGAGTCTTCGGGTTTCGTGGGGATGATATACGCCAGAGGGGAGAGGCTGGAGTGGGCCAGGGTAGCCACACCACTCCCAGGCGCGGCCTAGGCCTGCCCGCGCCATGGGGTGGTGTGGGCCCCCTATGGCCCACCTCCACTCCATCTTCTGGCATCCTGAGTCTTCTGGAAAAATAGAATTTTCCGTATATTTCCCGGATTTTCTGATCTTCGCGAATTTTGCCTCCAAACAGCACCTTTTCCATCAGAATCCTGACTGCAGCGGTCCAAGCTCCAAAAGTCATCAACCATGCAAAAATAGATGAAATAACATAAGTATCACCTCTCAATACGAAATATATCAATGAATAATAGTGAATTAATACATAGACTAGTGATGCAAAATGGACGTATCAACTCCCCCCAAGCTTAGACTTCGCTTGTCCCCAAGCGAAACTGAGCTCAATGAACATCTCCTCAGGTTTATGGAGTGAAGAGTCGATAAAATAATACGGACAAGAAGCATCACATTCATCAAATACATAGATCATAATAGAAGACAACTCACTATTATATAACTCAACTTGCAATGAGTAAAGGAAATACAATAAAGATACATAAAGTGAATCATAATTGGTAATGGCAAACTTAGCTCTTGGTCGAAGAATAGTTGATAATTTGCTGGAGTTCACAAATAGCTGGTTTTCAATGATAGCTTTCAAAGTAGTAGACATCAAGATAAGAGCAATGTGCAAAACAAGGAACATAAGACATGATTGCATAAATCATCATATGAATGAATGAAACACAACAACTCAAAATACTTGCTGAGATAGAAGGGAATAGGTTTACTGACTCAACTACTAAGCAAAAGAAAGGCCCTTCAAAGAGGGAAGCAGGGATTGCAAGTCTCATAAAGAGCTCCCAAAAATTATGATACTTACTAGCTTTCAACTCTCATTGCCCCTATCATAGGCATCTTTAGGTGATTAAGGTGAAAGTGAGGTCCAATCTGAGTTATATGCTTGATAGACTATAAACTGAAAATCCCAAGTCCCTTGAGTACGAGGGCCGCTTCTCATGCTACTCAACTTTAGTTACCACTAAGTTCTTGTCATCGTAAGTATGTGCATATCATTGAGAACCGCCAACGGGGTAACCCTTGCCCGATGATACGGAAGAATCCCCATATCAAAATGACAAGGCAAGCAGACTATGAGTATCTCAGCAATCTTCTTATTTACCATGGGAAAATGGTGCTTTTTTCTCTCTTTCCTCTTTTCATAGTATCTCTTTTTTTCCTTTTTTCTCAATAGCTATCTCTCTCTTTTTTTATAAGAAGAATGCTTCACAGATATCATTATGGTTACGCTGCAGGTTTCCACCATGTTAGCATGGATTAGACCAGTGGCCCAGGCGTTTCTCTAACACACATACATAACTCCATGGACTTACAAGCTCCCCTTTTATTTCACACCGACGACATCCGCAAACAAAAGAGCAAGGTATCAACTGGGTATATATTTACAAGTGTTGAAAGCGTTCCCCGTGACAGCACGGTTCTGCTAATCCCCAGCCTATAATTTGCAAGCATATAACTTTCATGGAGAGTTCACAATGGTTCAGGTTTATTAAGTGCAAGAAAGTAAAATGTGCCATCAAGTTCGTGAGAGCTTTAATCACTAATTTTCACATAACAAGTTTAATTTGGGAGGTAGACAAAACAAGAATTTACTTGGAATAGCAATAATGCTACTAGGTAGGTATGGTGGACACAAATGGCAAAGGTTTTGGTTTAAAGGAGTGGATGCACGAGAAGAATTCCCTCTCAGTACAGGTTTTTGGCTAGCAAGGCTGGGTAGCAAGTACAAGAGTTGAAGGAAACAACCAAACATACAAATGATAAAAGCAAACATGCAATCTTCCTTCGAAGCACAAAAGATCTTAACTAGAGAATACTAGACTTATGAGCAAATCAAGAAAGAAAGATGATGAAATTATTTTTCTCTAGAGTACTTCTATCTTTTTCTTTTCAACTCTCAAAAAGGGTGTTGCTACTGACCGAGCCAGGTTTGCCAAAACTAACTAAATTAACTCAATGATCCCAGAGTGCTACCAATACTAACAACAAGATCAATCATATAACCACGAATTGAAAACCAAAATAAGCTATGCAAAAGAGTGAATGATAGAACTTCTCATTAATATTCCATAACGGAAACTCACACCAAGGGATACGAATCTAGCGAGAGAGGGGACACTTCCATAATGCAAACCATACTACATAATAACTCCTCTATTCATGATATGACTCTACTAATAAGGTAAAAAGATAGAAGATAGTGATGTGATACCGCGGCACTCCCCCAAGCTTGGAACAAACCAAGGGGATGCCAAACCTGATGACGAATTACTCCTTTGGTGGTGGTATCCTCTCATATTTGTCCGTCTTCCAAGGTAAAGGCTTCCCATCAACAAAGGACATCGTGGTTTCCAACATCCTGAAACTTGCAGCAGCACTTATGCGTTTAAATCTAGCCTCAAACTCACAGTTTTGATTTTGAACGTCACAGAACTGTGCTTGCAATTCGTTGGTTGTTTGGCAGAGTGAAAGGACTTCTTCTTTGAGTTCAGAAGTCTCCTTTTGGTGCTTGGTGATGAGTTCGGAACAAATCTTATGGATGATGTCCACTTCGCGCTCTGCCATCTTCCTGTACCTAAAGACTTCTTGCTCCAATGCTTCCATCCTGTCCTCCAGATTTCCTTCACCTTTAGGGCCTTGAGCCTCCTTAATCCGGACCTCCCCACCTTCGAGCAACAACTCCTTGGGATGAATCTTCAATTCTCTCATGTATGGGTTGATGATATCCTCTAAGGAGTCTCCCTTGGATGATCCAGAGGAAGACATTGTGGCTCCGAATCTAGGATTGTACCTGGCAGAAACAGATCAAAACAAAAACACGACGAAAACACGATATACGAACCTCGGAAGACCCGGGGGGTTATATATTACGAAGTTTCATATCAAAAGGAAGGTACTGGGAGAAAACGAGTCGGAGGCGGAGTCCTGGGTGGCCTCACGACCTAGTGGCGCGGCCAGGGGTGGGCCATGCCATGGGGTGGTGTGGGCCACCCCGGCTCCGGTTCCGTCTCTTTTTCGCTTCGAAACTTTCCTTATTGACTAAAAACTGCAAAAATATAGTTGGATTGTATTTTCACGGAACTTTTCTTACCAGAACTGTTACCTTATTTGAACACGGACTCTGCAGGTCTCTGAATTTGGTATTCAATGAATTTCTCTGGAGTTATAACTTGAAAGGCATCAACATCTTCATTGTAAGAATCTCCAGCAATATAGTGTTTGAGTCGCTGTCCGTTCACTACTTGTGTAGTATTATCTTTTAGAGAAGAAATTTTTATTGCTCCCGAACGGTATACTTCTTCAATGATGAAAGGTCCTTCCCATTTTGATAGTAACTTACCTGCAAAAAATCTGAGACGAGACCTATACAATAGAACTTTCTCACCAACATGAAATTCTCTCTTAAGTATTCGCTTGTCATGCCATCTTTTAACTTTTTCCTTAAAGAGCCTAGCATTCTCATAGGCTTCACTCCTCCATTCATCTAAAGAACTTAAGTCAAATAATCTTTTCTCACCAACGAGCTTACAATCTCTATTTAGTTCTTTCACTGCCCAGTAAGCTTTGTGTTCTAACTCTAAGGGTAGGTGGCAAGCTTTCCCATAAACCATTTTATAAGGAGACATTCCCACAGGATTTTTGTAAGTAGTTCTATAAGCCCATAAAGCATCATTCAATTTCTTAGCCTAGTTTTTTCTAGACCTATTGACAGTCTTTTGCAAGATAGATTTAATTTCTCTATTTGATAATTCTACTTTCCCGCTAGTTTGGGGGTGATAAGCTGAAGCAATTCTATGATTAACATCATACTTAGCGAGGGTCTTCCTAAAACCGCCATGAATGAAATGAGAACCCCCATCAGTCATGAGATACCTAGGCACTCCAAACCTAGGGAAGATAACATCCTTAAGCATTTTAGAGAGGTTTCCCCGTCAGCACTTTTCGTAGGAATGGCTTCTACCCACTTAGTAACATAATCTACGGCAACAAGAATATGAGTATAGCCTTTCGAAGGAGCGAAAGGACCCATAAAGTCAAATCCCCAACAATCAAAAGGTTCAATAACTAGAGAGTAGTTCATAGGCATTTCATTGCGTCTAGAAATATTACCAACACGTTGACATTCATCGCAAGATAAAACAAATTTTCTTGCATCTTTAAAAAGGGTAGGCCAGAAGAAACCTGATTGTAATACCTTTTGTGCAGTTCTATCTCCTGCATGATGTCCTCCATAGGCACTACCATGGCATTTGCGCAATATCTCTTTTTGTTCATATTCTGGAACACATCTTCGCATAATACCATCAACTCCTCTATATAAGTGTGGGTCATCCCAAAAATAATGTCTCAGATCATAGAAGAACTTCCTTCTTTGCTGAGCTGTAAAAGTTGGAGGCAAATACTTGGAGACAATAAAGTTAGCATAATCAGCATACCAAGGGCTTCCTCGCGAGCTCACTCCCACTGCAACTAACTGTTCATTTGGGAAACTATCATTAACAGGCATAGGGTCAAAAGAGATGTTTTCCAAACGAGATAAATTATCAGCTGCATGATTTTCAGCACCCTTTCTATCTACTATATGTAGATCAAACTCTTGTAAAAGCAGTACCCATCTAATAAGCCTAGGCTTAGCGTCCTTCTTCATCATAAGATATTTAATAGCAGCATGATCAGTATGAATAGTTACTTTTGAGTCCACAATATAGGGCCTAAACTTATCACAGGAAAAAACAACAGCTAGAAATTCCTTTTCAGTAGTCGCATAATTCCTTTGAGCAGCGTTGAAAGTCTTACTAGGATAGTGGATAACGTTTAACTTTTTATCAATACGTTGCCCAAGGACAAGCCCTATAGCAAAATCACTAGCATCACACATTATTTCAAAGGGTAAACTCCAATTAGGTGGTTGAACAATAGGGGCTGTAGTTAAAGCCTTCTTAAGAGTTTCAAAAGCTTCCCTACAATCATCATCAAAAATAAAAGGTACATCTTTTTGAAGAATATTAGTGAGAGGCTTTGATATCCTAGAGAAATCTTTAATAAACCTCCTATAGAAACCAGCATGACCAAGGATACTACGAATACCTTTGATGTATTTTGGACATGGCATCTTCTCAATTGCCTCAACTTTAGCTCTATCAACTTCTATGCCTCTTTCAGAAACTTTATGCCCAAGAACAATCCCTTCATTAACCATGAAGTGGCATTTCTCCCAATTAAGAACAATATTAGTTTCTTCACATCTCTGCAAAACTTTATCAAGGTTGTGCAGACAATTATCAAAAGAAGTTCCATAGACAGAAAAGTCATCCATGAACACTTCTAAAATTTCCTCACAAAAACCATGAAAGATAGCATACATGCATCTTTGGAAAGTAGCAGGAGCATTACATAGACCAAAAGGCATACGTCTATAAGCATAAGTTCCATAAGGGCAGGTAAAAGTAGTTTTTTCTTGATCTTGTTGTTTAACGGCAATTTGAGAGAACCCAGAGTAACCATCAAGAAAACAAAAATGGGTCTTTTTAGACAACATTTCCAACATTTGATGAATAAAAGGAAGCGGGTAGTGATCTTTCTTAGTAACTTTATTGACTTTCCTAAAATCGATGCACATCCTATAGCCTACCACTATTCTTTGAGGAATAAGCTCATCATTATCATTAGAGACAATGGTAATACCTCCCTTTTTAGGAACACAATGAACAGGACTAACCCATTCACTATCAGCAATAGGGTAAATAATACCAGCATCAAGGAGTTTCAATACCTCATTCCTTACCACTTCCTTCATTCTAGGATTTAAACGTCGTTGGTGCTCCACTACTGGCTTCGCATCTGGTTCTATGTTGATAGAATGCTGACATATAGTAGGTGAAATCCCTTTTAAATCATCCAGAGTATACCCCATAGCTCCTCGATGTCTCCTCAAAACTTCCAATAGCCTTTCTTCTTCCTTCCCTGAAAGTTTAGCGCTAACAATAACAGGATATATCTTTTTATCATCAATATAAGCATATTTAAGATCATTAGGGAGAGGTTTTAGATCGAAAACCGGATCCTTTTTAGGTGGCATCGTGGTGCCCAAGTCTTCTACAGGCAAATCATGCTTAAGCATCATAGGTTGATCACGGAGAATCATGTCAATATTATTCCTTTCTTCCATGAAGATTTCACTTTCATGATCCTCCATAAATTGCTGCAAAGCATTGTTAGGAGCAAGAGAAATAGAAGCAAGTTTTTCAACCCTAAAGTCCTCATTATGGGTTTCCTCTTCGCAAGGTTCTTTAGAAAATTTCGAAAAATTAAACTCATAAGATTCCCCATCAAACTTAGTCAAAATTTTCTCCCTCTTGCAATCAATAATAGCTCCACAAGTACTCAAGAAAGGTCTACCAAAAATGATAGGATAAGTTTTACTAGCAGCTGAACCAAGTATTAGAAAATCAGCAGGGTACTTAATCTTACCACAAAGAACTTCCACGTCTGGCACAATACCAATTGGAGAGATGGTCTCTCTATTAGCAAGGTGAATAACCACATCAATCTCTTCCAACTCGCAAGAACTGATCTCATGCATAATTTCTCTGTAAAGCTCATAAGGAATAGCACTAGAACTTGCACCAATATCACATAAACCATAATAGCAATGATCACCAATTCTAACAGAAAGCACAAAAACACTAGACTTTTTAGTTCTGTTAGGATGTGAAACAATATTAGAATCATCCTCACAAAAGACTATGTGCCCATCTTCTACGCTTTTAGTGACAAGGTCTTTCACAATTGCTACCACAGGTTCAATGTTTATTTGTTCATCAGGTTTTACAGTTCTTTTTTCACTTTTAGTGATTACATTAGTTATCATAGGATGATCCTTTACCTTTTCGGGAAAGGGAATCTTCTCGATATAAGGTTCGGGTAAGATGGGATCAATAATGCAAAACTCCGCACTTTCAATAGGAGCATAGTCAACAATATCTTTGTAAGGTGCATGGTATTTGTTCCATCCCCTTTTTGGAATTTTGATATAGGAAGCAAAAGCTCTAAAGCAATTCGTAATAACTTGCAAATCAAGACCATAAATATTACTAATATTTTCAAAGTCATCAGTTCCCATAAAAGATTCAATGCATTCATAATCATAATTTATACCTGACTTTCTACCATTGTCATTCTCCCAAGCTTCAGCATTGTCTTGAATACGGTCTAGAAGGTCCCATTTAACTTCTTCTTCCCTGCGAGTGAATGATCCAGCACAAGAGGCATCCAATAAATCTTTATCATGTAGAGGGAGCCTTGCATAGAAGTTATTGATAATAATATTGTTGGGGAGCTCATGAATGGGACATTTGAGCATTAGTAACTTCAATCTCCCCCAAGCTTGAGCTGTACTCTCTCCATCAAGAGGCCAAAAGTTGTATATTTGATTCCGATCTTTATGAATATCACTAGGAGGATAAAACTTTGAATAAAAGAGAGGCACTATTTCCTCCCATTCTAGAGCTTGACCATTCTTCAGCAGCTTATACCATTCCTCAGCTCTTCCTTTCAGTGATAATGAGAATAACTTCTTCTTAACTTGATCTGTAGTAATACCTGCACACTTGAACAACCCGCATAATTCGTGTATAAAGAGTAAATGATCATCGGGATGGATAGTTCCATCCCCAACATAGTAGTTATCCATAACACGATCAATAATTCTTGTGGGTATTTTGAAAACATATTTCTCAGCAGGTGGTGCTTATCTACTACCTTAGCAGTGGTAGTAGCATTACCAAATAAGAAACTCAGCGAATTATCCATAACGAAAATAAAGCAACTAGCAGAAGTAAACAATACTCACAGTAGAAGTTTCCTTTACCAGTTCCACTCTCCAATAGCGCTTCACTCCCCGGCAACAACGCCAGAAAATAGTCTTGATGACCCACAAGTATAGGGGGTGTATCGCAGTATTTTCGATAAGTAAGAGTGTCGAACCCAACGAGGAGCAGAAGGTGCTGGCTAGTGGTATGGATCAGGAATTCTCTGCAAATACTTAGCAAACGGATTTTTAGGTGTTTTCGATAAAGCAAGTAGACAAAGTACGAGTAAATAAAAGACAGTAGGAATAAATGCAGCAAGTGGCCCAATCCTTTATGCAGCAAAGGATAAGCCGGTTGTATTTCTATAGATGACCAAACGTTCTCGAGGACACCTGGGAAGACTGTCAAGTGCTTTTGCTTCATATAGTCGATTAATCCTCTTTAGCTTGCTAAGTGTTGTGTGGGTGAACCTGTGCTAATGTACCGCCCCATCCAAGACTAATACATACTTGTGATTATACCCCTTGCAAACATCCGTAAGTACAAGAAAGTAATTAAGGTAGAAACCTAACCACAGCTTTAAACTCTAATACCCTTACGTCCCTTGTGCAATGGTTTCCTAAGGGGGCTTCAGGTTTCTGTTACTCCGGCAACCCCTACGATTAGTAGCCAAATACACAATGCATTCCCCTAGGCCCATATAGGTGAAGTGTCATGTAGTCGATGTTCACATGACACCACTAGAAGAAGTACACCACAACTTAAATAACAATCTATTGAATCTTTCTCAACGCAACTCCACTACTAACAACAAGACTTCTCCCATGTCCTCAAGAACAAAACGAACTACTCACAAGACATCATATGGATCATGATCAGAGATGGAATAATGATGTATAACAATCTGAACATAAACAATAATTCAATGGTTCACTCAATAGCATCAACTACAAAGAGTAATCAACACCGGGAAAGTTTCCCCTATGAACTATGCAAGATTCAACTCAATTGTTACAGCAATATGGAGATGGTGATGAGGGTGCTGATGGTGATGATGGTGGTGATGATGATGATGATGATCCCGATGAAGTCCAGCTTGATGGTGGTGTTGATGGCGACGATCTCCCCTCTCCGGGAAGGAATTCCCCCGGCAGAAATCTGTCTGCCAGAGAGATCTTTCTCTCTCGTTGTTTTCCGCCCCGCAGAGGCAGTGGAATCTTTCTGTGGTCGCTCCCCAGGTCTTAGGGTTTCGTGGGGATGATATACGCCAGAGGGGAGAGGCTGGAGTGGACCAGGGCGGCCACACCACTCCCAGGCGCGGCCTAGGCCTGCCCGCGCCGTGGGGTGGTGTGGGCCCCCTGTGGCCCACCTCCACTCCATCTTCTGGCATCCTGAGTCTTCTGGAAAAATAGAATTTTCCTTATATTTTCCCGGATTTTCTGATCTTCACGAATTTTGCCTCCAAACAGCACCTTTTCCATCAGAATCCTGACTGCAGCGGTCCAAGCTCCAAAAGTCATCAACCATGCAAAAATAGATGAAATAACATAAGTATCACCTCTCAATACGAAATATATCAATGAATAATAGTGAATTAAGACATAGAATAGTGATGCAAAATGGACGTATCACATACTTGGTAGGGAGAACACAAGTAATATCTCCAACTATCATTTAGCCTTCCTTGCTGCTGCGCTTAACAATGATACTCGGTACAATCTTGGCTCGCTTGTTGCTCACCGCCTAGCTGCTAGGGGGCCTATCTATGGGGGCATCATTGCCTCGCGTATAGTCAATGCATTAGGTCTTTTAGTGGATCCCAATGATGCTATACTGGCACCATAGAGGCTTGACCTTGTTGCTATGAAAACTCATCACTTTGTCACTACTACTTCTGATTTGAACAGTCTAGTATATAGGATGCTTTTCACTGACGGGGATGAAAGGGAGATCCTTTTTCCACAACCTTATTTGTTTAGTGTTCACAGGAGACCGTGGTCGCACTCCAAGGAGGAGGTGGACGAGCAGCTTCGCTTCTTGGGATTCCACGAGCAGCACCAGGAGGATGTGCCCTCCTATGATTACTCCGCACATTACGGAGGGACGTACTCGAGCTCGCACCAGGACGAGGGGACCTCTTCGTCGTACCACGGTGACACTTCATCCTAGCCGGCTTGGGATTGATACCCACTTAGGCCAAAAGCCTAAGCTTGGGGGGAGGTACGCCGACACCGCACTCATCTCCATATCATGTTGCATCGGTACTTTGTATATTCATGTTTCGTTCACTTTTTAGTTTTCGTTTTTCTTTGCTTTTTCTTTCTAAACACAAAAAGACTAAAAATATTTCTGTTGTTTCTCTTTGGTTTGTTTCTTTTTTTTTGCCTTGGTTCGCTTTTCCCTTTTTTGCTTTGTTTGAACTATTCAAAAAACCCAAAAAGATTTTTCTTTGCTTGTTTTCCTCTTTGGTCCTTGTTTAAAAAAAATTGAAAACAACAAAAATATTTGTCGTTCTTCTTTGGCTTTGCGAGTTTGTTGCAGGTTTCAGCAGTCCTCAGTGGGATTTGGTTTCATATTATTATTCAAGCCACACAAGTGAAGAGCAATAATGAGAATTAATGACAACTTGAGGCGTGGTAAGAGGCTGGTAACGAACTCTATTTGTTTTCATTTTTGTACATATACTCATCACTGTGGGCATGCTTAGTCCGTTCATGTAGGGTGTATGTTATCTTTGGATGCTTAGTAGTTCTTTCTTTCTTATGATTAGCTCCATCCCGCTAATAGTTTGTAGCATGTCTTATGAATGTTTGCTTGCATTATTCTATTCATAACTTGGTATCACACCGTGGTATCCTCCTCCGAATGTTTCATTTGAATTGACTTGGCACATGCTCACGCATGCACATGACTGTAATAATCAGTTAAGCCTTGATGAATTATTTTGCCTTGATGATCTTGAATCACTTTCATGCCATGATTAGTTCTGTTTTGTTGCAAGCATGATTATGACAGCTATTGCTCTCTCGTTTGTCGCTCCCTTACTATTGCTAGCCTTCACTCACACTGAGTATGTTTTACTCAAGTTTCCAACTCCCTAAACCAAATATTTCCAAAGTGTCCACCATACCTACCCATTAGCATCATTTGCTACTTCCGTGCATATTCATTATGCCTTGTTTTCTTCCGAATAAAATGTTTGCTTGTTATGAGAAAGTTAGTTAGTAAAGCTCTCACGAACTTGATGGCACACTTTATTTTCTTGCACTTAATAAACCTGAACCATTGCGTCCTTCTTTGTTGCATATATGCTTGCGCTTTATAAGTTGAAGTTAGCAGAACCATGTTTCATGGGGAACGTTTTCAACATTTCGTTGGTACTTAGTACCTCGTTGATATCATGTTCTTTTACTTATGGATCCCGGCGGTATGAAATAAAAGTGGAACTTGTAAGATCATGGAGTTTGTATGTATGTTAGAGAAACGCCTGGGCCGCTAGCCTAAGCCATGCCTAATCATGGTGGAAACTTGCAGCATAACCGTAATGAGCATTCTATGACGCATCCTCAATAAAAATCTATGCACATAGTAAATAAAAAGATCGTTGAGATGCTCATTGTCAGCTTGCCTTGTTATTTTTATTATGGGATAGCTCCCGTGTCATGTGCAAGGGGTACCCGTTGTGGGTTCTCTATGATACGTATATACTTACAATGACAAGAGCTTACTTGTGACTGAAGTTGAGGAGCATGAGGATCGGTCTTCGTAAGTAAGGGGCATGAGGCTTTGATTTAAAACTTGTCAAGCATATCCTCTTAGTTGTGTCACTTTAAACTTAACCATTTAAATATGCTTATGATAGGGGCAATGAGAGCTCAAAGCTAACGAGTACCATACTTTCAGCATTTGGAAGCCTTTCAAATTATTTAAAACCTTTTCTTGTTGAGTCTCCACACATTCTCCGAGCACTTTCTTGAGAGCATAGTTGTCATTCTTTGTGCTTGTCTCATTACTTAATTATTTGTGTTATGACTTTGATGCTTGTATCTTTGATATCTTTACTTCTAGTCATCACTTGAACTTCAGAGGTGCCTTGGCATTCATAATCAAAGGTAAGCGAGATACCACTCTATCATACCTTGTTATGAGCATCGTAATGTTGCTGATGTTTATGCTTCATGCTACTTATTATTTTTGAGTTGGAATCTCTTCATAGCTTGCAATGCCTATTGAGTAAACTTAGTTGCATACTCTTTATTATGAACTGTCTAAGTAGTTGGTCACATGCTGAGAATATATGCATCATATGAAGCAAATGTGTTCATGAAAGTTCTTTTATCGCACTCAGTTTCCAACTGAATTGCTTGAGGACAAGCAATAAGCTAAGCTTGGGGGGAGTCGATACGTCCAAAACGTATCTACTTTCCCGAACACTTTTGCTATTGTTTCTCCTCTAAACTTGTGTGATTTGGATGCAACTAACGTTGACTGACGTTGTTTTCAGCAGAATTGCCTTGTTATCTACTTTTTGTGCAGAAAATCAACTATCAGGAAAAATCCGGGAAAATATGCCAAAAATCCTATTTCACCCGAAGACTCTAGGAGCCAGAATACGAGACGGAGAAGAGCCAGGGGGTGGCCACACCACCTGGTGGCGCGGGCCAGGCCAGGCCGCGCCAGGAGGTGATGTGGGCCCCCCAGGCACCCCCTCGGTCTCCCTCTTCGCCTATAAGAAGCCTTTTGACCTAAAAACTTCGGGGTGTTCGACATTTTTCCAGAAGGAGTTCCGCTCCGCCGCCACCACCAGATTCCATGAAACAGCACCAGAAACTCTGTTCTGGCACCCTGCCGGGATGGGGAATTGGAGGAGATCATCGCCATCATCATCAGCATCGCTTCTCCCTCAACCATCCATGTTACCCCCATCTATGAGTGAGTAATCCCCCGCTGTATGCTATGGGGATGGTAGGGATTGGATGAGATCGTTCATGTAATGGCATCAGATTGTTAGGGCATGGTGCCTAGTATCTTCTATTAGTGCTTTATGACTTTGTTGCGACTTGTTATGCTTAATGCTTGTCACTAGGGCCCGAGTGCCATGATTTCAGATCTGAACATGTTATTGATTCATTATGATAGTATTGTTTATGGTCTTACCTGCAAGTTGTATACACACGTTGTTGTCCGGAACCAATGGCCCTGAAGTGACAGAAATCGGGATAACCGGAGGGAATGTCTTTGATGTGAGGATCACATGTGTTCACGGAGTGTTAATGCTTTGCTCTGGTGCTCTATTAAAAGGAGCACCTTAATTGCCGGTAGTTCCCTTGAGGCCCCGCTGCAAACGGGCTAGCAGGACAAAAGATGTTGTGCAAGTTCTCATTGCGAGCATGTATGACTATATATGGAACACATGCCTAGGATTATCTAGTACTTGGATGCTTTATCTTATTTATCTACAATTGCCCTATGTTCTGATTGTTATGTGAATTGTCTTGTCCATGTAATGCTCATCCATCCATCCCTATGCCTACTACACTCGAATCCCATTGTTTACTGCTATTGTTACTACTGTCTTTACTTTACTACTGCTGCCACTTTACTATTCCTACTACAAAATTGTTGCTACTGATAAACTGCTGTGAGCAAGATTGTTTCCAGGTGCAGCTGAATTGAAAACTCAGTTGTTAAGGCTTATAAATATTATTTGGCTCCCCTTGTGTCGAATCAATAAATTGGGTATCACTTCCCTCGAAAATACTGTGATACACCCCTATACTTGTGGGTCATCAGTGGCTCAAGAGGAGCAAGTTGATGTGATCTTCATAAGAAATAACAATTTTAGCAACAATGCCTACAGGAATAATTTTGGTAACAACAATTATAATCCATATCCTCCCAACAATGGTAATGCTTATGGAAGTTCCTACAACAATAACATGAGTGCACCCTCTGAACTTGAAGTTATGCTTAAAGACTTTATTAGTAAACAAACTGCTTTCAATAAAGCTATTGAGGAAAAACTCTCTAATGCTGAAAGAAATATAGCATCTTTGGGTGAAGCTCAATCTTCTTTGAATAAAATGGCTGCTAAACCTGAAACTAATGATAATCCCTTTGCATCTACTAATGCTATACAACTAAGAATTGATGAAAATGTTAGACTATTAGCTGAATTACAATGCTTAGTGGGAAAGAGAAGATAAAATTGCTAGAAACATTAGTGTTTCTACTATCACCACCACTAGTGTTGAGGCTAGTAATAGTTCTACTACTTTAGATGATAATTTTGATTTTGATCTTGATGGTTGCAATATCTCTGAAGTTATTAAGTTCCTACAAAAGCTTGCTAAAAGTCCTAATGCTAGTGCTATGAACATGGCCTTTACAAAACACATTACTGATGCTCTCATAAAGATTAAAGAAGAAAAGATGAAACATAAAGCTTCTATTCCTATAAACCAAGAAGATGGTTGGGAACCCATCATTAATATGAAAGTGAATGACTTTGATTTCAAAGCTTTATGTGATCTTGATAGTAGTGTTTCTATTATGCCAAGAAGGATTTATGATATGCTTGATTTGCCTCCACTTGAAGATTGTTATTTGAATGTCCCACTTGATGATAATGCTAAAAAGAAACTCATGGGGAGTCTTAATGATGTTCTTATTATCGTTAACAATGCCTATGTCCCCGTTGATTTCTATGTTTTGGATGTTGAATGCAATGCTTCTTGTCCTATTACTTTGGGAAGACCTTTTCTTAGAACTGTTGGTGCCATTATTGATATGAAAGAAGGCACCATTAAATATAAACTCCCACTCAAGAAAGGTATAGAACACTTCCCTAAGAAGATAGAGAAGATTTCTTTTGCCTCTCCTATGAAAAGAAAATTTGGTCTTAATGCTTCTTCATTTGAGAACACTTGATTCTTTTTCTTGCTTCTTATGCCTAACTTAAAAGCATTAAAGAAAAGTACTTATTGGGAGATAACCCAAAAGTTTTAGATGAGTCTTGGAAGTTATTATCTCAGTTATTAACTCAGTAATAACCGCTCCTTATCCTCTTCATCAATAAAAATCCCAGGTTTCTTCCAAACACTTCATTTTTATTGTTTCATGCACAGTTGTGTTGTTCTTGGAGCATCTTCTTTTTCGTTTTTGTTTTGGTTTTTCGTTTTATTTTTTTGATTAGTTTTCAGAATAAATTGGTTGGACCCCCTCTTTCATACATTGGTTTGCAAATAGTTTGGTTTGGATGGGAAAAGAGTAGGAAAGTTCATACTTATGTGGTAAAAAGAGCTTGTTTTTGACTGTGGCCTATGCCTTGTCATGTCATGCTTGATATTGTTTTGGCTTTATGCTTAGTATTCTTTGTTGTAGCATGACTTTTCATAAACAATTGAGATTGGTTAATGTGCCTTGGATGAATCATGCGTTGTTTTAGCATATTAAAGCATAGTATTGTGGTATTCTCCTTTGATGCTTTATTTGGGTTGACTTGGTGCATGCTCACACCATGTTATGACTATCTCAAGTCACCATAGACTTTATGATCCTTTAGTTTTCAACTTGTAGTATCACTTTATGCTTTGATGAATGATGTTTTGTCGCTCTGCATGATTATGGCCATTATTGCTCTCTTAGTTTGTCGCCCCTAGTCTTTTGCTAGCCTCCACAACCAAATATGAGTTCAACTCATGCATCCACTCCTTAAACCAAGTTATTCCAAAGAGTCCACCATACCTACCTACTAGCTTATGCTATTCCAAGTATATTCATGCTTTTGTTTACCTTCAAAATTAAACTTGTTATGAGAAAACTAGTGATTAAAGCTCTCACAAACTTGATGGCACACTTTACTTTTTTACCCTTAATAAATTTGAACCATTGTGTCCTTATTTGTTGCGTATATGCTTGCGCTTTATAAGTTGAAATTAGCAGAACCATGTATCATGGGGAACGTTTTCGACATTGCACTTGTACTTTGTACCCCGTTGATATCATGTTCTTTTTCTTACGGATCCCGGTGGTGTGAAATAAAAGTGGAACTTGTAAGATCATGGAGTTTGTATGTGTGTTAGAGAAACGCCTGGGCCGCAGCATCACCATAATGAGCACTCTATGAAACATCCTCAATAAAAACCTATGCAAATAGCAAATAAAAAGATCGCTGAGATGCTCATTCTCTGCTTGCCTTGTCATTTTGATTATGGGATAGCTCCTGTATCATGTGCAAGGGGTACCCCGTTGGCGGTTCTTTATGATACATATGTACTTACAATGACAAGAGCTTACTCGTGACTAAAGTTGAGTAGCATGAGGTTCAGTCTTCGTAAGTAAGGGGCATGAGATTTTGGTTTATAACTTGTCAAGCATATCCTCTTAGTTGCGTCACTTTAACCTTAATCACCTTAAAGATGCTTATGATACGGGCAATGAGAGCTGAAAGCTATAAGTACCATAATTTTTGGAAGATCTTTATGAGACTTGAATCCCTACTTCCTTCTATGAAGGCCTTTCTTCCACCATTATATTGAGTCTCCACCTTCTACCTTTATGCACCTACTTTGAGAGCATAGTGGCCATTCTTAGTTCTATGTGCATTGTCCCAAGACTAGTTGATTGATGCATAACTTGATATTGCTTGTTTTAAACTATTTGTATCTAGTCACTCTTATGAACTTTGAAGGTGTCCTATGCATTTATTTTTGCTACTCTATGAGGGACAAGCTGAATACTATTATTCTATGTTTTCTTTATGTGAAACAAACAAACGTCTTGCAAAGCATTGTTATTCATGAATCTTTTGTTTGTGCCTTTTCATGTTGCATCATAGTTTCTTTGTCTTATTGCTAGAACTTTGTCTTTCATGTTATGATTGAAGTACTATGATCCCAACTTTGAATGTTTTACAAATACTTTGATCAAGTCTTTGATGGTGCATGTCACCTCAAAAATTATTCTTTCATTTATCACTTACCTACTCGAGGACGAGCAGGAGTTAAGCTTGGGGATGTTGATACATTGCAAATGTATCTATAATTTTTGATGTTCCATGCTTGGTTTTATCCACTTTCTTGTGTTTTTTCCACACTTTGGAGTACTTTTCATATGATTTCTTGAACTAACCTATTAACAAGAGCCACAGTACCAGCTGCCTGTTTTCTGCTGTTTTTGGTTCCAGGAAAGTCAGAAAATGAATATTCTCGGAATTGGACGGGACAAAAGCCAAAGTGCCTATTTTTTTGGAAGTCATCAGATGCCAGAATACGAGACGGAGAAGGGCTGAGGGCCGGCCACACCACTTGGCCACGCGGCCAGGCCTAGCCCACACCAGGGGGTGGTCTGGCCGACCCCAGCACCCCCTCGGTCTCTCCTTTCGCCTATAAGATGCCCTCGGGACAAAAACCCTAAGTACCCGATCAAAAATCCACAAAAGAGTCTGTAGCCACCGTCATCTCCATCCCTAGATCGGGAGGGATCTGAAGCTCTTCCTGGCACCCTACCGGAGAGGGGAATTCACCTTGGAGGCCTTCTTCATCATCATGCAAGCCTCCGGTGTGATGCGTGAGTAGTTCATCCTTGGACTACAGATCCATGTAGTAGCTAGATGGCTGGTTCTCCTCCTTTGTGCCTTCATGTCTAGATCTTGTTTGCTCTATTCATGATCAAGATCATCTATTTGTAATTCTGCATGTTGTGTTTGTGGGGATCCGATGGATATTGAGATGCTATTTGAGATTGATTATTGATTCTATCATGTCTTTGTTATTTGTGATCTTGCATGCTTTCCGTTGTTAGTAGCTATCTTAGCCAAGTAGATTCTAGCAACTCCAAGAGTTAGTATTTATGCTCGATAGTGGGTTCATGCCTCTAGTAATCTGGGGAAGTGACAGAAATCTCTAAGGTACTAGATGTGTTGTTGCTACTAGGGAGAAAACAACAATCCTTTGTTCATAGAACAATCGTATTGTTTACTTTACACGCAATTCGTAAAGCAATAATCTGTTGCTTGCAACTTAATACTGGAGGGGGTTCGGATGATAACCTGAAGGTGGATTATTAGTCATAGATGCAGTCTGATGGCGGTCTATGTATAATGTTGTAATGCCCAGTATATGCATGTATTGCTTTCTCGATGTTTGTCAATTGCCCCGCTGTAATTTGTTCACCCAACATGTTATCTATCTTAAGGAGACCCACCTCTAGTGAACTATGGACCCCGGTCCTTTTCTTTCACATACAATCTACAAACTGTTTACTGCTTTGTGTTTACAAACTGTTATGTGGTTGTGTTGTGCAGGTCTCCATGTTGCTGCTGGCACCGGTAGTGCGCCCTGCCAACGTTCAGCTAGCTACACCATTGGGGTGTTTCCTTGCTCCTACTAGATTGATA
This sequence comes from Avena eriantha, assembly GCA_910589775.1. Taxonomy (NCBI): domain Eukaryota; kingdom Viridiplantae; phylum Streptophyta; class Magnoliopsida; order Poales; family Poaceae; genus Avena; species Avena eriantha. The sequence continues at coordinate 241,176,049 of OU342746.1, forward strand.
ACCTTGGTTTCATACTGAGGGAAAACTTGCTGCTGTGCTCATCATACCTTCCTCTTGGGGTTCCCCAACGAGCTCGATATAATTTGGGCCATCAATAAGTGCTCCATTCGAGTCTTCCTCGTATTCCTCGGCAATCACCTCCTCTGTTGGAAGTTCCTTTGCCGAGGTCTTCTTCTTCTTTGCCTTCCTGGCAGCACCGGTAGCAAAGACGGCTTTAGGTCCGTTTCTCGGATTCAAGCTCTGATCGGTACTTTCGGACATATGGAGCTCTATATTATCTCTGATCTCCATATCGTCCTGCGCTTTGGGAGAGTTTTCCCCGGATCCTTCATCCATGGCTTCTCCTTCTTCTATAGCTTTGGAGTTGTACTCCTCTTCATACTCTGCGGAGAACTTTCGGAAATCCACCGACATCATTGAGTCATCCGAAGATGCGGGTAAGTTGGTATTTGTTCCAATAGCCTCTATCACCGAGTCGGTGTTATCTCCAGCATCGGCAGAGCCGGATCCAGATCCAACGTATCCGATGAAGTGCGACGTGTGGGTCCTGAGGTAGTTGGGCCTTTCCTCGTGGGCTTCCTGGAAGATCCTAATGGTTTCGAGAACCTCATCCACGCTTGCGTCTTGCATCATCATGCGCCTCAACGTGTGCCTCAGGAACGATTGATCTGTTCCGGCATTGGCAGGGCCGGAACCAAGGTTGTTGCTGCGATCCTCCTGGATTTCCACTTCAGCGGGTGGATCGATCTGGGATTCAGCCTCGCTAGGGAGATCCACTCTAGATTCAACTTGAACCACATGGTCTACTTCAGGCTCGGATTTCTCCACTATCTCCGCAACGGGTGCGGGCTGGGTGGGAGTAGGGTTTTCTGAGATCCAGAATTCTACCGCCTTTGCGGACAAAGGGGACCCAGAAGTTTCTTTTGCCTCTATCATCACCGCTGGGGTGGGTGGGACAGGTTCAGAGAATCCGATGTACACATCGATCTCGCCAAAAGAAATGATGGTGTAGGCAGTCACGGTCTCCATAGCCGGAATCCAGGTCTCATCGAGAATGATGAGAGGGATGTCGCTGGCGTAGAGGATGCGACCGACAGTGATAGTCTCGCCGATTCCGATTCTTGCAGATTCCGCTCGGAACGCAGATTCGAAGTTCACTTGCCCCACGGTGGGCGCCAACTGTCATCGGATTGATGACAAGTACGCCATGAGGGGGTCCTCGAGGCGTGTGGAAGAGAGGGGTGTGAGACGTACGGTGTTCCGGGATGGTGAGCACACAAGTTTACGCGGATTCGAATCCACCGGCTTTGGACGGATCCTATTCCTGCTAGCAATCCAGTAATACGACAGAGCCGGAATATGGGTTACAAGGGTTTCTCCTGTGCGAGTTGAGATTGTAGACTATTGTGAGGGTTCCCTAAAGGCTCTCCCTAGGACGGCTTATATAGATATCCGGCCTAGGGTTTATAGGAGAGATCTATCCGGCTACGACTAAGAGTTAGTTATAGAGTACATCTTGAACTACAAGTAACACTATGGGACTATGTCGGTAAGTCTTCTGGGCCTTCCCGTAGCCGGACTGGACTCCGTCTCTTCTCCCTGACTGGGCCGCCCATGAAGCAAAGCTCTAACCCGAAATGGGCCACCCTAGTCAGTGAGGTACTGTGAGGATACCCGGAAAGTATATCCCCAACAAGTGCAGGAAGTGGATGTGCCCCGTAGCCCTCACATGAAGCATTCTAGCAATGCATACCGTTTTCACACCACTAGAGAAGAAGTGCATCAAAAGGTGAAGAAATCTTCTTGGTGGAAGAAACTGCTCCTGTGTCTGAACATCGATATCCGCCATGGTCAGTATGATGCTTACAAGGATAATAGGAACGTCATGAAGGAGATCAAGAAGATCAACCAGCCCATGGACATTGACGCATCTCAGCATGCTTTGGATGGGATGCTCTCTTATGGTCACTAGAGCCAGGGTCGTGTCGATTGGTCTTTGTTTGAGGATGTGTCCTCCTCTTCTCGCCCTCATGGCAAGGAGTCTTCACAAGACAAATATGAGGATGAGGATGAGGATGGCAATGAGGATGAGGATGATGAGGACTACAGTGGCTAGATTCAGCATGGGGCGCTTTTAGTATTGCTCTTTTCCCTTTTTGGCGTATTGATGCCAAAGGTGGAGAAATAGCCCTATATTGCTATCGGGATTTGCATGGGTACACAAGCTTCTCGTTCATTCGATTTGCCTCTTTGAAGCTTCTGTCTTTATTTTATCCGTATAAGAACTATGTGGTTATGTTGTGTTGAACTCCAATGTGTGTGGTAAGACATGCGTGCCTAGTATCGTTATCTTGTTAAAGACTATGTTATGCCTATGTATTTGTCTAGTCTTTATCTTGGTATCTTATCTTACCTCATCGGTTTATAAACTCTAGAGAGGGTGTTGATCCTATTTTGTGTGATCTTGTATTCAAATGCAAACTTAAAGTGGTCACACATCTAGGGGAGAATATCATTTTGCGGCCCGAAAGTTGAGGCGCCGAGGCAAAGCGGTACCCAAGTTGCTTGTAATCATCCGCGTTGCCCACAGTTCGTGTGCCAAATACTCAGGGGGTATTTTTCGGCATGAATTAAACTTTATGTTGAATACAAAATATCAGGCTAACGTCCGTCAAGTTGGGCCCCCTTGTCAGTTTTCGCCGTTATGTCACTGCCATCGTGACTGCCATGTAGGCTTGCAGCTTTGGCACCTGCATCCATTACGCGTCTTCTTCTTGCCCCGAGCAGCAATATGTGGTCGCGGCCATGGTGCAGAGTTGGGACGTGGACGAACCTGCTCGGCTCCGCTCTCCTCCCTGTAGGCTTGCAGTGTTGTCGCCTGCATCCATTATGCATCTTCTTCTTCCCCGGAGTGACAATCTATGGTTGCGACCATGGCGTGGAGCTGGGACATGGACAAACCTACTTGGCCCCACTCTCCTCCCCATCCCGAGTCGGAGCTCGCCCTCACCATGGCCGCACCCATGAAGGCGCGGGGAAGAGAATTGGTTCCCGGTGAGATCTATCACCGTGTCGACCATGCTCGATCTTGTTTTCCTCCTCCAGAATCTGAGCTCGCCATCACGGTGGTCGCACCCGCACCAATTCTGCCACCCCTGCCGAGGTCTCTGTGGTAGCTCAAGTTCTACCGTGTTGAACCTGTTAGCAAATTCGGAGCTGGGCGGCGGCAACCCATTGTTGAACCTGTAAGGAATTTGCTGAAGGATGCGTGTCGCGCCAAGGTATTCGGCTGATGCCTTCGGCCTTGGCTTCTGCCAACGTCCACCACTGATGTGAGATCATTTAGTTACTTCAATACGAAATTTCGACAATTAAACTTGTTGATGTATTCCTTGACAATTATAATATAATTGAGCACTAGAAATATTTGGTAGGGTGCATGAGCATGATTAGTAATATAACTACACACTAGAAATTTTAAGGCACTCCATATAAAGGAGTAGATTAATATATATAGAAGGTTCACCAGGGACACCACTGATATATTATCTTACATGCAACACAAGTAATAATTAACTAAAACAAAATAAAAGTAGGGGCTGCAATAGGAGGCCGTGACACAGAGATGCCTAGCAGGGCAGGGGCAGCAGCAGGAGGCAGGGACAGCCTAGTCGAGGGGATACAGGCCAGTCCTGACATAATCCTAGAGGAATTTGCCGAAGGCTGCATGCCGCACCAAGGTGATCGACCTATGCCTTCTGCCTCCACCTCTGCCAATGCCCACCGCGTGCTGGATCATGCTGTGGAGGTCCACGTTGATTGCTCTACCACAGAATGGGAAAAACACTCTCCCTTACGGTAGGAACAGATTTTCCCACACCGTAACCGCCTCAGCACGTAGCGGCTCTTGTTATCCCTGGATTCCTTGCTATCGTCCATGTCATCATCATCCTCTTATTGATTTTTAAGAACATAACTTAGAACTCATACATATGATTGAATTGTATTACAACTCAAGAATTGACAACATATATATGTAAGACAATATTAAGTTGATATCAAAGAGAAAGCATCTCAACAATAGTTTGATCAGTTCATATATCATTTCATCTCAACAAAATGACAATTAATTGGATCAGAGTGTATGTAGAATAAAGATTGCAGCCTCATAAGTTTCTTCAGGGATGGTGTGTGTGAACCAAGTAACAATTGCACAACATATATTGTTCTTGTACATCGCCTCAGGTTTGCTAACTCATCCCTGAAAAAATATGACACCAATGTGTCTGCCTCTCTTTTGGGGAAAATTTGAATCATTGGCCGCAATAAGAAATTGAAATGTAATCCTACGAAACAATATTCATGGATATTCGGTAAAAAACAATCCTAAATATTGTAATTATAAATAAAAAACCAAACGATTGATCTCCAAGTACATGTTGAAAATACTTATGATCAAAACCATGCATATACATATGCATCATATGAATCATTCAACGATCAGAAACAATTTAAGGATCATACATGTAGTTCCACATGAGAATAAATCAAGGGCCTCATAATTTTTTCAGAGATGGAGTTGGCAAAACAAAGTACCAATAGCACAACCTATATTGTTTGTGTACATTGCTGCCTCAGGTTCACCAACCCATCCCAAAAAAATGACACCATCATATGTGTCTCCCCTTACACTCATTTGCGGAAAATTTCAATCATCGGCCTCGGTGAGCAAATGAAATGTAATTCTTATACACTATGAATACATGCATGCAATAACAATTCAAAGATCATAGTTCTATGAATGTAAAATAAATTTAGGGGCCTCATAAGTTTCTTCAGAGATGGCGTTAGTGAACCAAGTAACAATTTTACAACCTATATTGTTATTGTACATCGCCCCAGGTTCACTAACTCATCCTTGAAAAAATTTGACACCAATGTGTATGCCTCTCTTTTGGGGCAAATTCGAATCATTAGCCACAATAATAAATTTAAATGTATTTCTACGAAACAATATTCAGGGATATACATATTTAGGTACAAAAACAATCCTAAATATTGTAATTATAAATAAAAACCAAACGATTAGTCTTCAGGTACATGTTAAAAATACTTACGATCAAAACCATGCATATACATATGCATCATACGAATCATTCAAAGATCATAAACAATTTAAGGATCATATATGTAGTTCCATATGAAAATAAATCAAGGGCCTCATAATTTTTTCAGAGAAGGAGGCGGTGAACCAAAGTACCAACAGCACAACCTATATTGTTTGTGTGCATTGTTGCCTCAGGTTCACCAACCCATCCCTAAAAAAACGACACCATCATATGTGTCTCCCCTTGCACTCTTTTGGGGCAAATTTCAATCATCAGCCTCAGTGACAAACTGAAATGTAATTCTTATACACTATGAATGCATGCAATACATAATTCAAATATCATAGTTCTATGAATGTAGAATAAAGATTGCAGCCTCATAAGTTTCTTCAGGGATGGCATAAGTGAACCAAGGAACAATTGCACAACCTATATTGTTCTTGTACATCGCCCCAGGTTCGCTAACTCATCACGAAAAAAATCTGACACCAATGTGTCTGCCTCTCTTTTGGGGCAAATTTGAATCATTGGCCACAATAAGAAATTGAAATGTAATCCTACGAAACAATATTCAGGGATATACATATGCATCACACGACTCATTGAAAGATCACAAATAATAGAAAGATTATATATATAGGTTCCATATGAGAATAAATCAAGGGCCTCATTATTTTTTCGGAGAGAGAGTTGGAGAACCAAAATACCAACAGCACAACTTATATTGTTTATGTACATTGTGCCTCAGGTTCACTAACCATCCCTTAGAAAACGACACCATCAGATATGTCTCCCTTGCACTCTTTTGGGGCAAAATTGAATCATTAGGCTTAGTAAGGAATAGAAATGTAATGTTATATGCAGTTGTGTATCGAAATCAACACTCAACTAGCAAACCCTAAAACCCCTAAATCAAATGTTACAGATTGATTAAATTTACAGCATAAGAAGAACCGTAAATTTACTAGATGGCAGATGAGAAGATTGGGGTTTTGTGAATAGACGGATTGGGGTTTTGTGACTAGATGGAAGATGCATCAATCGACCATTCGAACCATATATACTACACTACTTCAAGAGCAAAAGAATCTATACAGGATTGAGCAAATCCTATGTATGAATAGTGAAATCTGCGGCTGCGACTAGAGAAGATAGCAATGTAGTACCTCAGACTCCTCATCGGGGACCTCCTCCTCGAACTCGTCATTCTTTGCAAGTGCATCGATGATTTCTTGGATGGCAATGGGGTCATTGATGTAGAGCACCGGATTGCCTCCGCATGTCACCTGCCCCTCATCCAGATCTGCCGCTAGCACCATGGCATTATCGTCCACCTGCTGCTCGATGGCGACATCTACTGGCTGGACAGATGAGCTCGAAGCCTCGACGGTGCGGCAACGAGCAGCGTGCGTGCCCGGAGAAGATGCCTCCGCCTTCTTTGTGACGACCGAGCCATCTGCTACTGCGCCTTCAACTGGCTTCACCTCCGGCTCGTCTCCACGCGTAAAGCTTCATGGCACACCTAGGGAAGGCAGTGGTGCAAGCGAAGGAGCTTTGGCGCGTGCGGTAGGTGCAGATTGGGGTTTTGGGACTAGACAGATTGGGGAAAATGACACGAGCTCATGGAAGAAGAAGGCCGAGCAGATTGGTAGTCCTCGAGTGGACACGTGTGGTGGGCGGGGGGATGGGGCTACCACGATCTCCACTTTTTTTGAAACAACCACGATCTCCACTTTATAACTGCATTGAAAACACGCGCATGGAAGACCTCAATTCCACTGCATGTAAGTGGCGCTGAACCAATTTCTAGCAACGTTAGGTCTCCTCTAGGGCCCCCCTAACACGTGGAAGTTACTTGCGGTAGGGCCCAGTTGGAAGTGAGATTGAGAGCGCGTTGCGTAAAAATGGGATATGTCTTATTAAAATCAAGTGGCAGTAATTTGCAGCGTCCCATCGACAACCATGCACTCAATGACCCCGTTGCCCTGTGCATGTGTTGTGGTAGATGTAGTAGTAGTAGTAGTAGTAGTAGTAGTAGTAGTAGTAGTAGTAGTAGTAGTAGTAGGCTTTTTAGACGTGATTAAACATGACATGACCACTCGACGAATTTTTCCATGGACGGCTTCATGTTCCTTCTTGTAGAAGTCTCGCTGAGAGAGACGTATGTGTTGTATTACATTGTACTGTGAAGGGCAGGACATGTGCAACGATCCCGCGTTGGATCACAAAGGATCAACGGTTGGTGTGCACGACCCGCGTGACAACTATGACAACCAATCATGACGTAGAAGCCAGAATGAGCACAGGTTTGGGCTTCTACGAGAGAGAGAGAGAGGGGGCAAAACTGAGTAGTATCAAAAAACCAAGGGCAAAACTGAGTAGTATCAAAATGGAAAGTGAGTGTCTTATACAATGAAATAAAATGAAATGCTGCATCACCACACCTCATTGGATGTGTGTGTGTCAATGTGCATCATTGCGGTTTTAGGAAAAGAACACATGCAGTGATGCCACTCTAGCATGTGGTGTCCAACCATGTCTAGGAACCCTAGCAGCATCTTGGGATTCAACTACAACATGCATTATACCACCATCTTTAAAGATGCTGCATCAACACACCTCATTAGATGTGTATGTGAGTGTATCAGTGTGCATCATTATGGTTTTAGGAAAAGAACACATGCAGTGATGCCACCATAGCATGTGGTGTCCAACCATGTCCAGGAACCCTGGCAGCATGCTGGGATTCAACTTCAGCATGCATTCTACCACCAGCTTGAAAGATGCTGCATCACCACACCTCATTGGATGTGCGAGTGTATCAATGTGCATAATTGTGGTTTCTGGAAAAGAACACATGCAGTGATGCCACCATAGCATGTGTGTTCTTTTCATAAACCACATGGATCCACTAAAGTTCATTGCATGTGTGTTCTTTTCATAAACCACATGGATCCACTAGAGTTCATTCCATGTGTGTTCTTTTCATAAACCACATGGATCCACTAGAGTTCATTGCATGTGTGTTCTTTTCATAAACCACATCTAGAGTCATTGCATGTGTGTGTATCGGTGTGTGATGTCTACGCACTTCTATTCTTGTAGGTAGGTGTTGGGCCTCCAAGTGCAGAGGTTTGTAGAACAGCAGCAAGTTTTCCCTTAAGTGGATCACCCAAGGTTTATCGAACTCAGGGAGGAAGTGGTCAAAGGTATCCCCTCTCAAGCAACCCTGCAATCAAGATACAAGAAGGCTCTTGTGTCCCCAACACACCCAATACACTTGTCATGTGTATAGGTGCACTAGTTCGGCGAAGAGATGGTGAAATACAAGTGGTATGGATATAAGACAACGATGATAGAAGATAACTTGATGGCGTGGAAGAGACTAAAGGAAAACTGAAATAAAGATGGAAGAAAGCAAACATGTAACAGATCTGGTAGCAAACGAAGTATCAATGCTTAGAAACAAGGCCTAGGGATCATACTTTCACTAGTGAACACTCTCATATAAATATATTCTCTTTATGATACTACTCTTAACTACTCTCCAGTTGAACACTCTAATCGATGGTAGGGCTATAACAGCACACCTCAAAGTAAGCCTTTCCCATCTAGAAAACCCCACACTGTCACCTTGAGTACTAGATGAGTCCAACAAACACCACAATTTCATAAAGACATCCAACTCCAAATAAAACTCATAACAAGTATTTATAATCTCTAGCCTAAGTGCCACCATGGTGTGCATGCTGTCACTTTCACACACATGGGGAGAGCAGAGATCTAATAAAGCACTCGAGTAGCAAGGTAGATCTACTAGATTACAAAGCTCATGATCATAATATGATCATGCATAGAGAGAGAGATGAACACATAGCTACCGGTAGAACCCTTAGCCTCGAGAGAGAACTACTCCCTCCTCATCATGGGAATCAACAAATTTGATGGAGATGGTGGTGGAGATCGATGGAGATGGCTCCGGGGGCACTTCCTCGTCCCGGCAGGGTGCCGGAACAGAGACTTTCTGTCCCCCGAATCTCCCCTTCGGTGGCGGCGGTGCTGTGGAACTTTTCGTGGCTGGAGGCTTGATGATTTAGGGTTTTGGCTTCAGGAGGCTTCTTATAGGCCAGAGGGCAAGGTCGGTGGGCGGCCAGGGGGCCCACACCACCTGGTGGCGCGGGTAAGGCTAGCCCTCACCTAGGGGGTGTGGCCAGGCCCTGGCCCCTCTCCGACTCTCCGTCTGGCTCCGTGAGTCTTCCGGGAAAATAGTAACTTTGGCTTTTCTCCCGTCCAATTCCGAGAATATTCATTTTCTGACTTCCTGGAACCAAAAATAGCAGAAAACAGGCAACTGGCACTGTGGCATCTTGTTAATAGGTTAGTCCAAGAAATCATATGAAAAGTACTCCAAAGTTGGAACAGAACACAAGAAAGTGGATAAAACCAAGCATGGAACATCAAAAATTATAGATACATTTGCAATGCTTGGTTTTATCCACTTTCTTGTGTTTTGTTCCAACTTTGGAGTACTTTTATTATGATTTCTTGGACTAACCTATTAACAAGAGCCACAGTGCCAGCTGCATGTTTTCTGTTGTTTTTGGTTCCAGAAAATTCAGAAAATGAATATTCTCGGAATTGGACGGGACAAAAGCCAAAGTGCCTATTTTTCTGGAAGGGATCAAGTGCCAGAATACGAGACGGAGAGGGGCCAGGGGCCATCCACACCACCTGGCCGCGCGGCCAGGCCTAGATCGCGCCAGGGGGTGGTCTGGCCGACCCCAGCACCCCCTCGGCCTCTCCTTCCGCCTATAAGTTGCCTTCGGGACGAAAACCCTAAGGGACCGATCAAAAATCCACGAAAGAGTCTATAGCCGCCGTCGTCTCTGTCCCTAGATCGGGGGGATCTGAAGCTCTTCCCGGCACCCTGCCGGAGAGGGGAATTCACCTTGGAGGCCTTCTTCATCACCATGCAAGCCTCCGGTGTGATGCGTGAGTAGTTCATCCTTGGACTACGGATCCATGTAGTAGCTAGATGGCTGGTTTCTCCTCCTTTGTGCTTTCATGTTTAGATCTTGTGAGCTCCGTTCATGATCAAGATCATCTATTTGTAATTCATACATGTTGTGTTTGCGGGGATCCGATGGATATTGAGATGCTATTTCAGATTGATTATTGATTCTATCATGTCTTTGTTATTTGGGATCTTGCATGCTTTCCGTTGTTAGTAGCTATCTTGGCCAAGTAGATGCTAGCAACTCCAAGAGTTAGTATTTATGCTCAATAGTGGGTTCATGCCTCTGGTAATCTGGGGAAGTGACATAAATCTCTAAGGTACTAGATGTGTTGTTGCTACTAGGGAGAAAAAACGATCTTTTGTTCATAGAACAATTGTATTGTTTACTTTACACGCAGTTCATAAAGCAATAATCTGTTGCTTGCAACTTAATACTGGAGGGGGTTCGGATGAAAACCTGAAGGTGGATTATTAGTCATAGATGCAGTCGGATGGCGGTCTATGTATTATGTTGTAATGCCCAATCAAGTCTCAAAGGAGTCAAGATTATTAGTATATGCATGTATTGCTTTCTAGGTGTTTGTCAATTGCCTCGTTGTAATTTGTTCACCCAGCATGTTATCTATCTAAGGAGAGCCACCTCTAGTGAACTATGGATCCTGGTCCTTGTCTTTTACATACAATCTACAATTGTTTACTGCTTTGTGTTTACTTTCTGCAAACTTTTACTTCTTTCCATTCGATACGTTTAATCCTTTGTTTTCTGCAAAACACGGTGAGATTGACAACCTCATCGCAAGTTGGGGAAAAAGTTATGTGGTTGTGTTGTGCAGGTCTCCACGTTCCTACTAGCACCGGTAGTGCGCCCTGCCAAAGCTTAGCTAGTAACACCTTTGGGGTGTTTCCTTGCTCCTACTGGTTTGATTAAACCTTGGTTTCATAACTGAGGGAAACTTGCTGTTGTGCTCATCATACCTTCCTCTTGGGGTTCCCAACGAGCTCTACATCAACACCACGCACCAAGCACTTTTCTGGGCGCCGTGTATTGAGACATCAAGCGATTTTCTAGCGCCGTTGCCGGGGAGTCAAGGACATTTTCACAAGGGGAGTCCCTCATAACCAATCTCTTTACTTTGTTGTTTTTGTTTTGCTTAGTTTCTTTTTTGCCTTGTTTGCTTGTTTTCTTCTTCAAAAATCCAAAAAAAAAATTAGTTTTACTAGTTTGCTTTCTTATTTCAAAAACACACAAAAAATTAGTTCCTATCTTGAGTTGCCACTATGTCTAGCCTTGATCCAATCACTATGTCACCCGAGGAAATGATTCTCACTTTTAAACAAGGAATTGAGGAAAGTTTTAAGGAAGCTTGGTCTAGAATCTCTGATCTACATGAAAATACTGAGCCTAAAATGATTCAAGGATTGTTCCTTAGCAGTTTTTACCTTGGTATTGCTCTTTGCTATAGATATGCTTTAGATGCTCTTGCGGGAGGAGATTTCATCCAAAGTAATGAGGATGATGCCATTAATTCTATAAAGAAATTGATCCTCACTTACAACTTGCCTAGCCAAACTGATACTTCTTTCGCAAAAATATTTGCTAGGTTGGACACTCTTGAGGCTAGCATTACTAGATTGGAAAGTTGCTATAATACGCTTAGGGAGCATCATGGTTATGTTCCAATAAACTCTGAACCATAAAAGTGGTTCCCTACAGTAAAGATTGAGATGAACAATGAAACTTTTCAAGCCCGCTGTGATATCATGTCTGAATTTTGCCTTATGCCCAAAGATGTTTATAAATCTCTGAATACTTGGGGGCTTGTTGAAGGAGGAAAAGAAATATCTCTTACTAATAATACTACCATATTACCTCTTGGAATAGCTGAAGGAGTGTTGTAACATCCCAAAATTTCATCTGAAATCATCATCATTGCACTCATATCATCATAGCATGTATTTGCATTGCATTTAGAATGTCCTCCAAAAATTTGGTGCAATTTTGAGCCATGAATAAAAAGATATGAATTCTTTTGAAAATAGAATCAAAGAAAATGCTATATTACCTATTAAGTCCAAGTAAATACTTTGGATTAAAATAGAAGATAAATATGTTTTATAATACCCTAAAAACCTAGTTTGAGTTTTTACAAATTTTCACAAATTGGTTTGAATCAATTTGAATCCTTAAATCAAAAGTTTTGGAGATAACAGAATTAGAAAAAGAAAAAGAGTAAAGGAGAAAAAAATAAGCAGCAGACAGCTTCTGGCCTTTCGGCCCAAAACCAGCCCACCCAGCTTTTCCCCTCTCCCCTGCTTTTCTTACCGCGCCCCTGACTACCCCCTCCCGCTGATAGACCGACCCCACGCCACGTCACCCCACCACCCCGTCGTCTTCAACCCCCGGCGACGAACAGCCCCCCTTCTCTGCTGTTTCGAATCGATTCGATTCCGGCCGTTTCTCGTAGTAAATCCCCCGGTGATTACCTCTACTTAATTCCCTTAACCCTCCTCGCCATTTCCCCCAGTCACCACCCCCGGAGAGCCCCAGGCTCCCCAAATTTTGAGCTCGGATGCCGCTCACTGATGGTATTCCGGCGACAATTCCGGTGAACCCAGGCCGCCCGGCGCCCTCCCCTCTGTCCCATCTGTTTCACCATATCCTAGCGCACCTACTAACCGGGCCACGTGCTCCCTCTTGCTCCAGGTCAACGACACGGACCAAGTCCGGCGAACTCCCTCTGCCGCCACCGTCCGACAGTTTTTCCGGTAAGGGCAAGGTTCCCGCCGCTCCTTTTTGGCCACTGCTAGACGGTGCAGAACCAGGCGCATTCCCCTAACCCTTTTATTTGTCTGCTCGAGTACCAGATCGACGGCACCGTCTCGTGGCTGTGATCTCCGCCGTCGACGCCACTCCGGCGAGGAATACCGAGGGCAGCAGAGCTCCCCTCTCTCCATCGCGACCACCAACCAGATCGCCGAGACCACCGCAAACCCTCGGTAAGATTGCCTTTTGCCCTACCCCTCTAGAATCACTGAAACGTCACTCACCTGACGTGCCGCCGCCGCGCACCGTCGCTAGCGTCGCCAGTCTCCGGCGAGATGATTATTAGCCGTTCGATCAAATCCTAGCGGATAGGATTAGATCACTAAACGAAAGGGTATGGGCTAATCAGATCCGTCCATAGTCACTTAAGATCTGACGGCCCATAGCGAACGATCCGATCGAACCGGTACCAGCCAATAGGAAAGCGCCACGTCGCCAGGCTATTTCGTTTAAATAAAAAAATAGACAGATTTAGTATTTAACTTAGAAATTCAATAACTTTTGTTCCACAAATCACAAAAATACAAATTTGGTGTCTGTGGATTCAGAAAAATGAGACCTTTATTATGGAGGCCTTATTTCACCCTTTTGCCTCTGAAAAATATGAATTATAGGCAGAACCTTTTTAGGAGTATTTTGCTCACAAAAATTGTTCTATAAATTATTTTTGAGTATTTCTTATGCATTTAGATGAGGTACTCTATCCTCAGTACTGTAGACTCTGTAAATTTTAGAGTTGTGATCATATCATTGCATTTTGCATACATTCATGTTTTTGTAATGTTTTATTGATTGAATTATTGTTGTTGTATTGATCTTGTGTAGATTGTGTTGATTGTGAAGTTTGTTACTGTGAGGATTGTACCTATTCCCCTAGCTACCAAGGCAAGTGATATTTCATCTTATGTCCTATTATTTTCACTATTGCACTAGTGATATTTTGGTAGATCTTAGCATGATAGAATTATTCACATGTTACTATACTATGCTGTACTATCCTATAGACTATATCTTGGTAGTATCTCCTAGTTAAAAGACTTCATATGCTAGAATGCTTAGCCATGCTAGTAGAATTCGTGGGTGGAAAATACATATCAAGATAGTATGGAAAGATATTATTTTTGTTTGACTAAGAAAACAACTATTATTAATGAAACACCTGGGTGTATTGGGACTTGCTTGTATTATGTTGAGTGGTTACTCAAGGGCCATGTCTATGGTCAGCTGGTGTATCACACTTGTGGATGGCCACCCAGGAACAAAGAGATTGGAGACATTCTTGTCATGAAGCTTCTAGTGCAGCCACATGGCATATGGGCTCTGCCTTGACCAACTAAGTTGCAAGAACTCAGCCAGACAGACAGAAGGTGGTAGATGTGATAGGATGGAACGCGTCCGTGGTGGTCTGAGGGATTTCTTCTAAAAGGTCTTGTCTCGATGCATGTAGAGTCTTGTGGGGAAAGTGCACCACCTCTGGAGAGGGTAAAACTAAGTACTTAGCCGTGTCCCCGATTATGGACAACTTCTGAGCCTCAAGACAGTGAAGCAGTTCAATAATCTCCTCATCCAAATTTCTCTAAGTTAAAACTTGTGGGTGAACAGGGGTAAAGGTTCAGTGATGTCTATCATTGGTACCTTATAGCTTGAATGAAAAACTTCTTCAAATACTATAAGTTAAACTTATTTTAGCAAAGCCAGCCATAACCCCACTTAGCCATATATTCATGTAGTTGTTGGATTATATTAAGTATCTATGGTATCACTTGCCAATACAATTCCAAATGTATTGACCCTTGTGGCTGTAACTTATTATGTTGCAGGATACTCTGATGATGAGTAGGGTTGCGGGTCTACACTCGACATGGTTGCCTGTGGCACATGAAGACTAAAGACTCTATTATTATTATGATATGTAATGTGAACTTGTGTCTTAGCCTTTGGCTAAGTGAGTTGTAAGAACCATTATACTCCTGGATGTGCGATGTAATAATGACCTTTGTTTCTGTGTACTTCATCTTAAACTGTGGGTGCTAGCATTTCGATCCAGGGACTAGCACTAAAATCACAGGGATCTTACCTATTATGGTAAGATCTTACAAGTGTTTACAAAGATCCTTGGGAAAATGATTTCTATTGATTATCTTGTTATTGAATGTGCAGGAGAAGGACAGATTACACTTGGAAGGTCCCTATTAGAACTCCTTGGAGCAATAATAGATGTGGGAAAGGGGACCATGCACCTTTCTTATCCACCAAACAATCATATTTTCCCCAAGGTTAAGAATAGAAATAAGAGAGGTAAGGGCAAGAAAGTCGGTCTTAATGCTTCTTCATTTGAGAAAACTTGATTCTTTCTTTGCTTCTTATGCCTAACTTAAAGGCGTTAAAGAAAAGTACTTGTTAGGAGATAACCCAAGAGTTTTAGTTGAGTCTTAGAAGTTATTACCTCTGTAATAACCTCTCCTTATCCTTTTTATTTGCTTTTTGTGCCAAGAGTAACCTCTAATGAGAGTGAAGTAATGATTGGGAAAGTTGTTGTCCCGAAACAGATTTCTGTGCTTCACCGTAAAAATTCCTGAGAGAGCTCTGTACGTCGGAATGAGCTGTAAATTTTTTTGCTTCTGCCCCAGGTTGTTATCTAACTGTCGTTAGTTCAACACTTTTTGATTTCAGCAACAGAAGGTCTTCGAAAAAATTCGTCTTTACCTGCTGGTCTGTTTTGACAGATTTCTGCCATTTTTTTGCATTTGCTTCTTGTTAGTTCCTTCTTGAGTTCCTTTGGGGAATTGAGATTTTTGAGGGAAGTATTACAGTAGCTAGTGTTCTAATGGAAGTTTATTTGGTGTTAGAACTGAACCTTAAGACTTATTTATCTTAGTGCACTAATGTTGCTAATGAGATTGTATGAAGTTTTATATGAAGGAAAATTTTCAGGTGTATGGAAGGAATGAGTAACGAGATGAAGGATGGACTAAAGCTCAAGCTTGGGGATGCCACGCGTGTCACCCCAAGAAATATCCAAGAAGTACAAGCGTCAAAGCTTGGGGATGCCCAAGGCATCCCCTTCTTCATCCATAAAAATTCCAGGTTTCTTCCAAACGCTTCATTTTTATTGTTTCGTGCTCAGTTGTGTTTCTCTTGGAGCGTCTTCTTTTTCATTTTTGTTTTGGTTTTTAGTTTTCTTGGTTTTATTAGTTTTCTGAATAAATTGGTTAGACCCCCTCTTTCACACTTTGGTTTGCGAATAGTTTGGTTTGGTTTGGAAAAGAGTAGGAAAGTTCATGCTTATGTGGTAAAAAGAGCTCGTTTTTGACTGTGGCCAATGCTTTGTCATGCCATGCTTGATATTGTTTTGGCTTTATGCTTAGTATTCTTTGATGTATCATCACTTGTTATAAACAATTGAGATTGCTTAATATGCCTTGGATGAATCATGTGTTGTTTTAGCATATTAAAGCATAGTATAGTGGTATTCTCCTTTGATGCTTTATTTGGGTTGACTTGGCACATGCTCACACCATGTTATGACTATCTCAAGTCACCACAGCCTTTATGATCCTTTAGTTTTCAACTTGTAGTATCACTTTATGCTTTGATCAATGATGTTTTGTCGCTCTGCATGATTATGGCCATTATTGCTCTCTTAGTTTGTCGCTCCCAGTCTTTTGCTAGCCTCCACAACAAAGTATGAGTTCCACTCATGCATCCAACTCCCTAAACCAAGTTATTCCAAAGAGTCCACCATACCTACCTACTAGCTTATGCTATTCCAAGTATATTCATGCTTTTGTTTACCTTCCACTTGTTATGAGAAAACTAGTGATTAAAGCTCTCACGAACTTGATGGCACACTTTACTTTACTTGCCCTTAATAAACTTGAACCATTGTGTCTTCTATGTTGTATATGCTTGCACTTATTTGTTGGGAATTAGCAGAACCATGCTTTCATGGGGAACGCTTTCAACATTGCACTTGGTACTTGTACCTAGTTGATATCATGCTCTTTTGTATATGGATGTCGTCGGTGTGAAATGAAAGGGGAGCTTGTAAGTCCATGGAGTTATGTATATGTGTTAGAGAAACGCCTGGGCCGCTGGTCTAATCCATGCTGACATGGTGGAAACCTGCAACGTAACCATAATGAGCTGTCTATGAAGCATTCTTCTTATAAAAAAAGAGTCCTATTGAGAAAAAAGAGAAAAGAAAAAAAAGAGATACTATGAAAAGAGGAAAGAGAGAAAAAGGCACCATATTCCCATGGTAAATAAGAAGACTGCTGAGATGCTCGCTGTCTGCTTGCCTTGTCATTTTGATATGGGGATTCTTCCGTATCATCGGGCAACGGGTACCCCGTTGGCGGTTCTCTATGATACACATGTACTTACGATGACAAGAACTTACCGGTGACTAAACTTGAGTAGCATGAGGAGCGGCCCTCGTATACAAGGGACATGAGATTTCTGACTTATACTTCGTCAAGCATGTACACCATAGTTTGTTCATTTTAACCTTAATCACTTCAAGATGCTTATGATAGGGGCAATGAGAGCTGAAAGCTATAAGTATCATAATTTTTGGAAGCTCTTTATGAGATTAGAATCCCTACTTCCTTTTACAAAAAGCTTTTCTTCCACCATTATATTGAGTCTCCACCTTCTATCTTTATGCACCTACTTTGAGAGCATAGTGGCCATTCTTAGTTCTATGTGCATTGTCCCAAGACTATTTGATTGATGCATAACTTGTTATTGCTTGTTTGAAACTATTGTATCTAGTAACTCTTATGAACTTTGAAGGTGTCCTATGCATTTATATTTGCTACTCTATGAGGGACAAGCTGAATACTATTATGCTATGTTTTCTTTATGTGAAACAAACAAACATCTTGCAAAGCATGTTATTCATAAATCTTTTGTTTGTGCCTTTTCATGTTGCATCTTAGTCTCTTTGCTTATTGCTAGAACTTTGTCTTTCATGTTATGATTGAAGTACTTTGATCCCAGCTTTGATGTTTTGCGAATACTTTGATCAAGTCTTTGATGGTGCATGTCACCTCAAAAATTCCTTCTTTTTATCACTTACCTACTCGAGGACGAGTAGGAGTTAAGCTTGGGGATGTTGATACATTGCAAATGTATCTATAATTTTTGATGGTCCATGCTTGGTTTTATCCACTTTCTTGTGTTTTGTTCCAACTTTGGAGTACTTTTATTATGATTTCTTGGACTAACCTATTAATAAGAGCCACAGTACCAGCTGCTTGTTTTCTGTTGTTTTTGGTTCCAGAAAAGTCAGAAAATGAATATTCTCGGAATTGGACGGGACAAAAGCTAAAGTGCCTATTTTTCTGGAAGGGATCAAGTGCCAGAATACGAGACGGAGAGGGGCCAGGGGCCGACCACACCACCTGGGCGCACGGCCAGGCCTGGCTCGCGCCAAGGGGTGGTCTGGCCGACCCCAGCACCCCCTAGGCCTCTCTTTCCGCCTATAAGTTGCCTTCGGACGAATACCCTAAAGGCCCGATCAGAAATCCACGAAAGAGTCTATAGCCACCGTCGTCTCTGTCCCTAGATCGGGGGGATCTGAAGCTCTTCCCGGCACCCTGCCAGAGAGGGGAATTCACCCTAGAGGCCTTCTTCATCACCATGCAAGCCTCCGGTGTGATGCATGAGTAGTTCATCCTTGGACTACGGATCCATGTAGTAGCTAGATGGCTGGTTTCTCCTCCTTTGT
This sequence comes from Avena eriantha, assembly GCA_910589775.1. Taxonomy (NCBI): domain Eukaryota; kingdom Viridiplantae; phylum Streptophyta; class Magnoliopsida; order Poales; family Poaceae; genus Avena; species Avena eriantha. Next base: position 241,194,732 of record OU342746.1, read on the forward strand.
GCTTTCATGTTTAGATCTTGTGAGCTCCGTTCATGATCAAGATCATCTATTTGTAATTCATACATGTTGTGTTTGCGGGGATCCGATGGATATTGAGATGCTATTTCATATTGATTATTGATTCTATCATGTCTTTGTTATTTGAGATCTTGCATGCTTTCCGTTGTTAGTAGTTTTCTTGGCCAAGTAGATGCTAGCAACTCCAAGAGTTAGTATTTATGCTCGATAGTGGGTTCATGCCTCTAGTAATCTGGGGAAGTGACAGAAATCTCTAAGGTACTAGATGTGCTGTTGCTACTAGGGAGAAAACAACGATCTTTTGTTCATAGAACAATTGTATTGTTTACTTTACACGCATTTCGTAAAGCAATAATCTGTTGCTTGCAACTTAATACTGGATGGGGTTCGGATGATAACCTGAAGGTGGATTATTAGTCATAGATGCAGTTGGATGGCGGTCTATGTATTATGTTGTAATGCCCAATCAAGTCTCAAAGGAGTCAAGATGATTAGTATATGGATGTATTGCTTTCTCGGTGTTTGTCGATTGCCCCGCTGTAATTTGTTCACCCAGCATGTTATCTATCTAAGGAGAGCCACCTCTAGTGAACTATGGATCCTGGTCCTTGTCTTTTACATACAATCTACAACTGTTTACTGCTTTGTGTTTACTTTCTGCAAACTTTTACTTCTTTCCATTCGATACGTTTAATCCTTTGTTTTCCGCAAAACACGGTGAGATTGACAACCTCATCGCAAGTTGGGGACAAAGTTCTGTGGTTGTGTTGTGCAGGTCTCCACGTTGCTACTAGCACCGGTAGTGCGCCCTGCGAAAGCTCAGCTAGTAACACTTTTGGGGTGTTTCCTTGCTCCTACTGGTTCGATTAAACCTTGGTTTCATAACTGAGGGAAACTTGCTACTGTGCTCATCATACCTTCCTCTTGGGGTTCCCAACGAGCTCTACATCAACACCACACACCAAGCACTTTTCTGGGCGCCGTGTATTGAGCCATCAACCTGCAGTGATGCCACTCCAGCATGTGGTGTCCAACCATGTCCAGTGATGCATCATAGTGGTTTATGAGTCATTGCATGTGTGTTCTTTTCATAAACCACATGGATCCACCAGTGTCATTGAATGTGTGTTCTTTTTCTAAACCACTTATGGATCCACGAGTGTCATTGGATGTGTGTTCTTCTCCTAAACCAGCACTAGAGTCATGCATGTGTGTTCTTTTCCTAAACCACATATGGATCCACCAGAGTCATTGCATGTGTGATCTTTTCATAAACAATAGTTAGATTCATTGCATGTGTGTTCTTTTCGTAAACCACATGGATCCACCAGAGTCATTGCATGTGTGTTTTTTCATAAACCACATGGATTCACCAGTGTCATTGCATGTGTGTTCTTTTTATAAACCACAACTAGAGTATTAAATGTGTGTTCTTTTCATAAACCACAACTAGAGTCATTTCATATGTGTTCTTTTCATAAACCACATGGATCCACTAGAATCATTTGCATGTGTGTTCTTTTCATAAACCTCATCTGGAGTCATTGCATGTGTGTGTGTATCAGTGTGCATCATTGTGGTTTTAGGAAAAGAACACATGTAGTGATGCCACTCCAGCATGTGGTGTCCAACCATGTCCAGGAACCCTGGAAGCATGATGGGATTCAACTGCAGCATGCATTCTACCACCAGCTTGAAAGATGTTGCATCACCACACCCCATTGGACGTGTGTGTATCAGTGTGCATCATTGTGGTTTTGGAAAGGAACATATGCAGTGATGCCACCACAACATGTGTGTTCTTTTCAAAAACCACATGGATCCACTAGAGTTCACTGCATGTGTGTTCTTTTCATAAACCACATGGATCCACTAGAGTTCATTGCATGTGTGTTTTTGTCATAAATCACATGGATCCACCAATGTCATTGCATGTGTGTTCTTTTCATAAACCACATGGATCCACTAGAGTTCATTGCATGTGTGTTCTTGTCCTAAACCACCACTAGAGTCATTGCATGTGTGTTCTTTTCATAAACCACATGGATCCACCAGTGTCATTGTATGTGTGTTATTTTCATAAACTACATATGGATCCACTTGTGTCATTACATGTGTGTTCTTCTCCTAAACCACCACTAGAGTCACTACATGTGTGTTCATTTCATAAACCACATGGATCCACTAGTGTCATTGCATGTGTGTTCTTTTCATAAACCACAACTAGAGTCATTGCATGTGTGTTCTTTTCATAAACCACATGGATCCACCAGTGTCATTCCATGCGTGTTCTTTTCATAAACCACATCTAGAGTTATTGCATGTGTGTTCTTTTCGTAAACCACATGGATCCACATGTGACATTGCATGTATGTTCTTTTCATAAACCACAACTAGTCATTGCATGTGTGTTCTTTTCATAAGCCACATGGATCCACCTCTATCATTGCATGTGTGTTCTTTTCATAAACCACAGCTAGAGCCATTGCATGCGTGTTCTTTTCATAAACCACAACTAGAATCATTGCATGTGTGTTCTTTACATAAACCACATGGATCCACTAGAGTCATTGCATGTGTGTTCTTTTCATAAACCACATGGATCCACCAGAGTCATTACATGTGTGTTCTTTTCATAAACCGCAACTAGAGTCATTGCATGTGTGTTCTCTTCATAAACCACAACTAGAGTTCATTGCATGTGTGTTGTTGTCATAAACCACATGGATCCACTAGAGTTCATTGAATGTGTGTTCTTTTCATAAACCACATCTAGAGTCATTACATTTGTGTGTGTATCAGTGTGCATCATTGTGGTTTTAGGAAAAGAACACATGCATTGATGCACCTCCAGCATGTGGTGTCCAACCATGTCCAGAAACCCTGGCAGCATGCTAGGATTCAATTGCAACATGCATTCTACCACCAGCTTCAAAGATGATGCATCACCACACCCCATTGGATGTGTGTGTATCAGTGTGCATCATTGTGGTTTTGGAAAAGAATATATGCAGTGATACCACCACAGCATGTGTGTTCTTTTCATAACCACATGGATCCACTAGAGTTCATTGCATGTGTGTTCTTTTCGTAAACCACATGGATCCACTAGAGTTCATTGCATGTGTGTTCTTTTCATAAACCACATGGATCCACTAGAGTCATTGCATGTGTGTTCTTTTCATAAACCGCATGGATCCACCAGTGTCATTGAATGTGTATTCTTTTTATAAACCACATATGGATCCACCAGTGTCATTGCACGTGTGTTCTTCTACTAAACCAGCACTAGAGTCATGCATGTGTGTGTTGGGTTCGTAGCATATAAAACAAATTTTTCCTATGATGGGAACTATTATACGCCAAGATCTATCTACTAGATACAAGAAACAGGTGGATATACATCCATAGAGAACATACCCTCGAAGATCAACAAATTTCTGTTAACGAGATGGAACTCGTGGATTATGTAGTCGAACGCTTGTCGATCTCAAGATCGTGTGGAAGTCCGAGCGCCGCAAATCAGCAGCGCATCCGTCCTCGCACACACGTTCATGCCACCGAACAACCTCCACCTCCTCGCTCCAGCGATGCAGCGGAAGCAACAACTCCTTCTAGACGAAATGCCACTGGGAACATGTATGTCGCTAATCCGAGATCATGGGGAAATAATATTAGATGGGGAGAGAGATCCTTCACGAGGAGGTGTGAGTGAGAAGGAGTGAGAGGGGGGCCTTTTATAGGAGGAGGGGGTACCCCTCCCCATGGGCGGCACCCCATGGGGGGTGACCCCTCACCTCCCCATTCATGTGGTGGTAACCCCCTCCACATAAATTTGCCCCTTCACATTCTCTATTAAAGTCTCCACTTTAAATGCATTGAATTTCTCCAAATATAATGCTGTCCCATTTAATAAAACTCTTATTAATTTTATTTATAATTTTGTTAATTACTTTAATTAACAAACATTCACATAAAACCCCCTACAACATTTCAATAATACACGCAAAACCAATTGCAGCAATTTCACCCGAAACAATTTCAGTGTCTATTGAAATAATTCCAGCGCTTTGCAATTCATTTGTCTGAAACATATTTGCTCCAAATGGTGTTGGTATCCCTTAAGTGTGTCACCCTACAGTTTGCGAATAATGCATACATGATCAAGACCCCTCTCAGATCAATAATCAGAAGCGGGACCTAGAGATCCATACTGACTCCCACACATTCAATGATGACTTTTGTGATCGTGAGAACCTTTAATGCTAGTAACTAAACCCCTTTGTATTGTGATATATTACATGTACGAGATTCGATCATTAGTATCTCCATACCTAGTTTGATCTCGTTGCTGACATGCACTCTTTTCTTGTTCCCGTGATATAACATTCTAGTGATCACATCACTTGCCTGCAAGCTATCTTAATGTGATATCACCGAGAGGGCCCAGAGTATATCTATCCATCATTGGGATTGACAAAATTCCACTCTTGATCCATGAGCCTCAACATAACACCTTCGGAATACCCGAACCCATCTTTATAGTCACCCTGTTACGGTGTGACGTTTGATGTTATCAAAGTATTCTTCTAGTGTTAGCAATTAACATGATCTCATGGTCTAAGGATAAATATTACTTCATATGATGCTATAGCAATATAAACATAATTACTTCGATCGTAATGATATATACTTTGGATGAATGTTCATCATATCATTTCACAAATGTTGTGACCTTGTTATTAACAACATCCAATGTCTATGATCAGGAAACATTGATCATCTTGTTAATCAACGAGCTAGTTTATATGAGAGGCATTACTAGGAACCTTGTATTTTTTATTAAACACACATGTACTAACTTTTCCAATTAATACAATTATAGCATGTAAAATAAAGTTTTATCATAAACATGGAATAAGATAATAACAACTTTATTATTGCCTCTCGGGCATATTCCCTTCAGTCTCCCACTTGCAGTAGAGTCAATAATCTAGTTTGTAAACTTGCGCATTCAACACTTATAGCTTTCTGGTGTTGTATATACACGTTTGCTAGTGGTAAATATAATCTCCAGATCTGACACTTTCAGGTCTGTGTGTATTTGCATGTCTTTGCGTCTCTACGCATCACTCATTCTCAAATGAGATGGCATTGTATAAATTTGGTCCTTTGGTGAGACCTTTAGTTTGTTTGGGTTAAAATATGTTGATATTATTGTCATGCAATATATCTTCATAGTACTAGCCCACTTTGAACCACACCTAGTTTGATAACAAACTACTTAACACAAATGCCCTCCTTTGCTGCTACTATAGCAGTCATATACTTAGCCTTTTGTTGTAGTATCCATCACAATGTCTCAACTCTGGAACTTATCCAAATCCATCATGGAACCTCCTTTCCATTACATTGTGCCACTCATAGTCTAAATTGAGATAAACTTAACTTGTATCTTGTGACAAATTAGTATTAATGTAACTCTTACAATGACCTATGTGTAACTATTTGTGACCTATACATAATATATCCTTAGTTCTACCAAAGCTCATAAGAATATCCTTACTATTGTCCAATGATCATCTTATGAGTCATTCTGGTATATGCTCATAAAATTTAGTGCATAGGACATATCTGGATATGTACATATCATGGTATACTTTATTGATCAAAATATTCATGTGATTTCACTCACCAAGTGTCGATACACTTGAATCTTGATTCAACCCTTTCTGTTCGGTAAGAACCTTTCTTGTCGTTTCCATATTGAACCCATTCAATATCTCAATTATGTACGTTTGGCATAACCATATTAGCGCCACAATATATCCATATAGAAATTGATGCCTAATATTCCGATTTTGCCCAAGCCTTTCATCAAAATCTAATTTTAATGAAATTCTTATCATGTGTCAATAAAAGATACATCATTTCTAATCAACAGCATGTACTCTACATAATGTATTATAAATATGTCTCAACGCTCCCACTTAATTTCTTGCAAATGCAAGCATCTTCATCATCTCCGATGAATTTAAACTCTTTTAACAATTTCATCATGGTGATGATTCCAACTCTGCTATGCTTACTTCAACCATTGAAGTTTGCACGCCGTTTTAGCATACTTTGATTTAACAAAACCCTTCGGACTGTTTCATGTACACGTCCTAGGTAACCATTCTATTAGAAAAATATTGTTTTGTTTGTTCAACTACCATATACCGTATTATATGTAGTGGTTGCTACATTAATTCGTCAAGACTAAACATCGCTATGAAAGATCAAATCTTTTCATAGTTAACTCCTTGAACATTGTCGTAAACTCCTTTTTGACATGTCGAATATTTCATAGATGTCAAATATCCATGTATATTTCTTTATAGATCCAAATACGGCTGATAGGCTTCATGCCTTTCTGGAGGGTCTTTCAAGTTCAAAACTTGATTTCTCGTATATGGAAGCTATCGCGGATTTTATGACTTTTAGTCATTTTATGGAGTCAGGGCCCATCATCGCTTCTTTGCATGCAGTCGGTTCATTATTGTCAAAACAATAACGACTTCTGTTTCAAATCTTACTAGTTGATTCTTACCGACCCCCACGGTTCAATAGGAACTCTAATCTCCAAGATCACGACCTTTGTAATCACGGGAGCCATGAGCATTTTAGCCGCCTCCGGGACACTTTCTGGCGCTGCGCTACTTAGCACATGTTGCTTAGGTTCATCAACCTAATCAAAGTTCTATAGTCCTCCCACTTAACTTTTGTGAAAAAATTCTTCTTTAAGAAACTTCACGTTCCAAGCGACAAACTCTTTTGTCTTCGGTGTTATGGAGGAATATCCAAAAAATTCTTTGGGATAACCTACAAAGACGTGCTTATCCGACTTTGGTTGTAAAAATTTTACTTATGCATAGCATACCAAAATTTAAGAAAAGACAACTCGGGTTTTATCCCAAACCATACCCATATGGTGTCATTTCAACAGATCACGATGGTGCTCTTTTCAGTGTAAAAGCGGTAGTCTCTAAAGCTTTAATCCTTAAAACATAGTGGCAGTTTTATAAATGACACCTTTGATCTTACCATGTCATACAAGGCTTGATTTCATCTCTCGAATATGCCATACTCCTATGGTTTTATCGGGAAATAAAAATCCATGGAACTATTCCTCAAATCTTAGGTGTTTTTGCTAAACTTGTAACTAAAATATCTCCCTTTATGATCCAATCATAAACTCTTTATTTTCTTGTTACAATGATTTTCTACTTCATCTCGAAATACTTTGAACAATTTTCAAATGTTTCATACTTCTCCCTTATTAAGTAAATATACATATATATACACTCAAATTTCTGGATAAAGTATATGAAGTTGAATGATCCACCGCACACGGCTACACATAATGGACTATATACATCAACATGTACAATATCCAATAAGTTAGTCGTCCATTCTTCTTTGGCCTATGAACAGAGTTTTAATTATATCCAGGAAAGTATCACATGCATCATTTGATCAAAATCAAAGAATCCAAAATTTCCATCAACATGGAGTTTCTTCATGTTTTCTTTCCAATATAATTTAAACGGCGATGTCACTTCATAAGTGATCTTTCAATCGTTTGTCTTGCGACATTTTAGCAATAGTTTTATGAACGTGATTTCTCCAACTAGACTTGTAGAAGTTCATCCATCTTCTATGGAATACGGTAATTATTTGAACAACCATTATTCGCATAATATCGGAACAAAATAACAACTATTTAAACAAATCTTGAAGGCAAGTTTTTGATGTCAATGAGAAACACAATAATACTTTATTTGTTTTTGATGAACACTATCACATATTCTTTTGCTAGTTACTTAGGCCATTGCAGTTCATGAATTATGTTGTCCTGTATGACACTTCATACCAACCAATTCGGTATCCAATATCCAAGAACCACATTGTTTAACAAGCAAAGAATACAACCATAACATGTATATCATCTATATACCTAAGCTGGACATTTCTAGTCTTTTCTTTTCTACCAAATATTTTATAGATTCTCTTTCAGCAACTCCTTTTCTTTTAAAAGAATCTATCAACATCAATAGTGGTGTCATCCACATGACACATAGTACAAAACGTGTATAGTCAAATACTAATACCTTTGGACTTGCACTTTGAAGTGGATCACCATCATCAAATGTTTGGCATTCTTTCAAAAATCCATTCTTTAGTTATCTTTTAGTGTAGTAAACATTTTACCTACATCTTCTATTCATCCTTATCATGACAACTTTCATGATCAAGCTAGTATAACCTATAAGGACGAATCACGAGTATAATGTTAGTCTTCGAAACCTTTTGGGAGATCTAGATGCCTAGCATCTCCATCCTTCACAAATTCTCATACAATATGAGAACATGTATATTGCTAAATTATACTCTATCATATTGCAACCAAAAACATTGTTTCAGATATCACAATATATTCCAGACATGATGGTTTTTGAAACAATTCTTTCAGCTCCTAGATAACCTCGATATTAAAACAACTTTTGAATATCAAGCATCATGGAGGCAAGCATGATACTTAGATACTAACACTGGAATTGTTACTCTTGATTCAATACTATTTATTGAATTTCACGTAGTAAGTGAGGTTTTGCTGAAAGTTTGCAATAGTACTTTAAACTTTAGATTAACACTCATAACAATATGATACCAGTTCGTAAAGTAAATATCCAGAATTCTATAGTTCTATTATCTCAATTATAACTAAGTATAAGGTAGTAAATGGATGCCAATGACTACAACAAACTATGCAAATTCACATTGATTCAGTTTATGATAAAATTGAGTTCAACTCTAATCATATTACTATATGAACTCCACTCAAAAACAACACCCCTCGTGTCTTTTTGGTGATTATATGAACCAAATCCACTACACCAAGTCCGATCATCATGTGAGTCGGTGTAGCTTCAAAGAGGGCATCTATATGGGCATCATATCAACTATATGACTCATGCTTAACTTTTTGGTCCGTGTTCCGAGGCCATTTCTATACATGCTAGGCTCGCCAAGTAAGAACCTTAGTACTCACGTGTGTAAAACTGTCTTACACCCGTTATGCAAATGTGGATTCAAGTACACCCGATCATCACGTGATGTCTTGAAGCGACGAAACATAAAATGGTGTGTACTTAAGGAAGAACTCATTTTTATCTTGATATCTATATGAGGGATCATCTTATAATGCTACTAAAACGCCAAACAAGCAATATAAGATGCAAACAAAACATCATATGCATAAAGTGAAATGATATGGTTCTTGCACTTGATCATTATCATGTGCATCGTGGTATGATCTTTATCATTCCTTTATGTGTAAGGCCAAGGTCTATGGAACTTACACGATGGGCACGCGATAATTTCCACAAGTATCAATTATACTTTAAATTATAACATTACCATATCATGACATTAGCCCAGCAACAATCTAAACTAGATGCTTCTAATTTATCAATTGCAAGTTTTACGTGGCTAAGGGCTTTCGAAGATAGAACCGTTCTTACCTACGAACATGGAACCACAGCGATGATAACCAAATTATTAGCAACTCATTGTAAATCAGATATTGACTATAGTAGGAGAGACAGACACCCGTTAGCCACTTATGCAAAACTAGTTGCATGTCAATCGTAGAACAAGTCTCATGTGCGAGGACATGTAAAGTTAGTCCGGGCCGCTTTATCCCACTATGCCACCAATATCCAAAATACATAGAAGATGCAACAACATGATCATCACCGCCCACATACTCTTATGTGTTAACCCGTGCAAAGCACCTATGCATAGATTAGGCTCTGATACCACTGTTGGGTTTGTAGCATAGAAAACAAATATTTTCCTATGATGGGAACTATTATACGCCAAGATCTATCTACTAGCTACAAGAAACAGGTGGATATACATCCATAAAGAACATACCCTCGAAGACCAACAACGCTTTGTTAACGAGATGGAACTCGTGGATGATGTAGTCGAACGCTTGCCGATCTCAAGATCGTGTGGAAGTCCTAGCACCACAAATCAGCAGCGCATCCGTCCTCATACACACATTCATGCCACCGAACAACCTCCACCTCCTCGCTCTAGTGATGCAGCGGAAGCAGTAACTCCTTCCAGATGAAATGCCACTCGGAACATGTATCTCGCTAATCCGAGACCATGGGGGAATAATACTAGAGGGGGAGAGAGATCCTTCACGAGGAGGTGTGAGTGAGAAGGAGTGAGACGGGGCCTTTTATAGGAGGAGGGCGTACCCCTACCCATGGGTGGCACCCCATGGGGGGTGACCCCTCACCTCCCCATTCATGTGGTGGTAACCCCCTCCACATAAATTTGCCCCTTCACATTCTCTATTAAAGTCTCCACTTTAAATGCATTGAATTTCTCCAAATATAATGCTCTCCCATTTAATAAAACTCTTTTCCTAATTTTATTCAGAATTTTGTTAATTACTTTAATTAACAAACATTCACATAAAACCCCCTGCAACATTTCAACAATAGACGCAGAACCAATTTCAGCAATTTCACCCGAACAATTTTAGTGTCTAATGAAATAATTCCAGCGTTTTGCAATTCATTTGTATGAAACATATTTGCTCCAAATGGTGTTGGTATCCCTTAAGTGTGTCACCCTATGGTTCAAGAATAATGCAAACATGATCAAGACCCCTCTCAGATCAATAATCAGAAGTGGGACCTGGAGATCCATACTGACTCCCACATATTCAACGATGACTTATGTGATCGTGAGAACCTTCAACGCTAGTAACTAAACCCCTTTGTCTCGCGATATATTACATGTCCGAGATTCGATCATCAGTATCTCTATACCTAGTTTGATCTCGTTGCCGACATGCACTCTTTACTCGTTCCCGTGATATAACATTCTAGTGATCACATCACTTGCCTACAAGCTATCTTAATGTGATATCACCGAGAGGGCCCAGAGTATTTCTATCTGTCATCGGGATTGAAAAATTCCAATCTTGATCCATGAGCCAACATAACACCTTCGGAATACCCGAACCCATCTTTATAGTCACCATGTTACGGTGTGATGTTTGATGTTATCAAAGTATTCTTCCGGTGTTAACAATTAACATGATCTCATGCTCTAAGGATAAAGATTACTTCGTATGATGCTATAGCAATATAAACATAATGAATTTGATCGTAATGTTATACTTCGGATGAATGTTCATCACATCATTTCACAAATGCTATGACCTCATTATTAACAACATCCAATGTCTATGATCAGGAAACCTTGATCATCTTGTTTATCAACGAGCTAGTTTATATGAGAGGCATTACTAGGAACCTTGTATTTTTTTATTAAACACACATGTACTAACGTTTCTAATTAATACAATTATAGCATGTAAAATAAACTTTTATCATAAACATGGAATAAGATAATAACAACTTTATTATCGCCTCTCCGGCATATTCCCTTCAATGTGTTCTTTTCCTAAACCACATATGGATCCACGAGAGTCATTGCATGTGTGTTCTTTTCATAAACCACAACTAGAGTCATTGCATGTGTGTTCTTTTCATAAACCACATGGATCCACCAGTGTCATTGTATGTGTGTTCTTTTCATAAACCACAACTAGAGTCATTGCATGTGTGTTCTTTTCATAAACCACATGGATCCACCTATGTCATTGCATGTGTGTTCTTTTCATAAACGACATGGATCCACCTGTGCCATTGCATGTGTGTTCTTTTTCATAAACCACAACTAGAGTCATTAAATGTGTGTTTGTTTCATAAACCACAACTAGAGTCATTGCATGTGTGTTCTTTTGATAAACCACATGGATCCACTAGAGTCATTTGCATGTGTGTTCTTTTCATAAACCACATGGATCCACCCGGGCCATTTGCATGTGTGTTCTTTTTATAAACCACATGGATCCTAACCTTAGGAGAGCCCTACCCTTAACCCCCAATGGTGGCCGTTAGACCGAGTCTTATAGAAGGCACACCCTAACACACTTGTTCTGCATGAAGGTTGTTACATACCATTCGATCGGGGCGCTTGGACGATTGGGATGGTTCTTCGTAAGAGCGATGCGCGAGTAGGTTGTTCTGCGACATGATTGACCACGCTTATTGGCCGCTTGCTCTGGATAAACTGGCAACACCGCATGCTCCCCTTTTGCGAGTGTCACGAGTTTCGTGGGCCACCTGCTAGTGTCACGTCCCCTTTACTTCTCTTCCTTCCCATACTTCTATTCCTACCCCTCGAAGCTACTTCCCCACTTCTCTCCCATCCTTCCATAGCCACAAGCCGACGGCGCCTCCAGCCATCTCTCCTGCAGCCACCCTAGTCCCCCACCCCCTCTCGCCATGGGTTCAAGGGGGGCGGAGAGGAAACGCGTCGTGACGACAGGGACGGTGATTTCGATGTGAGTCGTCTCATCTCTAACATCTGTGACATTTATCTATTTTGAGCTAGATCTACTCTATTTACTCATGCACGTATGATGTGTTAGGCCAACCAAATGATGTACGACTCTGACTATCACGGTTTAGCGGAGGAAGACAGTCCTCCGCTATGTAAACATGGATATGTGCCCACTAAATTTATAGCGTTCGAAGGATGAAACGCAGGCATGAGGTTTTTAGGGTGTCAAGGACATCGTGCAATGTTGCAACGCAGAAGTTACGGTGGTGTCAAATGGGTAGATCCAGAGTAGACCAAATCGATGCAGAAAATGCTGGACAAACTATGGGATATGACTGTTGAGTTGAAAGAATCCATAGTCAGCTCACTTCTTGAGAGTGCTGAGATGAAGTTATTTGACCATGTTGACACAACCAAGCTTAACCGAGATCTCAGGAGGGTATAAGACAAGGTTAGCAAAGTCCAGAAAGAGGGGGACGTGGCGTCGGCCTTGAAGGCTAAAGCAGAGCAAGAACTGACTCAAGCAAGGAACGAACTTCACCAGGCCAAAGTCTTGTAGTTCACAACTACGAGTATTGATAAGTGCATGAGTATAAATGGAGAGGAACAATTGAAGCTATACAAGGAAGATGCTAAAAGGACGAAGCAAACGATTCGATCCTTGCTCTCGCAGGAAAATGCGCATCGGGCTAAGATTAGGAAGATCAAGGAGATGTGTGATAACTAGTTCTATTTAGCTTGAGCTCCGTACTTTTTAAAGTTGGAATAGTAGTACTTGTTGACCTAGTGGTCTCGGAGTCCTGGGAGAAAAAATTGGCCGTCCGTTAATCTGTCTTAGCCCTCCATTACTTCCTTTTGTCTAATGATGGTGGTGTTCTGACATTGGTGGTTTGTTTAAACGTAATCTACGTGAATTGTGCCGCATGCAAATGGCACAACCACAATTTATAAAGTGGAAGCACGTACACCCTATTACTGGAGATCCAGGAGCTTCGCCAGATGCAGGGAATACAGGAGCTGGGAGGTGGTGAGATAGACGGGCTCAAGATTAGGCCAGAAAGTGGTACCAGTTTACTCATTATCTGGGCATTATCGGTTGCTATTGATGTTTATGTTGTCATGTCATTGTGCAACACCTTAAATAAATTGCTGTTTCATGGAGTGTAGCAGCTTAAATAATTTATTTCTATGCCACTACCATTCCATCGAATTTGGAGACCTCCTGCCCCTCAGCAATTGTAGAACCGGTGCTGCGTGTTTTCATATAGTAGTGGCAGAATCACAATTTTGGATTCAACTACTAACTTGGGTGTTTCCAAACCCTAAGTCGCGGTACATTTTACTCCGAGAACGTAGGTAGATTGTTTTGCCCGACAAGTTCCACGCACAGAGCTCCATAATTTAACCGAATTACATATATAGGTTCAAGTTCAACACATTATCATGCATCTTCATTGCCAGCATCCTACTTCCCCCGCTTGGGTGCCAAGCCTTCACGTCCACTGGCTTCTTCATTTCCTACCTTCTTCCTCTTCCTCGGTGCCAATTTACTTAGCTTCACGTACTCTGCATCGCCGGGACAATCAGCACCTGAATCGTGTTCAGCATCATGACTTCACTCGTTTTTATTTTCTTCCAGCAGCAAAATGACTAACCTGGGAGTCATGTATCTAACCTTGCGGCGCTTCCTGTCAAATAATCAGGACAAACATGCGAACCCCAAGAGACTTTTGCTTACTAGGAGCTAATTGGGTTCGAGCGACCACCCTATCCAAGAATAGAAGGGCGACTCCTAGTTGCAATAGCTTCCACATCCAGTACATCACAATTCAGCTCAAGCATGCAAGCCGAAGCATATCTTTTTATCAACCCAATTAGCTGACTGTCACACGTTAGAGAAACCACGATGCCCCGTTCATCCATGAAGTTGAATGATGACCCACAAGTATAGGGGGTGTATCATAGTATTTTCGATAAGTAAGAGTGTCGAACCCAACGAGGAGCAGAAGGTGCTAGCTAGTGGTATGGATCAGGAATTCTCTGCAAATACTTAGCAAACGGATTTTTAGGGGTTTTTGATAAAGCAAGTAAACAAAGTAGGAGTAAATAAAAGACAGTAGGAATAAATGCAGCAAGTGGCCCAATCCTTTATACAACAAAGGACAAGCCGGTTGTATTTCTTAAGATGACCAAACGTTCTCGAGGACACATGGGAAGACTGTCAAGTGCTTTCGCTTCATATAGTCGATTAATCTTCTTTAGCTTGCTAAGTGTTGTGTGGGTGAACCTGTGCTAATGTACCGCCCCATCCAAGACTAATACATACTTGTGATTATACCCCTTGCAAACATCCGTAAGTACAAGAAAGTAATTAAGGTAGAAACCTAACCACAACTTTAAACTCTAAGACCCTTACGTCCCTTGCGCAATGGTTTCCTAACGGGGGTTCAGGTTTCTGTCACTCCGGCAACCCCTACGATTAGTAGTCAAATACACAATGCATTCCCCTAGGCCCATATAGGTGAAGTGTCATGTAGTCGACGTTCACATGACACCACTAGAAGAAGTACACCACAACTTAAATAACAATCTATTGAATCTTTCTCAACACAACTCCACTACTAACAACAAGACTTCTCCCATGTCCTCAAGAACAAAACGAACTACTCACAAGACATCATATGGATCATGATCAGAGATGGAATAATGATGTATAACAATCTGAACATAGACAATAATTCAATGGTTCACTCAATAGCATCAACTACAAAGAGTAATCAACACCGGGAAAGTTTCCCCTATGAACTATAGCAAGATTCAACGCAATTGTTACAACAATATGGAGATGGTGATGAGGGTGCTGATGGTGGTGATGATGATGATGATCCTGATGAAGTCCAGCTTGATGGTGGTGTTGATGGCGATGATCTCCCCTCTCCGGAGAGATCTTCCTCTCTTGGTGTTTTCCGCCCCGCAGAGGCGGCGAAATCTTTCTGTGGTCGCCCCCCGAGTCTTAGGGTTTCGGGAGGATAATATACGCCAGAGGGGAGAGGCTGGAGTGGGCCAGGGCGGCCACACAACCTCCAGGCGCAGCCTAGGCCTGCCCGCGCCATGGGCTGGTGTGGGCCCCCTGTGGCCCACCTCCACTCCATCTTCTGGCATCCTTAGTCTTCTGGAAAAATAGGATTTTCCGTATATTTTCCCGGATTTTCTGATCTTCGCGAATTTTGCCTCCAAACAGCACCTTTTCCATCAGAATCCTGACTGCAGCGGTCCATGCTCCAAAAGTCATCAACCATGCAAAAATAGATGAAATAACATAAGTATCACCTCTCAATACGAAATATATCAATGAATAATAGTGAATTAAGACATAGAATAGTGATGCAAAATGGACGTATCATTGAACTTTGAAGTCTGCTTCGGCCCTATTTCAGCATGATTATGTAGAGCAGCAACCATACCAGGGATTGAGCAGATCTGTGCGTGCGCTTCTTCCATTGTGATACAATGGTGTCCATACCACTTGCCATTCACCCTTGCTGATTTAGAGTCGTAGCTGAAGAGGGCTATCGTAAGCAGGTAAGGGTGGTCCGCGGAGATCCCACTTGACAGAAAACTGTGGACAAAATATGTTTGTCAGCGTTGGGCTAGTAAACAATTTTAGGTTCAGTAGCCAGCTAGCAGTTATAGTTAGTCCGAATAGCAAAGAGAAGGATAGCTCCCCGCATGTAGCCAAAACTTCTTCTTCCTTGGTAGTAGGATCTTCCATCCTCCAAGCTGCTCAGCTCGTCGGCGGCAGAGGTGGGCTAGAGCCTCGTAACGGCGGCTACGACATGCAACATTGAAGCTCGGGATCAGCGAATGGGCGCAGCAACTGGGCGCAGGAAGTCAAATGTCCAAAGGGATCGTAAACATTG
Source organism: Avena eriantha (assembly GCA_910589775.1). Classification (NCBI taxonomy): domain Eukaryota; kingdom Viridiplantae; phylum Streptophyta; class Magnoliopsida; order Poales; family Poaceae; genus Avena; species Avena eriantha. The sequence continues at coordinate 241,211,150 of OU342746.1, forward strand.
ATACATTGCAAATGTATCTATAATTTCTGATGCTCCATGCTTGGTTTTATCCACTTTCTTGTGTTTTGTCCACACTTTGGAGTACTTTCATATGATTTCTTGGACTAACCTATTAATAAGAGCCACAGTGCCAGCTGCCTGTTTTTTGCTGTTTTTGGTTCAAGGAAAGTCAGAAAATGAATATTCTCGGAATTGGACGGGACAAAAGCCAAAGTGCCTATTTTTCCAGAAGACTCCAGGAGCCAGAATACGAGACGGAGGAGGGCCAGGGGCTGGCCACACCCCCCCCCCCCCCCAGGCGCGGGCTGGGCCTGGCCGCACCAGGGCCTGGTGTGGTGGCCCCAGGCACCCCTTCGGTCTCCCTCTTCGCCTATAAGAAGCCTTCTGACCTAAAAACTCTGAGGGGGGGTCGATGTTTTTCCACAAAAAGTTCCGCTGCACCGCCGCCACTGAAGGGGAGATTCGGGGGACAGAAAGTCTCTGTTCCGGCACCCTGCTGGGACGGGGAAGTGCCCCCGGAGCCATCTCCAACGATCTCCACCATCATCTTCATCGACCATCCATGTTTCCCCCATCTATGAGTGAGTAATCCCCCGCTGTAGGCTATGGTGATGGTAGGGATTGGATGAGATTGTTCATGTAATGGCATCAGATTGTTAGGGCATGGTGCCTAGTATCTTTTATTAGTGCTTTATGACTTTGTTGCGACTTGTTGTGCTTAATTCTTGTCACTAGGGCCCGAGTGCCATGATTTCAGATCTGAACTTATTATTGATTCATTATGATAGTATTGTTCTTGGTCTTATCTACAAGTTGTATACACACGTCGCTGTCCGGAACCTATGGCCCCGAAGTGATAGAAATCGGGATAACCGGAAGGGAAAGGCTTTGATGTGAGGATCACATGTGTTCACGGAGTGTTAATGCTTTGCTCCGGTGCTCTATTAGAAGGAGCACCTTAATTGCCAGTAGTTCCCTAGAGGTCCTGCTGCAAATGGGCTGGCGGGACAAAAGATGTTGTGCAAGTTCTCATTGCGAGCACGTATGACTATATATGGAACACATGCCTAGGATTGTCTAGTACTTGGATACTTTATCTTATTTATCTGCAATTTCCCTATGTTCTGATTGCTATGTGAATTGTCTTATCCATGCAACGCCCGTCCATACATCCCTATGCCTACCGCACTCGAATCCCACTGTTTACTGCTTTTATTACTATTGTCTTTGCTTTACTACTCCTGTTACTTTACTATTCCTACTACAAAACTGTTGCTACTGATAAACTGCTATGAGCAAGATTGTTTCCAGGTGCAGCTGAATTGACAACTCAGTTGTTAAGGCTTATAAATATTCTTTGGCTCCCCTTGTGTTGAATCAATAAATTGGGTTTCACTTCCCTCGAAAATACTACGATACACCCCCTATACTTGTGGATCATCAAGACTATTTTCTGGCGCCGTTGCCGGGGAGCATAGCTTTATTTATCAAGTTCACTTGGATTCACTATTGTTCAAGCTAAGTTTATATTTCTCCTTGTTTGCTTGTTTCTTTATCAAAAATACAAAAAAATTACTTCCTACTATAGTTGTTATTTTCGTTGGTCTGTTATTGTCTTGCTTTGTCATGCTTGTTGTCAATGGTTGGTTTCTTTGAAACCGAAGCTTATTGGCAAGGTGGGTTCACGGAAGATCAAAAATATTATTATAAGGAACACCGCTTGTCACAAAAAGGGAAACACTTATGGGAACAAATTGATAGATTGTATACCACTGCTAGAAACGTGTGCTCTACTTATAATGTTACTTATTGTTTTGATGAGTCTTGTTGTAGAAAGAGGTATAAACACCTCCCTTTTCAATGTGAGTATAGTGATAATGATACCATATCTTCCTAGGTAAAGGAATTTATGACTTTGATGATGCGGAACAAATTGAAGAATTTATTGCTTGGAAGGGTGCTTTTGAACTTGCTAGTTTGCTTGAAAATATTGATGATTCACCTTATAAGCTTGAGGTTTATGGTATACTTAAATTTTGCTTTGATAATTACAAGGATGAAAATAGCTATATCCTTGAATATTTTAATAGATGCTTTCCACAAATGGAAGAGACTAATGCCTTGCAGGACCCTATGGAAGAGACTAATGCCTTGCAGGCTCCTATAGAAGAAGAAATTGATGAACCTGAAATCTCATTAGATGAAAAATAGGAGGAGAGTGATGAACAAAAGGAGGAAGAATGGATTAGCTACCCATGCCTACCTTCTAATGAGAGTAACTCTTTATCCCTTACATTATTTGATTGTCCTCCATGCTTACTAAAGGAGGATGAATGTTATGTTCCCGAGGTTTCTTTTTAAGATGTTTATGGTAAAGCTCTAGTGCTTGTAGATCATGAAAAGCATGCTTTATGTGATAGTTATATTTTTGAGTTTCTTCATGAAGCTACTGAAAATTATTATGAGAGAGGAAAATGTGGTTGTAGAAGTTTTCATGGTATTGAAACACCTCACTATGTGCTGAAAGTTTTGAAGTTACTCTAGTTTTATCTTCCTATGCCTGACACTTTGTTCTTTGTGAATTTATTTGCATACATGATTCCTATGCATAGGAAGTGGGTTAGACTTAAATGTGTTTTGAATTTGCTTCTTGATGCTCTCTTTTACTTCAACTCATATTTCTTATGAGAGCATCCTCTCAAACTTTTATGCCTGAAGATGATAATATGTCTATTATTCGTGGGAGACCTTTTTCTTAATACTGCAGGAGCTGTTATTAATTGTAATCAAGGGAAGGTGACCTTCAATGTCAATGACAAGGAACATACTATCTATTTAACCAAGAAGATTGATAGGACTTATGGTTTTGAATTCAATTCAACATGTTGAGGGCATTCAAGTTGGAGAAATATATTGTCCCATACCAAGAAAAAAACTTGAAACTATTATGATTGGGACCATTGCTATCAAGGTTGAGTTAACACAATCATTAGTGGAATACAAAGTTTTGTCTCATATGGAATTGTTTTGGTAACAAGACCTGATCAACCTTGTTAACAAAAGGATTTCATTGAACAAAACAATGTTTTCACCATGATTATCTCCGCTTACTTCTATTCTATCCATTTTTAGTTTTTGCTTATGCCTAACTTAAAGGCGTTAAAGAAAAGTACTTATTGGGAGATAACCCAAAAATTTGAGATGAGTCTTGGAAGTTATTACCTCATTAATAAACTCTCCTTATCCTTTTTATTTGCTTTTTGTGCCAAGAGTAACCTCTAATGAGAGTGAAGTAATGATTGGGAAAGTTGTTGTCCCGAAACAGAATTTTGTGCTTCACCATAAAATTCGTGAGAGCGCTCTGTATGTAGGATCGAGCGGTAATTTTTTGAGCTTCTGACCTAGTTTGTTATCTAACTTTCGTTAGTTCAACACTTTTTGATTTGAGCAACAGAAGGTCTTCGAAAAAATTCGTATTTACCTGTTAGTCTATTTTGACAGATTTCTACCATTTTCTGCATTTGCTTCTTGTTGGTTCCTTTTTTAGTTCTTTTGGGGAATTGAGCTTTTTGAGGGAAGTGCTACAGTAGCTAGTATTCTAATGGAAGTTTATTGGTGTTAGAGCTGAACCTTAAGACTTATTTATCTTGAGTGCACTAATGTTGCTAATAAAGATTGTGTGAAGTTTTGTATGAAGGAAAATTTTCAGGTGTATGGAAGGAATGAGTAATGAGATGAAGGATGGACTAAAGCTCAAGCTTGGGGATGCCACGCGTGTCACCCCAAGAAATATCCAAGAAGTACAAGCGTCAAAGCTTGGGGATGCCCAAGGCATCCCCTTCTTCATCAATAAAAATCTCAGGTTTCTTTCAAACACTTCATTTTTATTGTTTCATGTACAGTTGTGTTGTTCTTGGAGCGTCTTCTTTTTCGTTTTCGTTTTGGTGTTTAGTTTGCGTGGTTTGCTTAGTTTGCTGAATAAATTGGTTGGACCTCCCCTTTCATACTTTGGTGTTCAAATAGTCAGGTTTGGTTTGGAAAAGAGTAGGAAGCTTAAGTGGTAAAGATAGCTTGTTTTTTACGGTGGCCTATGCTCTGTCGTGCCATGCTTGATATTGTTTTGGCTTTATGCTTAGTATTCTTTGATGTAGCATGACTTGTTATAAACAATTGAGATTGCTTAATGTGCCTTGGATGAATCATGCGTTGTTTTAGCATATTAAAGCATAGTATAGTGGTATTCTCCTTTGATGTTTTATTTGGGTTGACTTGGCACATGCTCACACCATGTTATGACTATCCAAATTCACCATAAGCCTTTATGATCCTTTAGTTTTCAACTTGTAGTATCACTTTATGCTTTGATCAATGATGTTTTGTCGCTCTGCATGATTATGGCCATTATTGCTCTCTCATTTGTCGCTCCCTTACTATTGCTAGCCTTCACTTCCACTGAGTGTTTTACTCATGTTTACAACTCCCTAAACCAAATATTGCCAAAGTGTCCATCATACCTACCTATTAGCATCATTTGCTACTTCCGTGCTTATTCAATATGCCTTGTTTTCTTCCGAATAAAATGTTTGCTTGTTATAAGAAAGTTTGTTAGTAAAGCTCTCACGAACTTGATGGCACACTTTATTTTCTTGCACTTAATAAACCTGAACCATTGCGTCCTTCTTTGTTGCGTATATGCTTGCGTTTTATAAGTTGAAGTTAGCAGAACCATGTTTCATGGGGAACGTTTTCAACACTTCGATTGGTACTTAGTACCTCGTTGATATCATGTTCTTTTACTTATGGATCCCGGCGGTGTGAAATAAAAGTGGAACTTGTAAGATCATGGAGTTTGTATGTATGTTAGAGAAACGCCTGGGCCGCTAGCCTAAGCCATGCCTAATCATGGTGGAAACTTGTAGCATCACCATAATGAGCACTCTATGAAGCATCCTCAATAAAAACCTATGCAAATAGCAAATAAAAAGATCGCTGAGATGCTCATTGTCTGCTTGCCTTGTCATTTTGATTATGGGATAGCTCATGTGTCATGTGCAAGGGGTACCCTGTTGGCGGTTCTCTATGATACGTATATACTTACAATGACAAGAGCTTACTCGTGACTGAAGTTGAGTAGCATGAGGATCGGTCTTTGTAAGTAAGGGGCATGAGACTTCGATTTATAACTTTTCAAGCATATCCTCTTAGTTGTGTCACTTTAACCTTAACCATTTAAAGATGCTTATGATAGGGGCAATGAGAGCTCAAAGCTAATGAGTACCATACTTTCACCATTTGGAAGCCTTTCAAACTTTTCAAAACCTGTTCATTTCCTTGTTGAATCTCCACACATTCTATGAGCACTTTCTTGAGAGCATAGTGGCCATTCTTAGTTCTATGTGCATTGTCCCAAGACTTGTTGATTGATGCATACCTTGATATTACTTGTTTTAAACTATTTGTATCTAGTCACTCTTGTAAACTTTGAAGGTGTCTTATGCATTTATGTTTGCTACTCTATGAGGGACAAGCTGAATGCCACTATGCTATGTTTTCTTTATGTGAAACAAACAAACGTCTTGCAAGGCATTGTTATTCATGAATCTTTTGTTTGTGCCTTTTCATGTTGCATCATAGTCTCATTGTCTTATTGCTAGAACTTTGTCTTTCATGTTATGACTGAAGAACTATGATCCCAGCTTTGAATGTTTTACAAATATTTTGATCAAGTCTTTGATGGTGCAGGTCACCTCAAAAATTATTGTTTCTTTTTATCACTTACCTACTCGAGGACGAGCAGGAGTTAAGCTTGGGGATGTTGATACATTGCAAATGTATCTATAATTTTTGATGCTCCATGCTTGGTTTTATCCACTTTCTTGTGTTTTGTCCACACTTTGGAGTACTTTTCATATGATTTCTTGGACTAACCTATTAACAAGAGCCACAGTGCCAGCTGCCTGTTTTCTGCTGCTTTTGGTTCTAGGAAAGTCAGAAAATGAATATTCTCGGAATTGGACGGGACAATAGCCAAAGTGCCTATTTTTTCAGAAGACTCAAGGAGCCAGAATACGAGACGGAGGAGGGCCAGGGGCTGGCCACACGCCCCAGGCGCGGGCTGGGCCTGGCCGCGCCAGGGCCTGGTGTGATGGCCCAGGCACCCCCTCGGTATCCCTCTTCGCCTATAAGAAGCCTTCTAACCTAAAAACTCCGGGGGGTTCGACGTTTTTCCACGAAAAGTTCTGTTGCGCCACCGCCACCGAAGGGGAGATTCGGGGGACAGAAAGTCTCTATTTCGGCACCTTGCCGGGATGGGGAAGTGCCCCCGGATCCATCTCCATCGATCTCCACCATCATCTTCATCGGCCATCCATGTTTCCCCCATCTATGAGTGAGTAATCCCTCGATGTAGGCTATGGGGATGGTAGGGATTGGATGAGATCGTTCATGTAATGGCATCAGATTGTTAGGGCATGGTGCCTAGTATCTTTTATTAGTGCTTTATGACTTTGTTGCGACTTGTTGTGCTTAATGCTTGTCATTAGGGCCCGAGTGCCATGATTTCAGATCTGAACTTATTATTGATTCATTATGATAGTATTGTTCTTGGTCTTATCTACAAGTTGTATACACACGTCGCTGTCTGGAACCTATGGCCCCGAAGTGACAGAAATCGGGATAACCGGAAGGGAAAGGCTTTGATGTGAGGATCACATGTGTACGGAGTGTTAATGCTTTGCTAAGGTGCTCTATTAAAAGGAGCACCTTAATTGCCAGTAGTTCCCTAGAGGCCCCGCTGCAAATGGGCTGGCAGGACAAAAGATGCTGTGGAAGTTCTCATTGCGAGCACGTATGACTATATATGGAACACATGCCTAGGATTTTCTAGTACTTGGATACTTTATCTTATTTATCTGCAATTGCCCTATGTTCTGATTGCTATGTGAATTGTCTTATCCATGCAACGCTCGTCCATCCATCCCTATGCCTACCGCACTCGAATCCCACTGTTTACTGCTTTTTGTTACTACTGTTTTTGCTTTACTACTGCTGTTACTTTACTATTCCTACTACAAAACTGTTGCTACTCATAAACTGCTGTGAGCAAGATTGTTTCCAGGTGCAGCTGAATGGACAACTCAGTTGTTAAGGCTTATAAATATTCTTTGGCTCCCCTTGTGTCGAATCAATAAATTGGGTTTCACTTCCCTCGAAAATACTGCGATACACCCCCTATACTTGTGGGTCATCAAACATCAAGATAAGAGCAATGTGCAAAACAAGGAACATAATAAACATGATTGAATAAATCATCATATGAATGAATGAAACACATCAACTCAAAATACTTGCTGAGATAGAAGGGAATAGGTTTACTGACTCAACTACAAAGTAAAAGAAGGGCCCTTCAAAGAGGGAAGGAGGGATTGCAAGTCTCATAAAGACCTCCCAAAAATTATGATACTTACTAAAATTCAGCTCCCATTGCCCCTATCATAGGCATCTTTAGGTGATTAAGGTTAAAGTGATCAAAAATGAGGATATGCATTGACAAGTTGTAAGTTGAGAATCTCATGTCCCTTGAATACGAGGGGCGCTCCTCATGCTACTCAAGTTTAGTCACCGGTAAGTTCTTGTCATCGTAAGCATATGTGTATCATAGAGAACCGCCAACGGGGTACCCCTTGCCCGATGATACGGAAAAATCCCCATATCAAAATGACAAGGCAAGCAGACAACAAGTATCTCAGCAATCTTCTTATTTACCATGGGAATATGGTGCTTTTTTCTCTCTTTCCTCTTTTCATAATATCTCTTTTTTCTTTTTCTCTTTTTTCTCAGTATCAGACTCTTTTTTTATAAGAAGAATGCTTCATAGATACTCGTTATGGTTACGCTGCAGGTTTCCACCATGTCAGCATGCATTAGACCAGCGGCCCAGGCGTTTCTCTAAAACACATGCATAACTCCATGGACTTACAAGATCCCCTTTCATTTCACACCGACGACATCCATAGACAAAAGAACATGATATCAACTTGGTACAAAGTACCAGTGCAATGTTGAAAGCGTTCCCCATGACAGCATGGTTCTGCTAATTCACAACTTACAAAGCGCAAGCATATACGTAACATAGGTGAGAATAATGGTTCAAGTTTATTAAATGCAAGAAAGTAAAGTGTGCCATCAAGTTCGTGAGAGCTTTAATCACTAATTTTCACATAACAAGTTTAATTTGGGAGGTAGATAAAACAAGAATTTACTTGGAATAGCAATAATGCTACTAGGTAGGTATGGTGGACACAAATGGCGAAGGTTTTGGTTTAAGGAAGTGGATGCACGAGAAGAATATCCTCTCAGTACAGGTTTTTGGCTAGCAAGGTTGGGTAGCAAGTATAAGAGTTGAAGGAAACAAACAAACATACAAGTGATAAAGACAAACATGCAATCTTCCTTGGAAGCACAAAAGATCTTAACTAGAGAATACTAGACTTATGAGCAAATCAAGAAAGAAAGATGATGAAATTATTTTTCTTTAGAGTACTCTATCTTTTTTCATTCAACTCTCAAAAATAGTGTTGCTACTAACCGAGCCAGGTTTGCCAAAACCAACTAAATTAACTCAATGATCCCAAAGTGATACCAATACTAACAACAAGATCAATCATATAAACACGAATTGAAAACTAATATAAGCTATGCAAAAGAGTGAATGATAGAACTTCTCATTAATATTCCATAACGGAAACTCACACCAAGGGATATATATCTAACGAGAGAGGGGACACTTCCATAATGCAAACCATACTACATAATAACTCCTCTATTCATGATGACTCTACTAAAAGGTAAAAAGATAGAAGATAGTGATGTGATACCGCGGCACTCCCCCAAGCTTGGAACAAACCAAGGGGATGCCAAACCTGATGACGAATTACTCCTTAGGTGGTGGTGGTATCCTCTCGATGAGCTCTCTGATAAGTTTCCCCAAGTCCTCAATCTCAAAGGTGAGATTACGAATAAGCTGCGAGTTTTTCTCAATGCGGCTCATGATCATGTCGGGTTGAGAATTCCAGCTCTTGCTATTCTTTCCGCACTCTTCCTCCTTGAAGTCTTCTTTTCCTGCATGGCTAGAACGAGCCAAATCCCAATTGGAGGGTAATTTATCCTTGGGCATATTCTGGTATTGATGCTCATGGATAAGGGTATGGAAAGGATTCCCGGTCCGTGGAGGAAGTGACCGTGGAGCCAAACTGTGACGAGGAGCTTTCCCCCCAGTCTGCATCCGTGCCGTCCTTCTAACCTTGGAAGGTTTCACCATACCAATGCTTGCAATGGTAGTGCCGGTGTGCGGACGTTGGCCTTGCTCCTCTTCACCTTCACTCTTGATCGCCTTCTCCTTCCCGGGGTCTTGGAGGTCTTCCTCCATAGGCTCATTCCCTTTATCCTTGGCGGACACCATTGTGCTTCAAAGCTTCAAGAATAGTTCCTGGCAGAAACAGATCGAAACAAAAGCACGACGAAAACACGATATACAAACCTCGAGAGATCCGGGGGATTATATATTACGAAGTTTCATAACAAGAGGAAAGTACTGGGAGAAGACGGGTCGGAGGCGGAGTCCGGAGTGGCCACACCACCTGGTGGCACGGCCAGGGGTGGGCCCGCGCCATGGGGTGGTGTGAGCCACCCTGGCTCTGGTTCCGTCCCTTTTTCGCTTCATAGCTTTCCTTATTGACTGAAAACTGCAAAAATATAGTTGGATTGTATTTTCGCAGAACTTTTCTTACCAGAACTGTTACCTAGTTGAACACGGACTCTGCAGGTCTCTGAATTTGGTATTTAGTGGATTCTTCCGGAGTCACCACTTGAATCATCAATATCTTCATCTTCATGCCCTTATTACTTGAGTCATAAAACCTTTCTCTTCCTTATTACACCATTATCTCCACTTCCTGGAAATTTCTTTCACACAAAATTTCACACAGTTCTCATTAGCAACATTAGTATAAGTGAAGTGATAAAACCTTTTGAGTCCAACTTCAACTGAAAACCATAAAAACATAAGCTACTGTAGCAACTCCTTCCGAAAACCCAAAAATAATTCAAAAAGGAAATCGAATAAAGAAGCAAATGCAAGATTGGCAAAATATGTCAGAACAGACTAGCAGGTAAAGATTATTTTTTTCTAAAATCTTATGTTGCTCAAATAAAAACGTGAAAAACTAACTAAAGTTAAATAACAACCTGGGGAAGAAGCACAAAAAATTACAGCTCAATCCGACATACAGAGATCTCCCACGAATTTTTGCGGTGAAGCACAAAAATCTGTTTCGGGACAGCAGCAACTTCCCCAAATATTACTTCTCTCTCATTAGAGGTTGATCTTGACACAAAAACCAAAGTAATAACTTCCAAGACTCAAAGAAACAAAAACAAACTAAAAGCAAAAACAAATTGGGTTGTCTCCCATAAAGCTCTTTCTTTATAGCCATTAAGATGGGCATGATAATTTTGAAGAAGCTCTCATAGGGATATGAATTGAAGTGAAAGGGAGCATTAAGAAGCAAAAACACACACACATTTAAGTCTAACCCACTTCCTATGCAACAGAATTTTGTAAACAAACAACTTGCATAAGAAGGCAAAAGAAGCGCAATATAAAGACTTTCAGCATAAAACGGGGAAACTTGATAAAACGGGGAAACTTGATATTATTGAGATGCATAAGAACACTTTTCCCTCTCTCATAGTAATTTTCAGTATCATGCATAAACTTAACAATAGAGCTATCACAAGGACCATCATAGCAATGATCACTTATTCTACCAGAAAACACGGGAATACTAGCTCTCATAACACTACTTTGTGAAACAATATTAGAGGTATCCTTACAAAGGATAGGGTGTCCCTCTTTTTCATATTTAGTGACAAAGTCTTTCACATTTTCTATTATAGGTTCATCAACTATTTGTTTATCAGGTTCAATAGCTTTACTCATACTTTCATTAACCATACTAGCTATCATAGAATGTTTCTTTACCTTAACTGGAAAAGACATTTTCTCAATATAAGGTTCGGGTAAAACATGATTAGCAGTATAAACTTCAGTATTTCTTGCAGGAACACTCTTAGCAACATCTTTATAAGGTTCATGATACTTATTCCACTTCTTTTTAGGTACTTCAATGTAGGAAGCAAAAGCCTTAAAATAAGAAGCAATAGCTTGAGAGTCTAGACCATAAGCACTTTTAATATTTTGAAAGTCATCAGTTCCCATAAAAGATTCAATGCATTCATAATCATAATTTATACCTAACTTTCTACCTTTGTCATTCTCCCAAGCTTCAGCATTGTCTTGAATACGGTCTAGAAGATCCCATTTAGCTTCTTCTTCCATGCGAATGAATGATCCAACGCAAGAAGCATCCAATAAATCTTTATCATGTAGAGGGAGCCTTGCATAAAAGTTGTTGATAATAATATTGTTGGGGAGCTCATGAATGGGACATTTGAGCATTAGTAACTTCAATCTCCCCCAAGCTTGAGCTGTACTCTCTCCATCAAGAGGACGAAAGTTGTATATTTGATTCCGATCTTTATGAATATCACTAGGAGGATAACACTTTGAATAAAAGAGAGGCACTATTTCCTCCCATTCTAGAGCTTGACCATTCTTCAGCAGCTTATACCATTCCTCAGCTCTTCCTTTCAGTGATAATGAGAATAACTTCTTCTTGACTTGATCTGTAGTAATACCTGCACACTTGAACAACCCGCATAATTCGTGTATAAAGAGTAAATAATCACCGGGATGGACAGTTCCATCCCCAACATAGTAGTTATCCATAACACGATCAATAATTCTGGTAGGTATTTTGAAAACATCACTATCAGTAGGTGGTGGCTTATCTACTACCTTAGCAGTGGTAGTAGCATTACCAAATAAGAAACTCAGCGAATTATCCATAACGAAAATAAAGCAACTAGTAGAAGTAAACAATACTAACAGTAGAAGTTTCCTTTACCAGTTCCACTCTCCAATAGCGCTTCACTCCCCGGCAACGGCGCCAGAAAATAGTCTTGATGACCCACAAGTATAGGGGGTGTATCGCAGTATTTTCGATAAGTAAGAGTGTCGAACCCAACGAGGAGCAGAAGGTGCTAGCTAGTGGTATGGATCAGGAATTCTCTACAAATACTTAGCAAACGGATTTTTAGGGGTTTTTGATATAGCAAGTAAACAAAGTACGAGTAAATAAAATAAAGTAGGAATAAATGCAGCAAGTGGCCCAATCCTTTATGCAGCAAAGGACAAGCCAGGTGTATTACTTAAGATGACCAAACATTCTCGAGGACACATGGGAAGATTGTCAAGTGCTTTCGCTTCATATAGTTGATTAATCTTGTTTAGCTTGCTAAGTGTTGTGTGGGTGAACCTGTGCTAATGTACCGCCCCATCCAAGACTAATAGATACTTGTGATTATACCCCTTGCAAACATCCGTAAGTACAAGAAAGTAATTAAGGTAGAAACCTAACCACAACTTTAAACTCTAAGACCCTTACGTCCCTTGCGCAATGGTTTCTTAACGAGGGTTCAGGTTTCTGTCACTCTGACAACCCCTACGATTAGTAGCCAAATGCACAATGCATTCCCCTAGGCCCATATAGGTGAAGTGTCATGTAGTCTACATTCACATGACACCACTAGAAGAAGTACACCACAACTTAAATAACAATCTATTGAATCTTTCTCAAGACAACTCCACTACTAACAACAAGACTTCTCCCATGTCCTCAAGAACAAAACAAACTACTCACAAGACATCATATGGATCATGATCAGAGATGGAATAATGATGTATAACAATCTGAACATAGACAATAATTCAATGGTTCACTCAATAGCATCAACTACAAAGAGTAATCAACACCGGGAAAGTTTCCCCTATGAACTATAGCAAGATTCAACGCAATTGTTACAGTAATATGGAGATGGTGATGAGGGTGCTGATGGTGATGATGGTGGTGATGATGATGATGATCCCGATGAAGTCCAGCTTGATGGTGGTGTTGATGGCGACGATCTCCCCTCTCCGGGAAGGAATTCCCACGGCAGAAATTTTTCTGCCGAAGAGATCTTTCTCTCTTGGTGTTTTCCGCCCCGTAGAGGCGGCGGAATCTTTCTGTGGTCGCCCCCCGAGTCTTAGGGTTTCAGGAGGATAATATAGGCCAGAGGGGAGAGGCTGGAGTGGGCCAAGGCGGCCACACCACCTCCAAGCGTGGCCTAGGCCTGCCCGCGCCATGGGGTGGTGTGGGCCCCTGTGGCCCACCTCCACTCCATCTTCTGGCATCCTTAGTCTTCTGGAAAAATAGGATTTTCCATATATTTTCCCGGATTTTCTGATCTTCGCGAATTTTGCCTCCAAATAGCACCTTTTCCATCAGAATCCTGACTGCAGTGGTCCATGCTCCAAAAGTCATCAACCATGCAAAAATAGATGAAATAACATAAGTATCACCTCTCAATACGAAATATATCAATGAATAATAGTGAATTAAGACATAGAATAGTGATGCAAAATGGACGTATCATTGAACTTTGTAGTCTGCTTCGGCCCGATATCAGCATGATTACGCAGAGCAGCAACCATACCAGGGATTGAGCAGATCTGCGCGTGCGCTTCTTCCATCGTGATACAATGGTGTCCATACCACTTGCCATTCACCCTTGCTGATTTAGAGTCGTAGCTGAAGAGGGCTATCGTAACCAGGTAAGGGTGGTCCGTGGAGATCCCACTTGACAGAAAACTGTGCACAAAATATGTTTGTCAGCGTTGGGCTAGCAAACAATTTTAGGTTCAGTAGCCAGCTAGCAGTTATAGTTAGTCCGAATAGCAAAGAGAAGGATAGCTCCCTGGATGTAGCCAAAACTTCTTCTTCCTTGGTAGTAGGATCTTCCATCCTCCGAGCTGCTCAGCTCGTCGGTGGCGGAGGCGGGCTAGAGCCTCGTAACGGCGGCTACGACATGCAACATTGAAGCTCGGGATCAGCGAATGGGCGCAGGAAGTCAAATGTCCAAAGGGATCGTTATGCTTGGAGGGTGGATTTCGACGTCGCCGGTGCTAGGGGAAAGGAGGGAATGGATTTGTGAAATTGTTCAACGCACCAAGCCACTTAGTTCCTCGATCTGCCTATGTTGGAGATATGCCTAAGAGGCAATAATAAAAGTGGTTATTATTATATCTTTGTGTTTATGATGAATGTTTACATCCCATGCTATAATTGTATTATTAGGAAACACTGATACATGTGTGTTTTGTAAATATAAGAGAGTCCCTAGTAAGCCTCTTGTTGAACTAGCTTGTTGATTAATTGATGATCATGGTTTCCTGATCATGGACATTAGGATGTGATTAATAACAAGGTTATATCATTAGGAGAATGATGTGATGGACACACACCCATAGTAAGCGTAGCATAAGATCAAGTCATTATGTTCGTATTGCTATAAGCTTTTAAATGCATAGTAACCTAATCCTTCGACCATGAGGTTGTGTTAATCACCATCACCGGATGGGTACTTTGATGACATCAAACACCGCTTCGTAACTGGGTGGTCATAAAGGTGTCATTGGGTATTCTGAAAGTATGTGTTGAAGCGCATGGACCAAGATTGGGATTTGTCCATCCATATGACGGATAGATATGCTCTAGGCCCTCTTGGTGGAATGTCATCTAGTTAGCTTGCAAGCATGTGACTGGGTCACAAGGGATGACATATCACGGAACGAGTAAAGAGTACTTATCAGTAACGAGGTAGAACTAGGTATGGAGATACCGACGATCAAACCTCGGATAAGTATAGTATCGCGTGAGAAAGGGAATTGGTTTCGTATGTAAATGGTTCATTCGATCACGAAGTCATCGTTGAGTATGTGGGAGCCATTATGGATCTCCAGGTCCCGCTGATGGTTATTGATAGGAGATGTGTCTCTGTCATGTCTACATATTCACGAACCGTAGGGTGACACACTTAAGGGTCGAAGTTGTTTTAAGTAGATATGGAATGTGCGTTGGAGACCGAATGATGTTCGGAGTCTCGGATTGGATCCAGGACATCACGAGGAGATCCGAAATTGTCCGGAGAATAAGATTCATATATTGGGGATCATTTTCTGAGTTAGGAAATGTTCCGGAGTATTTGTATTAGGATTCTAGAAGGTTTCGGAATGTTCCGGAAGGTTCTGGAAGATTTCTTGGAGTTTGCTTGAAAACCAAGAAAGGGATCAAGGAGTCCTGGTGGGGCAAGACAAGGAGTCGTGGGGGAGGAGGACTCCTCCCCCCCTCCCCAATCCACCGGCCATAGGAGGGAGGGGAGTCCTACTAGGACTCCCCCTCCCATGGCGCCTCCCCCTTTAAATAGAGGGGTGGGGGCGCCACCTCCAAGCCCTCCTCCACAACTCCAAATCTCCGCCGCCTCTCTCCTCCTCCTTTCTTCTGCACAGGCATAGGCGAAGCCCTGCAGAATTCTCTACTCCACCACCACCACCACGCCGTCGTGCTGCTGGGATTCCGTGGAGAAGATCTACTACCTCCGCTGCTCGCTGGAACGAGGAGAGGAAGGTCCGATTTGACTCCGCACGTGTGACCGACTCCGGAAGCGCTGCCGGAACCATCGGAAGGATCGTCCACACGATCTTGAGATCGGCAAGTGATCGACTACATCAACCACGAGATCTAATCTCGTAACGCTTTCGGATCTACGAGGGTTAGTACATATCTATCTTGTTGCACATGTCTAATAGATTAGATCTTGGCTTTTATCTAGATTAGATCTGGGTTTTTGTTCGTTCTTGCGGTAGAAATTTTTTGTTTTCCATGCTACGAACCCATCAATGGTATCAGAGCCAGGTTTATGCGTAGATCTGTTGCACGAGTAGAACACAATGGTGTTGTGGGCGTTGGTGCTCGTTCTTTTGCTTTGTGTACTCTGCATCTTGCGGCATGGTGGGATGAAGCGGCTCGGGCTAACCTTACATGTCATCGCACATGAGACTTGCTCCACACTTGACGTGTAACTTGCTTTGCACAAGTGGCTTTGCGGGTGTCTGTCTCTCCCCCCATAGTATAGATCCAACTTACACTTCGCACTCGATAGCACTTGTATCAACGTTGTGGTTCAGTTTCGTAGGTAAGATCCGTTATTGTTCGAAATCCCCAAGCCACGTAAAACATGCAAAGATAATTAGAGGCGTCTAACTTGTTTTTGCAGGGGTTTTGTGATGTGATATGGCCATCATGTGATTGTGATTATATTTGATGTATGCAATGATCCTTGTTGTAATATGGCAACCGGCAGGAGCCTAATGGTTGTCTTTAATTCTGTTAAGACCTGCGTGTCTATTCATCTTGTAATAGCTTTATTCCAAGTAGTTGTAATAGTTGCTAGTGATGATGGACAACCATGAAGCGGCGCCACTGACCTTGACGCAATGCTGGTGATGATGGAGATCATGTTCGTGCTTTGGAGATGGAGATCAAAGGCGCAAGAAGAAAGGGCCATATCATATCACACTAATTATGAATTGCCTGTGATGTTAATCCTTTATGCATCTTGTATTGCTTAGATCGTGACGGTAGCATTATAAGATGATCCCTCTCACTAAATATCAAGTAATAAAGTGTTCACCCTTAGTTGGCACCGTTGCTAAGACTCGTCGTTTCGAAGCATCTCGTGATGATCGGATGTGATAGATTCTACGTGTGCATACAACGGGTGCAAGCCAGATTTGCACATGCGGAAACTAAGGTTATCTTGACGAGCCTAGCATGTACAGACATGGTCTCGGAACACGGAATACCGAAAGGTAGAGCATGGGTCATATAAATGATATGATGAACATGAAGATTGTTCGTCGATGAAACTACATCTTCTCTCGTGAAGATCGGACTTGGTGTAGTGGACTTGGTTCGTGTAATCACTAAGACAATGTGAGGGATGTTGTTTTGAGTGGGAGTTCACCTAGTTAACTTAAGTATTAAATTTGAACTCAATTCATCATAAACTTAGTCTAAACTACTTGCAAAATTTGTTGTAGATTATGGCGACCCCCTCCATCAATTTCAATGCGTTCCTAGAGAAAGAAAAGCTTAAGAACAATGGAAGCAATTTCACGGACTGGTTCCGTGGACTGAAGATCGTCCTCAGGGCTGGTCAGTTGACCTATGTGCTCGAAGCACCACTGGGTGACCCACCTACAGATGATGCCACCGATGACGTAAAGAATGTTTACGCCACTCGGAAAAATCATTACTCCACAGTTCAGTGTGCCATCCTGTACGGTTTAGAAGCGGAGCTCCAAAAGCGTTTTGAGCACCATGACCCGTTCGAGATCATTAAGGAGCTCAGGCTAATTTTTGAGACTCGCGCGGCCATGGAGAGCTATGAGGCCTCCGAAAAGTTCTTTAACTGTAAGATGGAAGAGGAAAGCTCCGTTAGCGAGCACGTGCTCACCATGTCTGGGTACGCAAACAAGCTCCAAGAGTTGGGAATATCGATTCCTAATGAGTTGGGGATTCACCGTCTCCTCCAATCACTGCCACCAAGTTAGAAGAACTTTGTGATGAACTACAATATGCACTGCATGAACAAGACGTTGCCTGAACTATCGTCCATGCTAAAAACTGCTGAAGTGGAGATCAAGAAGGAGAACCAAGTGTTGATGGTCAGTAAGACCACCAATTTCAAGAGACAGGGCAAGCCTAAGAACAAGGGCAACTTCAAGAAGGACGGCAAGAAAGCTGCCGCACCTGCAAAGAAGCCCAAGGCTGGTCCCAAGCCTGAAACTAAGTGCTTCTACTACAAAGGGTGCTGGTCACTGGAAGCGTAACTGCCCCAAATACCTGGCGGATCTGAAGAACGGCAACATCAAGAAGAAAGGTATATTTGATATATATGTTATTGATGTGTATCTTACTAGTAATCGTAGTAGTGCTTGGGTATTTGATACTGGTTCGGTTGCTCATATTTGTAACTCGAAACAGGAGCTGCGGAATAAACGAAGACTAGCGAGAGACGAGGTGACGATGCGCGTTGGAAATGGCTCCAAGGTTGATGTGATCGTCGTCGGCACGCTCCCTCTACATCTACCTTCGGGATTAGTTTTAAATTTAAATAATTGTTATTTGGTGCCTGCGTTAAGCATGAACATTATATCTGGATCTTGTTTACTGCGAGACGGTTACTCTTTCAAGTCTGAGAATAAAGGTTGTTCGATTTATATGAGTAATATCTTTTATGGTAATGCACCTGAGATGAATGGTTTATTCTTATTGAATCTCGATAGTAGTGATATACATGTTCACAACATAGATGCTAAACGAATAAAATTGAATGATAATTCTACATACATGTGGCACTGTCGTCTTGGTCACATTGGAGTGAAGCGTATGAAGAAACTCCATTCAGATGAACTTCTTGAATCACTTGATTTTGAATCACTTGAAGATGCGAAGCATGTCTAATGGGAAAAATGACTAAGACTCCATTCTCTGGAATAATGGAGCGAGCTACAGACTTATTGGAAATAATACATACCGATGTGTGCGGTCCAATGAGTGTAGCATCGCGTGGTGGATATCGTTATGTTCTCACTTTCACGGATGACGTAAGTAGATATGGGTATGTCTACTTTATGAAACATAAGTTCGAAACTTTCGAGAAGTTTAAGGAATTTCAAAGTGAAGTGGAAAATCATCGTAACAAGAAGATTAAGTTTCTGCGTTCTGACCGCGGAGGTGAATATCTGAGTTATGAGTTTGGCATGCATTTAAAGAAATGTGGAATACTTTCGCAGTGGACACCGCCGGGAACACCACAGCGTAATGGTGTGTCCGAACGTCGTAATCGAACTCTCTTAGATATGGTTCGGTCTATGATGTCTCTTACAGATTTACCGCTATCGTTTTGGGGCTATGCATTAGAGACAGCCGCATTCACTTTAAATAGGGCACCATCTAAATCCGTTGAAACGACACCGTACGAATTGTGGTTTGGTAAGAAACCTAAGTTGTCGTTCCTTAAAGTTTGGGGTTGCGAAGCATATGTAAAGAAGTTACAACCTGATAAGCTAGAACCCAAAGCGGAGAAATGCGTCTTCATAGGATACCCTAAAGAAACAATTGGGTATACCTTCTATCATAGATCCGAAGGCAAAGTTTTCGTTGCCAAGAATGGATCCTTTCTTGAGAAGGAGTTTCTCTCGAAGGAAGTGACTAGAAGGAAAGTAGAACTCGATGAGGTTATTGAACCTTCTCTCGGATTTGAGAGTAGCGCAGCACCGGAAGATGTTTTTGTGCCGCCTACACCAATTGGAGAGGAAGCTAATGATAATGATCATGAAACTTCAAACGAAGTTACTGCTGAACCTCGCAGGTCAACGAGGGTTCGTACCACTCCTGATTGGTATGACTCTGCCTTGAACGTCATGTTGGTGGACAACGCTGATGACCCTGCGACATATGAAGAAGCTATGGTGAGCCCAGATTCTGACAAATGGCTAGAAGCCATGAAATCCGAAATGGGATCCATGTACGAAAACCAAGTATGGACTTTGGTGGACTTACCGGATGGCCGTAAGGCTGTCGAGAACAAATGGATTTTCAAGAGAAAAATAGATGCTGATGGTAATATTACCATCTATAAAGCTCGACTTGTCGCGAAAGGGTTCCGACAAATTCAAGGAGTTGACTATGATGAGATATTCTCACCAGTAGCGAAGCTAAAGTCTGTGAGGATTTTGTTAGCAATTGCTGCACATTTCGATTATGAGATTTGGCAGATGGATGTCAAAACGGCGTTCCTTAATGGTGACATTGAGGAAGAGTTGTATATGGTACAACCCAAGGGTTTTGTCGATCCTAAAGATGCTGACAAGGTATGCAAACTTCAGCGCTCCATTTATGGACTGAAGCAAGCATCCCGGAGTTGGAATCAACGTTTTGATAAAGTAATCAAAAACTTTGGATTTATACAAACTTATGGAGAAGCTTGTATTTACAAGAAAGTGAGTGGGAGCTCTGTAGCATTCCTAGTACTATATGTAGATGACATATTGTTGATTGGGAATGATATAGAACTTCTTAGTAGCGACAAAACCTATTTGAATAATAGTTTTTTCAATGAAGGATCTTGGCGAAGTGGCATATATTCTAGGCATCAAGATTTATATAGATAGATCAAGACGCCTAATAGCGCTTTCACAAAGTACATACTTAGACAAAGTTCTAAAGAAGTTTAGAATGGAAGAGAGCAAGAAAGGGTTCGTGCCCATGTTGTCAGGTAAGACCTTGAGTAAGACTCAAAGTCCAGCTACGGGAGAAGATAGAGAGAAAAATGAATAAAATTCCCTATGCATCGGCCATAGGTTCTATCATGTATGCCATGTTGTGTACAAGACCGGATATAGCACATGCTATTAGTTTGACTAGCAGATATCAAAGTGATCCTGGAATGGAGCACTTGACAGCGGTCAAGAATATCCTAAAGTACCTAAATAGGACTAAGGATATGGTTCTTTCTTATGGAGGTGATGAACAGCTTGTTGTAAACGGTTACACCGATGCTAGTTGGAACACCGATCCGGATGACTCGAAGTCATAGTCAGGATACGTATTTATTTTGAACGGTGCTGCAATGAGCTGGAGGAGTACAAAGCAAAGCGTTGTGGCGAAATCTTCAACTGAATCAGAATACATAGCTGCTTCGGAGGCTGCATAAGAAGCCGTATGGATGAAGGAATTCATTACTGAACTTGGAGTGGTTCCTAGTGTGTTGGACCCGATGGCCATCTACTATGACAACACAGGTGCCATAGCTAATGCACAGGAGCCAAGGTCACATAGCAAGCTGAAGCACATCAAGCTACGTTTCCACGCTATTCGCGAGTATGTCCGAGATGGTGACATACAGATTTGCAAAGTACACACTGATCTGAATGTGGCAGATCCGTTGACTAAACCTCTCCCTAGGGCAAAGCATGACCAACACTAGAATGCCATGGGTGTTAGGTATATTACCATGTAATCTGGATTATTGACTCTAGTGCAAGTGGGAGACTGTTGGAGATATGCCCAAGAGGCAATAATAAAAGTGGTTATTATTATATCTTTGTGTTTATGATGAATGTTTACATCCCATGCTATAATTGTATTATTAGGAAACACTGATACATGTGTGTTTTGTAAACATAAGAGAGTCCCTAGTAAGCCTCTTGTTGAACTAGCTTGTTGATTAATTGATGATCATGGTTTCCTGATCATGGACATTAGGATGTGATTAATAACAAGGTTATATCATTAGGAGAATGATGTGATGGACACACACCCATAGTAAGCATAGCATAAGATCAAGTCATTAAGTTCGTATTGCTATAAGCTTTTAAATGCATAGTAACCTAATCCTTCGACCATGAGGTTCTGTTAATCACCATCACCGGATGGGTACTTTGATGACATCAAACTCCGCTTCGTAACTGGGTGGTCATAAAGGTGTCATTGGGTATTCTGAAAGTATGTGTTGAAGCACATGGACCAAGATTGGGATTTGTCCATCCATATGACGGATAGATATGCTCTGGGCCCTCTCGGTGGAATGTCATCTAGTTAGCTTGCAAGCATGTGACTGGGTCACAAGGGATGACATATCACGGAACGAGTAAAGAGTACTTATCAGTAACGAGGTAGAACTAGGTATGGAGATACCGACAATCAAACCTCGGATAAGTATAGTATCACGTGACAAAGGGAATTGGTTTCGTATGTAAATGGTTCAATCGATCACGAAGTCATCGTTGAGTATGTGGGAGCCATTATGGATCTCCAGGTCCCGCTGATGGTTATTGATAGGAGATGTGTCTCTGTCATGTCTACATATTCACGAACCATAGGGTGACACACTTAAGGTTCGAAGTTGTTTTAAGTAGATATGGAATGTGCGTTGGAGACCGAATGATGTTCGGAGTGTCGGATTGGATCCAGGACATCACGAGGAGATCCGGAATTGTCCGGAGAATAAGATTATATATTGGGGATCATTTTCTGAGTTAGGAAATGTTCCGGAGTATTTGTATGAGGATTCTAGAAGGTTTCGGAATGTTCCGGAAGGTTCTGGAAGATTTCTTGGAGTTTGCTTGAAAACCAAGAAAGGGATCAAGGAGTCCTGGTGGGGCAAGACAAGGAGTCGTGGGGGAGGAGGACTCCTCCCCCCCTCCCCAATCCGCGGGCCATAGGAGGGAGGGGAGTCCTACTAGGACTCCTCCTCCCATGGCGCCTCCCCCCTTTAAATAGAGGGGTGGGGGCGCCACCTCCAAGCCCTCCTCCACAACTCCAAATCTCCGCCGCCTCTCTCCTCCTCCTTTCTTCTGCACAGGCATAGGCGAAGCCCTGCAGAATTCTCTACTCCACCACCACCACCACGCCGTCGTGCTGCTGGGATTCCGTGGAGAAGATCTACTACCTCTGCTGCTCGCTGGAACGAGGAGAGGAAGGTCTGCTTCGACTCCGCACGTGTGACCGACTACGGAAGCGCTGCCGGAACGCGGTGCCGGAAGGATCGTCCACACGATCTTGAGATCGGCAAGTGATCGACTACATCAACCACGAGATCTAATCTCGTAACGCTTTCGGATCTACGAGGGTTAGTACATATCTATCTCGTTGCACATGTCTAATAGATTAGATCTTGGCTTTTATCTAGATTAGATCTGGGTTTTTGTTCGCTCTTGCGGTAGAATTTTTTTGTTTTCCATGCTACGAACCCATCAGCCTAAGAGGTTGCTGCGTTGGCGCTCACATCACGGACAGATGACCGACATGTGGGTCCCAACCGTCTACTTCACGGAGAAGTTTAATGGAATGTTTGAATTTGGTAGGGGTCAGATGAGTTCGCCTCGAAATGGCCCCTCTCGGTAGTTGGCAGCCCAACTTTGCGAAACGCGGCAATTATAGACAACTTGGGTACCGCGATGCACTCGCCCAGCAACTTTCGGGCCGCAAACCAACAAGCCCCATCTAGGGGGAGCCTCTTTATAGTTTGTAAATCATTTGTTGCTACGCTTTTTTCTTATCATTTTGGCAAATCCTTGGGTTGTCATCAAACACCAAAAAGGAAACCCTAGGTTGTATTTGCAGTTCTAACTTGCTTGTTGTCATTGTGGCAGCTAGCCTTATACTTGAAAGGCTCCATTCCATTGTGGAAGTTTGAAGGGCAACGGGTAGGCTACACTAGCGTAAAATCAAAATTTTCTACCGCGTCAACCAGGAATACTATTGTCATAGATCACGGGATTACCGCTAGACGCGCAGGTGCGGAACTCGATGAAGCACGTTGCGGCAGTGTAGATGTTCTACGTCTCCTCCTCGTCCTCGTCCCACAAGCAGCTCCCCTTTGCGCGGCTCGTCCAAGTGCTACAGATGCAGCACCTCCGAGGTATCCACACGTCCGGAGTGGAAGCCGTCACACGCCAGACTGCTAGGTCTGCGCGTGCAACACAGGCGGAAGAGGAGTGGCGGCTGGGTGGAATGCTCTCACCTTTTCAGCTCGCCTCACTCTCTCTTATATAGGCATCCCTGGTGGGCTTCTACATTAGCAGCCCATTAGCAGCCTAAGCCTGGTCTAATTCGGATCCAATCCTCATTAGGCTTCCAGCCCCTAAAGTGTGTGACCCTATAGGTTCATACACGTATAGACATGACGCGAGTACACTTACTCCGTCAATAGTTGGTAGCGGCCTC
This sequence comes from Avena eriantha, assembly GCA_910589775.1. NCBI lineage: Eukaryota > Viridiplantae > Streptophyta > Magnoliopsida > Poales > Poaceae > Avena > Avena eriantha. Next base: position 241,234,945 of record OU342746.1, read on the forward strand.
TAGCAAGACGTGCCAACTCCTAAACGCATATAAAGATCATTCGGACGAACCATCACAAGGTTGAGTACATGTCTTTCCCTTTGCCTCACGATATTTGGTCTAGCTCTAAGCTGACCTCTCTTTCTCGATACTGTGATTCAGAATCCCTTTACTAGGTTAACTCTTAACCATATGTAGCACGGCCATGCATTTCTGGATCCGATCGCTAGAGGGGCCCAGAGATATCTCTCTTAAGTAGAGAGGGGCAAATCCCATCTTGATTGACCGATGCCTTGCAGCATGTATCAGGACAAACCCGAAAGCTACCTTTATAACTACCCAGTTACGGAGTAGTGTTTGATAGCCCCAAAGTAGGTCGATCCACATCTCAAGTACATGCGACAATCTCAGGTCTAAGGACAAAACGTACATGATGTGTAGAGAGAGCTGCAAGTATTATTGTTAGTCTCATGTTGGGTCAGTCCAACCCCATGTTCATAACATGTGTCCACATCATTGGTTTGACATCTCTATGTCAATGACTTGCGAAACATAGTCATTAACCAATCGATGTGCTAGTCTAATATTCACGTGTGTCCTCGCATGAACTCCGACTAGGGACAATTATTAGATAACCATACAAGTAAAGAGTTTCACAAACAATTCACATAATTGCCAATCAATACAAGTTGCCTGGTATATGGATATTCAAGGCACATTATAATAACTCATGGATACACATGAAATACAATCATCTCTATGATTTCCTCTAGGGCATATTTCCTTCAAAGTTTGCTCCAACCTTGTTGTAAAGGTGTCGGTTCCCGTCTTGAAGGGTACCGAAAGTGGAAAAATGGACTAGACCATATGTGGTAGAAGGTCACAAGAGAATATGGTGAGGCCTTTGTGGCGTGGTGGTCTTAGTACCACCCACTCCTCCAACGCAGACGTACTTTTCCTAAAAAGGAAGAAACTATGGTGAATCAAATCTCACGTCCCCGTGTGTTTTACTCTCGGTTACCTCTTTTTTCTTACCATTTTATTACTTGTGTTGTGCTAGTAGCTAGGTTATCATATAGGTAAATTCACTTTAATTGCATATCTAGAGAATTTACCTTTATGTCAAGCCTAAATTAAAAAGAAGTAAAATTTGGAGTAGCACATATTTACCTCTCTCTAGGTGCCCATACGATCAATTTCAGTTAGTACCATTTTTGTACTAGGTTGAGTTAGAACTATTCCCTATGAAAGGGCAATATTTTACTTGACATAATACTAAAGAGCAATATTTTAGATATAACTATTAAATGGCATTAACATAATTATTCTTTGGAATTCTATGGATTTAATAAGTATAATTGCCGAAAAAACCACTTTGGATTCCGTCCACCATGGTGGATTTTTTTGAATTCTTCAAAAAACGTCAAATATTTTCAAAAAAATATATCCATATAGCCAACAACACGAAATACAAGTAAGCAAATTTTCAATTCAAAATATTTTGTATTTAGAACGAAGAAAAAAGATAAATATGATTTTTTTGCGAAGACGGGTCCCATTCAAAATTACACTAGTCATGCCTAGATCTACACTGTCGTCGGTTTGAGGACAAGTACGCCATGAGGGGGTCCTCGAGGCGTGCGGGAGAGAGGGGTGTGAGACGTACGGTGTTCCGGGACGGTGAGCACACAAGTTTACCCAGGTTCGAATCCGCCGGATTTGGACGGACCCTACTCCTTCTAGCAATCCAGTAATACGGTAGAGCCGGAATATGGGTTACAAAGGTTTCGCCTGTGTAAGTTGAGATTGTAGACTATTGAGGTTATGCCCTAAAGGCTCTCCCTAGGACGGCTTATATAGATATCCGGCCTAGGGTTTACAGGAGAGATCAATCCGGCTACGACTAAGAGTTGGTTACAGAGTACATCTTGAACTACAAGTAACATTATGGGCCTAAGTCGGTAAGTCTTCTGGGCCTTCCCGTAGTCGGATTGGACTCCGTCTTCTCTCCCTAACTAGGCCGCCCGTGAAGCAAAGCTCTAACCCGAAGTGGGCCACCCTGGTCAGTGAGGATCTGTGAGGATACCCAGAAAGTATATCCCCAACAGTAGCCCCCGGAGGCCTCCAAGATCCAAAGTCAGATTTTATCATCGTCCAGCTTGATCTTCGTCTTGCAGAATCTTGAAGGGTTCCTGAAACTTTACAACAAAAAATACGATCCGGGTCTTAAAAGTAAGTCGGACCTTTCAATTAGTTATTCGGATTTTCCAGCTCGCTTTTAAACTAAGCCGGAACTTGGTCTCTAACGCCACCTGACACAAGCATGGTCAAGTCACATCATCTGACAGACGTTCCGTCAGCACGACCGTTGGTGGGTCCGCGGTTCGCGGAACCAAGGCGCCGTTTCAATGCGTGCGTGGAGATCGAGGCGACGCAATCATCGCGCGGGCCCTTCCCAGTTCTTTCCACGGCGCGTGGCAATTACACTGTAGTGTTTGCACAAATCTTGGCACAGGTAGGTGGATATAAGGGGTTTAGATTCCTTCTTCTCCTCTCCACCAGTCCTTTGCCGTTCCTTTCTTCCCAATCCTCCAGCGCGCCTAGAGCCTTTTCGTCCTCTTCCCATAGAGCTCCTAGCGCTGCCACTTTAAGGTCACCTTTTCCACCGGAGAGAAAATGGCTTCATCCTCTTCTTACTCTCTGGTGGCGGCGGCGGCGTCGGCGGAAGCAGCTGCGGAGAAAGAGAGCTTCCGGGGAATCTGGATCCCCTGCGCCCTCGACGACGACGGCCTCAAAAATGTGGAGAAGGAGGGGCTTCTCGCCGCCGGCAACTTGCGGAGCGGTTTCGGCGAAACCGTCCCCAATCCACGCGAGGGCGAGCGCGTCCACTTTGGCACCCATCTGGACCGAGGTTTGTCCTTTCCTCCCTCGGAGTTCTTCTCCGAGGTGATTGACCAATATGGAGTACAACTCCATAATCTTCCTCCCAATTCTCTTCTAGAGATGAGCGCATATGCTGCGCTTTGTGAGGGCTTTCTCGGCATTAGGCCGAGTTTGCTTCTTTTCCGGTATTATTTCCATGTCCGGAGAAATTCCATTACTGCTGGTGTTCCTTATATCACCCGTACCATTAGTTTTTCTGTTAGACGAGACCGGGCATATCCCATAATTTCTGCCAATGACCCAGTCAAACAGTGGCCAGCCACTTTTTTCTATCATAGGGATATTCCGGCTCCCGGTAAAGCTACTGCTTTGCCGGTTTTTGTCGATGGAGCCGCCACAGCCCAGCCTTCCTGGGATGAGGCCGCTCCGGCTCTCACTGACGATCTGATCCTCGCTAAGAGGTGGATCGAATATCTTATCAAGCACAAGGGTCTGAAAGGATCCGACTTAGTCCAGTGCTGGGTCTCACGTCGGATCCAACCACTTCAGTACCACGGGGATAGACTGATGCATTCCATCACGTCTTCCAAAAAAGACTCTCTCCACATCATCCCCAAAGCCTACACCATCCAAGGTTACATAAGCCAGATCAAATGGCTGATCAAGGAGCGGATCGAGAGGAAAATTCCGGAGATTTCTCTGGACATGCACACGGCGAAAAACCCAGTGGTAGCGGTAAGCTTCCATCAGTACACCTTTTACGTGTTTCAATCTTTAAATTATATACTGCAATACTGATATGTTTTCTTGTTTTCAACTTGCTGATCTCCCCGAGTTGGAGCTTGCTCCACTCGAAGGATATCCTCCTGAGTTCTCTCAGGAGACTGAAGTGGTCCCATTGCCGGACCTTGCGCTCAAGAAGCGCAAAGCTCCGATAGTGGCAGTAGGCACAAAGGAAGTGCCCGTTGTGAAGAGGTAACTTTCATTCACAATTTCCGCCTTTATACCTTTCTCGAATTTCTTTCTGAGATGTAATGTTTCCGACTTTACTACATTCTCAGAGCAAAGCCTCTCATCAAGGGTAAGGGGAAAGGGATTCCTGCGAAGCCCCTGCGACAGACGAAGCTTACCATAGCTTCCCCTGCCACAGCTCCTCCGACTCCTGCCCCTCAACCTTCTGCAACACCGGCGATTACTCCTTCTCCTGTTGTTGCAGAACATCCGGCTCCTCCAACGGCGCCTGTGATCCTTGGATCGCACACTGACGTCACCGTGGGTGCGTCAGCTCAAGATAAGGGTGAACCCTCTTCGAGTAATGATCCCTCGGCTGAATTCTTCGCCGACAACCTCCTCAGCAACCCCATACTTACCAAATTTGGCTTATCTTGGAAATCTGTAGAGAGATCCAGCGGCTGGCTAGGCAAGTCCTGGACAAAAGCCATCTATCCCCCAAAGAGGAAGTGTAAGAAGCAGAGGACGTCAAGTTCTCTGACCTTCTCGCTCAAATCCGCCTTTGCGACGAGAGGATCAGGACTGGCGAGCTTCCAACAGCCCCAGTAATTCCTCTTACTCTCGCCGAGAAGGTGGCAGCTGAGGTGAACGCGGGGTTAGACAAACTCACCTGCGAACAATATGTAAGTCAGAATTCCAACTCTTATTTTTACATTATGTTATATCATATCCTCTAGCCCCCAAGCATGAAGCAGGATATAGAAATCCAGGTTAGTGCTTTCATTAGGATGCCAAAGAACGAACTAGTGTAGCCCCCAAGGCTCGTGTTGATATTTAGCAAAAATATTAGCCCGAGTCTTAAGTAGCTTTCTGACTTTGGGTATTCTGACTTACAGAAAGTATGTTCCTATAACCAGGAATTGTTAAAAAATGTCCGTGATAAGCGGAGAGAAATCAAAGCTCTCCGGCTTAAAAATACTGAGCTCAAGTTAGCCAAGGATGAAGTCGAAGGTAAACATTTCGAGATTCAAACCTTGTTTTTTGCTTTTTTCGATGTCGAATTTTTCTGAACTTTTGTTCTTTTTTGTCTTACAGCGTTGGTGAAACAATCCATCGCTATTATTGAAGAGGCTGAGAACCTCAAGACCTTGGTGGTGGAGAACAAGGGACTTCGCCAAGAGCTGGATAGCTCAAGACGGATCATGAAAGGAGCATAGCTCAAGTCCTTGAGTCCTCCTCCTTGGCCACTGAAGAGCGCGATCTCAAGATTGCTGCTCAAGATAAAGTTATCTCGGACCTCAGGAATGAGCTTGGCAGAGAGAAGGATATCTCCCAGGCGCTCCGGGCTGAACTCCAGAGTCTCCGGGAGGAGAAAGCCAAGATTGACGACGTCATTCTTGGTATGTTCCATCTATCTGACTTATCATTTCTTCGACTTTCATCAATGCCAGATTTTCATTGACTTGTTTTGTGTGTAGGTCCTCTGAACTTGACGGACTCCTCCTCGTCTGAGCCCCGCACTCACCAGCTTACCCAAGTTGGTGAGACGAGGGTTTAACTCATCAATGCCCATTATTATGGACTTGGGTTTTGGAGAAGGAGGGAGTGCTGGAGACATCTATCGGCTAGCAAACAAGCACACAGGGGACAAAGGATTTACCCAGGTTCAGGCCTCATAGAGGTCCCTACTCCTGCTTGTCTGCTCGTGGAATTATCGAGGGAGTCGAAAGTTACAATGGTGCGCAGATGCAATCTGGCGAGGGTTGTGGAAACTAGGGTTGCGTGTGTCCTCCTCGCCGCCCCCTCCTAGCCTTTATATAGATAGGCTAGGTCTCAGGTAGCAGGTCGAGTCGGTTACAAGTTAGGGTTTTTCCCTTCAAACTTTCTATATTTAGCTTCTTCTTGTCTCTCAAGCAATCGAGAGTCCGCAGATCACTCGAATCCTTTCGTCTGGGCCTTGGCGACACCGTGGGCCTGTACGTATTTAGACCCTATATACCAAGCCTGAGTACCTGTAAGGTATACCCATGTCAGTAGCCCCCGAGTATCCAGTGGAATCGCAGATTCAACTAGGTACTTTTTTGAAGTTTCGAGTGCCTGAATGAGTGCATTTCGACTGCTTTCATTTATGTCATAGGGATTTGTCGATATACGTGCCTGATGTAACCGAAGTATCGGTATCAGTTAACCACCTTAGGGTGAAACAACGCAATCTACTCGAACTCGAGTCCCCGGACTCGAATCCGGAAAAGTGCTGGCGTAATTCGACTCAGGCCACGGAGGTCTTACAGGAGTCGAATTCCAGTTATATGGGTGCGAGCACTTGACGCGTCCGTCAAGGCATGTTCATCGTGCCTGTAGGCACGGATATGCTTCTGGTAGTGCGCAGTTAAATGCGTTGTCAGGCCTTTATTCAGGTCTTACCTTCACGCTGTAAGCGCGGCATCCGAATTTTATCATCGCGGAGATGATTCGGGCAACCCAGGAGACGTAATCTCTTTGTAGGGAAAATTATGAGGCGGTGTCGCCATGTTCTGCGAGTGCTAATGTAATCAACGCACAACTTTCGTGCAAATAATCATAGGGTGCGCGACCAGCGCTCCCTATGGGAGTAGCCCCCGAGTGCCTGGTTGAGTCGAAGACTCAGGCAGGGACTAAAGAACTTTTGCGACTGCTGTCGTCTTTGTTTGTTTGAGTCGAAAACTTGGGTTGCAACTGCTGTCGTCTTTTGCTTGCTTGTTTCAGTCGAAATTGTTTCCAGCGCTCCCTATGGGAGTAACCCACGTCCATAGTCGAAGCATTTTTCGAGTGGTTGGGGATTGATTGCGATTGCTTGTACCCCTGCAATAAGAAAATAAAAATCATAGGGTGCGCGGTCAGCGCTCCCTATGGGAGTAGCCCCCGAGTGCTTGGTGGAGTCGCAGACTCTAGCAAGGACTAAAGTAGTCGTAGTTTTCCGCTGCGTAGCTATTGATGACGTCAGTGCTGATGCTTTCATGACCTCAGTTGCCCGTGTGAGCGGCTTTGACGGGACATGACGGGCGATGGGTCCCACTTTCTGACTTTGATTTGACTGGGCGTGCGTAATCTTTTTATTAACTGTGCCTCCTCGATTTCCGCGCAGTGGAGGGACGGTTCGCGCTTCCTCTTCCCCACGTGTCGAGCACGATATGTGCCACGCGTCCAATAGGGTTTTTGTGAGCCGTTGGATTGCATCTCTTAGGGGTTAAGTAGCGATGCTATGACGGTAAATTTCCATCTGCGCCCCTTTTCTTCCTCGCTACCATCGCCATTGCCGCTGCTCCTCTGCTTTTCTCCTGCGCTCATCTTTTCCGCAGTTCTGGACCATCTCCGCTCGTTCCCAAGTTACTTTCTGCGTTCTCATCGCCGCCACGCAATGGGAAAGAAGAAAGGAGGCGCTGCCGCTGAATACGCCGCCACCGCTGCTGCGGCAAAGAAGGGTGGCGCCGCTGTTGTGGGCACCAGTGCCGCCGCCGGTGGGAAGAAGAAAGTCGCAGGCACCCGCGTGACCAATGGTGCCTGGCGCCCTCAATCATCAAGGCGTTCGATCTTCGTCTTCTTCGCCAAGACGGAGTTATTTCCGCCGCAGCCGCCGACGCGCGCATCCCCAGTGGTGAGACCATTCATGTGCCTCCCGCTGGTTTTCGAGTGATGTTTCTGGCTTTCATCATTCGCGGCCTTTCTTTGCCTATCCACCCCTTTCTTAGGGGTCTCCTCTGTTTTTACGGGCTCTAGCTCCATCAGCTTTCCCCGAATTCGATTCTTCACATCTCTTGCTTTATCACTCTCTGCGAGTGTTGGCTCGGAATCGAGCCGCACTTTGGCCTTTTCAAGCGTTTGTTCAAGCTAAAGCGTCAGTCCGCATCTGGCTCTTTAGTTTATGACGTAGGTGGTTGTGGAATCCATGTCGACCCATCCGCCACCTACTTCGACATCAAGCTCGCCAAGTCCGTCCAGGGATGGAGGGACAGATGGTTTTATGTTCGCGACCTGAAGGCCAAGGACGAGCACTTTGGACTCGCTCTGTTTGATCCCGCGACTCCCTGCAAGAAGATGCGTTCTTGGAAGAACGTGTTCATGCCGTCCGAACTCGCGGAGACGGACGTGCTAGATCAACGCGTATGCGACTTCGAGAGTCGCATGGGCGCAGAAGAGGGAGGTTGCGCCCTTATCAGGACTTGGCTGCGTCGTCGCGTCCAGCCTCTCCAAGCTAGAGTCCACCCCATGTTTCAATGGGGTGGTGCTGATGATGCCACTCGCATGTCTGCCGATGGCATGTCCGCGAGTGAGGTAGATAAGAGGGTGCGACTGGTCACGAAGTACACCTTCAAGGATGTGCTTCCGAATGAGCCAGTCGTTCCTCCCTTCAATGCTTCGAATTCTCCTCCCGAGGTACAGTCGTACTACGTAGTAGCTTATATTCACGATTGCTTTTCTGTTTCTTACCTGATCCTTTTTGCTTTTTGTATGCAGGATTGGGCGGTCTCGCCTTGCATGCCTCCTCTCCCTGAGGGCATTATTCCTCGCGAAGCTTTTGAAGAGGACGAGTCTGAGTCGACTGTCCCTTCTGACGTGGAAGAGGAAGCCCCCGAGTCGTAGAGCCCAGATACTCGCAAGCGTCCGCGCAGCGAGGACTCTGATGCGTCGACTTCTTCAACTCCAGAGGGCACTGTTGCTGGCGCGGAGTCACCAATTCCCGCCGTTCCTGTGAGGGCTGTAGCACCAGCTTCTCGCAAGAAGATGCGATTGCCCAAGGAGTCTTCGTCGGAGTCGGCGGAGGCCACCTTTGATCTTGACAAGTTTGACTGGTAAGTTTATGAGTTCGTTTTTTCTTCTCTGTTTTCTTTTTGTTGGCTTTGCCCTGGAGTTTTGCCCTTTCTCAATGTGAATTTGGTCTTGCAGTCAAGAGGCGTCATCATCTTCTGGCGACGTTGAATTTTTGAAGGAATCAGGAGTCGCGACCTCAAGGGCCAAGGTAGAGGTCGAGCGCGCTCCTTCGCCTCCGGCGGCGGCCCACTCCAGGCACAATTCTTCGAGTTCTCCTCACGGAGGGGAGCATCGAATAGTTGCTCGGATGACAGCTCAACAGACTTCTTCGGAGTCGCTAGAGGACCATGTGAGTATATCTTTCCTTCTTTTGTATTTTGGCAGTCAACGCCTTCTGTTACCCTTATCTGATTCCTTGATTGGTGCAACAGCTCCTTGTGGAAGAGGCCGCGCGAGTGGCGGAGCAGGTGATGAAGATGGGTCGTCAGCATGCGATGCTGGAGATGCGTCACCGCGTGGTCGAAAGTGAGTGCTTCCATGCTTGACTGATAGCCAATTATTTTTGACTGCCATGTAGCTGAGCATAACACCCTACTACGCAATGTCGCATCCTTGGAGAAGACACTGGCCGCAGTTGTCAAGGGGCGCGATGAGGCAATCGCGGCTCGTGATGAAGCCCGAAAGCGTGAAGAGGATATGCGCGTCTCTTTTGCGGCCAGGGAGAAGTTGTTCGAGGAGCAGCTATTCTCAGTCGCCAAGGCCCTCTCAGGTACCTTTACTGGTGGATTTTTGATTGATGTTTTTCTCTGCTTCTGGAGTTTTGCCGTTGGCACCAGAAATCTGATCCGTGTTTTTTGGTGCAGATGCTGGCGATTTGAGTTTTGACCCACATGCCCTTCGTCGTGATGACGCTCTGGCTGGCGCGTATCTGCGGTCGAAGACCGAAGCGCCGTCGTCCAGAATACGTTGTCCAAGGCCAAGGTCGCCCTTAGTCGCCTCCGAGAGGAGTTGATGCCAAAGGCGGAGCAGATCGACAAAATGGACGAGCTGGTGGAGTCACTCGCCGGGGGTGTGCCTTCTACCTATAAGAACTCCCTCCGGGCGGCCGGTGCGACGATGTCACTCTCCATGGTGCAGGCCAACGGAGTCGAGATAGATCCCTCTACGGTGTCGAAGACAATGCCTGTTGGCGCTGATGGTCAGCAGGTAGTTTTTTCCCCCTTTGCGACTGCCTGTGCCAAATACGGTCATTCTTTGATTAATACCGTTGCCAAGTATTCGGAGGTGCTCCAACGCGCTAAGAAGGCGGCGAAAGCTTCAGCTTCAGGGGCAGGTGGGAAATCAATGGCGTTTGATACTGCCACGGATTTGATGAAGCCCCCGAAGGCGTCGAAGTTGAAGAAGCTAGCTGCTCCGTAGTTAGCTTTGTGTAGTAGATAACGAATTGTCCTTTTGCCCTAAGAACATGCCTGCTGGCAAGTGTGCTTGTGAATATGTTTTTATGCTTATCCTGAATGCATCTGCTATCCCTGCCTTTGTGTTAGTTTGGTCGCCTTATTTGCCTCTGTCTTGATCTGTGGTAGGGCACATCGAGTGGTCCCGTAGGGGGAAATCAGGATCCATCATCTCTTGATGAGACAGTGGTACCGCCGCGCTCTAGAGTAGAGGAGCTGTCTTTGCTGTCGTGACTTTGTGACCGCGTGAAGCAGCTGCAGTGTGAGTTGCCCTTGATCCGCGGTAACGCAGATGTGTGGAAGTCAAAGGCGGAAAAAGCCGCCGCCCGCGAGCAGTATCTGCTTGGCGAGGTGACGCAGCTGGGCGACCAGTTTAAGTGTTAGTTTGCTCGTCCTTATCTTTTTCCTTTGTAGATAGTCGTAGTGGTACGTTGTACTCATGCTGTGGGTGCTGCTTCGTGTAGTTGTTAGCGCACACCATCCTCAGGAGGAGAGGGATAGGATTGCCATCCGCCTTCATGGTCTCACCCAGGAGCAACTCCAAGAGAGTGGATACTTCTAGGTGGATCATGATCGTGCGACTGCATTGGCGACCCTGCAGGATCGCGCTTCGCGAGTGCTACTCTTCCTGAAGAAGTCGCAGTCATGTTTGAAGAATATCTACCGAGCGATGTTCCCGTTGGATGACACGCCGTCCAGCCTGTTGGCTCTCCTGGCCAAATTTCAAGATATGTTCGCGGTTCGCGAGTGCGTGAGGTAGCAGTTGGTGGCTGGTGCCAAGGCTGCCCTCTCGATGGTGCGATTTCATAGGCCTGACGTGGATGTCGTCGTCGTAGCTTCCGGTCTACCAGCGCCGCCAGCCGGATCTTCTTGGAAAATGGTGCCGCACTATCAAGCGGTGGACCACCCAGCAGAGGAGATTGTCGACTTCTTCGAGGAGAAAACCAATGTTCTTCTGTTGCAGCAGTAACCAGATTTGTATCCTGCATATAAGTGTATTTGTGTTGTAAAGTTCATATATATATATATATTGGTATGTAATTTATTGTTGAACGCGTATAAATAGCTCTTGTAAGTGTAAGGTGCGTTGCACTATGCGAGTCCTTTTTGTTAGCCTGGCCATCCCTTTTATCAACCTGCCAGGTGCGTTGCAGCTGGGTTGAATTTGCGTTAAGGGGTTCGACTGATGTGCCATATACTCAGGATTTCGCGTTTATTAGTTCGAAGAACAAATGTGTGTAGGGTGGCGCAGCCCCCGAGTACAATAGTAACAGAAGTGAAAAGAAAAACACAGAGTTTTGGGGTACTTAGCTTTTATTTATTTGGAGAACAGTACGAGGTACAACGTGTGGCTAAGTAGCCTTGGCTGAGTAGCCTTATTTGCGATGTAAAAGTAAGAACAGCTAGGGGTAGAAGCGTCGCAGTTGTGCGACGTTCCAAGGGTATGCGACTCCTGTTTCTAGGTCTTGAAGGCGATAGGCGCCACCTGGGATTACTTCTGTAACCAAGTATGGTCCCTCCCAGGGGGACTCGAGCTTGAGATGCCCCTGATGCTTCAGTCGCAGGACCAGGTCACCTTTTGACGAAGGATCTGGGGCGAAGCTTTCTACTGTGGTAGTTGCGCAGGTTCTGCTGGTAGATCGTGGATCTTTCTGCGGCGATTTCTCTCGCCTCGTCGAGGAGGTCGACGGAATCTTCGAGTGCAAGAGATGACTCTTGTTTGCTGTAAGCGACTATGCGTGGCGCCTTGTACCTTACTTCGGCGGTAATACCGCTTCTGCCCCATGCACCATAAAGAATGGCGTGTAGCCTGTGGCGCTGTTTGGAGTTGTACGTAGGCTCTAGAGTACGGATTGGAGCTCATCTGGCCAGCAACCCGCGGCTTGTTCGAGTGGTCGAAGGAGTCGCTTCTTGATGCCGCTGCAGAGGAGCCCGTTTGCTTTTTCCACCTGACCGTTGGTCTGTGGATACGCGACTGAGGCATAACTGATGTTGATCCCCAGGTTTTCAAAGAATTCTTGGAACTCCTTGGATGTGAAGTTCGTCCCGTTGTCAGTGATGATGCTGTGTGGCACGCCGAAGCGGTAGACGATGGACTCGAAGAACTTGACTGCGATGTGCCCTGATTGCTTGGTTACTGGCATGGCCTCGATCCACTTGGTGAATTTATCGACTGCTACCAAGAGGTAGACGTATCCTCCTTGCGAGGACCTTGGAAGTTTGCCAACCATATCGAGACCCCACTGTGCGAAGGGCCAGGCCAATGGAATAGGCCGCAATTCTGCGCCTGGTGCGTGTGGTTTGTCCACGAATCGCTAACAAGCGTTGCACTTTTGGACTATGTCCTTGGCGTCACGCATGGCCGTGGGCCAGTAAAATCCAGCTCGTAGAGCTTTGGCAACGAGGGCGTGACTGTCGGCGTGGTGTCCGCAGGTTCCTTCATGTATGTCGAGGAGGATTGCTTTTCCATCGGCCAGGGAGACGCATCGCTGTAACACGCCTATGATACTGCGTTTATACAGTTTGCCGTTGATAATGGCGAATGCCTTGGAGCGTCGTGCGATGTGCCGTGCGTCCGTCGGGTCGTCCGGTAGGCGCTTGCTGAGGAGATATGTAATGTACGGTTGCGTCCAAGATTGTTCTATCATCATGACGCTCATTGGCCCTTCGAGTCCTATGTCCAGCTCCAAGTCTTCGAGTGCCATTGGCTCATTGGGTGGCGTAGCCCCCGAGACCATTGCTGCGCTTCTTTTCTTCTCTGCGGCCTTTGGCTTGATAGAGCGTTCGCAGATGCGCTCGAGAAATACCCCAGGTGGTATGGGGGCGCAGATAGAGCCTATGTTGGCGAGTGCGTCCGCCTCCTCGTTGCTTTCGCGACCTACATGTCGTAACTCGCAACCATCGAAATCTCCCTCGAGTGTATCGTAGAGGTCGCGGTATGCGATCATGTTGTCATTGAGTGCGTCGCACTCGTGCATTGTTTGGTTGACGACCAGCTTGCAGTCGCCATATATGATGAGCCTTTTTGCGCCGCAGGCTTTTGCCATCCTCATCCCGTGCAACAGGGCCTCGTATTCAGCCTCGTTGTTTGAGGCTGTGAACTGCATTCGCATGATGTATTTCAGCTTGTCTCCTTGAGGTGACGTTAGAATGACGCCTGCTCCTGCTCCGCCCTTCCGCTTGGATCCATCGAAGTGCATGGTCCAAAGGTAGGACATATCTGGCTTGTCCGGGAGTTGGTTTTCCATCCAATGCATGAGAAAGTCAGGGAGAACTTGCAACTTGATTGCGTCGCGTTTTTCGTATGTGATGTCTCGTGGAGACAGTTCGATTCCCCAGAGCGCGACTCATCCCGTGGCGTCGGGGTTATTGAGGATATGTCCCAATGGGGCGTCGCTGACTACCACGATTGGGTGTTCCTGGAAGTAATGGCGCAGTCGCCGGGCGGTCATGAAGACGCTGTACGCCAGCTTCTGGTAGTGCGGGTACCACTGTTTTGTTGGCGGGAGGACTTCGTTGAGGTAGTATACCGGGCGTTGTACGCCATGGACCTTGTTTTCCTCAGCCCGCTCGACGACGAGCACTGTACTAACCACTTGGTTGGTAGCGGAGATGTATAGCAGTAGTGGCTCCCTTTCTCGTGGAGTCACCAGTACTGGCGAGGTGGACAATAGGCGCTTGAGGTCTTCGAATGCTTCTTGCGCTTCCTTGGTCCACTCGAATTTGTCAGCTTTGCGGAGGAGCGGATAGAAGGGCAGTGCCTTTTCCCCCATTCGACTAATAAATCGATTGAGGGCTGCGATTCGTCCGGCTAGTTGCTGGACGCCTCTTATGTTCTTTGGCTTTTCCATGGCTAGTATGGCCTTTATCTTTTTTGGGTTTGCCTCAACCCCTCTCGCGGAGATGAGATACCCGAGCAGTTTCCCAGATGGTACGCCAAAGGCGCATTTGTCCGGATTGAGCTTAATCCGGTAACGATCGAGGTTGGCGAATGTTTCGCGCAAGTCATCGATTAGAGAGGCTTCCTCCTTGGTTTTGATTACTATGTCGTCGACATAGACTTGGATGTTGCGACCCAATTGCTCCTTGAGGAAAGCCTGCATGCACCGTTGGTAGGTGGCTCCCGTGTTTTTTAGCCCGAAGGGCATTGTGTTGTAGCAGAACACACCGAAGGGCGTTGTAAACGCAGTCTTCTCTTGGTCTTCCTCCTTCATTCGAATTTGGTTATAGCCTAAGTAGGCATCGAGGAAGCAGAGGCGCTCGCATCCAGTGGTGGAGTCGATGATTTGATCGATCCGTGGGAGCGGGAAGTGATCCTTTGGGCAGTGCTTGTTTAGAGAAGTGAAGTCCACGCACATCCGTAGGATATCCGTGTCCTTTTTTGGTACCAGCACCGTATTGGCGAGCCAAGTGCTTTCCTTGATCTCGCGTATGAATTTGGCCTCGAGGAGTCTGTTGATCTCCATGCCAACTGCCTGCGCTCGTGGCTCAGATAGTCGCCTGATTGTTTGTTTGACTGGCCTTGCATCGGGGTTGACGTTGAGTGCGTGCTCGGCGAATTCCCTGGGAACTCCTGGCATGTCCGCAGGACACCAGACGAAAATTTCCTAGTGCTCACGGAGGAATTCGACGAGCGCGAGTTCCTATGCGGGACTCAAGTTGTTGGCGATGAGGGCCGTTTTGGCGAGATCTGTCGGATGGACCTGCACCTTCTTTGTGTGCACGGATGAGTCGAAGGAGAGATCAGGTGAGCTTGGCCTGCTCAGGGGAGACGTACTATTGTCTGTTGTTTCCTTCAATCGCGTGAGCTCCTCCTGCATGCCAAAGGACTGGGAGATTCTGTTGAATTCCCTGTCGCAACTGTCGGATCGCTCAAAGCTTCCGTTGATCGTGATGACGCCGTTGGGACCTGGCATTTTCATCTGCAGGTAGGCGTAGTGGGGTACTGCCATGAACCTAGCGGACGCGACGCGTCCGACGATGCAGTGGTATTGTGAGGGCCACTCGACGACCTCAAAGTCAATGCGCTCGCGCCTAAAGTTCTTCAGCGTGCCGAATATGACGTCGAGGTTGATTTTGCCCAAGGGGTATACGCCTTTCCAGGGACGATGCCATGGAACATTGTGTCCGATGCCTCCAAGCAAGTTAGAGGAATCCTCATTGCTCGCAGGGTACTCGCGAATATGAGGTTGATGCCACTTCCGCCGTCCATGAAGACGCGACTCATGTCAAAACCTCCAATTTGCGCCTCGAGAACGAGGGGGCAATGGCCTAGGCGAGGTACTTGAGGCGGGTGGTCGCGTTTATCGAAGGTAATGCACGACTCACTGCCACTGAGGTACTCAGTGGTGGATGGTGGTGAGTGCGTGGCCAAGTTGACCTGGCGAGTGATAGCTTTCTGCACCCTATTGGAGGGGCGCCCCTTTTGGATCATCATGGTACCCATGGCTCGTGGGTACGGTTCTCCTCCGTGGTGCTGGTCCGGTGCAGCTCCATTCGGGGTGGCCCTGGTGGTGGTGGCGGTGCACCATGTGCGACGGCGCCTGGAGCGGCCCCGTAGCCTCTTTCGACTATGTTGCGGTTCATCCGAACCAATCCCTCGTGTAGCTTGAGGAACTCACGACAGTCTTTGAGGAGGTGGCTAGACTTTCTCTTGCCGTCATGCTTGTCGATGTAGAAGTGTACCGTGCATGGTCCGGACAGTTTCTCCTCGATGGAGGTCGCGGTTGCCTCGTCGCGAGTGCGGGGTTGCCACACTTGCATGGTTTTCCCAGAATCGCGGTATCCGCTACTGCGGTATCCGCTGTTGCGGTTGTCGTCGCGTCTCTCGGCGTAGCCGGCTGCGACCATATTAACGTCGTCACGGTCGTCGTAGATGCGCATGCGGCGTTTGCCTCGGCGGTCGCGTCTGCGTTCGAGCTCTGCTTCTTCGTCAGAGTGAGCGCGGTTCTTCACTGAATCTTCTCCATCAGCCCATCGATTCGCCATTTCCATTAGGTGGTCGATGGTCTGGGGCTTTGAGCGGCCCAGCTCCTCCCTGAGCTCTAAACAGCGAACGCCACCGTTGAATGCATCAATCGCGTGGTCCTCTGAGATGTTTTCCGCGGATTTCTTGATGATGGACCACCTTCGGATGTATGAGCGCAGTGATTCGCCAGATTTTTGCTGGCAGCATCTCAGTTCTTCGATTGATGCGGGCCATTTGTATGTGCCCTTAAAGTTGCGCACGAAGCTATAGACCAGCTCATCCCAGCTGCGAATGGATCCGCGTGGGAGGCTATTGAGCCATGCCCGGGCGGCGTCCTACAGCTGTAGCTGCAAACATTGCATGGCAGTACTTCGACTGCCTCCGTGAAGTCTGACGGAGGAGATGTGGTCCTCTAGCCAGATTTTAGGGTCTTGTAGGCTGTCGAACTTTGGGTTTTCCGACGGAAGTTTAAACCCCTTAGGCATTCATTTCTGCCTAATGGATCTGCTGAAGCATCTGGCGCCGCAGAGCTCCCCGTCTTCCTCCTCTTAGTCAGTCGACTGGGCACGTCGTGCCCTTGACTTGTCGATCTTACATTGTGTGAGGTCGTTGCGCGCGTCGTAGTCGCGATCGTGTCGTTGCAAACGACGGCGTCGAGACAGGTCGTGACTGTCATCGCTAGACGAGGGCGAGGAGTAGCGTTTTGCTAGCGTTTTGCCCTTTTTGGGGTCTGGTACTGGCTGCTTGTCGAGGGTGGCCTCGATTAGCCCGAAACCCGCGATCGTAGATCGGTGCATGGCGGTTCGGGGATCTCCAGCCGGTGGCAGGTTGTTGAGGAGGTACATGGTGGCTGCCGTGACCGCGGCCTGTGGCGTTCTAGGGACCACGTTGCCTCTTGTGTCGACTGTCATAGAGCTGAAGTCGAGGACTTTCGCGGCGTCTATGCGTTCTTGTTCGGTGAGGTGAGCCATTTGTGACTGCCTCTTCTTGGCGACGTACTCGTTTCCTCGTGAGGAGGATCCTCCGTAGGAGGAGAGCCCAGCACGATGAAGGCTTGATTCGTCCGCCGCCCTTTTACGCGCCTCCAGCTGCGCGATTGTTTCTTTTTGGTGCTTGAATTCCTCTTTCAGGAGCCAGTGGTAGCCCATTAGTAATTCATGTGGCGACCCAAAGGGCAGAGGTGTACCTCGTAGGGCTTCGCGGCAGCGCTCCCACTCTTGCTCGTTGAGCCTGATTACGACGCGTTTGCCGGTTTGCTCATTGATTATGCTGGGAGGTTCGACTGCTCCACCGTTGGTGCCGTTACCGCCGTTGCCACCGTTGCCAAAGTTGGGTGGATCGGTGCCGTTGCCGGTGTTGACGACGGTGCGATTAGCGGAGGTGTCACCTGTGTTGATGACGGCGCACATGAAGTGATTGGGGAAGCTGTTGCTTCCGCAACTTTCAGATTCGGAACCGCTGATTCCATCTTCTGTGGCTAGATCGCTCAGATCGGAGTCGCGACTGCTGTCGCTGATCGTGTTTCCGACTGCCCTCGGAGTATTGAGCTCGCTGAGGGTGCCGATTGATGGAGGGAACCATGATGCCGGGGCAATCGCCGGTGTTGTCGGTTGATCGGGCATGCGAAGCGTGCCCATCTGACCAACTTGGAAGCGGAAACTCCCAATCGCCAAGCTGATACCGTCTCCCACGGACTCGAAAGCCGGGCGGGTGGCCGGAGGGTGGACGGTGAAGTCGAAGGCGCCGAAGAGCTGGCGAATCTCCGCTGTTGCGGAGTTGTAGATCGCGGTTGATAGGGGCCGAAGAAGCCGCAACATCAGCACTCCCAGTTCCCACAGACAGCGCCAATTGACGAGGGTTTAACTCATCAATGCCCATTGTTATGGACTTGGGTTTTGGAGAAGGAGGGAGTGCTGGAGACATCTATCGGCTAGCAAACAAGCACACAGGGGACAAAGGATTTACCCAGGTTCAGGCCTCGTAGAGGTCCCTACTCCTGCTTGTCTGCTCGTGGAATTATCAAGGGAGTCGAAAGTTACAATGGTGCGCAGATGCAATCTAGCGAGGGTTGTGGAAACTAGGGTTGCGTGTGTCCTCCTCGCCGCCCCCTCCTAGCCTTTATATAGATAGGCTAGGTCTCAGGTAGCAGGTCGAGTCGGTTACAAGTTAGGGTTTTTTCCTTCAAACTTTCTATCTTTAGCTTCTTCTTGTCTCTCAAGCAATCGAGAGTCCGTAGATCACTCGAATCCTTTCGTCTGGGCCTTGGCGACATCGTGGGCCTGTACGTATTTAGACCGTATATACCAAGCCTGAGTACCTGTAAGGTATACCCATGTCAGTGATCTTCTTCATGACTACCGCCAATCCCTTGAGGACATTGGCAAGTCTCTCAGGATTCCGGACATGCCAAGCATGTCGGACTTCCAGGTGCGGGAGAAGGCTAAGGAGATGCCGCAGCTTGTTTGGGACTAGAACATGTCCTACGCGCGGACTGCTGCGCAGAACGCTCTCACCATGGTCATGAGCCACCATGGAAACATGGAGATATGGCAAGTGACCAGAGGGTACTACAAGGTAGACGAAGACGGCCAGGAGCAAGACCTTCAAGCCATCATGCACTCCTGTGCCGGATATGGGTGCCACGTAGCTGATCTGACCAGCTACGAGACGCCCTTCTTCACCCACGTGGATACTCCGCCACCTCCTCCAGAAGACACCGAAAAAGTTTCCGACGATGAACGGACCACCTCGGATCCGGACATCTCGGCACGATATCAAGGCGGAGTAACCAGCGATCCGCGGTTCCTTCATCTCCTCCTGCACATAGTCAGAAAACTATGTATTATTCTGGAAAGACATGATGCGTTTTGTAAATATTAAGTACTATGACTTTTGCAAGTGCTAAGTTTTTTATCTATTCAGCACTTTTGTCTTAGATTATTTGCGTGCCTGAAATGTTTTCATAAGCACTTAGAATTTTCCGCCTCTACTTATCGTTTATCTGGCTTTTCGCCTCGTCCCTTTCGTGAGCCGGCTAAACCTTCAGCTGGAAACTTTGCCGAGCAACGGAGCTCAATTGCTAAACCAGTTTAAACTCGGAAACAAAGCCAGCTTCTAGTACCAACAATTCACTACTCGGAAGATACCCGCATCCAGCAATCAGACAAATAACCCAAGTAAAGACTAGAATTTTTTAGAGTTATACCCAAAGGTAGCAGTTTTAGAATCGAAAATCTAAACCAGAACGAACATGAGCATAAAGTACTTTCAAGCATTCTGGGATTTTCGACTATGACATGATCATTAGGAAATAAGATGGTAAAAACTTCTCAGGAAAACTTTGAGGTAACCAAAACTTTTATTTCACACAGAGCATGTACATATGCATGATTACAAAGAAGGATAAACTAAGAATAAAAGGGACGTAGCTGAGCAATATTCCACGGTCTGTCTAACTCATCCGGATTTGTACTGCCTCCAGCTCTCTTTCTCTTCTTAGTAGCAGGTCTTTCTTTGACTGGCCTCATGTCAGTTAACTAGTACGACCCATTGTGCAATACTCGACTAACTAAAAAGGGGCCTTCCCATACTAGGGAAAGTTTGTGCTTTCTTTGCTGCACAAGCGGGAGAACCAAATCACCTTTATTGAAAAATCTAGTTCGGACTCTCTGGCTATGATACTTGCGTAACTTCTGCTGATAGGCTGTAGATCTCATTTCAGCAACAACGCGAACTTCTTCGACTAAGTCGAGATCATTTTGTCGAGAAATCTTGGCATCCTCTATGATATACGCGGCCACTCTAGGAGAGGTATGAATTAAATCACTAGGAAGAACTGCTTCTGCGTCGTAGACCAAGAAGAAAGGTGTATATCCCGTTGACCTGTTCGGAGTTGTTCGCAAACTCCAAATTACAGAGGGTAGTTCCTCTGCCTAAGCCCCCGCAACACGTTTCAGTGGTGCTTCGAGTCTTGGTTTCAAGCCTTGTAGAATTAAACCATTTGCTCTTTCGACTTGTCCGTTAGCCTGTGGATGTGCGACTGACGCAATGTCAAGCCGGATATTTTGCTCGTCGCAGAATTCAGCCAACTCTCCCATGGAAAAATTACTCCCGTTGTCCGTGATAATGCTATGCGGATAACCATACCGGATTATAACATCCTCGACAAATCTTTTGGCTGTTGCTCCATCACAACTAGTGACAGGTTTAGCCTTGATCCATTTCGTGAATTTATCCACCATCACTAAGAGGTGAGTAAATCCACTTGGAGCTCGTTTAAAAGGTCCTACCATATCAAGCCCCCAGACCGCAAAAGGCCATGTTATAGGTATTGTTCGCAACTGATCAGCCGGAACATGAGCTTTCTTGGCGTACTTTTGGCAGCCTTTGCATGTTTTGACTAATCGTTCAGCGTCTGCCTGAGCTGTAAGCCAGAAAAAACCATGTCGAAAAGCTTTTACCACTAAAGATTTGGCTGCAGCGTGATGACCACACTCGCCTTCGTGGATTTCTCTTAAGATTTCCACTCCTTCTTCCGGAGATACACAGCGCTGAAAAACCCCAGAAACACTCTGTTTATGGAGCACACCTTTAACAATAGTATAGACTTTTGCTCGTCGGATAATCTGCCGGCTCAGCACCTCGTCTTCGGTAATTTGCCATCTACCAAGTAATCAAGGTAAGGTTGAGTCCAGCTGGGAATTACAGCCAGAACTGCTATTAAAGGTGAGTCGGATTTGGTCGGATATTCCTCATCTACTCCCTTTATAGAGGGAACTTTGAGGTGCTCTAAAAATGCGCCATCCGGAACCTCTTTCCGCGCAGAGCCTATTCGAGATAGTGCATCTGCTTCCTCGTTTTCTGCTCGAGGGATGTGTTGAACTTCAAACCCCTCGAGCGATTTAGATAGATCATCCACGACAGCTTTATATGCTGCCATGTGCTTATTTGCATTACAAATATCCGAGACTTGCTGAGCAACAAGATCCGAATCTCCGTAACACATGAAACGTCGGATGCCAATATCCTTAGCAATCCAGATTCCATGCAGCAGTGCTTCATACTCGGCAATGTTGTTTGTCGCTGTGAAGTGGATTTGCAATATGTATAAAAGTTTATCTCCTTGGGGTGATTTGAGCACCACGCCAGCCCCCGAGCCCCCTCTACCCTTGGACCCGTCGAAAAAGAGGGTCCAATATTCCGACTCAAGGAGGACCATGTTCTCCTTGGTCTCTGTCCAATCAGCGACAAAGTCGGCAAGGATCTGGGATTTGATTGCTGTCCGGGGTTTGTACTCAATATCGAAAGCTGCAAGCTCTATGCCCCATTTGGCGACGCGTCCTGTAGCATCGCTATTGTTGATTATATCTCTCATGGGAGCTTTGCTCACCACGGTAATTGGGTGCTCCTGAAAATAGTGTCGTAACTTACGAGATGCTAGAAAAACACCGTAAGCCAACTTTTGATAGTGCGGATACCGCTGTTTTGATTCTGTCAGGACCTCGCTGACAAAGTACGTCGGACGCTACACCAGGTGTTCCTGATTTTCTTCTGGTCTCTCCACTACCATAACTATACTGACAACCCTATTTGTCGGAGCAATGTAAAGCAACATCGGTTCCTGAGGTTCCGGCGCTGCCAGGATAGGAGCAGATGAGAGTACTTTCTTCAGGTCTTGTAATGCAGCTTCAGCTTCGTCAGTCCAGACAAAATCTTTAGTCTTCTTCAGGAGTTTGTATAATGGTGCAGCTCTTTCACCAAGCCGGCTTACAAATCGACTGACCGCAGCAATGCAACCAGTTAATATTTGTACGTCCTTCAGGCGAGTTGGCCTGGAAATATTGAGAATAGCCTTGATCTTGTCACGGTTCACCTCTATGCCTCGTTGAGACACGATAAAACCTAACAATTTTCCGGCTGGTATTCCAAAGAAGCATTTCTTTGGGTTAAGCATGATGTTGTATTTTCGTAAATTGGCGAACGTCTCCTCTAAGTCGGAAATCAATGTTTCCTTCTTTTTGGACATGACCGCGATATCATCCACGTATGCATGTACATTGCGTCCGAGTTGATCATGGAGGCAACGCTGCATCGTGCGTTGGTACGTAGCTCCTGCGTTCTTCAGTCCAAAGGGCATCGTAACATAACAAAAGGTTCCGAAAGGGGTTATGAATGAAGTTTTGATTTTGTCAGATTCCTTCATCCAGATTTGGTGATAACCGGAATATGCGTCGAGAAAACAGAGGAGTTTCGAGCCTTCTGTAGAATTGATAACCTGATCAATTCTAGGCAGAGCGAACGGATCTTTTGGACAAGCCTTGTTCAAAGCAGTATAATCAACACACATCCTTAAATCAGTGGTGTCCTTTTTAGGGACCATTACAGGGTTGGCCGACCAATCAGTATGGATGACCTTTTCTATGAATCCGGCTAACTCGAGCCGCGCTAGTTCCTTAGTTATTGCCTTACGCTTTTCATCACCAAACCGTCGTAAGGACTGTTTGACGGGTTTAGCATTCGGGTTTACATTTAGAGAGTGTTCGGCAAGTTCCCTAGGTACTGCGGTCATGTCAGATGGCTGCCATGCGAATATATCTTGATTTGCTCGGAGGAACTTGACGAGCGCGCTTTCCTATGCGCTACTTAGACCTACGCCTATCTGGGTCACCTTGGAGGGGTCATCATCCTTCAACGGCATCGTCTTCGTCTCTTCTGATGCCTTAAACTCCGGATTTGGCTTTGTCACCTCTTTCTTTGTTGCGGGCATCTCGGACGGATCTATACTCTTCTTGATCTCCTGGTACTCCTGGGCGTGCAGCACGGCTTCGGCAAAGGCGGCATTTCCATCCTTGCACTCTCGCGCTTTCTTCGGGTCTCCCCTAATGGTGATCACGGCGTTGGGACCTAGAATTTTCATCATATTGTAAATGTAACATGGACAAGCCATAAAAGCCCAGTAAGCCGGACGTCCGAATATAGCGTGGTATGCGCTCTTGAACGGGAGCACTTCGAAGGAAAGTGCCTCCGTTCGATAATTTTTTGGTGTTCCAAAAGTAACATCCAAAATGATCTCTCCCAAGGAATTAGCTTGTCTTCCTGGGACAACTCCGTGAAAAATCACAGTGCTATGGTTCAGCCGTGTTTCCGAGATCTTCATCCGGCGTAGCGTTTCTACATAGAGAATATTGATGCTGCTACCACCGTCCATGAGGGTCTTGGAGAAACCATAACCGTCAATAAATGGATTGACGATTAAGGCGTATTTTCCTCGCCTGTGTAGCTTAGGCGGATGATCAGTGCGGTCAAACGTTATTGCCACTTCCGACCAGTCCAGATACTGAGGGACAACCGGAACTGTTGCGTTGAGCTCGTGGAGAACTGCTTTCTTGACCTTTGCTGGTTGAGATCCGAGGAAGGTGACGTAAGTGTCCTTCTTGGTAGGAAAAGTTTTCTTCCCTTCCGGCTTGGGATTTGAAGCATCGGCTTCCTCCATGTCGGAATCTTCCTTGGTCTCTTTGTCTTTTTCGGGATTTTTCTTTCCCTTCTTCCGCTTAGCTTTGTAGCCCGCGATATCATCTCTCTTGATGTCGTCGTTAAAACGACATTCAGCGTTGGTGTGGGACGAGCCCCCATTGGCGTCCAAGTGATGCACACATGGGTTATTAGCGATGTCGGCCCAAGTGTAGGTTTTGCCTGGTTGTTGCTCTCCTCTACCTTGGACCCTTGATGTCCCACGGCCACGCCCGCGGCCTCCGCCGCGCTCTCCTCGTCATATTCCGCGGAGAACTTTTGGAAAGCTGCCGATGTCATGGATTCATCCGAGGATGCGGGAACGTCGGCGTTTGTTCCAATTGCCTCCAGCACCGAGTCGGTGTTTTCTCTAGCATCGGTAGAGCCGGATCCGGATCCAACATATCCGACGAAGTGCGATGCGTGCTTCCTGAGGTACCTGCGGCTTTCGCGATCAGCCATATCGAAACTTTTAATGGTTTCGAGGATTGCATCTGCGCTAGCGCCTTGCAGTATCATACATCTTAGTGTGTACCTGAGGAAAGGCCTATCTGTTCCGACATCGTCAGAGTCGGAATCAGTGTCGTTGATGTGCTCCTCCTGGATTTCGACTTCCACGGGTGGGTCAATCTGGGATCCGGCTTCTCCAGGGAGATCCACTCCAGATTCGACTTAGACCGTGAGGTCTTCTTCAGGCTCGGATTTCTCCACTATCTCCGCAACTGGTGCGGGATGGGTGGGATTAGGATTTTCTGGGATCCGGATCTCTGCCGCCTCCGCGGACAAAAGGGACCTAGAAGATTCTTCTGCCTCTATCATCACCGCTGGGGTGGGTTGGGCAGGTTCAGCGAAACCGATGAAAACATCGATCTCGCCAAAAGACATGATTGTATAGGCAGTCACGGCCTCCCTAGCCGGAATCCAAGTCTCGTCGAGAACGATGAGAGGGACGTCGCTGGCGTAGAGGATGCGACCGACGGCGATGGTCTCGCCGATTCCGATTTTTGCAGATTCCGCTCGGAACGCAGATCCGAAGCTCACTTGCCCCACGGTGGGCACCAACTGTCGTCGGTTTGAGGACAAGTACGCCATGAGGGGGTCCTCGAGGCGTGCGGGAGAGAGGGGTGTGAGACGTACGGTGTTCCGAGACGATGAGCACACAAGTTTACCTAGGTTCGAATCCGCCGGCTTTGGACGAACCATACTCCTGCTAGCAATCCAGTAATACGGCAGAGCCGGAATATGGGTTACAAAGGTTTCGCCTGTGTAAGTTGAGATTGTAGACTATTGAGGTTATGCCCTAAAGGCTCTCCCTAGGACGGCTTATATAGATATCCGGCCTAAGGTTTACAGGAGAGATCAATCCGGCTATGACTAAGAATTGGTTACAGAGTACATCTTGAACTACAAGTAACATTATGGGTCTAAGTCGGTAAGTCTTCTGGGTTTTCCCGTAGTCGGATTGGACTCTGTCTTCTTTTTCTAACCGAGCCGCCCGTGAAGCAAAGCTCTAACCCGAAGTGGGCCACCCTGGTCAGTGAGGATCTGTGAGGATACCCGGAAAGTATATCCCCAACATGCACCTTTATTTTCTGAGGCCAAAATATAAAGTATTTTTACATGATTTTTTGCACGCGTGTACTATAAATCATTATCCACATCCCGATATTTTTTTCGGATTTTTTGAATCTTTAAATTTGAAATTTTCAGGAAAAAAAATCCACCATAGAGGACGACCTCCAACTCCAAAACGACGCCTAAAAAAAAAAGAGTAGGATTGCCTATATAGGGTGTGCGGTGCAGTCCAGCTCGTCGCCGCCGGTCAAATTGGCGTCTCGACTTGTCCTTTCGTCTACCCAGTTTCTTGGTTCGTCTTCCTCCACTGTCAGAGCAGCGCCATAAACGTACACAAACGTATCTCCACAGATACTAAGTGACCGACCGGTGGGCACCACGCCACATGAGCCCATTCCTCAGTCAGATACGATTTCCCGTAGCAACGTATCCCCAGTTTTCGGTCCCTGTTCTACATAATGGCCAAACCAACCTCCCCTGCTTCTCCCACGCTACCCCTCCCCTTTCAGCAAAAACCCCAACCCGGAGCGGACTCCACCCAACCCCAGCTGGTCGCAGCGCCCAACCCCAGCCAAAACCAAAGCCGGCGCAGCAGCCTTATGCTCCTCGGGACGGGCAAGCGCGGCCATGTCGCCGCCGCCGCCGCGGGCGGCCCGGCTCTGCTGGATAACCACTGCATCGGGAGCTACGCGCGGCCCGACCCGCCCGGCCATTCCGCCAGCGCCGCCGACGCCGCCAGCGGCCGCGGCGACGATGGCCTTGGCGTGGCTCTGCTCGAGACCCTCGGCCTCGGGAGCTTCGCGCGGCTCGACCTCCCTGCGCCGCCCGACGGGCTCGACCTCACCGCCGCGGTGAAACCCTCCTCGGACTGCATTATCGTCTCCATGGGAGGTGATAGCATCACCGCCTGGCCCGGCGACGTTGCGGCCGCACTCTCGCTGCCACTAGGCAAGCTCGACCCCGCCGCGGAGGACGCGGCATTGTTCTCTTCCGCGGAGGCAATCGCCGCCGTGAGGCTGTTCGTCCATGATCGGCTGCTGCTGGGAGGAACAGGGGATGGCCAGGTATTGCCGGAGGAGATTGTCGTTTCCCTGCAGCTGGTGGAGGATGGGAAGGCGTACGCGGTGGACTGGGGCTGGTTTGTTTGGGCATTTCTGAGGTCGGATGTGTTGATGGGGAAGCGACGGCGTTGCAGTCGGTACCTTCTCCGTCTGATGAAGTGCCAAAGGCCGGACCTTTTCTCCGAGGTTGATGGGATGTCTCTTGGAAAGAGGAGAAAAGGCCTAACACTGCAGCAGCAGGACATATTGCTCCATGGAAACAGCGGCTATTATGATCAACTCATGGCAGCAGAAGCAGAGGTTGAAGAGGGACTAGTTTTTAGAATGGGCAAAAACATTGGTGCTTTGGAGAAGATGCCAGCATTTGGATATGTCAAGGGTCAGCAGCATACAGCTGAGACTGAAGATCAGGAAGATGGCAACCATGACAGTGCCAATGTTTGTCCTAGACTTCGTTCTTTCCGTGCCAGTCGACAACAAGTTGTAGCTCATGTCTCGAACTTGGAGAATTTAGCTTCGAGTGGGGAGAGAACTTTGGCACACACTCTAGCTGAAATACAGCAAATGAGGGAGAAGGTGAAGGAGAAAGACAATCAAATAAAATCTATCACTGAAGATACAATGAAGGGACTTCAAGCAAGGTCCACCAAACTTAAAAAACTTGAGCATGATGAAATGCTAATGCTTGGCACTCTTCATGGGTGCAAAAGAATGTTTCAAGAGTCCTCTGCTGCATTTTTGGAGTATCGTAAGATGTGTGAAGGAAGTGGTGTTTCATCTTTGGATGTTGTGGCTGATGAGAAGAATCAGGTACATTGGATGCAGCAGGAACGGGATGCCCATGAAATTATTAATGGGATTGAAAAACGTTGGCTTTCGAAGTTTTCGGCATGTGATACGAAGATGACAGTGCTGTTAACAAAGCTTGCAGACGTCAACAATGAAGTCCAAAGGTTGAAGGATTCCAGGTCAATTCAGGATCTCAATGTGGTACCTCATCTTTGACTTGTGCACTTAGGTAATTGTGAACCTCTGAAAAACAGTTCATGTTTATTCCTAATCAGGCTTGGTCTGTTGTATACTATGTCAAAGTTGAGCTCTGGTCTTAGATACACTGATTTTGCGCAAATCTACAATGCTGATGCAGGTGGCCGTTGTCCGCTGAAGTCTTTGGCAGGCTGAAGGATGTGTATTTTGGTGTTGCTGAAATAGCCGAGATGGTTCCCTTTATGGATCTTTGGTGATTGCTGTTCTGTTATAATTTGGTTTCATTTATGTCTATAGCTTATGGTGAACAGTTAAGAGGTGATATGTCGCGTGTATTTATCTCCTTGCTGGATACTTGGTTGGAGCCTGAAGGATATGCCGTATGCTATCTTTTGCTTCTGTATTTACTTTTCACGTTGAACGGATCGCTGTAACGATGTGGTGGTTCTCTTATATGAAGCCGGGTGATCTACCCTTTTATGGGAAGAAGTAAGGGAGGGACGGATATAGGCTGATTTTCAATATTGCTTGATGTCTGATTGCCCGAGTGAATTCGACAACAATTGGTTGGTTTACTGTTACATTGTCTTTCCATACCATGTTTCATCATCTCTTTCATTGCTTCATTCATTGAATACTCTTATAACCATACCCTGTTTCATCATCCCTTTCATTGCTTCATTCATTGAATACTCTTATAAACAGCAGAAAATGCTTTGTGAGAAAAGCTATTTGTGATTTCTTTTCAACTGAGCAAAGTGGCTTCCTATGAATGGAATCTTTTAATTATTTGGATGTTCTGACTTCCATATTCCGTCAATGTAGCCTGATGAACTGATGATTAGTTCTCCAGTAACAGCTCATTTGTTGCCTACAACTTCTGTTAACTGTAGTTGTCAGACATTTGATGTGCTCCAGATCTTATTCTTCTTTTCAAACAGTGCTCTTCAATTAAGTATTTGTGGCGCCCCGCAAAACCACTACCAAAAAATCGCGGTGTTTATGTACATTGCATCATCATGACCGCATGCTCATGTCATCATGCCACATTGCATTTGAGCATCGTCGTCATCATGCATGGTTTGTCTAAAACTATTTTCGAAACGCCTAGTTTTGTTTTTCTAAATATTCCCGTCTCTATTCAAATTAAAACCCCCGGTCTCCGGAATATTTTGTTTCGTCTACAAACAGATTTCAAAAGCCCCGTTTTTAAATAATAAAATATTTATTTTTATTTGTGGGAGGCAGCCAGCCAGGCCCGAAAGCCCAGCCGGCTACCTCCAGATAAAAATCCTACCTACCCCAGAACCACCCAAACCCTTTTCTACCCAATCCTAGTCTACCCAGCCACTTTTCTCCAGCCCTCCACCTCACCCCGCCCTATAGCAGCGCGCCACCTCACCGCACCCCTCCACCTCACCACTCCCTACCTACTCCCCCCCACACAACACACACAGCAGCACGCCTCCACCCGCCTGTGCACCCCTCCACCAATCTCCCCACGCCCCACCGACCAAGCGGGCCCACCCCACCACCTGCCACCCCGACCAGGCCCCACCTGGGCGCGCCCTCCCATCCACACGCGTCGCCCCGCACGCCTCGATCCCCACTCCCGCTCCCGCACGCCACGTTCTCCTCCCCGCCGCCAGCGACCGCCACCGCCGGGGGCCCCCGCCTAGGCCGCCTCCCGTCTCGAGCTCCCGTCCGGCCACCGAGCACCTCGTCGCGCCTCCTCAACTCCCGCTCCCCGCCGCCGCCGTTATGGGACGCTCGTCCGTCCCCTCCCCGTCCCCGTGCTCAGCTCCGGCCGCCACCGCTCATCCCGCCTTCCTCCGGCCGCCTTACACGCCCCGTCCCGCCTCTTCCTCTCCTCGCACGGACCCTTTGCCGCCGCCGCGAGTGACCCGCCACCAAGACCTCCTTCCCTGGCTCCGGCCGCCCCTCGCCAGCGCTGTTTCCTCGGCCCGCGGGCTCCGTCTCTCGCCGGTGAGGGCGTCGTGCTCGTTCCCGGCCCGGGCCCTCCCCGTCGTCCCGCCCGAGCCCGAGCTCCCCCGGCAGCGCCTCGCCCTCTGCAGGCCGCGCCACGGCCTCCCCGCGGTGACTCGGTCCGCCCCGGCCTACCTCCGCTCCTCCCTGCCCCTGGCCGGCCCCACCTCTGCCTCGCCCCCCGTCTCGCATCCGGCACCCTCCGCAGCTCTGTCGCCCCGGCCAGGACTGCGCGGTGCCTCATCGGCATGTCACCTGTGTACAGGTTTCTTTTGCCATGTGTTCTGTACCGGTTGGTGTTGCACTCTGTCGCCGCTCCTACCTATTGGCCGATGTGGTTGTTGACTCCACCTGCTGCAAGTGTGTGCCTGTAGTTTCATAAGCCGAGTCCGACACCGACAAACAAGTCCCGAAGCCCGAGTTCCGCACCGACAAGACCGATCTCGGAACCTCCAACGTCAAGTTCTTCTCGGATGCGATGACTGAGACCCCGGATTTCGAAGACCGATCCCGCAGAACCGCACCCGGTGCCACTCCAAGACCACGGCATGATCTTCGACACAGGACCCAGAGATCTTCTACACGGGCGTCAAGTTCTCCATCCTAGAAGACCCCAAGGCCTTTGAGGTGGAACCGGCAAGATCGACCTCATGAACCCGAAGGCGCCGAGTACGCCGACATGGGACCGACAAGTTCGCCTACACGGCACCGAGCATCAAGATCTCCTTCCCAGAAACCGCAAGACCTCCTTCCGGATCCGATGACCTGACCCAAGATCCGAAGCGCCAAGCCCTTCATCACGGAACACCGAGCTCTTCCCCCGGAACCCAAAGGCCGTTCCCCCGAACCGCCATGATCTCCTTCTCAGATCCGAAGACCTTGAACCCCGGAGACCGAACCCGATCCCCGTCGAACCCCGTCGACCACCCCCCCAAGATCTTCGGAACGCTAATGTGATTCCCTACCCGAGACCCCTATTTTTTTATAATATATAATATCTCCTGGTTGCATTAATTGTTCATGTCGCATACATATTTTAGGGTTTGTGGGTACTTTGTCGATTCACCTCATATTTAAATATGGAGTCTATATGCGGGATACCTTTGTCTTATTCCGGACTCCATTTAAATTGGCGTAGCGAACCGATGCCATGTTTTGCCCTGTTAATACAACATTTAAAATGCAGGGTATCTAAACAACTTGAACCCTATAATTAATTGTCGGGACCCCGGTTCTGCTTAATACTGCCTAATTGCACTGCATCTGCATCATATCATAAGCATGTCGGATCTTCTACCGTGGTATTAAATATTGCATCCAGTGTTTCTTCTAGTGTTTGCTTCTTCGCGGATTAGGCCGATGAGTGGATGCGAGTATCGACAAGTTCTCCGGATATGACCCGTCGGCAGTGTTTCCCAGGCGAGCATTCTCCCCCTTTCTACCTATTTTGCATTTATAGTCTTTATTTCCTCTTGTTGATCTATTGCTATCCGTGTCGCGATGCTTTAGTTTTCGTGCACCAGTTATATCCTGTGCAGCCTCTATATTGCCATGGACACCTCCTAATACCTGTCGTTTGGTAGATAGATGGCCTTGCGAGTCGTAGTTGCTTGCTCAGGTGCGATCTCGTGCTGTCGAGTACCACAGTTGTTGGAATGCGGGCAGATGTTTATTGGTGGAGATGATCATGTCTTTAAATACAACTATTAAAATGCTAGATATAACTAATGCAGAGGCATCAGTGGGCAATAGATGTTATTTGGTTCTTCCACGCTCACTTGTGTCCTGTAGGACCCCGAGTACTTGATACCTGTTCCTTGACTATTCGCACTATCCACATCCGGGAGGCCTTATGGACCTCCCTGAGCCAGAGCTTGATTCATTTCTATTTCTAGGGGCCACAAGTAGTTTGGGGCTTTATTACTATCCTGTACTTATGCCATGCTTTACCGCTTTATTTAAGATTGTGCGTGGAGCACCTGTACTGTTTAGGATCGCGGAGTGTTTTCGCGGTATCGACAAGCCCAGTCACACTTTCGGGTTCCTAGTCGTTTACAGCCATTGACGCAAACCCTGGGTCCGTTCCGGAGCCGGCCAACTTCGTTGCGGGTAGCTTAGTGGGGTGGTCCCCTGAAATATTATATGAATCTTGTGATTGCTTTGTCGTGAAAGCCTCATTGGGTTCTGAGTTGGTTTTTCCGAGGTTGATCGAGTGTGTGTTGCTATTTGTGCACCCCTACAGGGTAAAAACTTTCTGAAAGCCGTGTCCGCGGTTATGGACGACTTGGAGCACAATATCTCGATCATAGACAAGCATAACTAAAGTAGTGCTATAAATTTGACTTAATATATCTGACTAGTAATCAGCTTCACTATAACGGAATGGATATTAAAAAATGCCAACCACTGGTGGACCTGGATTGTTTTGTTATACCTGCCTAGTAAGTATTACAACTCCAATGGAATGTGATAAAAGTGCTAACAACTGCTGGGTTTGGGATTTCTCAGGACAATTATATCTGACTAGTAAATGTTCCAACTACAACGGAATGTTAACTAAAATTGCCCACTACTTATGCTTCAGGATGACTCATTCTGTCTATATCTGACTAGTAAGTGCTTCAATTATAATGTAGTAAATAAAACTGCCAACCGTGTGAGTTCCTCGGTTTGACTTCCTCGTTTGGTCTCGAGGGGGAATACCAGGATGGGTTTGTTTGGTGTTAGCTTCAGGTTGGATCCGAATAGGTCTTTCTTATCCCTCTCTGATAACCGCCAGTTGTACCGAGTCTCTATAGGTTGTTTAGTACCGCTGTGCTGCCGCTTCATTCCACCATACCTATGTAGGCGAGAGCCGCCGAATTCTAGCCTCGCCGTGTACTGGCCTCAGTACTGACGCTCCTCTTTTTCCTGTGCCCTTTGTCGGCAACCCTTTTATTTTAGCAGGTTTGAGATCGACGTCGTTAGCAGGGTTACCCTTCCGGCTTGGCCTGGGCAGGGTTATGGACGCCATTGGTTATTCTTCAGGGCTCTTAGCCCCATTTGCATCTTGTCCGTCGTCGGACGCTCTATCGTTTTCAAGGTAATTTGAAGCTTTGTATAGTATATCTGTATTCTTGACTCATGGAGTCGTTGTTGTATATATCTGTTCTGTGGGTCCCACCGAGGACTGTGGTGTAATGGTATTACTTCGTTTTCCACCCGCACGAAAGTGTCTGGTGGGCGTCCTTGAATCGTTTCTATGCGGGTTTGGCGGAAAGGGCTAAAACTTGCATAGGGCCGATTCGAGGGTGTTACAGTATTGCATGTCTTAGACATCTCTTACTCTCATGGTGCCATAATTATTCGTAGTTTGTTGTCTATAGCCGCATAGCCTGCTGTGAAACTAACCCTCTACTGGCTTAAATCACAAGACCACGTTTGATCGTAGGGCTGTTGTCAGAATCTCAGAATGGAGCCTCATTTCTTCCATACTTTGTCTCCAGTAGTGTTAATTATTCCATCTATAAAAATACTTTGTTTCGGCTGTCATATCCAAAGTTTCTTTATTTTCGCTATTAACATTATTACCAGTTCAATATCTAGGACAGCTCAGTGCTTTACTGCAACTATTCACTGAAATGTAGTATGAGATGCGAATCAAGATTGTTTTCAATTTATTTCTAGGCTTCTAGTTAAGTGTATGCTCTTTTGGCTTATTAGCATGATGAGTCAATCAATCCATCATATTTTCCAAGAACTAAGTGGTATGCTCGTGATGGCATGTGCTCAGATTGTTTTGGTTAGTTTCGACGGCCTGTGGGTATTATCCTTGATATTTCCTTACCATTTGATGCAGTCAATTGGTCATTGTCTGATATTCACTGTTCATCATGGTGCTGACTGCTTCTTTTATTGACCGGTGATGATTTTGATTTTGGTGGAGCCTTTGACAATATTCTGAAGTCATGCCTGGTCTGAATTTGACTAAAATTTAGTACTAATGTATCCTCATAAACTTTTCAGAGGTTTAAGCCATGGGTTTGCTTCATTGTTTCTTCCTATTTTGAGGTAGAGCATGACATGGGACTGATAGAGAGAATGAATTGACCACACGTAGTGGGTATCTCATATATATAGACAATTACATAAGATATACAGGAAGGGATCAACCCAAATCCTACCATAATGGTCTGAGTAATAACAAATATCAAGCACTAATAGTGGTAGGATATGATCGAATAATGAGAGATATTCAGTTGCCTAACATCCCCGCAGTTGAAACGGGAGATTCTCGGACGCTGAGACTGGATTGGAAGTCCATGAACAGTGGTGATGGCAGGCCTTTAGTGAAGATGTCCACGAATTGTCGAGACGAAGGCACATGAAGAACTCGAATGTGCCCGAGCGCAACACGATCTCGTACGAAGTGGAGGTCGATCTCGATGTGCTTGGTCCGTTGGTGCTGAACCGGATTCGTGGACATGTAGACAACGCTTACGTTGTCGCAGAAGACAACCGTAGCACTGGGAAGCGGTCGATGAAGCTCCTGAAGAAGTTGGCGGAGCCAACTTGCTTCAGCGACGGCCTGATACTCGGCCTCGGCGCTCGAGCGGGAGACCGTGTGCTGGCACTTCGAGGACCAAGAGATGAGATTGTCGCTGAGGAACACCACACACTAACCAGATGTGGAGCGGCGTGTGTCCGGACATCCAGTCCAATCCACATCGGTGTAGGCGACGAGGCTATCCGTGGAGGAAGGAACAAGCTGCAACCCGTGATGAAGAGTGCCCTTGACGTACCGAAGCACCCGCTTAACGAGGGACATGTGCTGCTCGCGAGGGTCGTGCATGTGGAGACAAATCTGTTGCACGGCGTAGGTGATGTTGGGGCGAGTGAACGTCAAGTACTGGAGAGCACCAACAAGACTTTGATATTCCGAAGGATCGGCGACTGGTGGTCCGGCGGCTGCAGCGAGTTTGGGCGATGTATCCACGGGTGTTGAAGCGGAGTGGCAGGAGCTCATGCCAGCACGCTCGAGAATCTCGAGAGTGTACTAGGTCTGAGAGAGGAACATCCCCTGAGAATCACGTCGAACGGCAAGGCCGAGGAAGTGGTGGAGCTCACCCAAGTCGGTCATGGTGAACTCGGTGCTGAGAGCGGTGATGATACGCTCAAGTAGGGTCGTAGTAGAAGCCGTGAGGATGATGTCGTCGACGTAGAGGACTAAGTAAGCCGTGCCGAACGAGCCATGGAGGGTGAAGAGCGACATGTCGGACTTGGAGCAGGTGAAGCCGAAAGTGGTGACGAAGGTTGCGAAGCGATGGTACCACGCACGGGGAGCTTGCTTCAGGCCATAGAGTGCACGATTAAGACGACACACATGGTCGGGGCGAGAAGAGTCGATGAAGCCGATGAGCTGATGGCAGAAAACCACCTCATCAAGACGGCCATGGAGGAAGGCATTCTTGACGTCCAGCCGACGAATCTTCTAGTTGTAGGAGAGGGCAATGGAGAGAATAACCCGGATGATAGTCGGTTTAACCACCGGGCTAAAGGTCTCGTTAAAGTCGATGTCGTGCTCCTAGGAGAAACCGCGCAAGACCCAGCAGGCTTTGTAGCGGTCGAGGCTGCCATCGAGCTTGAACTTGTGACGAAAGACCCATTCGCCAGAGACGACATTGGCGTTGGCGGGAGGACGCACAAGTTCCCATGTGTCGTTGGCGAGAAGAGCACCGTACTCATCGGTCATGGCCGTGAGCCAGTTCGGGTCCTTGAGAGCACCATGAACGGACTTGGGGATGGGCGATGGAGCGGGGATGGGCTTGGCGTGGAGGTTGAGGCGCTCACGGGGGTCCGATGACCTTGCCGGCCTGACGTCGAGTGACCATCTGTCGAACAGGAGAAGCCGCGGGTGAGTGCGAATGTGTCGATGTCAAGGACAAGCTCGACATGGACGTGTCGGAGGAGGGCACGTGCTCCTGTACGTGACCTGGCAAGGCCGCAGCGTGAGACGGAGAGGCCGGTTCCGCATGGGCCGGCGTAGGCGGGCAAGGTCAAGGCACCAGGGCCGCCGGAGACGGCATAGCCG
This sequence comes from Avena eriantha, assembly GCA_910589775.1. Classification (NCBI taxonomy): domain Eukaryota; kingdom Viridiplantae; phylum Streptophyta; class Magnoliopsida; order Poales; family Poaceae; genus Avena; species Avena eriantha. The sequence continues at coordinate 241,270,156 of OU342746.1, forward strand.
AGCGGGCCGAGGAGGCCACGAGGGAGGTCGACGCGCGCATGGCGTGGCCAGAGAACCGACACGGCCCGGCGTGCATGGGAGGCACGGGTACCGAGGGTGGCATGCCGATCGGTTCATTGTCGACGAAGGCTCACGTTGCTGCATATTTGTGACTAAAAAGTTTGGGGCAAAAGGAAAACAAGTTTCGTCAAAAATCACATGCTGAGAGATAATGATACAATGAGACTCAAGATCCATGCAGCGGTAACCATGATGATTAGAGGGGTAACCGAGGAACACACACACGGTAGAACGGTGGGACAGTTTGTGAGGCATGGGGCGGAAATATTTGGATAACACAAACAACCAAAAGTTCGAAGAAGTGTGTAGTCCGGAGATGTGGAAAAAAGAGCGAAATAGGGACATGGTGCAGCAATAGTAGTGGTAGGTAATCTGTTGAATAAGTAAGTAGACGTGTGTAGAGATTTGATCAAATATTTAGAAGGCATGCTAGCCTGAACTAAAAGGGTACGAACTATGTCATTTGTGGTGCGAATAATTCGTTCGACTTTACCGTTTTGTGGAGAGGTGTAGGGGCACGAAAAACGTAGGAGAAATCCATGTTGCATGGAGAGATCCTGAAAAACACGGTTGTCAAATTCACGTCTATTGTCACACTGAATTGCCTGAAGTGAGAGAGAAAATTGTGTAGCGACAAGAGAGAATGGGATAAACTTCGGATTTTGCACGCAAGAGGTACGTCCTGAGATAATGAGTAAAATCATCGATAGTTACAAGGAAATATTTATAACCAGAAATACTCTCAACAGGGGAGATCCATAAGTCACAATGTATTAATTCAAAAGGACGTTGAGTACGTGTTGTAGAGTGTGAAAAAGGTAAAACGTCCGAGTTGACACGCATGACATAAACTGTGATCCTTGTGCACTTTATTTATGGGAAGCGAGGAGGCGAGGTGCCAGAAAGCATCAAGACCGGGGTGACCAAGACGCCGATGCCAAACGGTGGAGTCGGCGGAGACGGCGGTGAGGGCGTGCGGCAAGGGAGTGGCTGGGTAGAGGTTGGTCGAGCTACTGCACCTGAGAATCACGACTCCTGTCCTAAGATCCTTCACAGAAAAACCCCACGGGTCAAACTCGACTGAACAAAAATTATCACGAGTAAACTGTCTAACAAAAATCAGATCTTTTACTATGCGTAGTGAAACAAGAACGTCGCGAAGAGTAATACGACGAGATGAGTGAGAAGTAGAGAGAGATGCATGGCCAGAGTGAGAGATAGGAATAGAGGAACCATCTCCGACCATAATATGTTTGTGTGGAGGAGTAGAAGTAAGAGAGTTGAGGTTACCGGCGTCCGAAGACATGTGAGCGGAGGCTCTGGTGTCCATGATCCACTCGGGAGGAGCTTGCAGAGTTATGGTGTTGAAGTAGTTCGCAAGGGGGGACGGGTCCCATGTTGGTGTCGAGGGGACGCCATGGGGAGGGTAGCCGGCGTAGGAGACCGTTGCGGCCGGGGCCGGGTACGCCATGTATTCCTGTGTGGCTGGCCGGGACGCCGGCGCGTAGGCAGGACGCGGAGCGGGCGTGAGGGGGCGGGAGCAGAGGACTCCGGCGTGGTTGGGACGCCGTAGCCGGATCCCACCATCGGGTACATGTGGATGGCGCCGGTCCACGGGTTCTGCGGGGTGGGGATGGGAGCGGGTGCGCCGTACCCGGTCTTCCTCTTCTTCCCCTTGCCGCGGTTGGGGGCAGCAGGGGCGCCATAACCCGAGGGGGCGCCGTGGCCGGTAGGAGCGGGTGGGGCAGGGGTGCAGTAGCCACTGGTCGCGGGGGGCGGAGTAGAAGACCGCCGGTGCGGATGAGCGCGAGTTGGAGGGCTTGAGTTCCTTGAGGAGCAGCATATTGCGGAACTGAAGAAAAGTGGGGAAGGACGGGCGGCGGCTGGTGGAGGAGGAGGGGTGGTGGCTGGCAACCCTAGGGCGCCGACGATAGTGGAGGGGGGCGGAAGAGAGGCTAGATTGTTTGGCTGATACCATGATAGAGAGAATAAATTGACCACACGTAATGGCTTTCATGTTATCTCATATATATATAGACAATTACACAAGATATACATGGAAGGGATCAACCCAAATTCTAACCATAATGGCCTAAGTAATAACAAATATCAAACACTAATAGTAGTAGGATATGACCGAATAATGAGAGATATTCGATTGCCCTAACAGGGACCACCGATCTCTTGGGGTCTGTATGCTTGCAGAAATAGCTGTCCTTCATCATACCCGTCTTAGCCGGACAAGGAAACTAGTATTACTTACGCCTTTGTTTCAAATTCAATTGCAAATTCATGAAATTCAGTAGCAACTACACCACTCCTCAATTAAAGAGAGAAGATATCTTAAATGACTACATCTATTACTACAGCAAGATCATATCTTCAGAGGGCTACGCAGACATAGAAAAAGGGCTTCACTACGATGGCCCAGGAATCAATTACTCAGTTCACTGACCATAATAGCCCGACAAAGAAGATGAAGACAAAAGCTAGAGGACGAGAATTCGAACCTTCAATAGCTCTATTTCACTGGCTTTTCTGAGTGGAAGATTGCCCCTTTTAGTGATCCGAACACGGTAGTAAAGTGTTTGTAAGCATAACACTGAACTGATACAAAACCATTCCAAAGTTTCAGCGATTTTTGAGTTGTTCTGCGATGATTTCTGGGCCGCAAGACTCTGGATGTGACAATCTCCCTGTGATTGAAGAAATGTGGCTCGTGCACTAGTGACGATCGGTTCGGAATGCACTGCTTCCCTTGCTACATGTCTAGAAAAACTGTAGGCATCTAAGTTACTTGCCTCATAAGTGCATTTGAATTTCGATGGAGCCTATAGCTGCATCAATTTCCTCGATTGCCTGTACCATCTAACCGAAGAAACGAGAAAACGCTAGGCTTCAATAGCCTGTACGCTGTAGCCCTGTGCCATATAATTGGAGAAGTGAAGAAGAAACTCTAGACTTTCATACCACAGTACCTGTTAGAGTATAGGTAAATACTATCTATCGTGGTCCGATGGGACTCAAATCATCGGACCGATTGGCTGCGATAGATTTATATTGCATCCCATGGGCTGAGATTGCTTCCCACGTCCAACAAAATACGAGTCCGTTAATCCCGCACGGTGCCATCCTGTTCCAGAATTACAGCCGCTAGTTACGTCTCCCATTACTTCTTCCTCAAATCGCATCTCCCCGACGCACAGATCGCCCCTGCTGCTGCGACTGCTTTCTCCACCGCACCACCGCCTCGCCGCCGCCGCTTTCTCCCCGCTGCTGCTGCTGCTTTCTACCGCCATGATTTACATGTTCCAACAGTGAATCGTAATCTGATGAATCGCAAGCTTGCAGGTTGTTTGATGTTCTCGAGCAGTATTGTAGTTTTAATCTTATATCTTATTTGCAGGGAGGTCATGAACATGCACAGCTAGCATTGAGGTCCACAAGGTTCCAGACTTTGACCATAGGCGCACTTGACTACTGCGACAGTGTTACGAGCGGGAGACTCCATGGCTCCATGCTCAGTACGACGTGTTTGTGTCTGAGCTGTATCAGCAGAGCGCAAAAATTGACGTGGCCATGCGGATGGATTCGGAGAAGAACAATCGACAACATGCTTATCACCCTCATAGTAGATTATTTGCAGTTCCAACCGTACAATGGATCCGAAGCTTTGATTCCCATGTACTTCCTCCGTTTCAAAAATAAGATGTTTTACCTTTATGAAAGAAGAGTATCAGAGGAAGCACCTATTTGAAACAATAAAAGACACGTGACCGATTTCCAGTTGAGACGTATGTTCACCGGAGCAAATTAATCATTCAATAGTAGCAAATTTAATTACCTTGGAAGCACATCTTGTATATTACACAGGTTGCTAAACTGAAGCAAATTTTAGTAACGAAGAAAGCAAGTGATCTTGTGGGTAGAAGCATACGTTATTTTTATGATCGAAGCAGATATTGATTCCATCAAAAAAAAATTGATTTCGTCGGAAGCATATCTTAGTATGGAAGCATATCTTAGTATCAGTGGAAGCACGAATTCTTTATCAAGGGATGTGCTTCAAAGAGTCCAATGTTGCCGCACTTCATGGACATGTGTTCTACTACCGTCGCATGTGCTTCCTTCTACTAATTTAATTGCTTCCAAAGCTTAAATAATTGGATGATCCAAAATTTCAAGGATACTATCGTAATAATGCCATGCTTATCACATTAAAATTTGCGCTTCACAGAGCCTTTGCATGGAACTCAATATCATGTCATCTTCCCTTGTTCTAGAGAGAAAACTGCTCCGATGAAGAAAAAAGGCAGGAGATAATAGAGATTTATTTGGACGGGCATTACGGGAGTAGTTACGGCAGCAATTATTGTGAGACAGTCAACTAACGAAGAAAAACCAACGTTAATATTACAGGAGTAGTTAACGGGAGCAGTTATTAGGAAGCAATCAACTAACGAAGCAAACAACCGTGGGCCTTGGCAACGGATCGGACGATCCCCTTGCTTCCAATCCTACGGCCTAGGACTGGTTCGATGGGAAGCCACTGATCGAGAAAATTGCAGGCAACACCATGCTTTGTGGCATCTGTTGCACAGAACACAGAAACAAATGTTTTGTTGCAGCTAGCACATCTTTGTGGCTAAACTGTTGCAGCTGGCCCAAATGATTCAATTAACACGTTAATAATTCCAGACCACCTAGACCCACCACCTCAAAGCCCGTATAAGGGAAGAATCAAGAAAATAAAAAACTGAGTTGTAACTTGTACGATCTCAACCGGACGGAGCAGAGCGCTACGCATGGATGCGGCGGCGATGCGACCTGGCGATGGGGACGGCGGCGGAGGCAGCGCCGGCGCGCCGGCGTCGAGCGGGATTGGTGCGGACAACCTCCCACCCTCGTACAGTGGGTACTTCTCCCTCATCCTCTCTAAAGTAGACATGGTGCGGACGATGCGGCCCGGTGATTGCGGCTTCACGGCGGCGTCGGTTCAGGCGCATTTCTATTCGGAAGCATTCTCAAGTACTTCTCCCTCATCCTTTCTCAAGTAGACACGTGGAGAAGCATTCTATTCGGAAGAGAACTACTTCTTCGGGGTGTGCAATGGGGAATTGGCAATGGGAGGTCTGTGAAGATCACATCGGATCACTGGATCCCGGGGCGTCCTCCATATATGCTAAAACCCATCAAGTCCATCCCTAGCTACTGCTACTGTCCATTGCCTGATTGATGAGACTACAACTTCTTGGATTCCAGAGACTGTGTATGCCTTTTTCGACCGGGATACGACGGAGCTGATCATGCAGACTCGGAATAGTAGACACCGGGGAGATGATTTTGTCCGCTTATATTCTGTACGGTCAGCCTACAACCTGGCCAGAACGGACAAGTTGTTTGTTTCTCGAAGCAGGCGGGGAGGCAGTATATCTTCATCGGCGGTGAATGAGGAGAAGCAATGGAAGAGCATCTTGGAAAATAAACGCGCCAGGAAAAATGAAGATCCACTTATGGCGTTTCGCCCAGGACTGTCTGCCGATGGGGGAACAACTTCGGCACCGTCAAATCCCTGCCAACGATATGTGCATCTTCTGTGGTAGGGAGGAGGATGTTGCGCACGTGCACCTCCGATGTCAGTTCGCGCAAGAGGTCTGGAGACTGGTCAAAGATTCTTTGGGTACTTGTTAAGGGGATACCCCGGGTAGTGTCACGCCGGGGTATAAAGGCCGAGTTAGCCGAGGTACGACAAGGTCAAAGCGAATGCTGGTCGAGTCACCTCAAGGCTGGCCGACTTACGGAGTAACCCGGACTGGAGGATGTCCACCTAACTGAGTCCCGGCCGATGTATGTATTATGCCGGTAGGATTTCTGTAACTTGTATGCAGGTACCCGCGTGACCGGATTAACCAGGTATGATCCGGGTTATATCAGGCTTGCAAGGGAAGGAAGGTATCTCGCTGGTCAAAAGGTGGTCACTGTACGCTGGAGCATGAGCGAAGCGGACAGAGGGAAGGACCACCGAGGCATGGCCGACAAGGGTGACGCGGCCTGTGTCGGATGACGCTGGTGCCGCAGAGGCTCACGTAGCCTCTGCATGGCTTACGATGGCGAAAAGTGACCCGGTCAGTTTGCTATTTTGGGAAGAGGCATATTCCTTGGAATATGCCTCCACGTATGCCCTAATTGGAGACCTAGCCACCCCTTTATAAGGAGGGCTAGGGCATCTGTAGAAGGGGTTGATTTTTGGTTGGTTGGCATTTGAGTAGTTGGTTCCTGGAGCTAGCTAGTGGTGAGAGTAAGAGAGCTCCTTCTTCCTCCTCTCCCCAATACAGCTCAAGGAGGACTTGTAAACCTTGGGAACCTTGTGAATACAAAGAATCTGTGTGTGGAATCACCACATTATCCCTCCCTGGATTCCTCTAGTGCATATTGGCCCCACCTTTAGCCTATCCATGGCATCTGCCGTGACACCGCCACGACAGTTGGCGCCCACCGTGGGGCTAGCGGCGCTAGCAGGAGTGAAGATCCGGACAGGAAACCTCATCGGCAACGGCGAGCGCATCGTCTCTGGGCTCGTTCAGCGCTTTGGAGCGCTGGACTACGTCAGCGACAATGCTGGTTGCTTCGGCAAGCGACCTCTTTCGCGCAATGGCCTCTTCGTCAGGCTTGGCACTCACAAGATCTACGTTGCCGTCGATGTGTCGTGCGTTCACCCGCGGCACGTCGTCAAGGGAGGCGAGCCACCCCTTAGCGCGGCTCACGGGGCGCGTATCACTGATGACCCACAAGTATAGGGGGTGTATGGCAGTATTTTTGATAAGTAAGAGTGTCGAACCCAACGAGGAGCAGAAGGTGCTAGCTAGTGGTATGGATCAGGAATTCTCTACAAATACTTAGCAAACGGATTTTTAGGGGTTTTTGATATAGCAAGTAAACAAAGTACGAGTAAATAAAAGAAAGTAGGAATAAATGCAGCAAGTGGCCCAATCCTTTATGCAGCAAAGGACAAGCCAGGTGTATTACTTAAGATGACCAAACATTCTCGAGGACACATGGGAAGATTGTCAAGTGCTTTCGCTTCATATAGTTGATTAATCTTGTTTAGCTTGCTAAGTGTTGTGTGGGTGAACCTGTGCTAATGTACCGCCCCATCCAAGACTAATAGATACTTGTGATTATACCCCTTGCAAACATCCGTAAGTACAAGAAAGTAATTAAGGTAAAAACCTAACCACAACTTTCAACTCTAAGACCCTTACGTCCCTTGTGCAATGGTTTCCTAACGGGGGTTCAGGTTTCTGTCACTCCGGCAACCCCTACGATTAGTAGCCAAATACAGAATGCATTCCCCTAGGCCCATATAGGTGAAGTGTCATGTAGTCGACGTTCACATGACAACACTAGAAGAAGTACACCACAACTTAAATAACAATATATTGAATCTTTCTCAACCCAACTCCACTACTAACAACAAGACTTTTCCCATGTCCTCAAGAACAAAATGAACTACTCACAATACATCATATGGATCATGATCAGAGATGGAATACTGATGTATAATCTTGATATAAACAATAATTTAATGGTTCACTCAATAGCATCAACTACAAAGAGTAATCAACACCGGGAAAGTTTCCCCTATGAACTATAGCAAGATTCAACCCAATTGTTACAGCAATATGGAGATGGTGATGAGGGTGCTGATGGTGATGATGGTGGTGGTGATGATGATGATGATCCCGATGAAATCCAGCTTGATGGTGGTGTTGATGGCGACGATCTCCCCTCTCCCGGAAGGAATTCCCCTGGCAGAAATCTATCTGCCGGAGAGATCTTTCTCTCTCTGTGTTTTCCGCCCCACAGAGGCGGCGGGATCTTTCTATGGTCGCTCCCCGGGTCTTAGGGTTTCGGGAGGATGATATATGCCAGAGGAGAGAGGATGGAGTGGGCCAGGGTGGCCACACCACCTCCTGGTGTGGCCTAGGGCTGCCCGTGCCATGGGGTGGTGTGGGCCCCCTGTGGCCCATCTCCACTCCATCTTCTGGCATCCTTAATCTTCTGGAAAAATAGGATTTTCCGTATATTTTCCCGGATTTTTTGATCTTCGCGAATTTTGCCTCCAAACAGCACCTTTTCCATCAGAATCCTGACTGCAGCGGTCCATGCTCCAAAAGTCATCAACCATGCTAAAATAGATGAAATAATATAAGTATCACCTCTCAATACGAAATATATCAATTAATAATAGTGAAATAAGACATAGAATAGTGATGCAAAATGGACGTATCAACTCCCCCAAGCTTAGACTTCGCTTGTCCCCAAGCGAAACTGAGCTGAATAAACATGACCTCAGGTTTATGGAGTGAAGAGTCGATAAAAGAATACAGACAAGAAGCATCACATTCATCAAATACATAGATCATAATAGAAGACAACTCACTATTATACAACTCAACCTGCAATGATTAAAGGAAAAACAATAAAGATACATAAAGTGAATCATAATTGGTAATGGCAAACTTAGCTCTTGGTCGAAGAATAGTTGATAATTTGCTGGAGTTCACAAATAGCTGGTTTTTCAATGATAGCTTCCAAAGTAGTAAACATCAAGATAAGAGCAATGTGCAAAACAAGGAACATAAGAAACATGAGTGAATAAATCATCATATGAATGAATGAAACACATCAACTCAAAATACTTGCTAAGATAGAAGGGAGTAGGTTTACTGACTCAACTACAAAGTAAAAGAAAGGCCCTTCAAAGAGGGAAGCAGGGATTGCAAGTCTCATAAAGAGCTCCCAAAAATTATGATACTTACTAGCTTTCAACTCTCATTGCCCCTATCATAGGCATCTTTAGGTGATTAAGGTTAAAGTGACACAACTAAGAGGATATGCTTGACAAGTTATAAGTTGAAATCTCATGCCCCTTACTTATGAGTACCGATCCTCATGCTACCCAACTTCAGTCACGAGCAAGCTCTTGTCATTGTAAATACATGCGTATCATTGAGAACCGCCAACGGGGTACCCCTTGCACATGACACAGGAGCTATCCCATAATCAAAATGACAAGGCAAGCAAACAGTGAGCATCTCAGCGATCTTTTTATTTGCTATTTGCATAGGTTTTTATTGAGGATGCTTCATAGAATGCTCACTATAGTTATGCTGCAAGTTTCCACCATGATTAGGCATGGCTTAGGCTAGCGGCCCAGGCGTTTCTCTAACACACATATAAACTCCATGATCTTACAAGTTCCACTTTTATTTCACACCGCCGGGATCCATAAGCAAAAGAACATGATATCAACTAGGTACAAGTACCAATGAAGTGTTGAAAGCGGTCCCCATAATACATGGTTCTGCTAACTTCAACTCATAAAGCGCAAGCATATACGCAACAAAGAAGGACCCAATGGTTCAATTTTATTAAATGCAAGAAAGTAAAGTGTGCCATCAAGTTCGTGAGAGCTTTAATCACTAATTTTCACATAACAAGTTTAATTTGGGAGGTAGATAAAACAAGAATTTACTTGGAATAGCAATAATGCTACTAGGTAGGTATGGTGGACACAAATGGCAAAGGTTTTGGTTTAAAGGAGTGGATGCACGAGAAGAATACCCTCTCAGTACAGGTTTTTGGCTAGCAAGGCTGGGTAGCAAGTATAAGAGTTGAAGGAAACAAACAAACATACAAGTGATAAAGACAAACATGCAATCTTCCTCGGAAGCACAAAAGATCTTAACTAGAGAATACTAAACTTATGAGCAAATCAAGAAAGAAAGATGATGAAATTATTTTTCTCTAGAGTACTTCTATCTTTTTCTTTCAACTATCAAAAAGGTGTTGCTACTAACCGAGCCGGGTTTGCCAAAACCAACTAAATTAACTCAATGATCCCAAAGTGATACCAATACTAACAACAAGATCAATCATATAACCACGAATTGAAAACTAATATAAGCTATGCAAAAGAGTGAATGATAGAACTTCTCATTACTATTCCATAACGGCAACTCACACCAAGGGATACATATCTAATGAGAGAGGGGACACTTCCATAATGCAAACCATACCACATAATAACTCCTCTATTCATGATATGACTCTACTAATAAGGTAAAAAGATAGAAGATAGTGATATGATACCGCGACACTCCCCCAAGCTTGGAAGAAACCAAGGGGATGCCAAACCTGATGACGAATTACTCCTTAGGTGGTTGTGGTATCCTCTCGATGAGTTCTCTGATCAGTTTCCCAAAGTCCTCAATCTCGAAAGTGAGATTACGAATCAGCTGTGAATTTTGCTCAATGCGGCTCATGATCATGTCGTGTTGAGAATTCCAGCTCTTGCTATTCTTTCCCCACTCTTCCTCCTTAAAGTCTTCTTTTCCTGCATGGCTAGAACGAGGCAAATCCCAATTGGAGGGTAATTTCTCCTTGGGCATATTCTGGTATTGATGCTCATGGATAAGGGTATGGAAAGGATTCCCGGTGCGTGGAGGAAGTGACCGTGGAGCCAAACTGTGACGAGGAGCTTTCCCCCCAGTCTGCATCAGTGCCGTCCTTCTAATCCTAGCAGGTTTCACCACTCCAATGCTTGCAATGGTAGTGCCGGTGTGCGGACGTTGGCCTTGCTCCTCTTCACCTTCACTCTCGATCTCCTTCTCCTTCCCAGGGTCTTGGAGGTCTTCCTCCATGGGCTCCTTCCCTTTATCCTTGGCAGACACCATTGTGCTTTTAAACTTTCAAAGAGTATGTCCTGGCAGAAAACAGGTCGAAACAAAAACACGAAAAAAACATGATATACGGACCTCGGGGGACCCGGGGGGGTTATATATTATGAAGTTTCGTATCAAAAGCAAGGTACTGGGAGAAAACGAGTCGGAGGCGGAGTCCTGGGTGGCCTCACCACCTGGTGGCGCGGCCAGGGGTGGGCCCGCGCCATGGGGTGGTGTGGGACACCCCTGCTCTGTTTCCGTCCCTTTTTCGCTTCGTAACTTTCCTGATTGACTGAAAACTACAAAAATATAGTTGGATTGTATTTTCGCGGAACTTTTCTTACCAGAACTGTTACCTAGTTGGAAACGGACTCTGCATGTCTCTGAATTTGGTATTTAGTGGATTCTTCTGGAGTCACCACTTGAATAACATCAATATCTTCATCTTCATACACTTATTACTTGAGTGATAAAACCCTTCTCTTCCTTATTACACCATTATCTCCACTTCCTGGAAATTTCTTTCACACAAAACTTCACACAGTTCTCATTAGCAACATTAGTATAAGTCAAGTGATAAAACCTTTTGAGTCCAAATTCAACTGAAAACCATCAAAACATAAGCTACTGTAGCAACTTCTTCTGAAAACCCAAAAAGATTTCAAGAAGGAAATCGAATAAAGAAGCAAATGCAAGATTGGCAAAATCTGTCAAAACAGACCAGCAGGTAAAGATCAATTTTTTCGAAAATCTTCTGTTGCTCAAATCAAAAAGTGCAGAACTAACGGAAGTTAAATAACAACCTGGAGCAGAAGCTCAAACAATTACATATGAATCCGACATACAGATATCTCTCACGAATTTTTACGGTGAAGCACAAAAATCTGTTTCGGGACAGCAACTTCCCCAAGTATTACTTCTCTCTCGTTAGAGGCTGATCTTGACACAAAAACCAAATAAAACGGATAAGGAGTGGTTATTACCGAAGTAATAACTTCCAAGACTCAAAGAAACAAAAACAAACTAAAAGAAAAAACAAATTGGATTGTCTCCCATAAAGCTCTTTCTTTATAGCCATTAAGATGGGCATGATAATTTTGAAGAAACTGTCATAGCGATATGAATTGAAGTGAAAGAGAGCATTAAGAAGCAAAAACACACACACATTTAAGTCTAACCCACTTCCTATGCAAAGGAATTTTGTAAACAAATAAGTTATTGAAACCAGAGGCAACTTGCATAAGAAGGCAAAAGAAGGGCAATATAAAAACTTTCAGCATAAAACGAGGAAACTTGATATTATTAAGATGCATAAGAACACTTTTCCCTCTCTCATAGTAGCTTTCAGTATCATGCATAAACTTAACAATATAGCTATCACAAGGACCATCATAGCAATGATCACTTATTCTAACAAAAAACACAGGAATACTAGCTCTCATAACACTACTTTGTGAAACAATATTAGATGTATCCTTACAAAGGATAGGGTGTCCCTCTTTTTCATACTTGGTGACAAAGTCCTTCACATTTGCTATTATAGGTTCATCAACCATTTGTTTATCAGGTTCAACAACTTTATTCATACTTTCATCTACCATACTAGCCATCATAGAATGTTCCTTTACCTTAACTAGGAAAGGAATTTTCTCAATATAAGGTTTAGGTAAAACATGATTAGCAGTATAAACTTCAGTATTTCTTGCAGGAACACTCTTAGCAATATCTTTATAAGGTTCATGATACTTATTCCACTTCTTTTTAGGCACTTCAATATAGGAAGCAAAAGCCTTAAAATAAGAAGCAATAGCTTGAGAATCTAGACCATAAACATTTTTAATATTTTGAAAGTCATCAGTTCCCATAAAAGATTCAATGCATTCATAATCATAATTTATACCTAACTTTCTACCTTTTTCATTCTCCCAAGCTTCAGCATTGTCTTGAATACGGTCCAGAAGATCCCATTTAGCTTCTTCTTCCATGCGAGTGAATGATCCAGCGCAAGAAGCATCCAATAAATCCTTGTCATGTAGAGGGAGCCTTGCATAAAAGTTATTGATAATAATATTGTTGGGGAGCTCATGAATGGGACATTTGAGCATTAGTAGCTTCAATCTCCCCCAAGCTTGAGCTGTACTCTCTCCATCAAGAGGCCAAAAGTTGTATATTTGATTTCGATCTTTATGAATCTCACTAGGAGGATAAAACTTTGAATAAAAGAGAGGCACTATTTCCTCCCATTCCAGAGCTTGACCATTCTTCAACAGCTTATACCAGTCCTCAGCTCTTCCTTTCAGTGATAATGAGAATAACTTCTTCTTAACTTGATCTGTAGTAATACCTGCACACTTGAACAACCCACATAATTCATGTATACAGAGTAAATGATCATCGGGATGGACAGTTCCATCCCCAACATAGTAGTTATCCATAACACGATATAATTCTTGTAGGTATTTTGAAAACATCATTCTCAGCAGGTGGTGGCTTATCTACTACCTTAGTAGTGGTAGTAGCATTACCAAATAAGAAACTCAGCGAATTATCCATAACGAAAATAAAGCAACTAGTAGAAGTAAACAATACTCACAGTAGAAGTTTCCTTTACCAGTTCCACTCTCCAATAGCGCTTCACTCCCCGGCAACGGTGCCAGAAAATAGTCTTGATGAACCACAAGTATAGGGGGTGTATCGCAGTATTTTCGATAAGTAAGACTGTCGAACCCAACGAGGAGCAGAAGGTGTTGGCTAGTGGTATGGATCAGGAATTCTCTGCAAATACTTAGCAAACGGATTTTTAGGGGTTTTCGATAAAACAAGTAAACAAAGTACGAGTAAATAAAAGACAGTAGGAATAAATGCAGCAAGTGGCCCAATCCTTTATACAGCAAAGGACAAGCCGGTTGTATTTCTTAAGATGACACATGGGAAGACTGTCAAGTGCTTTCGCTTCATATAGTTGATTAATCTTCTTTAGCTTGCTAAGTGTTGTGTGGGTGAACCTGTGCTAATGTACCGCCCCATCCAAGACTAATACATACATGTGATTATACCCCTCGCAAACATCCATAAGTACAAGAAAGTAATTAAGATAGAAACCTAACCACAACTTTAAACTCTAAGACCCTTACGTCCCTTGTGCAATGGTTTCCTAACGGGGGTCTGTCACTCTAGCAACCCCTACGATTAGTAGGCAAATACACAATGCATTCCCCTAGGCCCATATAGGTGAAGTGTCATGTAGTCGACGTTCACATGACACCACTAGAAGAAGTACACCACAACTTAAATAACAATCTATTGAATCTTTCTCAACACAACTCCACTACTAACAACAAGACTTCTCCCATGTCCTCAAGAACAAAACGAACTACTCACAAGACATCATATGGATCATCATCAGAGATGGAATAATGATGTATAACAATCTGAACATAAACAATAATTCAATGGTTCACTCAATAGCATCAACTACAAAGAGTAATCAACACTGGGAAAGTTTCCTCTATGAACTATAGCAAGATTCAACCCAATTGTTACAGCAATATGGAGATGGTGATGAGGGTGCTGATAGTGATGATGGTGGTGATGATGATGATCCCGATGAAGTCCAGCTTGATGGTGGTGTTGATGGCGACGATCTCCCCTCTCCGGGAAGGAATTCCCCCGACAGAAATCTGTCTGGCGGAGAGATCTTTCTCTCTCGGTGTTTTCCGCCCCACAGAGGCGGCGGAATCTTTCTGTGGTCGCTCCCCGAGTCTTAGGGTTTCGGGAGGATGATATACGCCAGAGGAGAGAGGCTGGAGTCGGCCATGGTGGCCACACCACCTCCTGGCATGGCCTAGGGCTGCCCGCGCCATGGGGTGGTGTGCCCCCCTGTGGTCCATCTCCACTCCGTCTTCTGGCATCCTTAGTCTTCTGGAAAAATAGGATTTTCCGTATATTTTCCCGGATTTTCTGATCTTCACGAATTTTGCCTCCAAACAGCACCTTTTCCATCAGAATCCTAATTGCAGCGGTCCATGCTCCAAAGTCATCAACCATGCAAAAACAGATGAAATAACATAAGTATCACCTCTCAATATGAAATATATCAATGAATAATAGTGAATTAAGACATAGAATAGTGATGCAAAATGGACGTATCAATCACTCGCTCCCCTGACCGCGCCGAGGTGGTGATGACGGCGCCTGGCGCTAGCGCGAGCAAGGATCCGGCACTAGATCCGGAGGGAACACCCAAGGCACCAATGAAAACTAGGGGTCCTCCACTAGAGAGGCCAGAGAATGTGCTGCAACAAGGAATAGATAGCTTGGCAAGTCCCATAGCACCTATGGTAGATCCGGCTCAGGCACAGGCCGAGTTAGAAGAAACTAGGCAGAAAATACTAGAGGGTGCGAAAAAGATAGCCGCGGCTCAGCAGTCGTTGAACATGACACTGCGTAAGTACGCAAAAGCAAATAAGGTAGATGTTGTGAAAGTAAAGGGGAGAAACCTCATTAGTGAAATGAATAAAGAGGGTGATACTAGAGTCGAGGAATCAGAGAACATTCTGTCCGTGGGACTGCCGAAGTACAACACCCCGGCAAAGAACCTCAGAGCAGCGGATGCAGCTACATCCGAGTTAGAGGGTTTGACGGGTGAAGCCCGGAGGGTCAATGCATTAGTTCAGATCGCTAACAGACAAAATGAAGAGTTGCTCAGGGCTAACCCGGCAAGGGCTGGGGCTTCCAAAGTCATTTATTCAACAGTAGGTAACCCAGAGAAATCTGCTGGAGCTGCATCGTCCCCTCATGGTGGCCCAAGAAGAGAGGAAGTAGTAACCTCGGCGAGAAGAAACAAACAGATAGTCCCCTATGACCCGGCAAGGGCAGGGAAAGGAAAAGCAGTGCAGGGAAATGAGGACCGACGAAGTGTCAACCGAGGTGAAGCTGGCCGAGGTAACCGCGACCAAGGCAATGCCGGTCAGGGAAACATTGTGAACGGCAATGCCGGACATCGCAACTCGGCGGGTGCAGGGCAACCACAGCAGCGGAATATACCACGGCAAGAGCGAAGTGCCAGCCAAGGTATGCAACAGAGAGGCGCTCCACAAGAGCAAGATAGATACAATGATGGTGATTCGGAAATGGTGAACGCAGGATACCCTAGACCGGACTATCATGTCATAGGGTCAAGGTTGGGAAGCAGGAACTTGATGCCTGATGACGCCGGGTTAAAACTGGATCGGCTCTATAGGTCGGAGTAGATTGAGGGGCAAGGTCCTCCGGGTCCAGCGTGCTTTGGGCCCCGGATCATGAAAGAGCCTCCGGTACCTAATTTCCAGTTACCCAGAGGCACGAAAACGTATGACGGAAGCACCAAGCCAGAAGATTGGTTGATCAACTACGCGACGGCGGTGAAAATTGCCACAGGCAACTTGAGATGGGCTGTGAGATATGTACCTCAGATGCTAGAAGGACCAGCGAGGGTATGGCTAAACAATTTGCCACCCGGAAGTATCAACTGCTGGATCGATTTTCAGGAAATGTCCGTCAGTAACTTCTCAAGCACGTATCAGAGGCCCAATAGGCCACAGGCCCTAGCGATGTGCAACCAGAGACCAAATGAGATAGACCAGGAGTTCTTAACCCGTTGGTGCACAGTGTGAAACTCATGCGAGGGCGTGATCGAATCACAGGCCATAACTTGGTTTGTGCAAGGGGGTAGATATGCAAACATGTTGTGGCAAAGGTTACAAAGAGATATGCCAACTACACTAGCAGAGATGATGCGGATTGCTGATTCATATGCTTTGGGTGATCCGACTCAACCTAGACTTGTGTCAAACGAGTCAAATGAGGAGTACTACGAGCGATATGGAGCCGGATCATCCCGGCGGAATGATTACCGGGGTAAGAGAAGAGATGATAGACCGGATTACAGGTACAGCTCACAATAAGTTGCTGCTGTAAATCAAGATCAACCCAGATCAGGGAGTAATCAGCGCCAAAAAACTGGAGGGCAACAGTGGAACCCAAGAAATGATGGCAAGAAAACTTGGACGCCCAAGCAAAAGATACAGTGGCAAGAAAAGAAAGACCGGCCAAGGTATATGTATGAGGCAATGCTGGATCAGCCGTGCAAGTTTCACACGACAAATCCGAGTAACCCGGTAGGTCACACGACTCGACAATGTGAGTGGATGAGGAAGATAGAACAAAGTGATTCGGGGAATGCTCATGCACCTCGGAACGATCAACCTCAGCAGAAGTTACCCCGGCAGCAATTACTCTCCGGAGCGAACACGCAACAGTTAATGTTGCCAACACCTCCGCCGAGGTATGAAAACCATGAGAAAATGGATGCAGTGCATCAGGTAGAAAATCAGCATCAGCCAGATCAAAGATATCCCGACAATGAGGGGAGAAATGAATATAGAGAGCATCACCAGAGTTACTGTGTGTTTACCACGGAGGAGACAGGTAGAAAGAGCTTGCAGCACCGACATATGGAAGTAAATGCAGTAATGCCGGTGGTGATGAGGTATATGCCGTGGTCGGATCAGGAAATCACCTGGAGTATCAAGGACCATCCCAAGCTTATGCCTAGTCCTGGTTCGTAAGCATTAGTGCTGGACCCAACGTTCATTGGGCCAAGTATCAATGTAAGATTTTCTAAAGTGCTGATTGACAATGGCAGCAGCATTAATATTATGTACGTGGACACAATGCGCAAGTTGGGTATCTCGGAGAACATGCTCCAGGCCACGAGAACAACTTTCCATGGTATTGTGCCAGGCATTTCCTGTGAACCCATTGGCAAGGTCCGGGCAGACGTGTTATTTGGCACAAGAGATAACTACTGAACTGAAAATTTGGAGTTTGAGGTGGTGAACCTAGAAAGCGCATATCACGCGTTACTCGGCAGGCCAGCGCTGAACAAATTCATGGCAAGTTGTCACATCAGTTACCTGAATATGAAGTTGCCCGGGCCAAATGGAGTAATTACTATAGCAGGAGATTCCGACGTTCCATTGAGTGCGCGTCAGCCGGGTCTAACCTGGCCGAGTCACTCGTGATTGCACAAGAAAAGAGAAAGATCCAGGAAGTGGCGGCATTGGCTCAGTCCGCACAACAATACATGCTGGCGCTGAGTAACCCGCATGGAAGTGTCTCATTTCAAGCAACGAAAGATACAAAGAAAGTGCCAGTTGATGATCTGTTCCCAGAGCGCACCGTAACAATTGGTGCCGGGTTAAATGACAAATAGCAAAGCGAACTCGTCAACTTCCTCCGTGAGAATTGGGATATCTTTGCTTGGTCCACACATGACTTGCAATGTGTTCCGAGGGAGTTGGTCGATCACTCTTTGAATGTGAGACCCGAAGCAAAGCCGGTGAAGCAACCTCTCCGCCGCTTCGCCGAAGATAGGAGAAAAGTCATTGGAGATGAGATAGTTCAGCTCCTAGCAACTGGGTTTATCATGGAAGTGCTTTACCTGGATTGGCTGTCTAATCCGGTGTTGGTTGAAAAGAAGAAAGATGATCCAAATGTGGCAGTAGTTTGGCCTATGTGCATCGATTACACGAACCTGAATAAGGCGTGCCCAAAAGATCCATTCCCACTGCCAAGGATAGATCAAGTCATAGATTCTACTGCTGGGTGTGAACTGCTGTCATTCATAGATGCATATTCTGGTTTCCACCAGATACCTCTGAACCCGAATGATCAAATAAAGACTGTGTTTATCACCCCGTATGGGGCTTATTACTATCGCACCATGCCTTTTGGTTTACGTAATGCAGGGGCAACGTACCAAAGATGTATGCAAAAATGTTTACACGACCAAATCGGCAGAAATGTGCAAGTATATGTGGATGATGTGGTTATAAAAACCAAGGAAAGCAAAACGCTCCTTGATGATATCAGGCAAACGTTCGCGAACCTAAGAAGGTTCCGAATGAAGCTTAACCCGGAGAAGTGTACCTTCGGTGTCCCAGCGAGGAAATTACTCGGATTTCTTGTCTCCAGCCGAGGTATCGAAGCTAACCCAACTAAAATCCGAGCCATAGAGCGAATGGAACTGCCGAAGTGTCTTAACGATGTCCAGAAGTTCACTAGTTGCTTGGCAACTTTAAGTCGGTTTGTATGTCGGATGGGAGAAAAGGCATTGCCTCTCTATCAACTAATGAAAAAAGCGGACAAGTTCGTATGGACGCCGCAGGCCAATGAAGCCTTCATCCAGTTAAAGAAAATGTTAGGCACTGCACCAGTGTTAGCCTCTCCGCTATGAAAAGAGCCAATGTTTCTCTACATAGCCGCAACCAACCGAGTTGTAAGTGCAGTAGTAGTGGTAGAGCGCGACAAGGAGGGTAAGTCAGTGCAAAGGCCAGTCTATTACCTGAGCGAGGTATTATCAGCATCAAAGAAAAACTATCCCCACTATCAGAAGATAGCGTATTGTGTGTATATGGCAGCAAAGAAGCTAAAACACTACTTTGAAGAACACCCAATCAAAGTGATATGTGAAGCCCCCATATCTGAGATAATGAGTAACAAGGACGCAAGCGGCCGAATCACAAAATGGGCAATTGAACTAGCCCCTTATGCTCCGCAATACGACAGGCGTGATGCAATCAAGTCTCAGGCTGTGGCCGATTTTTTCGTAGATTGGGCTGAAATGCAATATGAGCCACCGTTACCGGATCCGAACTACTGGAGAATGCATTTTGATGGATCAAAAACAAAAACCGGGTTAGGCACCGGAGTTGTACTCACCTCACCAAAGAACGACCAGTTGAAGTATGTGCTGCAGATCCATTTTGTAGCATCAAACAATGTGGTCGAGTATGAAGCACTTGTGCATGGGCTCAAAGTGGCAAAAGAAATTGGAATACGTCGGATCCAATGCTTTGGCGACTCAGATTTGGTAGTTCAGCAAGTCTCGGGGCAATGGGACGCTTTGGATGCAAACATGGCATTATATAGATTTCATGTGCAAAAAATATCATGGTACTTTGAGGGATGCGAGTTTCACCATGTACCCCGGCTGGACAATGAGGCCACCGACGTATTGTCGAAGCTCGGATCAACCCGACAAGCAATTCCACCGGGTGTAGCGCTAGAACACTCAGAAAACCATCTATCAGGCTGTCCCCAGAAACCGACTCAATCTACATCCCGGCAGATCCAGAGTCCGGAGCTGTACCCATGGACATTGATGTGGGAAGTGGTTCAGGAAACCCGGGGACTGCTTCGCAGAACCCGGGGAATGCACCGTGCGGTCCGGCCGAGGTTATGTCAGTGGATCAAATGGAGATTGATGAGGATGTGTTTCCAATGCGAGCTATACCAGCTTGGGCACTGCCCGTATTTCAATTCCTGAAGGATGGAACTTTTCCTAGTGAAGAGGTGCTTTCTAGACAATCTCAGAGGCGCGCAAAGGCATACACGATTATCAATGCCGAAGTATACAAGAGGAGTGTCACAAACGTTCTCCAATGATGTGTTGACCCAGAAGAAGGGCTTGACATCCTCCGAGATATACATCAAGGGGAATGTGGGCATCACACCTCATCTAGAGCTTTAGTGGCAAAAGCTTTCCGGCATGGGTTCTACTGGCCAAGTGCCTTGGAACAAGCAGAAGATCTAGTAAGAAAATGCAATGGTTGTCAGAGGTATGGTACCAAGACACACATGCCAATGTTAGAGCTCAAGACCATACCAATTACCTGGCCATTTGCCGTATGGTGTTTGGATATGGTTGACCCATTTAAACCAGCGAGAGGAAATATGACCCATATTTTGGTTATGGTTGACAAATTTACAAAGTGGATTGAGGTAAAGCCGATAAGAAAATGTGACGGAGCTACAACCGTGACATTCCTCAAAGATATCATTCTGAGATATGGCTATCCTCACAGTATCATAATAGATAATGGCACCAATTTTGCTGAAGGAGCATTTGCGTGATTCTGCCGAGATAAGAAGATCCGGCTGGATGTTGCCTCGGTAGCCCACCCCGCATCGAACGGACAAGTAGAAAGATCCAACGGATCAGTATTATCTGGGATAAAACCCTGGCTCGTTGAGCCGCTGCAAAGATCAGCGGGGTGCTGGATAGAAGAACTACCAGCGGTACTGTGGAGTTTAAGAACAACTCTGAACCGATCAACATGCTATACGCCATTTTTTCTGGTATATGGGGCAGAAGCTGTATTACCAGCCGACATAGAGCATGATTCGCCTAGGTTCACCCAATACACAGAAGCCGAAGTGCGAGAAGCCCGGAAAAATGATGTTGATCTGCTGGAAGAAGCGAGAGAATTGGCATTGTCCAGATCCGCCATATATCAGCAAAATCTCCGACGCTATCATAGCCGGAAAGTAAACCCCCGAGTCTTCCAGGAAGGTGATCTGGTACTCCGGTTGGTACAACGTACTGCTGGCATGCATAAGTTATCCCCCCATGGGAAGGGCCATTCATTGTGAGCAAAGCATTGCACAATGACTCGTATTATCTCATCGATGCAAAACCATAGGAGAAGAACAAGGCGGACAGGTCCGGCGAGGAATCTAAGGGTCCATGGAATGTAACTCTACTTCGGCCCTTCTACACTTAACAAAGAAGTGTGTGTATCTGGATCTCTCATACGTCGGTATGTATGCCGGTAGTGAGTTTATCAATGAAACCTTGGCACCTCGAGCAGTAACTCGGGGACTGCCTTAATAATATTTGTTGTCTTCTGTACTTGTTATTTATTTTTATGTCGGCTGGTTTAAGTTACTTCTGCCTAAGCCGGATTAGTAGTGTATGAGCACCAAAAACTCAACTCTTCAACTTGCTGTTGTCCAACAAGATTTGGCTTGATGGCAAGCAAGAGAACAAGTTTGGAATTGCGTAGCACACGAAAAACGACTAAGGAAAAGAACGTAATCGAGCCGACATTTGTTATTTGGACTAACTTTATGTTTACCTTGTTTTTACTATGCTGAATTATTTTGAGCTAGTCCTAAAGTTTCCAAGTATTGTTAAGTCAATTTTTGAAACTCGGACTCGTAAGTCATAAAACCGAATCAAGGTAGACACGAGCCGAGCCAGGAAATTGGAGAAACAAGAAAATGAAACTCGAGGACTACGCCCAAGTTAATCCGGCACGATCAACTTAGTAGCAAAATATAATTTGTGTGCTTAATACATCTGCACCCGGCATACCGGGGATCTGATAAATTTCAAAGTGTTTTTTCACGCTCAAGGAGCAGCAGCAGGTGGAACTCCGGCTTCAGCCTCATCATCGTCTTCATTCTCTTCAATATTTGAAGCTTCATCCTCTTCCTCGTCTCCCGGACCATCTTCGACGTATTCGTCGTCAATAGCACCAAGGAAACTTGGTCCTTCATTCCATTGATGGATGGGAGCAAACTGGATGAGGTTGTGAGCGCAAGCCTTGCGCCGGGCTACCCAATCCGGGTCATCCGACCACTTTGATCTCGTGTGCAGGAGCTCGAGAAGCTTCAGATCCAACTTTTCATACCATGTGAGAACAAAATGGAGGACAGTTTCAGCTCTGGCACGGGTGGCAGATTCCCTCCAGAGGTCAAGCAGGGTCTCGCAATCCATTAACTTGGTAATCAGAGCAGTGGACCCCTCCGGAGTATCTTCACCAGGCCAAAGGGCACGAAAGATCCGGACTGCTGCATCTAGGAGACCCGAACCATAGTTCTTCACAATCTCGATGCGAGAAGATAAGCTGACCAGCCAGTCCTCCATGTCACAGGGAATGTTTTCAGCACCAGGACCAGTTGGGGTACCCCTCTACTGGCGGAACTTGGTAACTGCAGCAACTGCAATAGCATCGTCCTCTAGAAATTTTCCTGAAAACAAGACAAGTGAAATAAGTAGAGGAGGTTGACCCAGAGAGATTCATGTCGGCTGAGGGAAAAGGACTTACGAGATATATGACTGTGGATCTGGGTCAGCTCTGTGGTGCAATCAGCACACCTCTTCTGGAGTTTCTCAAGTTCAACATTTGCTGACTCAAGCTTGACGTCGGCCTCCTTCAGCAGCTCTTGATCTTTGGCAAGTTGAAGATTGAGACGTTCCCGTTCCTCGGTGAAGTCTTGGCCAGCTTTCTCCATTTCAGTCTGGTGGAGCGCCTTGAGCTTTTTCATTTCAGCCTTAAGCTTGGCGATTTCATCATCCTTGGCCCGGAGAATGGCAAGTTCATCTACCTTCTTCTTGAGCTCGGCCTGATGTTGCCCTGCTTGTTTGAGAAAATGCAGCATCATATCAGGCACGGGCACACTATCTTCAAGGGATGCTACAACGGTGTGTTAACCCGACAGAGCCGAGGCATAAATATCTGCCGAGCCAAGAAGAAAAGGAGAGAGAGCACATAAGAAGATTAATCAAACTGACTTACCTTTTATCTGATCCAAGTTCTTCCTCATGATGATGTTTTTGGCCTCCACTCCGGATGCGCAATCCGAATGATAAATTAATCCGGCGGGGAAAGACAAAGAAAGATGGGAAGAGAGGCAAAGAGAAAACTTACCCCTTTTCTCAAACTCAGCGAGAAGTGCAGAATGTTTTGAGCGCAGCCCCTTGTGTGTGTCCAGGAGGCGGTGAAACTTAGCGCTCCGACGATTGGTGGTGACCTGAGAAAAGCAAAGTTGATTTAATCATGTGCATACTCGAAGTGTACAAAATCCGGGCCAAGTGGAACTTAACCCGGCTCTAGGTGTGTGCATATTTGAAGTGTACAAAAATCCGGGCCAAGTGGAACTTAACCCGGCTCTAGGTGTGTGCATATTCAAAGTGTACAAAATTCGGGCCAACTGGAACTTAACCCGGCTCTTGGTGTGTGCATATTCGAAGTGTACAAAAATCTGGGCCAAGTGGAACTTAGCCCGGCTCTAGGTGTGTGCATATTCGAAGTGTACAAAAATCCGGGCCAAGTGGAACTTAACCCGGCTCTAGGTGTGTGCATATTCGAAGTGTACAAAAATATGGGCCAAGTGGAACTTAACCCGGCTCTAGGTGTGTGCATATTCGAAGTGTACAAAATCCGGGCCAAGTGGAACTTAACCCGGCTCTAGGTGTGTGCATATTCGAAGTGTACAAAATCCGGGCCAAGTGGAACTTAACTCGGCTCTAGGTGTGTGCATATCCGAAGTTACTAAGGAGCTACGCTAGTTCTATAAGGAGCATCTGGCCGACTAACAACTTACTCCCCCGGAGGCTCGGGGACTAATGGATATATCTCTAAGCACTTGTGCATGCTAAAGAAAAGACAAAAGTAGCATACCTCCATCATCCGGCCGGCGAGGTTAATATCCTTAGCTGTTGTGTTCATTTGCGTGCTAAACTCCGTGGGCCCAAATTTCTCCAGAAGATCGTCGTTGGGATTGACGAACTCCGCGTTGTTCCAGTTATTGGCATATTCGATTAGGGCCAGGGGATAGCGCTCCCCACTAAGCATGTGGGGTGCAATAAAACCCTTGGCGTGGGCCTCCCTCCTTTCAACTTGGGCAGCAGCAGGGCTGGTGTGCAATGTAAGTTGCGTGCTAGCTGACCCGGAGGGGACATCTTTCTTCGGTGGAGTTTTCTTCGGAAGCATGGATGCTAGCGTGCGCTGTTCGGCCTCGATGGATGCTGCCCTGGCGGCGTCAGAAGTTTTCTTGGCCTTAGGCTGCTATTGAGAGGTTAAGGTTTGAGCTGCGGATTTGGTCTTGGATGCAGCCTTGGTGCTAACTAGGCCTTCTCGCCGAGTCTTGGAAGACTCGGACGAGGCGGAAGGAGTTGGTGCTACTGCTGGTACTTGTGGTGCTGGCGCTGGTGCTTGTGCTGGTGCTGGTCTTGGCGGAGGTGCTGTTGGTACCACGGAGGTGGCAGGTTGCGACTGAGCCGATGAGGAGCTGGGAGCATCCGCTGCCTCGGCGGAGCCACTTCCCCCTGCTCCAAGGTTGCCCTCCTCTAGACGAGGTGGGCTAGAACCCGGAGCAGCCGCTGAACCCTCCTGAATGGGGCTCAGCGGGCGTGTATCGTCGCGACGAGGGGGAGATGGGCTGTGCCGGAAGGAAAAGGAGATGCTCGAGCCGCTCTGAGGAACCTCCACCGCAGCCCTGCCAAATCAAACAATGAATAATAAGTTATAACAAAGGAAAAGCATATGAATAGCAAAGCACGAAGCAGAGAATTGGACGAAGAAGAAGGTGACTTACTCATCAGAAGTCAATGGCTCCTTGGGCTTCCGAGCTCTCCGAGTCGTGGCCTTAGTCGGAGGCTTGGTGGCGGCTTTGTTTGTGGACTTCTTTCACCTCTT
This sequence comes from Avena eriantha, assembly GCA_910589775.1. Classification (NCBI taxonomy): domain Eukaryota; kingdom Viridiplantae; phylum Streptophyta; class Magnoliopsida; order Poales; family Poaceae; genus Avena; species Avena eriantha. The sequence goes on from OU342746.1 coordinate 241,295,252, forward strand.
GGTTGGTTTAGAAGGTCCGGAAGAAGTGGCAGAAGCGGCCGCCCAATTCTTTGACGCAGCTGGGACCGACTCACCCGTGGCAAGAGGAGGATCTTTGTGGATCTGCCCAGCCGGGTTAGCTGAAGCCGGAAAGGCGTAAGAAAGGGGTACAGCGTCAAATGCTTCCATCACCTCAACGTCAGAATCATCTTCATCATCAGGCCAATCTCTTAAGGAAGAGAAGTTACCAGTGGGTCGCTTGGTCGCATCGGGGAACGGCAGGAACATCTCCTTATCCGTCTCCTCCTTGTCCGAGACAAGTTGATCCTTCACCCATTTGAGTGAAGGCTCGGTGCCATCTTCGAGGGTTTGCTGAAGAAACAGCTAAGAAGGAAATACAAAAGGATCAGATAAACAACATACTCCGACATAAGATATAGACCGAAGAACCGGATCCAAAGCTCTTTGGTGGGCCACAAACCGACATATCCTTCGATGGTGGAGGCAAAGGAATAAAGGGATGTGATGGCGTTCGCCGGGAGATGGTGTGGTTGGAGTTCGTAAATATTGAGGAAATCGTGCAAGAAATCACTAACGGGAAGGCCGAAGCCACGCTGAAAATGGGAGAGGAACACAACGAACTCACCCGGATTGGGTGAGGGGGCGAGCTCCTCGGAGGCGAGGCGGGCAGTCACACCCTCAGGGATGCGGCGGGTGCGGTATAGCCAGTCCAGGTCGTCCTGGCACACCCAGGAACCAGCCTAGGCGCCACGCTCTGCGTTTTCTGCCCCCTCCTCCATCTCCTCTTCCGCGACGGCGAGCTCCTCTTCAGTCATGTCTAGATCGTTGTCCGCACCGGCCCTATCGGAGATGGGGGCAGAACCTTGGACTGGCGCGGACCCATGGCGGTGGAGCTGCGCGGGAGCGGCAGCGATGCAGGTGCGAAAAGGCACGGTGCGGCGGCGGCGCTGCTGAGAAGATGCAGCGGCGGCGGCGCTGTCGCTAGGAAGAAGAAGAAGAAGAAGAAGAAGAGGCAGAGGGGCACGAGAAGGGGAAAAAGACCAAGGGGCGCGCCCTTCCCCTATTTAACCACGCCCCAGCGGGGGTAGTGGGATCGTGCGGTGCGTCTAGGCCACACGGTGTGGCCGTGTATCTGCCGGGTCAGCCAATCAGAGGCGAGCCACAGGAAGGGCCACAGGACGCAGGGGATCCCACGACGCGACGTGATGATACAGTTAACGAGGAGACAGGCGCGACGTGACGTGTGCAACAGTAACACCTGACATTAATTGTAGCAGTAACCGGCGCAGGCCCTTAAAATGAGGCAAGATAATGATTACCCTCCACGTGGGACGTGGGGAAGCGTATGGGAGAAGGAAGGATAACCCAGAAAACTAAAGGGTGACCCAGCCAGCGAGTGAAAACTCGGAATGTGCCAAGCGAAAGTTAGCTCATGAAATCCGGGCTATGAGGTAACTCGGAAAAGGGAGCAAAAGGCTCGGTAAATTGAACCTGCCGTGGCCTTAGCAAATGGAGCTGCTAAGACCGCACCAGCTTCGGGGACTAATGTTGGGGGGATACCCCCGGGTAGGGTCACGCTGGGGTATAAAGGCCGAGTTAGCCGAGGTACGGCAAGGTCAAAGCGAATGCTGACCGAGTCACCTCAAGGCTGGCCGACTTACGGAGTAACCCGGACCGAAGGATGTCCACCTAACTGAGCCCCGGCCGACGTATGTCTTATGCCGGCAGGATTTCTGTAACTTGTATGCAGGTACCCGCGTGGCCGGATTAACCAGGTATGATCCGGGTTATATCAGGCTTGCAAGAGAAGGAAGGTATCTCGCTGGTCAAAAGGTGGTCACTGTACGCTGGAGCATGAGCGAAGCGGACAGAGGGAAGGACCACCGAGGCGTGGCCGACAAGGGTGATGCGGCCTGTGTCGGATGACGCTGGCGCCGCAGAGACTCACGTAGACTCTGCATGGCTTACGATGGCGAAAAGTGACCTGGTCGGTTTGCTATTTTGGGAAGAGGCATATTCCTTGGAATATGCCTGCACGTATGCCCTAATTGGAGACCTAGACACCCCTTTATAAGGAGTGCTAGGGCATCTGTAGAAGGGGTTGATTTTTGGTTGGTTGGCATTTGAGTAGTTGGTTCCTGAGAGCTAGCTAGTGGTGAGAGTAAGAGAGCTCCTTCTTCCTCCTCTTCCCAATACAGCTCAAGGAGCACTTGTAAACCTTGGGAACCTTGTGAATACAAAGAATCTGTGTGTGGAATCACCACACTATCCCTCCCTGGATTCCCCTAGTGCATATTGGCCCCACCTTTAGCCTATCCATGGCATCTGCCGTGACACCACCACGACAGTACTCGGATTGCCTGGAATGAATTCCAGTCACCGAAGTATTGGCTCTTCGACTATCTGTCGCGAGCATCTGAGTTTGAGGCTACCACGCTAGCGGTGGGGTGTTGGCACATTTGGGATGCGCGGAACGATGCAAGGAATAACCAAGCCAAGCCTCATCCAAAGAGCACATGTGTGAAGATTTCTGCTTATGTCGAGATGATTTCGGTGCACTGCTCCAAAACCAAACTGAGCACTAGGCGTGATCCCAATAAACCCTAAAAATGGGTTCCGCCGCTGCCAGGGGAAGTTCTGGTTAATGTGGACGCTGCGTTGTTTACTGACTGTAGCCGGATGGCCATGGGTGCTGTCTTTCGAGATCCTATTGGTACGTGTATTCTGGCGGCAAGCGAACCTTTGACGGGCTTCACTTCTCGACAGAGGCGATGGCACTTCGTCGTGTAGTCTCGATTGCTAGCGAGCAGGGCATGGACAAAGTCATCTTCGTCTCAGACTATTTATCTGTGTTTCAACCTCTGCAGTCTACAAACCAAGATTGCTCAGAGGTGGGTTCTATAGTTCTGGACATTAAGCAGCTGGTAGCGAGCTTCTCTTCGTCTACCTTTCGGCATGCTCACCGCTCAACTAATGAGGCGGCTCATATCCTTGCAAGGAGTTGTAATGGTTCTAGCCTAGGCTTTATTTCCTCTTCTGTTCTGGATAGTGTCCGTGAATTTATCTGTACTGATGTGGTGTGATTAATAAAGTGCCGTGTTCCTAAAAAAAACCCTCCAATTCATGTTGCGCAGCCCCGCCAACCTCCAGGCTCGTGCTACACCGCCACATGCTACACTGCCATACCAACAACCTGTTCATGTTTCATGGACAGGAAGAAGGAGTAGCCATTATACAAATAGCAGGGCATATAGTTACTTTACAGCTGGACTGGAAGCGCACGAGAGGGAAAAAGCCATGCAAAATGGCGAGCAATGAGGCATTTAAATCATAAATTTGTATGAAATGACATGAGCCATGTAAAAATTGCATAATCCGAAGACTCAACTCTTTTGTATGCCTGTGAAACACTTGACTTGTGCTGGTACCATTTGCTCTTGAAATCCGAGATAGTTTTTGCTTAATTTGTTGTCATTACTGTTATTGGTATATTGTGATATAATTGTGTTGCTCAAATTATTTGCCATTTCCAAATGTTATGCTGCCCAATTTTTGTGTGTTATATGTCCAGCATTTTCAGCTACAAATCTGGGGCCGTGAGAACCATGTGGGTTTGCAAATTAACTGGAGTAATTTGGGCTAGCTGCAAAAGTTTATCCACAAAGCTGTGCTAGTTGTAAAAAAAGTTTATTTCTGTGTTCTCTGCAACAGATGCCACAAAGCACGGTGTTGCCTGCAATTTTCTCCCACTGATCGGACGCCGATTCCTAGCAGTGCCCTAGAGTATATTGCGTTAGGGCATGTATAACGCAGAGCGCTTAGGCAGGCGGTTAAGCGAGCAGAAATAATTGCAGGAAATCCTTTTATCAGCTAAACGCCCTGTGCGACAACGCGAAGCGCTTAAGCGGTCACTAAAAGAGTTAAAAAGATCAACGATAGCGCCCCCCCTCTCCAACGCGGGACGCTTGCAGGCTGTCTTCTCCGTCCCCACTTTCCCTCAGCTCGCTCTGTTGTTGACCGACGGTGACAGGCCCCTCCATGGCTCCATGGCTCCATCTACTTCCGGCGGCCACCCAAATCATCTGTGAGGTAACCAGCAGCCCGTCGTCCTTTTATTAGCACTACAAGCTGGCTTCCAACCTCGCTCGTCTGTTCTACTGGTTAGCTGATTAATCCTGCCGAGGGATCTCTGGTGGCCAATTCAACGAGCTTCCTATGGTTCATGTGTAGCACCGGAAACGCTACAAAATATTCTGTTCAGATTTTGTGATGGATTCGGTTGGTTAAGTTTACTACGGAAAGATATCATGTTGTTTAGCTGGATTTCCGTTGATCTGTCGACACTACAGGAAACAGCCGAGGCGCCGACGGCCGGCTGCCGTCGGCACAGCCCAATATAGCCGTGGGCACAGGCTGTACTGACGGTGGCGTAGCCCCCTCGGCGTAGCTAACTTGTCGTCGGCGTAGGAGAACTCCCTCGGCATAATGACTGCAGCGGGCCCTACCTTGTTAAGCAACGGCCGTCTGATAACGGTCCAGCCCTGAAGCTACGCCGACGATCGGGCCGTCGGCATAGGTCTTGCCCAGGACGTAGCCAGAGCCCGCCATGTCTCCGTCTACGCCGACAGCCTGGCCGTTAGCACAAACCCAGCCTAGGAGCGACGTTGCCCATCTGGCCGTCGGCATAGGCCCATCTGCTACGCCGAGCGCCTGGCCGTCGGCACAGTCTGTGCCATATGGCACATAATAGGCTGGCCGGCCTAGGTGGCAGCATGCTATGCGGCATAGCTCCTGGCATTTTTTTGGGTTATTTTCATTTTTAGAACCATTTTAGCATCAGCAAAATAATTTTAAAATTTACAAATAAAATATTGAAGCAATCAACATGATATTGCAATATCCATCATCATCCAAACAACACGATCATCAACAAAACATATTCGTTATCCAAACAACATCATCACAAGTGCATACACAAGATCAAGATCTAGCTCTAGCTCTAACCATGTCCATGATCATGGTCTCGAACTCGGTGTATGTATCGGTGTGTCAAGGATCCCGAGGCTTCCCGTCCCGAGCTTAGGAGACGTACGTCGGGCCATTGGGGAAGTAGAACCACTAGCTGAACCATCGGGCGCCATTAGAGGAAGTTGTGCATCATCGCGTGGCGGACTAGGCGAGGTCGGGGCACGACCAAAGGGTGTAGTCCCGAAGCATCCCATGCCCTACATGTTTGAGCAAAACTTAGCAACTTGCGAGGCATATGAAAGCGGTAACAAGTGGTTTGGCAAAGAACTTACCGGGGTCCCTCCTTAGTATCTGGCAGTGAAATCTTCCATCGATGTGCAGCGAGGCGGCATCCTAGGATCAGGTGGCTGATCACCTTCTACTGGAACCCGCTGTCTAGTGGTAAAGTAGTGATTCATTGCCTACAGGATAGTTATATGCCAGTCATTGCAGAAACAAAGGCTCAAAGTAGAGGAAGTGGGACTTGTCATTATTTGCAAAAGTAAAGGTTGAAACTTACAGCCATCACTTTCCTAGAGTACGCATCGCACTCTGCTCTCGGCTCAAGCCATGCATCATACTCCCTGTTATAATTTGCATGAATGGCCTTGTAGACATCATGGAAATCATGCTACAATTTCAAAAATAAAGAATCTCGTCAGCTTAGCCATTTAGGATCAAATCGCGGAAAGACGGTGAAAATGAGAAACACTTACATCGACGGTGGAGGTAGTAGGCCGAGGACGAGGCGCGATAGAGGGGTGATCAGGGGTGAGGGTAGCCTTGACTTGTGTGAGGGTCATGGTAGGCTGGACCACCGCATCAAGAATGTTGAAACGGCCATGCGGCTTGCCGTGGCTTGCCATGATCAGTGCAGTCTCATCGACCTCAACGTGCATGGGCTCATCCACCTCCGGATGCAAACCCTTGAGCTTCTCGCAGTAGCTGTTGAGCTTCTCATTGGCGTTGCCGTAGTATTGGGCAAGCTGGGGTTGAGGTTGCTGTAGGTCGGGCTTCTTCGTCTTAATCTTCTCCCACACGACTAGGTCGGTAATAGGGCTATCAACCTCCCCCTCCATCTCCACCTGCATCGCCAAATAAATGTTAATTATGTGTGTCAACTAATAATATGATAGGAAATAAATGCAGGTTGTTCCATGTATGTATATACCAAGTGCTTCTTGAAGAGACCATGGTTGCGGCTTCCCCCGATGTGTGTTCCCATACTGCCACAAATGGCACAAGTTTCGGTTTAAGGATTGGATGCACAAGAAGAATTCCCTCTCAGTACAGGTTTTTGGCTAGCAAGGCTGGGTAGCAAGTACAAGAGTTGAAGGAAACAAACAAACATACAAGTGATAAAGACAAACATGCAATCTTCCTTGGAAACACAAAAGATCTTAACTAGAGAATACTAGACTTATGAGCGAATCAAGAAAGAAAGATGATGAAATTATTTTTCTTTAGAGTACTTCTATCTTTTTCATTCAACTCTCAAAAATAGTGTTGCTACTGACCGAGCCAGGTTTGCCAAAACCAACTAAATTAACTCAATGATCCCAGACTGCTATCAATACTAACAACAAGATCAATCATGTAACCACGAATTGAAAACTAATATAAGTTATGCAAAAGAGTGAATGATAGAACTTCTCATTAATATTCCATAATGGAAACTCACACCAAGGGATACATATCTAACGAGAGAGGGGACACTTCCATAATGCAAACCATCCTACATAATAACTCCTCTATTCATGATATGACTCTACTATTAAGGTAAAAATATAGAGGATAGTGAAGTGATACCGCGGCACTCCCCCAAGCTTGGAACAAACCAAGGGGATGCCAAACCTGATGACGAGTTACTCCTTCGGTGGTGGTGGTAATATTTTCTTAGTTGACATGAGGAAATCTTCTAGTATCTTACGAAGCCTATTATTCTCCCATTGAAGCATGTCCACCTTCCTCCTCAAGTCTCGGTACTTATCGCAGAACTCCTTAGTGACTCGTAAGCTTCCGTTGATGCAGGGCAAGAGACTAAAGGTACCAGCCCCTGCTTGGGGTCTTGGAGATCTTCCTCCATAGGCTCCTTTCCTTTATCCTTGGCAGACACCATTGTGCTTCTAGGCTTTCAAAGAGTATGTCTTGACAGAAACAGATCGAAACAAAAACACGACAAAAACACGATATACGAACCTCGGAAGATCCAGGGGGTTATATATTACGAAATTTCATATCAAAAGGAAGGTACTGGGAAAAAACGGGTCGGAGGCGGAGTCCTGGGTGGACTCACCACCTGGTGGCGCGGCCAGGGGAGGGCCCATGCCACAGGGTGGTGTGAACCACCCTGGCTCCGTTTCCATCCCTTTTTCGCTTCGTAGCTTTTCTTATTGACTAAAAACTGCAAAAATATAGTTGGATTGTATTTTCGCGGAACTTTTCTTACCAGAACTGTTACCTAGTTGGAAACGGACTCTACAGGTCTCTGAATTTGGTATCTAGTAGATTCTTCCGGAGTCACCACTTGAATCATCAATATCTTCATCTTCATACTCTTATTACTTGAGTCATAAAACCTTTCCCTTCCTTATTACACCATTATCTCCACTACCTGGAAATTTCTTTCACACAAAACTTCACACAGTTCTCATTAGCAACATTACTATAAGTGAAGTGATAAAAACTTTTGAGTCCAACTTCAACTCAAAACCATCAAAACATAAGCTACTGTAGCAACTCCTTCCGAAAACCCAAAAAGAATTCAAAAAGAAAATCGAATAAAGAAGCAAATGCAAGATTGGCAAAATCTGTCAAAACAGACCAGCAGGTAAAGATCATTTTTTTCGAAATTCTTCTGTTGCTCAAATCAAAACGTGCAAAACTAACTAAAGTTAAATAACAACATGGGGCAGAAGCACAAAAAATTACAGCTCAATCCGACATACAGAGATCTCTCACGAATTTTTACGGTGAAGAACAAAAATCTGTTTCGGGACAGCAACTTCCCCAAATATTACTTCTCTCTCATTTGAGGTTGATCTTGACACAAAAAAGAAACAAAACGGATAAGGAGCGTTTATTACCGAAGTAATAACTTCCAAGACTCAAAGAAGCAAAAACAAACTGAAAGCAAAAACGAATTGGGTTGTCTCCCAGAAAGCTCTTTCTTTATAGCCATTAAGATGGGCATGATAATTTTGAAGAAGCTCTCATAGGGATATGAATTGAAGTGAAAGAGAGCATTAAGAAGCAAAAACACACACACATTTAAGTCTAACCCACTTCCTATGCAAGGGAATTTTGTAAACAAACAGGTTGTTAAAACCAGAGGCTGCTTGCATAAGAAGGCAAAAGAAGTGCAACATAAAAACTTTCAGCATAAAACGAGGAAACTTGATATTATTGAGGTGCATGAGAATACTTTTCCCTCTCTCATAGTAGCTTTCAGTATCATGCATAAACTTCAAAATATATCTATCACAAGGACCATCATATCAATGATCACTTATTCTAACAGAAAACACAGGAATACTAGCTCTCATAACACTACTTTGTGAAACAATATTAGAGGTATCCTTACAAAGGATAGTGTGTCCCTCCTTTTCATATTTAGTGACAAAGTCTTTCACATTTGCTATTATAGGTTCATCAACCATTTGTTTATCAGGTTCAACAACTTTATTCATACTTTCATTAACCATACTAGCCATCATAGAATGTTCCTTTACCTTAACTGGAAAAGGCATTTTCTCAATATAAGGTTTGGGTAAAACATGATTGGCAGTATAAACTTCAGTATTTCTTGCAGGAACACTCTTAGCAATATCTTTATAAGGTTCATGATACTTATTCCACTTCTTTTTAGGCACTTCAATGTAGGAAGAAAAAGCCTTAAAATAAGAAGCAATAGCTTGAGAATCTAGACCATAAACATTTTTAATAGTTTGAAAGTCATCAGTTCCCATAAAAGATTCAATGCATTCATAATCATAATTTATACCTGACTTTCTACCTTTGTCATTCTCCCAAGCTTCAGCATTGTCTTGAATACGATCTAGAAGGTCCCATTTAGCTTCTTCTTCCATACGAGTGAATGATCCAGCACAAGAAGCATCCAATAAATCTTTATCATGTAGAGGGAGCCTTGCATAAAAGTTATTGATAATAATATTGTTGGGGAGCTCATGAATGGGACATTTAAGCATTAGTAACTTCAATCTCCCCCAAGCTTGAGATGTACACTCTCCATCAAGAGGCCAAAAGTTGTATATTTGATTCTGATCTTTATGAATCTCACTAGGAGGATAAAACTTTGAATAAAAGAGAGGCACTATTTCCTCCTATTCCAGAGCTTGACCATTCTTCAGCAGCTTATACCATTCCTCAGCTCTTCCTTTCAGTGATAATGAGAATAACTTCTTCTTGACTTGATCTCTAGTAATACCTGCACACTTGAACAACCCGCATAATTCGTGTATAAAGAGTAAATAATCACCGGGATGGACAGTTCCATCCCCAACATAGTAGTTATCCATAACACGATCAATAATTCTTGTAGGTATTTTAAAAACATCATTCTCAGCAGGTGGTGGCTTATCTACTACCTTAGGAGTGGTAGTAGCATTACCAAATAAGATACTCAGCGAATTATCCATAACGAAAATAAAGCAACTAGTAGAAGTAAACAATACTCACAGTAGAAGTTTCCTTTACCAGTTCCACTCTCCAATAGCGCTCACTCCCCGGCAACGGCGCCAGAAAATAGTCTTGATGACCCACAAGTATAGGGGGTGTATCGCAGTATTTTCGATAAGTAAGAGCGTCGAACCCAACGAGGAGCAGAAGGTGCTGGCTAGTGGTATGGATCAGGAATTCTCTGCAAATACTTAGCAAACGGATTTTTTGGGGTTTTCGATAAAACAAGTAAACAAAGTACGAGTAAATAAAAGACAGTAGGAATAAATGCAGCAAGTGGCCCAATCCTTTATGCAGCAAAGGACAAGCTGGTTGTATTACTTAAGATGACCAAACGTTCTCGAGGACACATGGGAAGACTGTCAAGTGCTTTCACTTCATATAGTCGATTAATCTTCTTTAGCTTGCTAAGTGTTGTGTGGGTGAACCTGTGCTAATGTACCGCCCCATCCAAGACTAATACATACTTGTGATTATACCCCTTGCAAACATCCGTAAGTACAAGAACGTAATTAAGGTATAAACATAACCACATCTTTAAACTCTAAGACCTTTACGTCCCTTGTGCAATGGTTTCCTAACGGGGGTTCAGGTTTCTGTCACTCCGGCAACCCCTACGATTAGTAGCCAAATACACAATGCATTCCCCTAGGCCCATATAGGTGAAGTGTCATGTAGTCGACGTTCACATGACAATACTAGAAGAAGTACACCACAACTTAAATAACAATCTATTGAATCTTTCTCAACACAACTCCACTACTAACATCAAGGTTTCTCCCATGTCCCCAAGAACAAAACGAACTACTCACAAGACATCATATGGATCATGATCAGAGATGGAATAATGATGTATAACAATCTGAACATGAACAATAATTCAATGGTTCACTCAATAGCATCAACTACAAAGAGTAATTAACACCGGGAAAGTTTCCCCTATGAACTATAGCAAGATTCAACCAATTATTACAACAATATGGAGATGGTGATGATGGTGCTGATGGTGATGATGGTGGTGGTGATGATGATGATGATCCCGATGAAGTCCAGCTTGATGGTGGTGTTGATGGCGACGATCTCCCCTCTCTGGAAAGGAATTCCCCTAGCAGAAATCTGTCTGCCGGAGAGATCTTTCTCTCTCGGTGTTTTCCGCCCCGTAGAGGCGGCGGAATCTTTCTATGGTCGCTCCTCGAGTCTTAGGGTTTCGTGGGGATGATATACGCTAGAGGGGAGAGGCTGGAGTGGGCCAGGGTGGCCACACCACCTCCAGGTGCGACCTAGGCCTGCCCACGCCATGGGGTGGTGTGGGCCCCCTGTGACCCACCTCCACTCCATCTTCTGACATCCTTAGTCTTCTAGAAAAATAGGATTTTCCGTATATTTTCCCGTATTTTCTGATCTTCGCGAATTTTGCCTCCAAACAACACCTTTTCCATCAGAATCCTGACTGCAGCGGTCCTTGCTCCAAAAGTCATGAACCATGCAAAAATAGATGAAATAACATAAGTATCACCTCTCAATATGAAATATATCAATGAATAATAGTGAATTAAGACATAGAATAGTGATGCAAAATGGACGTATCAACTATTAAGTGTTTGGTTAAATGGCTGCATGAACTAAAGATTGTAATTTTCAAATTATCTTTGGTGGGTGTGTTGGTCACATGCTTGAGTGTCTCTGGTTGCTATGATTTGTCAAGTGGGGATGGTTTGAGTGGTTTTTGCAAAATGGTGATCTAGATACCTACACTTGATTCAATTTTGAAATGTCTCTCAAATGGATTTGAAATTGGTTTTTGTAAGTTTGTAAAGTTTACTTGTGTTCATTTTCACTTGGTCTAGCAAGGGCGAAAAAGAAGTAGAATTGTTTCTGTTGGAAAACATTTGCTAGAGATGCCCAAAGTGGGCTAGTGGTTAACTTTGGTCAAAATGACCATTAGGTCATATGCTTCATATATTGATTTTCTTTTGATTTGTTTTTGTTTTTGTTTGGTTTGACATAGATGATGTTATTTTGATCTTTAAACTATTTCTCCACATATATAACAATCAAACATGGCATAGCAAGCATTCATGCATTAATAACAATCACACATGCATTCATATGGGTTTAAGAATAAAAGTTTTCGTTAACCCAAATCTTGGGTGATTAGAACTTGATAATGTTGTTTAATATTTTTGAGATGTTACAAACCTTCCCTCCTTAAACATAATCTCGTCCCGAGATTCAAGAAAAACTAGGAACTAAAGAGATCGGGAAACTCTGTCCTAATATAATCTTCTCGCTCCCAGGTGGCTTCTTCTTCGGTATGGTTACTCCACTAGATCTTTAGAAACTTGATACTTCTGGTCCGGGTGGTTCTGAAGGCTTCTTCCAAAATACGAATTGGGACTTCACAATAAGTTAGATCCTTGTTGATATTTATGGCTATGTGATCAATGTTCTTGAAAAGTTCGGTCTTCTCCGGAACTTCTAGGCATTTTCTAAGTAATGAGATATGAAACACATCATGCACGACTGACATCTGTTCCGGTAGTTCCAGCTGATAGGATACTTCTCCTCGGTGACTTAAAATCTTAAAGGGTCCAATATATCTGGGGTAAGCTTCCCTTTCAGTTGAAAACGTTGCATTCCTTTCAAGGGTGATACTTTGAGATACACAAAATCTCCAAGATTGAAGGTCAGGTCACGAACCTTGTGAACCTTCTCTTCATATTCTCATAGGATGTCTGGTCCAAATATCTGACTTTCTCCTACTTGCGACCAATTCAGGGAGGTACGGCAGTTCCTTCCATACAAAAACTCAAATGGCTCCATTTGTGAACTGGCTTGATAACTGTTGTTGTATGAGAATTCTGCGAAAGGCAGACAATCTTCCCATTTAGATCCATATTCTAACACACAAGCTCTCAGCATATCTTCTAGTATCCGGTTTACTCTTTCTGTTTGTCCGTCGGTCTGTGGGTGATAAGCTATGCTGAAGTTTAGTTTGGTTCCTAATCCTTCCTGGACTTTTTTCTAGAACCTTGAGGTAAATTGGGTTCCTCGATCTGACACTATGGTCTTCGGGGTTCCATGCAGACTAACTATTCTAGCAATGTACAACTCTACTAGCTTCGAGATTTGATAGGTAGTCTTGACGGGTATGAAATGGGCTACCTTGGACAGTCTATCTACTATGACCCAAATAGAATCATTTCCCCTACTAGATGTGGGCAACCCTATGATGAAATCCATTCCAATAGAATCCCACTTCCATTCCGGAATCTACAATGGTTGCAAAAGTCCTGTGGGTCGCTGATGTTCTGCTTTGACTCTCTGACAGATATCACACTTGGCGACATAGCTTCTGACTTCTCTCTTGATTTTGTGCCACCAAAATTGCTCCTTCAAATCTTGATACATCTTGGTTCCTCTCGGGTGAATAGAATAAAAAGTATCATGGGCTTCCTGCATAATGACTTGTTTCAACTCTGAATTTGCTGGCACACAGATACGTCCTTTATACCACTGAACTCCTTCTTCATCTTTAGTGAATCCGAGCACATTCCCTGTACCGATACGACGTTTAATTCTGTCGATACTTGCGTTTCCTTTCTGGGCTTCCTTTATCTGAATGATCAACGTGGGTTGAAGTTCTATACTGGCTAGAAATCCTTCACTAACTAACTCCATTTTAAAATTCTCCAACTCCTCATGCAAACTGGGCTGGTCTTCCTTAATCATGGTGTTTAATCTACACAACAATCTACTAAGAGCATCCTCTACCACATTGTCTTTGCCGGGGTGATAGTGAATGTCAAGGTCATAATCCTTGATTAACTCTATCCATCTCCTTTGCCTCATATTCAGCTCCTTCTGGGTGAAAATATACCTCAAACTCTTGTGATCTGAATAAATCTCACAGCGGTTACCCATGAGGTAATGACGCCATGTCTTCAAGGCTAAAACTACGGCTGCCAGTTCTAAGTCATGGGTGGGATAGTTCTGCTCATGTTGCTTTAGTTGTCGGGACATATATGATATGACTTTGCCTTCTTGCATGATCACACATCCGAGACCAGTCTTGGATGCATCACAATATACATCAAAAGGCTTCATGATATCCGACATGATCAAAATTGGGGCTGAAATCAATCTCTTCTTGAGCTCTTGAAAACTTGCTTCACGTTTGTCCATCCATTCAAACTTCTTATCTTTCTTCAACAGCTAGGTCATCGGCCTTGCGATGCTTGAAAATCCCTCAACAAACTTGCGGTAATATCCAGCTAATCCAAGAAATGCGCGGACTTCAGTCTGAGTGGTTAGGGCTCTCCATTCTTCAACATCCTTAATCTTGGCGGGATCGACATCAACTCTGCCTGCTGACAAGATATGTCCTAGGAATCCTACTTCCTTTAACCAAAACTCACATTTGCTAAACTTGGCATACAACTGATGCTCTCTAAGGGTTTCAAGGATGGTTCTTAGGTGCTGCTCATGGTCTTCTTCCGACTTGTAGTAGATCAGAATGTCATCAATAAAAACAACGACAAACTTATCCAAGAAGTTCATAAAAATCTTATTCATGAGGTTCATGAAATAAGCGGGGGCATTGGTCAATCCAAAGGACATGACATTGTACTCATATAATCCATATCGGGTTGTGAAGGCAGTCTTTGGGATATCCGTTGCGCGAATCTTTAATTGATGATAACCAGTTCTATGATCAATCTTAGAAAATACACTAGCACCAGTCAGTTGATCAAACATGTCTTCTATCTTCGGTAGTGGGTATTTGTTCTTGATGGTGACGTTATGTAACTTCCGGTAATCTGTACACAAACGTGGGTCTTCTATCTTTGGATGTATGTCCACCCGTTGCTTTGTACCTAGTAGATAGATCTTGGCGTGTAGTTCACACCGTAGGAATTTTTTTGTTTTCTATGCTACGGACCCAACACTTTGTGCATCTAGACCCGATATTGTGTTGAGTGTAGGAGTGTGTGCAATATATCAAGCGGCTCCTAAAGAAAGCCATTTGATGGCGGTCAAAAGAATCTTTCGATATTTGGTTCATACCCCAAACTATGGTATTTGGTATCCTAAGGGTTCAACTTTCTATCTTTGTGGATACAGGGATTCGGATTGGGCTGGTGACAAGGATGATAGAAAATCAACCTCCAGGGCTTGCCATGTCCTTGGGAGGTCCTTGATGTGTTGGTCTTCTAAGAAGAAAAATTGTATATCTCTCTCCACCGCCGAAGCCAAGTATGTAGCAGCTGCTAGTGCTTGTACTCAATTGCTATGGATGAGGCAAGATTTAAAGGAGTAAGGTGTCCATTGTGACAAAGTGCCTCTTCTATGTCACAATGAAAGTGCTATCAAGATTGCCTATAACCCAGTGGATTATACAAGGACAAAGCATATTGAGATTCATCATCACTTCATTAGAGATCATGTTGCTCGAGGCGATATTGAGCTATCATATGTGTCAACCAATGACCAACTTGCTGACATATTCACGAAGCCACTTGATGAAGCAAGGTTTTGTTATTTGAGGAATGAACTAAATATCATAGATTCTAGGAGCTTGACTTGATCACCTTGCATACTCACCGATGTCTTGACCCTTATTTGGTTTAGGTGCAAGCATGGAGATAGGGGGAGTGCGGTTCTAATACATTGGACTATCCCTCCCCCATAATGCCAACATTAAGAAATTTAATTCTCTTAATATCATTTAGTGATATGTGAGCTTCATTGATGAGTAATGGCAATGGACCCAAGGATAATTCTTCGCGGTGTCATGCCACAAACTCTTACATGGTGGCCTCGGCCATCGCCCTCTTCATTTTCGAAGAGTCGGTTCTTGACTTGTTGGTTTGGATCTTAATTTGCCATCTTTTGAGTCTATATGATTTCTTGGTTCTTCACAGTACCTCTTCTGAATCCTAGGCCTATACTCATCCCTAAACATGCTCCTCTTGCCACACATTTTTCCAACATTTATACCTGGAGTTTTTCTGGTCGTGGGGGCCGAAATGTCCGCACTGTACCAACTGGAGAGTCCGTCCTGGCCGAACAACTCCGCTTGATACAGCTCGGACACTCCGGCTGGGCCGGACACTCCAGCAAATTTTGCTCGGACAGTCCGGCCCAGCGGTTTCAATCCTATAAAGGGGGGTCAGGGAGAAGTGGACGGTTCAGTCCTCCTTCTTACCCCCGACTCCCTCCTCTCCACACCCTGCTACCCCTGACCAAGTTCTCTGCTGGGAGGGCCTCTCCACCCGAGATTCAACCGTTGCTGCCGGCCATTACCGCCCCTTTGTCGCTGGGACCTTTCCCCTCCGATGAAGGCTCCATGGATGCTGGTATTTTGCCTTCCCCCCTTCTCCATCTCTAGGGTTCCCTGTAGATGCTTTTTGGAGGCAATATCCCATCTAGATCCATGGATACATCATACTGCATGCATATGTCTTCATTGTAGTAGTTCTAGCAATCCCGATCTGCTCCGGTTGATCACTTTTGCACTGCTCGAATAATCACCAGGTCTCCCACCGGACCGTCCAGTGTGTACAGGGCGGACACTCCGGCCTAGACAGAATGTCCGGCCTGAACGCGCTAGACTTTCCGAGTCTAGTGAAGTCTTCGGCTTGATTTTGCTAGATAGTCCGGGTTTTCTCAACCAGTGTTGATCTGGCATTTCTTTAACTACTGCGATGAGCTTTCACCTCCTGGACAAATGTGCTTACCCATATGCTAGCCGTCTACTCTGAATTCATAGGTGGTTCCCATCCTCGTCACTCTAGGGCTACTCAGAAAGCTCGTCCTCGCAGGTGCCGTGATGAAGAGAATGAGGTTTATAGATCCTTCCATGGTTAGACAAGCTACTCATGACCGTGTTTCAGCTAAGCAAGAGAACTCCAAAAAGCTAAAAAGGGATGAAGCCAAGCGCATGAAGTTTGAGTAATTAACCACTTTGGTAGATTTGGGCACCGAAGAGTTTGTGGAGATGCGTGTCCAACAATTCTATTCTATGTAGTGCACTTCTGAGGATGATCGCTTCTAGAGGAATGAGCAGGCCCTAATCTTTTTTGAGGTGTTCTCGGCTTTTAGGACTCCTATGTGTCCCATGCAGTGGTTGGATATTCTAAAGCTCCAAGCTCACAGGTATTTTGAGGATGCTCTCTAGGTGACTGAGAAGATGGGGCTGCACACCATATTTCAAACTAGATAAGACTACAATATTGAGTTGGTCCAGCAGTTCTATGCCACCGTGGTTTTTGGGGACACTGCTTATATTCCCCTTGAGTGGATGTTGATGACCCACAAGTATAGGGGGTGTATCGCAGTATTTTCGATAAGTAAGAGTGTCGAACCCAACGAGGAGCAGAAGGTGCTGGCTAGTGGTATGGATCAGGAATTCTCTGCAAATACTTAGCAAACGGATTTTTAGGGGCTTTTGATAATGCAAGTAAATAAAGTACGAGTAAATAAAAGACAATAAGAATAAATGCAGCGAGTGGCCCAATCCTTTATGCAGCAAAGGATAAGCTGGTTGTATTACTTAAGATGACCAAACGTTCTTGAGGACACACGGGAATATCGTCAAGTGCTTTCGCTTCATATAGTTGATTAATCTTATTTAGCTTGCTAAGTGTTGTGTGGGTGAACCTGTGCTAATGTGCCGTCCTTCCTAGGACTAATACATACTTGTGATTATACCCCTTGCAAGCATCCACAAGTACAAGAAAATAATTAAGTTAGAAACCTAACCAAAGCTTTAAACTCTAAGACCCTGACGTCCCTTGTGCAAAGGTTTCCTAACGGGGGTTCAGGTTTCTGTCACTCCGACAACCCCTACGATTAGTAGCCAAATACACAATGCATTCCCCGAGGCCCATATAGGTGAAGTGTCATGTAGTCGACGTTCACATGACACCACTAGAAGAAGTACACCACAACTTAATTACCAAACCATTTAATCTTTCTCAACACAATTCCACTACCAACAACATGACTTCTCCCATGTCCTCAAGAACTAAACGAACTACTCACAAGACATCATATGGATCATAATCAGAGATGTAATAATGATGTATAACAATCTGAACATAAACAATAATTCAATGGTTCCACTCAATAGCATCAACTACAAGGAGTAATCAACACCGAGAAAGTTTCCCCTAAGAAATATGCAAGATTCAACCAATTGTTACAGCGGTATGAAGTGGTATGATGGTGCTGGTGGAGATGATGGTGGTGATGATGATGATGATCCCGATGAAGTCCAGCTTGATGGTGGTGTTGATGGCGACGATCTCTCCTCTCCGAGAAGGAATTCCCCTAGCAGAATTCTGTCTGCCGGAGAGATCTTTCTCTCTCTCAATGTTTTCCGCCCCGCAGAGGCGGTGGAATCTTTCTATGGTCGCTCTCCTAGTATTAGGTTTCCGTGGGGATAATATACGCCAGAGGGGAGAGCTAGGGGTGGACCAGGGCGGCCACACCATCTAGTGGCGCGACCTGGGGTGGCCCGCGCTAGGGGGTGGTATGGGCCCCCTATGGCCCATCTCCACTCCCCCTTCTGGCTATCTTCGTCTTCTGGAAAAATAGGATTTTCCATGTATTTTCTCAGATTTTCTGATCTTCACGAATTTCACCTCCAAACAGCCCCTTTTCCATCAGAATCCTGACTGTAGTGGTCCATGCTCCAAAAGTCATCAACCATGCAAAACACAGATGAAATTACATAAGTATCATCTCTTAATATGAAATATATCAATGAATAACAGTAAATTATGATATATAATAGTGATGCAAAATGGACGTATCAACTCCCCCAAGCTTAGACCTCGCTTGTCCCCAAGCGAAACTGAGATCAATAAACATGACCTCAGGTTTATGGAGTCAAGAGTCGATAAAATAATACGGACAAGAAGCATCACATTCATCAATACATGGACCATAATAGCAGACAACTCACCATTATATAACTTAACTTGCAATAGGTAAAGGAAACACAATAAAGATACATAAAGTAAATCATAATTGGTAATGGCAAACTTAGCTCTTGGTCGAAGAATAGTTGACAATTTTGCAGGAGTTCACAAATAACTGGTTTTCAATGATAGCTTTCAAAGTAATAAACACTAAGATAAGAGCAAAGTGCAAAACAAGGAACATAAGAAACATGATTGAATAAATCATCATATGAATGAATGAAACACAACAACTCAAATTACTTGCTGAGATAGAAGAGAATAGGTTTACTGACTCAACTAAAAAGTAAAAGAAAGGCCCTTCACAGAGGGAAGCAGGGATTTCAAGTTCCATAAAGAGCTTCCAAAAATTATGATACTTATTAGCTTTCACCTCTCATTGCCCCTATCATAGGCATCTTTAGGTGGTTAAGGTTAAAGTGACACAACTAAGAGGATATGCTTGACAAGTTATAAATTGAAGTCTCATGCTACTTACTTACGAAGACTGAACCTCATGCTACTCAACTTCAGTCACGAGTAAGCTCTTGTCATTGTAAGTACATATGTATCATAGAGAACCGCCAACGGGGTACCCCTTGCACATGATAAAGGAGCTATCCCATAATCAAAATGACAAGGCAAGCAGGTAATGAGCATCTCAACGATCTTTTTATTTACTATTTGCATAGGTTTTTATTGAGGAAGCTTCATAGAATTCTCATTATGGTTATGCTGCAAGTTTCCACCATGATTAGGCATGGCTTAGGCTAGCGGCCCAGACGTTTCGCTAACACACATACAAACTCCATGATCTTACAAGTTCCCCTTTTATTTCACACCGCCGGGATCCATAAGAAAAATAACATGATATCAACTAGGTACAAAGTACCAATGCAATGTTGAAAGAGTTCCCCATGACATCATGGTTCTGATAACTTCAACTTATAAAGTGCAAGCATATACACAACAAAGATGGACAAAATGGTTCAAGATTATTAAATGCAAGAAAGTAAAGTGTGCCATCAAGTTCGTGAGAGCTTTAATCACTAATTTTCACATAACAAGTTTAATTTGGAAGGTAGATAAAAACATGAATTTACTTGGAATAGCAATAATGCTAATAGGTAGATATGGTGGACACAAATGGCACAAGTTTCGGTTTAAGGATTGGATGCACAAGAAGAATTCCCTCTCAGTACAGGTTTTTGGCTAGCAAGGCTAGGTAGCAAGTACAAGAGTTGAAGGAAACAAACAAATATACAAATGATAAAAACAAACATGCAATCTTCCTTGGAAGCACAAAAGATCTTAACTAGATAATACTAAGCTTATGAGCAAATCAAGAAAGAAAGATGATGAAATTATATTTCTTTAAGAGTACTTTTTATCTTTTTCATTCAACTCTCAAAAATAGTGTTGCTACTGACCGAGCCAGGTTTGCCAAAACCAACTAAATTAACTCAATGATCCCAGAGTGATACCAATACTAACGACAAGATCAATCATATAATAGCAATTGAAAAATAATATAAGATATGCAAAAGAGTAAATGATAGAACTTCTCATTAATATTCCATAACGGCAAATCACACCAAGGGATACATATCTAACGAGAGAGGGGACACTTCCACAATGCAAACCATCCTATACGATAACTTCTCTATTCATGATATGACTCTACTAAAAAGGTAAAAAGATAGAAGATAGTGATGTGATACCGCGACACTCCCCAAGCTTGGAACAAACCAAGGGGATGCCAAAACCTGATGATGAATTACTCCTTCGGTGGTGGTGGTATTCTCTCATTGTTGTCGGACTTCCAAGGTAAAGGCTCCCCATCAACAAAAGACATCCTGGTCTCCATCATCCTGAAACTAGCAGCAACACTTATGCATTTAAACCTAACCTCATACTCACAATTTTGATTTTGAACGTCGTAGAGCTGTGCTTGCAGTTGGTTGGTTGTTTGGTGGAGTGAGAGGATTTCATCCTTGAGCTCAGCAGTCTCCTTTTGGTGCTCGGCGATGAGTTCGGAACAAATCTTATGGATGATATCACTTCACGTTCTTCCATCTTCTTGTACCTAAAGACTTCTTGCTCCAGTGCTTCCATCCTGTCCTCCAGACTTCCTCCACCTTTAGGGCCTTGAACCTCTTTTATCCGTACCTCCCCATATTCAAGCAACAACTCATTGGGATGAATCTTCAACTCACGCATGTATGGGTTGATGATATCCGCCAAGGAATCTTCCATGGCTAATCCAGAGGAATACATTGTGGCACCAAAGCTGGGACTCTACCTGTCAGAAACAGATTGAAACAAAAACACGACGAGAACACGATATAGGAACCTCGGGGGATCTGGGGGATTATATATTACGAAGTTTTACAACGAAAGGAAGGTACTGGGAGAAAACGGGTCGGAGACGGAGTCCGAGGCGGCCACACCACCTGCTGGCGCAGCCAGGGGGCCGTGCTAGGGGGTGGTGTGAGCCAGCCTGGCTCCGCTTCTGTCCCTCTTTCGCTTCATAACTTTCCTTGTTGGATAAAAACTGCAAAAATATAATTGGACAGATTTTTCGCAGAACTTTTCTTACCAGAACTGTTACCTATTCGAAAACGGACTCTACACATCTCTGGACTTGGTCTTTAATGAATTTTTCCAGAGTTATCACTTGGATAGCATCAATATCTTCATTATAAGAATCTCCAGTAATATAGTGTTTGAGTCGCTGACCATTCCCCACCTGTGTAGTGTTATCTTTTAAAGAGGAAATTTTATTGCACCCGAAGATACACTTCTTCAATAACAAAAGGTCCTTCCATCTTTGAAAGTAGCTTCCCTGCAAAAAATCTGAGACGAGACCTATACAATAGAACCTTTTCACCAACATGGAATTCTCTTTTAAGAATTCTCCTGTCATGCCATCTTTTAACTTTTTCCTTAAAGAGTTTAGCATTCTCATATGCTTCACTCCTCGATTCATCCAATGAGCTTAAGTCAAATAATCTTTTTTCACCAGCAAGTTTGTAGTCTCTATTAAGTTCCTTAACTGCCCAATAAGATTTGTGTTCTAATTATAAAGGTAGGTGGCAAGCCTTCCCATAAACCATTTTGTAAGGAGACATACCCATAGGATTTTTATAGGCAGTCCTATAAGCCCGTAAAGCATCGTTCAACTTTTTAGCCCAATTTTTTCTAGATCTATTAACAGTCTTTTGCAGTATGGACTTAATTTCTCTCTTTGAAAGCTCTACTTGTCCACTAGTTTGGGGATGATAGGTTGAAGCAATTCTATGATTAACATCATATTTAGCAAGGGTCTTTCTAAAACCACCATGAATGAATGAGAGCCTCCATCGGTCATAAGATACCTAGGCACTCCAAACCTAGGAAAGATAACATCCTTAAGCATTTTTAGAGAGGTCTCCCCATCAGCACTCTTCGTAGGTATGGCTTCTACCCACTTAGTAACATAATCAACAGCAACAAGAATATGGGTATAACCTTTTGAAGGAGGAAAAGGACCCATAAAGTCAAATCCCCAACAGTCAAAGGGTTCAATAACTAAAGAGTAATTCATAGGCATTTCATTGCGTCTAGAAATATTACCAACACGCTGACACTCATCACAGGATAAGAAATTTTTTCTTGCATCTTTAAAAAGGGTAGGCCAGTAAAAACTTGATTGTAGTACCTTATGTGCGGTTCTATCTCCCGTGTGATGTCCTCCATAGGCACTACCATGACATTTCCGTAATATCTCCTTTTGTTCATATTCTGGAACACATCTTCGCATAATACCATCCACTCCTTCTTTATATAAGTGTGGGTCATCCCAAAAATATTGCCTCAAATCGTAAAAGAACTGTCTTCTTTGCTGAGCTGTAAAAGTCGGAGGCAAATACTTGGAGACAATAAAGTTAGCATAATCAGCGTACCAAGGGCTCCCTCGCGAGCTTACTCCTACTGCGGCCAACTGTTCATTTGGGAAACTATCATTAACAGGCATAGGATCAAAAGAGATATTTTCCAACCGAGATAAATTATCAGCAACAGGATTTTCAGCACCTTTCCTATCTACAATATGTAGATCAAACTCTTGTAAAAGCAGCACCCATCTAATAAGCCTAGGCTTAGCATCTTTTTTGTCATAAGGTACTTAATAGCAGCATGATCAGTATGAATGGTAACTTTTGAGTCCACAATATAAGGTCTAAACTTATCACAAGCAAAGACAACATCTAATAATTCTTTTTCAGTAGTAGCATAATTCTTTTGAGCAGCGTCAAGAGTTTTACTAGCATAATGGATAACATTTAACTTTTTATCTATTCGTTGCCCAAGGACAGCACCTACAGCAAAATCACTAGCATCACACATGATTTCAAAGGGTAAACTCCAATTAGGTGGTTGAACAATAGGAGCAGTAGTTAAATCCTTCTTTAGAGTTTCAAAAGCTTCCTTACAATAATCGTCAAAAACAAAGGGTACATCCTTTTGAAGAAGATTAGTGAGGGGTTTCGATATCTTAGATAAATCTTTAATAAATCTTCTATAGAAACCAGCATGACCAAGGATACTACGAATACCTTTGACGTCTCTTGGACAGGGTATTTTCTCAATTGCTTCAACTTTAGCCCTGTCAACTTCAATGCATCTCTCGGAAATGTTATGTCCAAGGACAATCCCTTCATTGACCATGAAGTGGCATTTCTCCCAATAAAGAACAAGATTAGTTTCTTCACATCTCTACAAAACTTTATCAAGGTTGTGCAGACAATTATCAAAAGAAGTTCCATAGACGGAGAAGTCATCCATGAAAACTTCCACAATTTCCTCACAAAAACCATGAAAGATAGCAGACATGCATCTTTGAAAAGTAGCAAGAGCATTACATAGACCAAAAGGCATACGTCTATAAGCATAGGTTCCATAAGGGCATGTAAAAGTATTTTTTTCTTGATCTTGTTGTTTAACAACAATTTGAGAAAACCTAGAGTATCCATCAAGAAAATAAAACTGAGTCTGTTTAGACAACCTTTCTAACATTTGATCAATAAAAGGAAGTGGGTAATGATCTTTCTTAGTAACTTTGTTAACCTTTCTGAAATCAATGCACATCCTATAACCCACTACTATTCTTTGGGGAATAAGCTCATCATTATCATTAGGCACAACGGTAATTCCCCCTTTTTTAGGGACACAATGAACATGACTAACCCATTCACTATCAGCAATAGGATAAATAATACCAGCATCGAGGAGTTTTAATACCTCGTTCTTACCGCCTCCTTCATCTTAGGATTCAAACAACATTGATGCTCTACCACTGGCTTTGCATCTGGTTCTATATTGATAGCATGCTGACATATAGTTGGAGAAATCCCCTTTAAATCGTCTAGAGTATAGCCCATAGCCCCTCGGTGCTTCTTCAATACCTCCAATAATCTTTCCTCTTCCGTCCCTGAAAGTTTAGAACTAATAATAACAGGATATATTTTATTATCATCAATGTAAGCATACTTAAGATCGTCAGGTAAAGGTTTTAGATCGAAGACCGGATCCTTTTTAGGTGGCAACGTGGTGCCCAAATCTTCCACAGGCAAGTTATGCTTAAGCATCTTAGGTTGACGATGGAGAATCTCATCAATCTCATTTCTTTCTTCCATGAAGATTTCACTTTCGTGGTCTTCCATAAATTGCTGCAAAGCATTGTTATGAGCAAGGGAAATAGAAGCAAGTTGTTCAACTCTAAAATCCTCATTGTGGGTTTCATTTTCACAAGGTTCTTTAGCAAATTTCAAAAAATTAAACTCATAAGATTCCCCATCAAATTTAGTTAAATTTTTCTCCCTTTTGCAATCAATAATGGCTCCACAGGTTCTCAAGAAAGGTCTACCAAAAATGATAGGATAGGTCGAAGGAAATATGCCCTGAGAGGCAATAATAAAGTTGTTATTATGTATTCCTCGTATATGATAGATGTTTATTTTGCATGCTATAATTGTATTGATCGGAAACGTCAATACATGTGTGTTTAATAAACAAAAAGGGTTCCTAGTTATGCCTCTCTTATAGACTAGCTTGTTGATTAACAAGATGATCAAGGTTTCCTGATCATGGACATTGGATGTTGTTAATAACAAGGTCACAGCATTTGTGAAATGATGTGATGAACATTCATCCGAAGTATAGCATTACGATCAAGTCATTATGTTCACATTGCTATAAGATCTTACGAAGTAATCTTTATCCTTAGACCATGAGATCATGTTAATTGTTAACACCGGAAGAGTATCTTGATAACATCAAACGTCACACCGTAACAGGGTGACTATAAAGGTGGGTTCAGTGCTACGAAGGTGTTATTTTGAGGCTCATGGATCAAGAGTGGAATTTTTCAATCCCGATGACGGATAGATATACTCTGGGCCCTCTCGGTGATATCACATTAAGATAGCTTGCAAGCAAGTGATGTGATCACTAGAATGTTATATCACGGGAACAACAAAAGTGTGCATGTCAGTAACGAGATCAAACTAGGTATTTGGATACCGATGATCGAATCTCGGACATGTATTATATCATGAGACAAAGGGATTAGGTTACTAGTGTTAAAGGTTTTCACGATCACAGAAGTCATCGTTGAATGTGCAGGAGTCGGTATGGATCTCCAGGTCCCGCTTCTGATTATTGATCTGAGAGGAGTCTCAATCATGTCTGCATTATTCACGAACCATATGGTGACACACTTAAGAGTTACCAGACACCATTTTGGAGCACATATGTTTCAGACAAAAGGATTGCAAAGCGCAGGAATTGTTTCGATAGAAACCGGAATTGTTTCGGGTGAAATTGCAGAAAGTGGTTCTACATGTGATATTGAAATGTTGCAAGGGGTTTTATGTGAATGTTTGTTAATTAAATTAATTAACAAAATTCTGAATAAATTTAATAAAATAGTTTTATTAAATGAGTGAGCATTAAACTTAGAGAAGTTTAATGCATTTAAAGTGGAGACTTTAAAATAGAATGTGAAGAGGCATTTTAATGTGGAGGGAGTTACCACCACATGAATGGAGGAGGTGAGGGGTCACCTCCATGAGGCGTCGGCCATGGAGGGGGTACCCCCTCCTCCTATAAAAGGCCCCCTCTTCCTCCTTCTTCCTTACACCTCCTCGTGAAGGATCTCTCTCCCCTCTAGAATTATTCCCCCATGGTCTCGGATTAGCGAGATACATGTTCTCGGTGGCTTGCGTCTGGAAGGACTTGCTGCTTCCGCTGATTCGATGGAGCGAGGAGGTGGAGGTTGTCCGGTGGCTTGAACGTGTGTGCGAGGACGGATGCGCTGCTGATTTGCGGCGCTCGGACTTCCACACGATCTTGAGATCGGCAAGTGTACGACTACATCAACCACGAGTTCCTACTCGTTAACAAAACTCGTTGTCTTCAAGGGTAAGTTCTCCATGGATGTATCTCCACCCATTGCTCTATATCTAGTAGATAGATCTTGGCGTATAATTCTCATCATAAATTTTTTTTTGTTTTCTATGCTGCGGACCCAACTGTGGTATCAGAGCCTGATCTATGCGTAGGTGCTTTTCACGGGTAGTACACATATGTTTATATGTGGGCGATGATGATCATGTTATTGCATCTTCTATGTATTTTGGATATTGGTGGCATAGTGGGATGAAGTGGCCCGTACCAACCTTACATGTCATCGTACATGAGACCGGTTCCACGACTGACATGCAACTAGTTTTGCATAAGTGGCTGTTGGGTGTCTGTCTCTCCTACTATAGTCAATATCTGATTTACAACGAGTTGCTAATAACTTGGTTATCCTCGTTGTGGTTCATGTTCGTAGGTAAGACCGGTTCTATCTCTGAAAGCCCTAAGCCATGTAAAACTTGCAATTGATAAAATTAGAGGCGTCTAGTTTAGATCGTTGCTGGGCTAGTGTCTTGATATGGTATTGTTGTAAGTAGATGTATGATAGATACTCTTACAACACGCTTAACGTGTAAGTTGCATAGACCTTGGCCTTACACACAAAGGAATGATAGAGGTCATACCACGATGCAAATGATAGAGATCAAATGCATGGAACATATCATCTCACTTTACACATTAGATGTTAGCATCGTATACTGCTAGTTTGGCACTTTTTGGTAGCATTATAAGATGATCCCTCATTTAAATATCAAGATAAAATGTGTTCTTCCTTAAGTATGCACCGTTTTATGGATCGTGTTTCGAGACATCACGTGATGATCGGGTGTACTCAACTCTACGCTTTCATACAACGGGTGTAAGACAGTTTTACACACACGAATACTAAGGTTCTTACTTGGCAAGCCTAGCATGTACAGACATGGCCTTGGAACACGGACCGAAAGGTTAATCATGAGTCGTATAGTTGATGTGATGACCATATTGATGCTCGCCTTTGAAGCTACACCGACTCACGTGATGATCGGACTTGGTGTAGTGGATTTGGTTCATGTAATCACCAAAAAGACACGAGGGATGTCGTTTTTGAGTGGGATTTCATTAGTAATTTGGATTAGTTGAACTCAATCTATCATAAACTTAGTCTAAATAAACTTTACAAATTCTGTTGTAGATGGCACCACCTGCTTTTAATTTCAATGTGTTCATGGAGAAAGAGAAGCTTGCTACGAATGGTAGCAACTTCACCAACTGGGCTATGAATTTGAGGATTCTCCTCACTGCTGCACAAAAACAATATGTGCTAGAGGCGCCGCTAGGCCCCCCACCAGCTCCTGATGCCCCTGACGAGGAAAAGAATGTCTATATAACTCGTCAGGAGGACCACAACTTAGTTCATTGCGGCATACTGTATGGGCTAGAGCCAGAACTTCGAAAGCATTTCTAAAATGGCAATGCCTTTGATACCATGGGAGAATTGAAAATGATTTTCGATACCCATGCTGCCGTAGAGAGTTACAATGCTTCTGAAAAGTTCTTTAGCTGCATGATGGAAGAGAACAGCTCCGTTAGTGAGCACGCACTCAAAATGTCTGGGTACGCCGATAAGCTTGTGTCCTTGGGAATAAATATTCCCATTGACTTAGGCATACATCGTGTTCTCCAATCTCTGCCACCTAGCTATAAGAGCTTCATGATGAACTATAATATGCAGGGCATGAAGAAGTCTCTTCCCGAGCTTCTGTCAATGCTTAAGACTGCAGAAGTGGAGATTAGGAAAGAACATCAAGTGTTGGTGATCAATAAGACCACCGGTTTCAAGAAGGACAAGAAAGGCAGGCAGAAGGGAAAGAAGGGTGGCAAATTTGTTGCTACACCTAAAAAGAAACCCCGAGCTGGCCCTAAGTCTGATACCGAGTGCTACTATTGCAAGGGGACTGGCCATTGGAAGCGCAATTGCCCCAAGTATTTGGCGGACAAGAAGGCCGGCAAGGAAAACAAAGGTATATGTGATATACATGTTATTGATGTCTACTTGACTAGTACTCACAGTAGCACCTGGGTATTTGATACGGGATCGGTTGCTAATATATGTAACTCGATTCAGGGGCTGTGGAACAAGCGACAGCTAGCAAGGGATAAGGGCACGATGCGGGTCGGCAATGGATCAAGATTTGATGTGATCGCCATCGGAACGCTGCCTCTCCATATGCCATCGGGATTAGTGATAAATCTAAATAATTGTTATTTTATGCCTGCACTGAGCATGAACATTGTATCCGGATCGTGTTTGATGCGAAGTGGTTATTCCTTTAAATCTGAAAACAATGGTTGTTCGATTTATATGGATAATATCTTTTATGGTCATGCACCTGTGTTGAATGGTATATTTCTATTGGATCTCGATAGTAGTATTATGCATATTCATTGTGTTGATGCTGAAAGGGTTAAACTTGATGATGATGTATCTACATATATCTGGCACTGCCGTCAAGGTCATATTGGCGTTAAACGCATGAAGAAACTCCATTCTAATGGACTTTTTGGAATCACTTGATTTTGAATCATTTGATACATGTGAGCCATAGCTTATGGGCAAGATGACTAGAACGCCGTTTTCCGGTTCAATGGAACGGGCGACAGATTTATTGGAAATCATACATACTGATGTGTGTGGACCAATGAGTGTGTCGGCGCGAGGTGGATATCGTTATTTTGTTACTTTCATAGATGATTTCAGTAGATGTGGGTATATCTATTTGATAAAACATAAATCTGAAACTTTTGAAAAGTTCAAGGAATTTCAGAATGAAGTGGAAAATCATCGTAACAGAAAGATCAAATTTCTGCGGTCCGACCGTGGAGGAGAGTATCTTAGTTACGAGTTTAGCACACATATGAAAAATTGTGGAATAGTTTCACAACTCACGCATGCAGGAACACCACAACATAATGGTGTGTCGGAACATCGTAATCATACTTTATTGGTTATGGTTCGATCTATGATGTCTCTGACTGACTTGCCACTGTCATTTTAGGGTTATGCACTGGAAACCGCTGCATTCACTTTAAATCGGGCACCATCTAAATCCGTTGAAACGACACCGTATGAATTATGGTTTGGAGACAAACCTAAGCTGTCATTTCTTAAAGTTTGGGGATGCGATGTTTATGTGAAGAAACTTCAGCCAGATAAACTCGAACCCAAAGCAGAAAAATGCGTCTTCATAGGATACCCTAAGGAAACGATTGGGTATACCTTCTATCATAGATCCGAGGGCAAGGTTTTTGTTGCCAGGAATGGATCCTTTCTTGAGAAGGAGTTTCTCGCGAAAGGTGTGAGTAGTCAGAAGGTAGAACTCGAAGAGGTTATTGAACCTTCTCTTCATGAAATGGCGAGTAGCACAACACCAGAAGTTGTTTCAGAGTTGACTTCACCTAATAAAGAGAGAGCTAATGATATTGATCATGAAACTACGAAAGAGGACACTACCAAACCTCGCAGATCAAATAGGACACGTGCAGCTCCTAAACTGTACGACAATCCTATTATGAATTTCATGATTGATGAAATAGATGACCCTGCAACGTATGAAGAAGCGATGATGAGCCCGGATTCCAACAAATGGCTAGAAGACATGAAATCCGAGATGGAATCCATGTACGAAAACCAGGTTTGGACCTTGGTGGACTTACCTCACGATCGAAAGGCCGTTGAGAATAAATGGATTTTCAAAAGAAAAATTGATTTTGATGGTAATGTGACCATCTATAAGGCTCGACATGTCGCAAAGGGTTTTTGACAAATTCAAGGAGTTAACTACGATGAGACATTCTCTCTCGTAGTGATGCTAAAGTCGGTTAGGATTATGTTAGCAATTGTTGCATATTTCGATTATGACATATGGCAGATGGATATCAAAACTGCGTTCCTCAATGGTAATATTGAAGAAGAGTTGTATATGATACAACCAAAGGGTTTTGTCAATCCTAAGGATGCTGATAAGGTATGCAAACTTCAGCGATCCATCTATGGACTGAAGCAAGCATCCCGGAGTTGGAATCTCTGCTTTGATCAGGTGATCAAAGAGTTTGGATTTGTCCAAACTTATGGAGAGGCTTGTATTTACAAGAAAGTGAGTGGGAGCAATGTGGCATTTCTGATATTATATGTGGATGACATATTATTGATTGGAAATGATATAGATCTTTTAAACATTGTTAAAAGTTATCTAAACAGCAAATTTTTGATGAAAGACCTTGGTGAAGCGTCATACATATTAGGCATTAAAATCTATAGAGATAGATCAAGGCGCCTAATTGGGCTATCACAGAGTACATACCTTGATAAGATATTAAAGAAGTTTAATATGGACGGAAGTAAGAAGGGGTTCTTACCTATGTTGTAAGGCAAGACATTGAGCAAGACTCAAAGTCCGGCTACAGCGGAAGAAAGAGAGATAATGGATAAGATCCCCCATGCCTCGGCCATAGGCTCTATAATGTATGCCATGCTATGTACAAGACCGGATGTGGCACATGCTATTAGTTTGACTAGTAGGTACCAATCTGATCTTGGTTCGGAACACTGGATAGAGGTCAAGAATATCCTTAAGTACTTGAGAATAACTAGGGATATGTTTCTTGTATACGGAGGTGAAGAAGAGCTAGTCGCTAAGTGTTATGTCGATGCTAGCTTTGACACCGATCCGGATGACTCTAAGTCTCAATCCGGATACGTATTTCTCTTAAACGGAGCAAAAGTTAGTTGGAGGAGTTCCAAACAACCTGTGGTGGCTGGATCAACGACAGAGGCGGAATATGTTGCTGCTTCAGAAGCGGCGCAGGAAGCGGTTTGGATGAAGGAGTTCATAACAGAACTAGGTGTGGTTCCTAGTGCATTGGACCCAATGGTGATCTATTGTGACAACAATGGAGCCATAGCCAACGCAAAGGAACCGAGGTCTCACAAGAATTCCAAGCATATTAAGCGCCGGTTTCACTCCATCTGCGAGCATGTCAAGGATGGAGATATAAAGATTTGTAAAGTGAACACAAACCTAAATGTAGCAGATCCGTTGACTAAAGTTCTCCCTAGGGAAAAACATGATCAACACCAGAACTCCATGGGTGTTAGATGAAGGAAATATGCCCTAGAGGCAATCATAGAGATGATTGTATTTCATGTGTATCCATGAGTTATTATAATGTTCCTTGAATATCCATATACCAGGCAACTTGTATTGATTGGCAATTATGTGAATTGTTTGTGAAACTCTTTACTTGTATGGTTATCTAATAATTGTCCCTAGTCGGAGTTCATGCGAGGACACACGTGAATATTAGACTAGCACATCGATTGGTTAATGACTATGTTTCGCAAGTCATTGACATGGAGATGTCAAACCAATGATGTGGACACATGTTATGAACATGGGGTTGGACTGACCCAACATGAGACTAGCAATAATACTTGCAGCTCTCTCTACACATCGTGTATGTTTTGTCCTTAGACCTGAGATTGTCGCATGTACTTGAGATGTGGATCGACCTACTTTGGGGCTATCAAACACTACTCCGTAACTGGGTAGTTATAAAGGTAGCTTTCGGGTTTGTCCTGATACATGCTGCAAGGCATCGGTCAATCAAGATGGGATTTGCCCCTCTCTACTTGAGAGAGATATCTCTGGGCCCCTCGAGTGATCGGATCCAGAAATGCATGGCCGTGCTACATATGGTTAAGAGTTAACCTAGTAAAGGGATTCTGAATCACAGTATCGAGAAAGAGAGGTCAGCTTAGAGCTAGACCAAATATCGTGAGGCAAAGGGAAAGACATGTACTCAACCTTGTGATGGTTCGTCCGAATGATCTTTATATGCGTTTAGGAGTTGGCACGTCTTGCTAGAGGCCGCTACCAACTATTGACGGAGTAAGTGTACTCGCGTCATGTCTATACGTGTATGAACCTATAGGGTCACACACTTTAGGGGCTGGAAGCCTAATGAGGATTGGATCCGAATTAGACCAGGCTTAGGCTGCTAATGGGCTGCTAATGTAGAAGCCCACCAGGGATGCCTATATAAGAGGGAGTGAGGCGAGCTGAAAAGGTGAGAGCATTCAACCCAGCCGCCACTCCTCTTCCGCCTGTGTTGCACGCGCAGACCTAGCAGTCTGGCGTGTGACGACTTCCACTCCGGACGTGTGGATACCTCGGAGGTGCTGCATCTGTAGCACTTGGACGAGCCGCGCAAAGGGGAGCTGCTCGTGGGACGAGGACGAGGAGGAGACGTAGAACATCTACACTGCCGCAACGTGCTTCATCGAGTTCCGCACCTGCGCGTCTAGCGGTAATCCCGTGATCTATGACCATAGTATTCCTGGTTGACGCGGTAGAAATTTTTGATTTTACGCTAGTGTAGCCTACCCGTTACCCTTCAGTGGTATCAGAGCCAATGCTATTCAGTCATAGGTTCAGGAAGTTTGCATATGGTGATATGTAGATTGATATGAATGATATGATCGTTTGTATGGCGGTGTTTCTGGATTGATCTATGATCTTACTTTCCGTGATCGTGATTCTAAGGTCGTCGAACGACTTACCCCTACCGGTCGGTTTCCGCCATCGGGGTAGACAGTGACACATAAATCCTTCTGAATCACGCGAAGATCAATATGATTGATCGAATCGGGAATTAGATCTGAATCGACGTACCGTGATCAAAGGAGTTTGGTCAAATCGGAACTATGGTCGGTTTATGGTAAATTGGATTTGCCGATCAAAATCCTTAAAGAAAAGGTACCGCGAGGGGCGCTGCCCCTTCGAACCCCGCAGGGGGAGACCCCCTAGACCCCCCTTAGTCGTAGCCCCCTTTTTGTATCTCGTTAAGGTTCATAGGTGGTACGATTTCACATGATCCGGTAGAATGTGATTCTATGCACAACTTGTTTTTGCAGGATTTATGTGATCAGTATGGCCCAAAAATGTATGTGATGCATGTATGTATTTTTTCATGACCTGCGTGTCGTGAGTTGGGCAACACGGCTGGAGCCATATGTGTTGTCAATTATTGTAATGGCCTGCGTGCCAACTTGTGATGATCCCAATACCATGTAATTTTGATTACTAGATGTTAGGAGTAATAGCTTGTATTAGTTCTTGGAGAACTCATCACTTGGAGGATGGCTCGCATAGAGCATGAAGATGGAGATCATCATGGTGGACAGGTTCTATGGCGATGGAGATCACCATGAGAAAATGGGCCATACTGTATCACATCTATGTGAATGCTATTCTTATACGTTTTACTACTATGCATGCTTAGTTGATAGAAGTAGAACGATCCCTCACAAAGTTTAAGTTAAACCATGCCCTCCCAACCAAACCTTGCACCATCCTATGCCCTGTACAATCGTTGGTGGGTCTATGAAATTAGGGTGCCACGGTTTTCCTTGGCTGGATGGGTTTGTATCGGATACCTACACGCATAAGGGTTGGTGAGCTTAACAAGGTCATCTTAACAGTTAAGGACCTTGGGGCATAAAGGTTGGGCGCCTAGTTTTGACATAGAGATGTCACCCAACAACAAGAGTCATATGTGATATGATTAGCAAAGGTTGCTTACCGATTTACCTTGTCTTCTAGCAGTGATGCTAAAGCTCACTAGTCGACTTGTTAATTGTGGATCTTGAATCACTTAGTATCAATAGAGGGATGTTGATTTAAGTGGGAGTATATGCTATTAAATTGTTTAATATGTTTTACTCTTTCATGGTTACATGGCTTAGTATTTTGCATATTTTTATTGTTGTAGATCAATGGCACCGAACAATTCATCACCTTTTGCTTTGCGTTCGATTCTTGAAAAGGATAAACTAAATGGAACAAACTATTCGGACTGGGTCCATAACCTGAGAATTGTTCTCAGGGCTGAGAAAAAGGAAACTGTTCTGGATACCCCAATCCCGGATGAACCTGCTGATAATGCAACTGCTACCCTTAAGAATGCCTACAAGAAAGCATGTGATGAATCTCTTGAGGTCAGTTGTCTTATGCTTGCATGCATGGAACCTGATCTTCAAAAACAGTTTGAGGATCAGGAAGCGTACGATATGATCGTTGCGCTTAAGGACATGTTCCAGACTCAGGCTAGGACTGAGAGGTACAATGTCGCTAAGTCCTTTGTGGAATGCAAGCTGGGAGAGGGAGCAGCTGTAGGCCCCCATGTGATCAAAATGGTTGGTTACAGTCAGACTTTGGAAAAGCTTGGTTTTCCATTAGGCCAAGAGTTGGCCACTGACTTCATTTTGGCATCTCTTCCATCTAGCTATGGGCATTTCATTTCGAACTACCATATGCATGGGGTGGAGAGGGGCCTTAATGAATTATGTGGGATGCTGAAAACAGCAGAATGTGACATTAAGAAGTGTGCAGGGCATAGCCATGTGATGGCTGTGCAGAACAAGCCTAGCTTCAAGAAAAAGGGCACTTCTTGGCAGAAGAAGAAGGGCAAGGCTAAGGATACGATCCCTAAGCCAAACCCTGCACCCAAGCAAAAGGCTGGTCCTGCAGGAGACACTGAGTGTTTCTTTTGTCACGAATATGGCCACTGGAAGAGGAACTGCAGCAAGTACCAGGCTTCTTTGAAGAAAAGTGGAAGTAAGAGTACTTCCCACTCAGGTACACTTGTTGTAAATGTTGTGGACATTTTTCTCGCAGATTCTTATGTTAACTCTTGGGTATTTGATACCGGATCGGTTGCTCATATTTGCAATTCGATGCAGGGGCTAATAAGGACTAGAGAAGTGCAAAAAGGCGAAGTGGATTTTCGCGTCGGAAATAAAGCAAGGGTTGCTGCATTGTTCGTCGGCGTCATGCAACTTCACCTTCCGTCAGGATTTATCATGGAGTTGAATAATTGTTATTACATTCCTAGTATGGGTCGAAACATTTTATCACCTTCATGTTTGATGAGGGATGGTTATTCATTCGCGAGTACAAACAATGGTTGTGTAATCTCTAAGAATGCTATGTTTGTGGCTGATGCTCCCATTGTGAATGGGTTATTTATTTTAAATCTTGATAATGCATATGTTTACAATGTTAGTGCTAAAAGGCTTCGGCCAAATGATTTGAGTCCTACCTATCTATGGCATTGTCGTTTGGGGCATATAAGTGAAAAGCGCATGAAGAAGCTCCATGGTGATGGTCTTCTAACTTCGTTTGATTTTGAATCATACGAGACATGTCAAGCTTGTTTACTTGGAAAGATGACCAAGACGCCTTTTACGGGGTTTCCCGAGAGAGCGACAGACTTGTTGGAACTCATACATACTGATGTATGTGGACCAATGAGCACGACAGCCAGAGGAGGATATCACTACTTCATTACTTTCACTGATGATTTCAGTAGATATGGCTATGTCTACTTGATGAAGCATAAGTCTGAAACTTTTGAAAAGTTCAAAGAGTTCCAAATGAGGTAGAGAATCAACGTGGCAAGAAAATAAAGGCCTTGCGATCTGATCGCGGAGGCGAATATTTGAGTCACGAGTTTAGCAATCATCTTAAGAGTTGCGGAATTGTTCCACAGCTCACGCCGCCCGGAACACCTCAAAGAAACGGGGTCTCTGAACGGCGTAATCGAACTTTGTTGGACATGGTTCGATCGATGATGAGCCAGTCGGATTTACCATTATCATTTTGGGGTTACGCGCTAGAAACAGCAGCTTTCACACTAAATAGGGTACCATCTAAATCCGTGGTTAAGACACCATATGAGATGTGGACTGGAAAGAATCCCAGTTTGTCTTTTCTAAAGATTTGGGGTTGTGATGCATTTGTCAAGCGACTTCAGTCGGACAAGCTAACACCCAAATCGGATAAGTGCATTTTTGTGGGATACCCAAGGGAAACCTTAGGGTATTACTTCTACAACCGAGAAGAGGGCAAAGTGTTTGTCGCTCGTAGCGGTGTTTTCCTAGAGAAAGAGTTTCTCACAAAGGGAACGAGTGGAAGGTCGGTGCGACTTGAAGAAGTTCAAGATGAGCCAGTCGGGGATGCTTCTACGAGTGATGCTATTGTAGCAGAACAAGTTGAGGAACCCGTGGCAATAGAAGCACCACAACCACGAAGGTCGGCGAGGCTCCGCGAAGCGCGAGAGTTATTATTGTTAGACAATGATGAGCCTGCGACCTATGCAGAAGCGATGGTGGACCCAGACTCTGAGAAATGGCTGATTGCCATGAGATCCGAGATAGAGTCCATGGGAGACAATCAAGTTTGGAACTTGGTTGACCTGCCTGATGGTTTTAAAGCCATCGAGTGCAAGTGGATCTATAAGAAGAAGATTGATATGGATGGAAATGTTCACATCCATAAAGCTCGACTTGTTGCAAAAGGTTTTCGACAAGTTCAAGGAGTTGACTACGACGAGACTTTCTCGCCCGTAGCGATGCTTAAATCTATACGGATCATTCTAGCCATTGCTGCACATTTCGATTATGAGATATGGCAGATGGACGTCAAGACGGCTTTCTTAAATGGAATCCTTTCTGAGGACGTGTATATGATGCAGCCCGAAGGTTTTGTCAATCCAAACAATGCTGGAAAGGTATGCAAACTTCAAAAGTCTATTTATGGGCTGAAGCAAGCATCTCGGAGTTGGAACATTCGATTTGATGAAGTTGTAAAGGAGTTTGGCTTCACCAAAAACGAACAAGAACCTTGTGTGTATAAGAAAGAAAATGGGAATCACTTGTGTTTCTAATCTTATATGTGGATGACATATTATTGATTGGAAATGACATTCCTATGCTCGAGTCTGTTAAGACCTCATTGAAAAATAGTTTTTCTATGAAGGACTTGGGAGAAGCGGCATATATTCTGGGTATCAAGATCTATAGAGATAGATCAAGGAGGCTAATTGGATTAAGCCAGAGTACGTACATTGACAAAGTGTTGAAACGGTTCAGCATGGAAGAGGCTAAGAAGGGGTTCTTGCCCATGTCTCACGGCATTAAACTCAGCAAGACTCAGTGTCCTTCGACCACTGATGAGCGAGAACGCATGAGTAGGGTTCCATATGCTTCGGCTATTGGATCCATCATGTATGCAATGACATGTACTCGCCCAGATGTTTCCTATGCTCTAAGTGTTACGAGCAGATACCAGGCTGATCCAGGTGAGATTCACTGGACAGCGGTAAAGAATATCCTTAAGTACTTGAGAAGGACTAAGGATATGTTCCTAGTTTATGGAGGTGAGGTTGAACTCAGTGTAAAGGGTTACACAGATGCGAGTTACCTTAATGACTCAGACGACTCGAAATCGCAATCAGGTTATGTGTTTGTCATGAATGGTGGTGCTGTGAGCTGGAAAAGTTCCAAGCAAGATACAGTGGCCTCCTCTTCAACAGAAGCTGAATATATTGCTGCCTCGGAGGCTGCAAAGGAAGCTGTTTGGATTAGAAATTTCCTGATCGCTCTTGGTGTGGTTCAGGGCTCGTCCAATCCCTTGGACGTTTATTGTGACAACAATGGTGCTATTGCACAAGCCAAAGAACCTAGACAGCACCAGAAGAACAAACATATTCGCATGCGCTACCATCTGATTCGTGAGTTCATTGATGAAGGTAGTGTCATGTTATGCAAAATACATACGGACTCAAATGTTGCTGATCCCTTGACTAAGCCACTCCCGCAGCCTGCGCATGAAGCGCACACAAGAGCAATAGGTATTAGATACTGTCTAGATTGACTCTAGTGCAAGTGGGAGACTGAAGGAAATATGCCCTAGAGGCAATCATAGAGATGATTGTATTTCATGTGTATCCATGAGTTATTATAATGTTCCTTGAATATCCATATACCAGGCAACTTGTATTGATTGGCAATTATGTGAATTGTTTGTGAAACTCTTTACTTGTATGGTTATCTAATAATTGTCCCTAGTCGGAGTTCATGCGAGGACACACGTGAATATTAGACTAGCACATCGATTGGTTAATGACTATGTTTCGCAAGTCATTGACATGGAGATGTCAAACCAATGATGTGGACACATGTTATGAACATGGGGTTGGACTGACCCAACATGAGACTAGCAATAATACTTGCAGCTCTCTCTACACATCGTGTACGTTTTGTCCTTAGACCTGAGATTGTCGCATGTACTTGAGATGTGGATCGACCTACTTTGGGGCTATCAAACACTACTCCGTAACTGGGTAGTTATAAAGGTAGCTTTCGGGTTTGTCCTGATACATGCTGCAAGGCATCGGTCAATCAAGATGGGATTTGCCCCTCTCTACTTGAGAGAGATATCTCTGGGCCCCTCGAGTGATCGGATCCAGAAATGCATGGCCGTGCTACATATGGTTAAGAGTTAACCTAGTAAAGGGATTCTGAATCACAGTATCGAGAAAGAGAGGTCAGCTTAGAGCTAGACCAAATATCGTGAGGCAAAGGGAAAGACATGTACTCAACCTTGTGATGGTTCGTCCGAATGATCTTTATATGCGTTTAGGAGTTGGCACGTCTTGCTAGAGGCCGCTACCAACTATTGACGGAGTAAGTGTACTCGCGTCATGTCTATACGTGTATGAACCTATAGGGTCACACACTTTAGGGGCTGGAAGCCTAATGAGGATTGGATCCGAATTAGACCAGGCTTAGGCTGCTAATGGGCTGCTAATGTAGAAGCCCACCAGGGATGCCTATATAAGAGGGAGTGAGGCGAGCTGAAAAGGTGAGAGCATTCCACCCAGCCGCCACTCCTCTTCCGCCTGTGTTGCACGCGCAGACCTAGCAGTCTGGCGTGTGACGACTTCCACTCCGGACGTGTGGATACCTCGGAGGTGCTGCATCTGTAGCACTTGGACGAGCCGCGCAAAGGGGAGCTGCTCGTGGGACGAGGACGAGGAGGAGACGTAGAACATCTACACTGCCGCAACGTGCTTCATCGAGTTCCGCACCTGCGCGTCTAGCGGTAATCCCGTGATCTATGACCATAGTATTCCTGGTTGACGCGGTAGAAATTTTTGATTTTACGCTAATGTAGCCTACCCGTTACCCTTCATTAGATTTATCACTATGTAAACTAGATTATTGTCTCTAGTGCAAGTGGGAGACTGAAGGAAATATGCCCTGAGAGGCAATAATAAAGTTGTTATTATGTATTCCTCGTATATGATAGATGTTTATTTTGCATGCTATAATTGTATTGATCGGAAACGTCAATACATGTGTGTTTAATAAACAAAAAGGGTTCCTAGTTATGCCTCTCTTATAGACTAGCTTGTTAATTAACAAGATGATCAAGGTTTCCTGATCATGGAAATTGGATGTTGTTAATAACAAGGTCACAACATTTGTGAAATGATGTGATGAACATTCATCCGAAGTATAGCATTACGATCAAGTCATTATGTTTACATTGCTATAACATCTTACGAAGTAATCTTTATCCTTAGACCATGAGATCATGTTAATTGCTAACACCGGAAGAGTATCTTGATAACATCAAACGTCACACCGTAACAGGGTGACTATAAAGGTGGGTTCAGTGCTACGAAGGTGTTATGTTGAGGCTCATGGATCAAGAGTGGAATTTTTCAATCCCGATGACGGATAGATATACTCTGGGCCCTCTCGGTGATATCACATTAAGATAGCTTGCAAGCAAGTGATGTGATCACTGGAATGTTATATCACGGGAACAACAAAAGAGTGCATGTCAGTAACGAGATCAAACTAGGTATTTGGATACCGATGATCGAATCTCGGACATGTATTATATCATGAGACAAAGGGATTAGGTTACTAGTGTTAAAGGTTTTCACGATCACAGAAGTCATCGTTGAATGTGCAGGAGTCGGTATGGATCTCCAGGTCCCGCTTCTGATTATTGATCTGAGAGGAGTCTCAATCATGTCTGCATTATTCGCGAACCATAGGGTGACACACTTAAGAGTTACCGGACACCATTTTGGAGCACATATGTTTCAGACGAAAGGATTGCAAAGCACAGGAATTGTTTCAGGTGAAATTGCAGAAAGTGGTTCTGCATGTGATATTGAAATGTTGCAAGGGGTTTTATGTGAATGTTTGTTAATTAAATTAATTAAGAAAATTCTGAATAAATTTAATAAAAGAGTTTTATTAAATGAG
This sequence comes from Avena eriantha, assembly GCA_910589775.1. Classification (NCBI taxonomy): domain Eukaryota; kingdom Viridiplantae; phylum Streptophyta; class Magnoliopsida; order Poales; family Poaceae; genus Avena; species Avena eriantha. The sequence goes on from OU342746.1 coordinate 241,335,551, forward strand.
AGAGCATTAAACCTAGAGAATTTTAATGCATTTAAAGTGGAGACTTTAAAAGAGAATGTGAAGAGGCATTTTAATGTGGAGGGAGTTACCACCACATGAATGGAGGAGGTGAGGGGTCACCTCCATGAGGCGCCGGCCATGGAGGGGGTACCCCTCCTCCTATAAAAGGCCCCCTCTTCCTCCTTCTTCCTTACACCTCCTCGTGAAGGATCTCTCTCCCCCTCTAGAATTATTCCCCCATGGTCTCGGATTAGCGAGATACATGTTCCCGGTGGCCTTGCGTCTAGAAGGAGTTGTTGCTTCCGCTGATTCGCTGGAGCGAGGAGGTGGAGGTTGTTCGGTGGCTTGAACGTGTGTGCGAGGACGGATGCGCTGCTGATTTGTGGCGCTCGGACTTCCACACGATCTTGAGATCGGCAAGTGTACGACTACATCAACCATGAGTTCCTACTCGTTAACAAAACTTGTTGTCTTCGAGAGTAAGTTCTCCATGGATGTATGTCCACCCGTTGCTCTGTATCTAGTAGACAGATATTGGCGTATAGTTCTCATCGTAGGAATTTTTTTGTTTTCTATGCTACGGACCCAACAAGGTTTTACTAGCAGCTGAACCAAGCACTAGAAAATCAGCAGGATATTTAATCTTACCACAAAGAACTTCTACATCCCGTACAATACCAATTGGAGATATGGTCTCTCTACTAGCAAGGTGAATAACCACATCAATTTCTTCTAGTTCACAGGGGCTGATTTCATGCATAATTTCTTTGTAAAGCTCATAAGGAATAGCACTTGAACTTGCACCAATATCACATAAACCATAATAGCAATGATCACCTATTCTAACAGAAAGCACAGGGACACTAGCCATTTTAGTTCTATTAGGATGTGAGACAATATTAGAAGCATCCTCACAGAAGACTATGTGTCCATCTTCCACACTTTTAGTAACAAGGTCTTTCACAATTGCTACAGAAGGTTCAATGTTTATTTGTTCATCAGGTTTTGTAGTTATCTTTGCACTTTTATTGATTACACTAGTTATCATAGGATGCTCCTTTACCTTATCTAGGAAGGGTATTTTCTCAATATAAGGTTCAGGTAGGATATGATCAATGGTGCAGAATTCAGTACTCCTAACAGGAACACAATCAACAATATCTTTATATGGTGCATGATACTTGTTCCATCCCCTTTTCGGAATTTCAATATAGGAAGCAAAATCCTTAAAACAATTTGTAATAACTTGAGGATCCAGACCATAAGCATTACTAATATTTTGAAAGTCATCAGTTCCCATAAAAGATTCAATGCATTCATAATCATAATTTATACCTGACTTTCTTCCTTTGTCATTCTCCCATGCTTCAGCATTGTCTTGAATACGGTCTAGAAGATCCCATTTAGCTTCAATACGGTCTTCAATACGGTCTATGAATCTCACTAGGAGGATAAAATTTAGAATAGAAGAGAGGCACTATTTCCTCCCATTCAAGAGATTGGCCATTCTTCAGCAGTTTGTACCATTCTTCAGCTCTTCCTTTCAGTGACAATGAGAATAACTTCTTCTTAACTTGATATGTTGTAATACCTGCACACTTAAACAACCCGCATAATTCGTGTATAAAGAGCAAATGATCACCGGGATGGATAGTCCCATCCCCAACATAGTAGTTATCCATAACACGATCAATAATTCTTGTAGGTATTTTAAAAGTATCATTCTCAGCAGGTGGTGGTTCATCTACTACCTTAATAGTGTAGTAGCAATACGAAATAAGAAACTCAGTGAATTATCCATAATGAAAATAAAGCAACTAACAGAAGTAAACAATACTCACAGTAGAAGTTTTCTTTACCAGTTCCACTCTCCAATAGTGCTTCACTCTGTGGCAACGGCGCCAGAAAATAGTCTTGATGACCCACAATTATAGGGGGTGTATCGCAGTATTTTCGACAAGTAAGAGTGTCGAACCCAATGAGGAGCAGAAGGTGCTGGCTAGTGGTATGGATCAGGAATTCTCTGCAAATTCTTAGCAAACAGATTTTTAGGGGCTTTTGATAATGCAAGTAAATAAAGTATGTAAATAAAAGACAATAAGAATAAATGCAGCGAGTGGCCCAATCCTTTATTTAGCAAAGGATAAGCTGGTTGTATTACTTAAGATGACCAGATGTTCTCGAGGACACACGGGAATATCGTCAAGTGCTTTCGCTTCATATAGTTGATTAATCTTCTTTAGCTTGCTAAGTGTTGTGTGGGTGAACCTGTGCTAATGTACCGACCTTCCTAGGACTAATACATACTTGTGATTATACCCCTTGCAATCATCCGCAAGTACAAGAAAATAATTAAGTTGGAAACCTATCCACAGCTTTAAACTCTAAGACCCTGACATCCCTTGTGCAAAGGTTTCCTAATGGGGGTTCAGGTTTCTGTCACTCCGTCGACCCCTACGATTAGTAGCCAAATACATAATGCATTCCCCTAGGCCCATATAGGTGAAGTGTCATGGTCGACATTCACATGACACCACTAGAAGAAGTACACCACAACTTAATTAACAAACCATTGAATCTTTCTCAACATAATTCCACTACTAACAACATGACTTCTCCCATGTCCTCAAGAACTAAACGAACTACTCACAAGACATCATATGGATCATAATCAGAGATGAAATAATAATGTATAACAATCTGAACATAAACAATAATTCAATGGTTCCACTCAATAGCATCAACTACAAGGAGTAATCAACACCGGGAAAGTTTCCCCTAAGAACTATGCAAGATTTAACCCAATTGTTACAGCGGTATGAAGTGGTGATGATGGTGCTGGTGGAGATGGTGCTGGTGATGATGATGATGATGATGATCCCGATGAAATCCAGCTTGATGGCGGTGTTGATGGCGACGATCTCCCCTCTCCGGGAAGGAATTCCCCTGGCAGAATTTCTATCTGCCGGAGAGATCTTTCTCTCTCGGTGTTTCTGCCCCGTAGAGGCAGAGGAATCTTTGTGTGGTCTCTCTCCTGGTATTAGGTTTCCGTGGGGATAATATACGCCAGAGGGGAGAGCTAGGGGTGGACCAGGGCAGCCACACCACCTGGTGGCGCGACCTCGGGTGGCCCACGCCAGGGGGTGGGTGGGCCCCCTGTGGCCCATCTCCACTCCCCCTTCTGGCTATCTTTGTCTTCTGGAAAAATAGGTTTTTCCATGTATTTTCCCGAATTTTCTGATCTTCACAAATTTCGCCTCCAAATAGCCCCTTTTCCATCAGAATCCTGACTGCAGCGGTCCATGCTCCAAAAGTCATCAACCATGCAAAAATAGATGAAATTACATAAGTATCATCTCTTAATATGAAATATATCAATGAATAACAGTAAATTATGATATAGAATAGTGATGCAAAATGGATGTATCATATCTCTGGCACTACTAGGTGTGGTTCCAGCATGGCTCAGTTTGCCCATCTCCTTGGTTTGCCTTTCAACCACAATGCTCATTATGGTCACCGGATGCATGTGCATGGTCAGGCATATGAGAAGCAGTTGTTGGCCCCAATCTACTCTCAGAATAGTGTGGTTGGCCAAACCACCAACATCAAGCTCATCTACAACATTTTGCTCCACATGTTCCGCAACACGCTCACTGCCAAGGCGGGCTACAAGGATGATATGAGAGGTGCTAAGATCTATCTTATGGCCCATGCCCACTCAGTGTATGTTCGCGGTCCAGCTCATCAGGGTGGTGCCATAGATGTCATGGACTTTATCTATCAGGATATGTACAAGTGCATCACTGACAATAAGTGTCCTCTGTATGCTCCATATGTGATGAAGCTCATTGTTGCTCAGGCTCCAGCCACTCCACTGCTCTATACTGACCTTGTTGCACACCTTCCTGCCAAGCTACAAAGGAAGGGTGCCCCCACCTCCAAGGTACCTCGTGGCTACCCCCCTGCTCAGGACATATTTGAGGATGATGAGATAGATGCCTCTTACAGTGATGATGGTTCTGAGGAGGTCCCGACGGCTGTGACCTGTGGCCCTCGCATGAAGCATGCCAACAATGCATATCGCTTCACCACCTCCAAGGAGGAAGTGCACAGGAAGGTGAAGAAGGCCTCCTGGTGGAAGAAGCTTCTTCTTTGCCAGAACATTGACATTCTCCATGGCTAGTACGATGCATACAAGGCGAACATGAATGTGATGAAGGAGCTCAAGCGGATCAGCCAGCCCATGGATGTTGATTCTTCTCAGCAGCAGGCGTCTAATGGCACACTTTCCTATGGTCACTGGAGTCAGGGACGTGTGGACTGGTCCATGTTTGAGGACGTATCTTCTTCTTCTCGCCCTCACGGCCAGAGCTCTACTCAGGAGGATCGGGATGATGAGGATGGTGATGAGGACGAGGACGAGGATGAGGAGGAGGAGGAGGATGACGATGATGACTACAGTGGCTAGAGTTGGCCTTGGGACGCTTTAGTTGTGCTCTTTTCCCTTTTTGGCGTCTCGATGCCAAAGGGGGAGAAGTAGCCCCTTTATTGGGTTGCTACCGTGGATTTGCATGGGTACACGAGGCTTCATGTTATTTCGATTTGCCTCTTTGAAGCTTTCTGTCTTTATCCTACTTGTTGAGTACTATGTTGTGTTGAACTCTGTGTTGTGTGTTGTGACATGCTTACCCGGTTGTGTTAATAACTGTGTTATGCCTAGCTTATTGATCTAGTTGTTATTATATATCATGTCATAACCTGTTAGCTACAAAATCTAGAGAGGATGTAATCCTAGGATGTGTGATCTTGTATTCAAATGCAACGCTAAAATTGGTCACACATCTAGGGGGACCTCACTATATTTTGTAGATCTCCTCTTGTGAAAATGTATATCTATCCTATTTGCAAATCCTTGGGTTGTCATCAAACACCAAAAAGGGGGAGATTGAAAGGGCATTTATGCCCTTCCTATTATTTTGATGTTTGATGACAACACTTGGATAAGTTTAATCATCTGTTAAATGTTTCAGGAGATTCCTGCTGCTCTCGTGTATATTGCAATAAAGGAAAAGAGCTCCCGAGGATTTTGTCTGTGCAGGAAACTGGTCCCAGCCGGACTATCCGGCTGAATTCAGCCAGAGTGTCTGCCCCAAGCCGGACTGTCTGGTTGTATCTGGCCAGACTATCCGCCCCTGGGAAGTGGGCAACTTCAATGGACATTCTGTCTGCCTGTTCGTACTCTACCCGGACACAGTCCGGACACTAGCCGAAAACTTGGCCAGGCCGGAGTGTCCGGCTGGTCTCACCCGGAGTGTCCAGTTGGGCCGGACTGTCCGGGGTAAGTGGCTCCCAACGGCTCTAATTCCAGTGGGCCTATATAAAGGCCCCTTCTTCTACCTTGGAATCTGCTCGTCCACCTCAAGAACTCCAGCACCATTTAAGCCACCAAATCCACAAGATCTCCCCACTCAACCATCCAAAGTCATTGATCTTTGGATAATCAAAGGAAGAGGCCTTGATCTACATCTTCACCAAGAGAGATCTTCATTTCCCCCTCATTCACTTGAGGGCCCCTTGCTCTAGTGTTTAATTGGAAACCCTAGCTTGTGATTTTGTTCTTACTAGCTTGTCTTTGATTGTTTGATAGCTAGCTTGTACTTGGGAGCCTCCAATTAAGTTGTGGATGTGTGCCCCAAACTCGTTGTAAAGGTGCCGGCTTCCACCTCGAAGGTTGCCATATAGTGGAAGAGGTGAAACGAACCCGTTGGGGTGAGTTTCATCGGAGAACAAGGGAGGCCTCTCGTGGCGTTGGTGGTTTGAAACCGCCTCCTCTCCAAACGTAGACGTACTTCCCCTCAAAAGGAAGGAACTATGGGAAACAAATCCTTGTGTCTCCGCGTGCTCCACTTTGGTTACTTCCGCACTTTACCTATCTAGTTCTTGCTTAGTATTTGTGCTTGTTTGACATATAGGTATTTCACCGTAGTTGCATAATCTAGAGAATTTACCTTTCATGTCAAACCCTAAATTGAAAAGGAGTAAAATTTGACGTAGCACCTATTCACCCCCCCCCTCTAGGTGCCCATACGATCCTTTCAACAGTACATCATCCATTACAAACCATAATACTCTTACAAATAGTTGATCTCATGATCAAGTCTTAATACACATCAAAGCAGCGGAAATAAACATAGTAGACTCCATCTTCATTGTCACAGGCAATGCTAACGATGGGAGATGATCCTAGTTATCGTAGACCTCCTACTGTCCATCCTCCAGGTAGTCCTCCTCATAGTCTGGCCATGGGAATAGCCAGGGACAAAGCCATGAGTACTCTTTAAGTACTCGCAAACTATCACTAACACAAGTAAGGTAATACTAGTAGGAATCCTAAGCTCTAGTCTTGTTTGCAACAAGCCAATTTTATTTCATAGGTACTTAATAGTAAAGCCTCTTTTAGTTCTCTAGGTTACTCAAGTGGAAACCTAGTTTTCATGTCCACAACCTTATTGTGGTCAAGTCAAAGTCATAGTTCAAGTCACAAGTCATTTTGAAAACATCTGACAACGGAACAGTATGGCCAATCGAACTGTCCATGACCGCGGACGCAGCTATTCAAATAGTTTGACACTCTGCAGAGGTGGTACACTTTCACCACAAAATTCGATACATCCGTCAAGGATAACCCTGAATCATCATACTTGGTATGCGGATAATCAATCCTAACCTTTCAAATACACACCCTAGTATAGGCACCTCCCCTATGAGCTTGGCCTCCCAGCCATGGCCAACTGCCATCCCGAGAACTACATAGGTGGACATTCATATTCACAAGGTAGCCTTAGCTCAGCCTCTTTCCGTTAGGGAACCCATAGTAAGACATATAAACTTCCAGTTAATCCCTACCCAACTCAGGTATTTTGGTTGTATGGTAAAATTGGAATGGTATCGCATTCGAACCCAACCATCAGTTTTTATCAAAGTCAAGGCACATGCCTCATTCAGTATCATCTCCAAATCATTGTGTTTCACAACACATGGCAAACCATTTTAATAGAATGACTCCTCATTCCAAGGTTTTCATAATCATTTTCTCCAAGTGTTCCCATCTAAAGTGATCAAGTTTAGTTTAGCACTAGCCACTATTAATGAGGGTATCACTATTTGGGGTGCTAATCAAGTGTAACTACCCAAGACTAGTTCTATGATCTTGATGGTATCCATCCTATTTTCCACTAATCACAATTCATTAACTATTTAAGAAACTTTGGTAAAAGAAAAAGAATAAAGCTTGCAAGTAAAACTTGGGATTGGTATAATTGCATAACTAAGTATGCCTAGTGCATCTTGCATAGGTTAGCTTGCATGGATGGCTTGCATAGTTAATCTTGCCTTGGTTGGTGTAGTTGTTGAAGTTCTCTTCTTCTTCTTCATAGTACTCCTCCTCTTCGTACCCCGGGTCGGTACTAGCGTTTATAAAAAAAATACCAGGTACACAATCACCAAACAATACTTAACTACTTCTATTTAGCACACAATGGCTCACACTAGATGATCTAGCATCATCTCAATCATCCCATGAAATATGGACATATTCTTATTTATCTTATTTTGGAAAAATATTTTTTACTCATTGAAAACATACCTAAGATTTAATATCCCCCAATTAGAATATGGGATCATGTTGACCCATGTCATCACCACATATTCTAATACTTGGGAAAGTGATTTAAAGAGGTTGGCATATATTACAAAGTTAAATATTGCTATTTAATAATATTAAAGTGACTAGAAATGCCTAAATAGCATTCTGTTATTCCTAGTCCATGATTACTGCATGTAAATCTACATATTTTTACATATTCAGATAGAGCATGGAAAATGTGATTTCTGAGAGTTGGAATCAATTAAAAGCATTTATGGTTGATTTTAGAAAAATGTTTGAAGTTGGAAAGTCTCTATCTTGTTATTTTTACTATAGGTGATCTATAATTTCAAATGGTTTGAATCCAACGGGAGTGTATAGATATTTTCAATACCTTTCTAACAAAATTGGAATCATGCCATTTGGTGAAGTAAATCTCTTTGAATTCAATTTTGAAATCACTGACATAATAGGACTTTTAATTAAATGGAAAATCTCTATTTGAATTTCTGGGCTAAGCGCGAGAATGAACATGGGCCGGCCCAACTAAGCGGCGCACGCGTAGTGGGCTGCTCTCAGGCTGGTCCCACATGTCAGTGGCAGTATCTAAGCGAAACGGTATCTGCGAATCTGGGCCATGCGATTAGAACGAGATCGACGGCTGAGCGTCGTCATCTCCGTCGCAGTGAGCGTGGGGGATTCTAAACCTAATTCGACGGCAGGGGTCGCTAGGGGCTTACTAGGGTTCCAGCTAGGTCTGGCGATGGGCGTGAATGAGCTGGTAGATGACGGCAAGTCGAATAGTGGTCGCGGCGGCTCCTGGGGTGGCTCCAATCATCAGCTCCTTTCCTTCACTGCAGCGGCGGGCTCCGGTGAAATTTCGGCGAGGTGGTGCTCGCCTTGCTCCGGGGAATGGTCATGGGTGTTTCTGAGTGAGAGGGGAGTCGAATGGTGTGCCTTTGGAGGCTGGGGGAGGGTCCTATTTATACACGAGCAAGAGGAGTGGCGCGGCATGGCTCGGGCTCGTCGGCGACGTTGCTATAGGGCGCTATAGGCATGGCAGAGGGCATAGGTCGACACGGTGGTCTACGGCGATCGTCATGCGCATAGTGGCGCAGCGAGGCGTGGTCTTAATCGGTCGGGAGACGTCCGTGCTCTGTGCGGGTACCACGGTGTTCTTCATGGCGTACGGCGGTCACAGGGTGCGCGGCGGCGAACGGTCGTGTCTAGGAGGTCGCTGGTGACGTGGCGAGTGCAGTTACGCACGGAGAGAGCGAGGCACGGCGTGGCTGCGCGGGAATGGCTTGGCGCTCTGGTGTGCGCTCGGCATGACAGCGTGTTAAATGGGCACGGCGCAGCTGGATTCTCTACTACTTGTCTTTGGTCGAGGCGTGGATAGAGGGGTGCGGTGAGGTCACGCCTATCTCCCCGTGGTCGTGGTAGAGGGCGGCACGGCTTGTGGCGTCGTGTCCATGCTCGACCGACATGGCACGCTTGGGTATGGGCTTGCACTGGTCATTGCGGCGAGTGAGGGGTGCTAGCTGCATGGGCTGTTACTGGGGGTGATCGTGGGTGAGTAACTGAGGCTGAATTGGGTACAGTGGTGAGCAATTGATTGATCAAAACAGTAAATAGTTGGTATATCTATACTCTGCCTATTAAGTGTTTGATTAAATGGCCGCATGAACTAAAGATTTGAATTTTCAAATTATCTTTGGTGGGTGTTTTGGTCACATGCTTAATTGTGTCTGGTTGCTAGGATTTTTCAAGTGGGGATGGTTTGAGTGGTTTTTGCAAAATGGTGATCTAGATACCTACACTTGATTCAATTTTGAAATGTCTCTCAAATGGATTTGAAATTGGTTTTTGTAAGTTTGTAAAGTTTACTTGTGTTCATTTTCACTTGGTCTAGCAAGGGGGGAAAAGAAGTAGAATTGTTTCTATTGGAAAACATTTGCTAGAGATGCCCAAAGTGGGCTAGTGGTTAACTTTGGCCAAAATGACCATTAGGTCATATGCTTCATATATTGATTTTCTTTTGATTTGTTTTTGTTTGGTTTTGACCTAGATGATGTTATTTTGATCTTTAAACTATTTATCCACATATATAACAATCAAACATGGCATAGCAAGTATTCATGCATTAATAACAATCACACATGCATTCATATGGGTTTAAGAATAAATTTTTTTGTTAACCCTAATCTTGGGTGATTAGAACTTGATAATCTTGTTTAATATTTTTGAGATGTTACAATGCTGGATCATGGACCAACAGTGAGACATATCAGAGTCATTGCGGTCGTGGTGCAAGACCTTGAAGTAGGGAGCCAACAACCGCCGCTCATCGTACGCCGCCTTCACCCTCTTCCAATAGCAGTCCGAGTTCTGGTTGGTGCCGGTGAAGGGGTCTATGCTAGCGGTCTTCCAAGCCTCGGCGAGGCACTCATCCTCTCTCGAGCTCTGCTAGGGGCCACGTCTGCCGCCTCCTTTCTTCTTTTTCTCCCCCTCCGCCTCCACAGCCTTCTTCTTCCCTTTCAGGTCGACCGCGATGGTCACCGGTACCTCCACCACCTCAGCCTCGGCTACCTCCATGTTCGTGTAGACCTCATCCTCCTATGCGTCGCCGTCAGCCTCCTCGTATGCAGCGGCTTCCTCTTGCGTGAAAGCCTAGGCAGAGTTGTCATTGATCATGTCGGCCATGATAGACTTGTCCGTGGCGTGGTCGTCGTAGTGCGATCCGCCGAACAGTTTGGGGGCGCTCTAGATGCTACCGGCGCCGAACAGGTTGGGGACACTCTGGCTGCTGCCGGAAAACTGACCGAAGCCAGGCCTCTGCGTGAAAGCAAGGAGGCGGCGATGGGCAAGTGATGTGTCGTTGGCGAGGGAGTTGGGGTCGAAGTCGCCGAGCGGGTCGAAGTCATTGTTGCCCGGTGAGAAACGAGGAAGGTGTCGTGTTCTGATGGCCGGACGGCGACACACTGGACGGCGACGGGGAGGAGACGCTGCTCTGGCTCCCAAGGATGTGGAGCCCAGTGTTGTAGGTCGGCGCCGCCATTCCCTCCATGGTGGCCGCACGCTGCACCACTCGATAGTGGAAGACTTCTAGCAGACATTTCAGGGCCCGCTCGACTCTGCAAAAAGGGCCGCACTTCGAGCGCTTATGAAGTTCGAGGTGGCAGGGTTCGAGTGTATTTTCCAGGAGGCTTGCTAGTCTTGTTGGCACCTTCTCAATTGGTTACAAATCTTTCATGTAATGTAATTTAAGTTACTTAGATTTATTTGGATCGTGTTAGCTTTCATCCTTCCATGGTAGTTTGTAGATTACTTGGGAATGTTGTAACTGGTCAAACCCTGCTTCTGCTTAATGAAATATGTGTCACAAAGACATACTCTCCAAATAAATAAATAAATAACCTATAAGACTTTGTTGCGGTTCCAGGGGATCAGGTCCCCTTGTGGATCTAACGCATGCATGGATTGGGTGAACCCCACTCGTCACCCCGATCCTCGATGATCCCTTTCACATATTTCCTGTTTATCCCAGCAGGTATTGGCCATTCCGTTAATCCCTTCACAAGCAGGAGGTGGTACAGGTAGTGGCAACCACATGCACCAAGCATAGGTAGGAGCACGCATCAAAAATTTAAAAAAGTACTCCCTCCAATCCATAATAAATATCGCTCATGCAGTACAAAATCTGTACTAGCTTAGTATAAAATGGGCAACACTTGTTATGGATCGGAGGAAGTAACAACTTTCACGTGTAAATCAAAGCTAGACTCGATGAGAATGATCTCTCAAACAAATGAAGCGTCAAGTGCTTTGAAACATCAAATTAAGCTTTATTGCGGCACCACAAGCCGATACATCAATTGATTTAGTTTGAAGCATCGAACATCAATTTCTTTGATCCGCGATGGCCTTCTTGAACTCTTCAGCTTTAAGGATGATTTTGCTCCTCAGCTCCTTCTCATTTTCTCTCCTTTTCTTAGCATCTATTTTTGCACAAGGCAGATGAAATCAACCGGTAAAAATAGCATCATGACATAATCTGATCTAAAGCATTATGGCATAATCTGATCTGAAGCATTATGGCAAAATTTGCTAGGGAAAGTTGACGATTAGAAAATTTTAGAAGAAAAATTAGACCATGAAAACTACTGAGATATCTATCACATACGTGCTCATTCTCAAATTCATTTTAATCTAAAAAGAAAAGTCTGCTAGCAATTAAAAAAGAACGGTCCAACAGTATACCTGCTTGAAAAGAAATTTCTCCTATATCATGCATGCATGTTAACTGTAACATCAACTTACTAGTAGCAGATTACCCGCAATTAGAGTTCAAATAGCATTATGGCATAATATTTATAATGTTGCTGCTATATCAAGTATGATAAGATTTACCCAAGAGCGAAATAATATTTCGTCATTTGATACAGCTCGCAAACTGGAAAATGCCTGGTTACTTGCAAAGAAAGTCTAATCATCGTCATCATCCATAGAAATGTAGAATCAAATTTCAATGATAATAAAAGTTTAAGAAAGGATATGGCGTACCAGTAAGCATTAAATATATGTGACTGGTTAGTACTAGATAGATAATGATAGAATAACCAAATATATGCAACAGCGGACAGAAACCAACTCCCTCCTCCTCCCGACCCCCTCCCGACCCCGTGCGGCACCGCCGCCACCGCACCGGGTCACCACCCCCTCCTCTTTGCCGCTGTCGAATCTGTCGCCGGACAAAGCTCTAGCGAGGCGGCGGCGGGGCCCAGCCCTCGCGCGCGTCGCTTCCATGGCGCCAGCGGCTTGACATCCAGGCAACGGTGGTGGCGCTCTAGCGGATCTGTAGCAGTGATAGCGGGTGGGCGGCGGTCGGTGAGCTCTGACGGCAACGGTCCCTGGGCGGCGGGGCGGCGGGTGGTGGCGAGATCTAGGGTTCCTAGATCGGTCGTTTTCGCCTCCTCGACGTCGGCCGGTGTCATCCGGAGGTCTTCTGCGGCCTACTTTGCATCATGAGGGCGCCCGGGGCGGAGGCCCTGGGTTTGGTGGAGGTGGTCATCTTCTCCGTCGAAGGTGGCCAGCCTATGGCTGGATTGGTAGATCTCACGATCTGTCTTTTAGTCCAAGCAGCGAGACGCGGAGACCTAGGTGCCGGTGAAAACCGAGCCATTGGCATGCGATGGCGGCGTTACCACGTCGTTACCTTGATGAAGGCATCACCATGCACCTTGTGTCGACCTCACTCGTGCTACTCCGGGGGAAACCCTAAGATCTTCGGGTCGGGCGATGGCGGTGCCGCTGTGTTGGTATCGCGTTCTCTCCTGGGAGCATCGCATGTGGAGTAGCGTTGGATGGACGCGGCATGAGGGGTGGAGCGGCTAGCGCGCGGGGGTGGTGCTGCTTGGCACCGATGTGGTGTCGGTGGCTGGTGTGGCGAGGGTCTGCGCATCTATCTACATGCTGATGACGGTTGGTGGAATATTATGAAGGCGGCGACATCTGGAGCATGTGCGTGGACGCAGCTCCATGGATATGTTGTGCGGTTCTAGGACTCATTTTGCTTGAGTTCGTACCACCGCGCCAAGGCACTCTAGCTTCTCTTAGCGAGTGGCAACAACATGGGTGACCATGGGGCTGGGTCGAAACAGGTAGATAGGGATTTGATAGATCTCGTTAGGGAGCTAGCGATATGGTTATCATTTTTGCTCAGTGTTTTGCTTTGGTGGTTCCGGTTTGTATGATCTTTGTAATGGCCTTTGCCAAATAATGTGGTTCTAATAATAAATAAAGGGTGTGTGCATCGCTTGATGCAGAGGCCAGGCTCCGCTCTCCATTGCGAAAAAAAAACAAATTATATATTTACTGATAAAGAAAATCCAAAGTATATACATAAATGCTGGCAGGAAATATACTTATGAAGAAATTAAATCGAAAAATATACTTATGAAGAAATTAAATCGAAAAATTACATAAATATACTTACGAAGAAATTAAATCGAAAAATTACATGGCTTGGAGGAATGCAACAACAATGTGCCAAAGTGTAGTAATAAGAACAACATTTTTTATGGCAAATAAATATAGCAAGATACAATTTTCCCAAATCGTAGTTGTAAAATACAATCACTATAGTAAAACAATCTTGCATGTTTCTGTATCACTACAAAACACCTTTCTTCGGGCCACTTACTGATGCTCGGCTGCCAATTCTTGCAACCAAATACTAAAGAAACACGGGTATTCTAGGGTATTCTAGGTCGTGAGAAATCATGCGTGTACAACTTGGCCAATCAATTTTATATATAGCTTTCAAAAGCAAGTGGTCGAAAATTCGGAATGATAACCCCACCACATGAATCAAATTAGATCTTTACATCCTCTCTTTTTAAAAATAGTTAGGGACCTAGTTCTAGTTATACAGGAGCTCAGGAGTAGCTTTCAGTTATCCAATGATGCAATGCTCAAGGAAAGATTGTGGTCTTAATCACATTCCGTGCAACATTGACACGATGCTTCATATAACGCAAACCTATAGATCGCGAGGTTCTTGCCCTCCTACCAATCTAAATAACCAAGAAACCATGAACAACTACATTATTTTTTAACAATAAACGACTGAATCTTGATGTTCTCCACACTAAACTAGACCGACTAAATAATTGATTAACTAAGGCAACACAATTAGCAATGATTAGAGCACCCAGTTCCGCCTTCTTGCAAAGAGATCCGAGATGTTAAGGAGCCAAGAATGCTTACATGTCAGAAGAAGAGGAGCTGAAGTGAGTGGTGAACTTGGAGAGCTTCCCTTTCTCCAGACTCCAGAGGCAGCGTGCGTGAAGCTTGGTCTCATTGCAGGAGTGAACTAGGGGAAGAAGAGCTTCCTCAAGGCACAAATCACACAAGATCAGAAGCTTATCCTTTTTTTAAAGTAAGCTTATCCTTTTTATCTTTCTTATAAACTCCAAATCTCTCACATCCAGCAAATCCTTCCCTCCCGATAAACACCACAGATCCTCCAAAAACTAAATCCAAGCACCAAGAAACACGAGGGGAGATGCGGCGTCGGGTCCAAGATTCATACTAGGGAGCATGTTTTCGCCATCGTCACCTCCAGCCGATTTGCCTCTGGGTTAGACTCCGGCCGATCTGCCTTCGGGTTGCCGCCACGTCGGAGATGACCATTCTATCTGGATGGGTTGATGGAAGAAGGAGATGTAGAGGACAGGTACGGATTGAGGCGGACGAGAGGAGTGTCTGAGGGTGGGAGGCCATCATATCCGGGTCGTCGCGCCGCCGGCGCCGCCACCATCGTCGCCTCTGGGTCGCCAGATGAGAGAACGGGCCACAGGAGAGTTCTCGTCCGATAAGATTCGGGAAAGTTTCCACGGGTGGAGAGGTGATTAATTTTTCCCCGGCGGTTGCGCCGGGGTGTGATCCCGCCCGGGTATAACCGAACAAACCGAGAAGAGAGCATCTCCACTCGTTAGGCCATTCCATACCGAAATCCGGATCTAAATAGCGCCGGACGGAGGAAGGTTTCGATCTGGGAATAGCCGATTTTCCACTCACGTTCACAGGCCGAGTTTCCAGGCGAAGGAAAAAACGGTGACATTTTTAAATTTTCTCGTTCCCGCGGTGAAATCTTGGCCATATGGTGTTCAGCAGAAGTACACCCAAAATAGTTCGGCCATTAAATTATTACAGAACAAGATAAAATGGCATTGCCGGCCGCAGGCGCCGCCGATCCTTCGGCGATCATGCCTTGCATGTAGGCTTCACTCGACATTCCGCCGAACATGTTCTGGACATCGGTCTCGCCGTACGACGAGCTTCCGACGAACGGCAGAGGGCCACGGCGCGCCGTCGAGGAGGCGACGTACGCCGGAGAGGAGGAGTAGGGGCGTTGATGTCGATGCCGAAGGCCGAAGGAGGACGTGGTGCGGGGCAGGGGAAGACGGTGTTCGGGTTGAATCCACCGTTGAACTTGGGGGAGGAGGAGTACCTCTGCCGTGCGTTCACCTGGTTCTCTTGGAACATCGCCGGCGAGATCGGCGAGAAGCCGACCGGCGAGTATCCGGCAGGCGAAGCGACGCTTGGCTGGCTCCCCCAAACGCCGCCGTACTGCGCACGCAATGACGCCGCTGCGGCTTCCCTCATCGCCCGCGCCTCAGGCCGCCGCTTCCCTCAATGCCTGGGCCTCGACCGCCGCTCCCCTCATCGCCTGAGCTTCGGCGAGCTCCTGCACCTGCTTGGCCCTTGCCTTCCTATCCCTACGGCTGTCCGGTATCGAACTTTCTCTTCGTGGATAGGGCCAACCAGGCAGGGGCGCTCATGCCTTGAGGTCTCGGCGCGGGCGCTCTCGGCTTCCTCACCTTTTTCTCCTTTGGTTCACCGGTGGCGGATCGAGGTTTGGCGAAAGCCTTGGACAGCATGGCGGGCGAGAGCTCGGCGAACTGGCAGGAGATGTGGGGATTGTGGAGGGAAGACGGGAGGGGAAGAAGAAAAAGGCGGGAACTCGGCCTCCACTCGCCGACAGGGCTGGCCCACCCTCGTTTTCTTTCTATCCGGCGTTTCCAGGCCGTTTCCGGCGCCTCGGGTTCGGCCTGGGAACGTCGGACCAATTTTGGGCCAAATCCGGACGAAGCCGGCGTCCTGAGAACGCGACTGGGTGAAATTTCGCCGTCCGGACGAAAAATAGGCGCTGCGAACGTCTTCCTGGGAACGTGAGTGGAGATGCTCTGAGAGGAGCAGGATCAATTCCTGGCCGCCCTAATCCATGGGGGTTGATCAGGATTCAGACACAATCCCGGCCGGGTTGGGATTAACCGAACAAAGCCTAGGAGGCTAAACTATCGTTTTGTTACGGCAACATCTCCATTTCTCAAACAATAAGGCTATAAATGAAAAAGAAAGATGTTTTACTGGCAGCGGTTTACACTGGTCCCATTGATCAATGGTTCACTATGTGTATATCCTATTGTTGGCATCCTAGTCTTGATAAGATATTGACATGCATCATTTTCTCTGCGCAGGTCGTGTTCCCAAGCTTTGGTGAGCGCTACCTCTCATGGGTACTCTTCCAGTTCCAGTCCATCAAGAAGGAAGCGGAGACACGCTCCATTTTCACAGAAATAAAAGCTTGGGTGTCTTCTGCTTCTGTTAATTTCAATGTACTACATCTGTCTGCCCATGTCCAGTTCGTTGTGGTGGTGTGCATTATGCAGAATAACATGTTTTGGACTTGTGCTGGTCTTTACAATTTGACATTCTCTGTAATGTATATCGACTGCATCAGGCAATGTGAAATAAAGCTTTTACAGTGGGTTTCATGCCTGGATCCTTGTTCGAACTTTTCTTGTGGAAAATTCCACAAAAATGGAACCATGCGTTCCAAACATTCCCAATTGTTACTAAAATTTTCAACACAGAACTGCATTAAAAAACAGTGATGATGAACATTGATGTGCTTAGTCAAAAAGGTACAATGCAGGTATGTTCATGTATTGCAGTCACTATACTGCCAGCACAGTAGGCAATGCAACAGAGCACACCATCTGCATGAGCACTGAAGGCACCAGTACAGCCCTTCCTGTAGAACCATGCATGTTCTTGGACGCACATATTTGACACGAGTCAGATCACACCATTGCTGCCTGCACAGCTAGCATTGTCCAATGTCAAAATAGCTAGCTAGGTTTCCCTCAGTGCTGGTACTATCCTAGGTTCGACATCAGGAATCCAGAATGGTAATAGTGCTTTATTGGAATTTTACTGATCTAATAAGATTAGCTTCTAGCCATTGGCAGGCACTTGCCAAGTAAAAGCGAAAAATAAACTGTGCATCAGAAAAGGGTGAACGTGTGCAGAAACATGACTCAGTCGGACTGAGTCAAGCTCTTCAGAATGATAGACAGGACAGATTCAGTCAGATGGTTCAGCACAAGGATGGCCAGCTTCAGTTTCAAAAAGAGTGATTCATTGTAGATTCAATGGGCAAGTGAATGCCGTCACTTTGTATCTCGTATCAGGACAGCAATGGCCATTGTTGCAATTTGCAATTGGCCTAAAAAACAGAGATGAAGAAAAGGGGCCTTCCAATCCATGCGCAACACAAAAGGTGAAAAAGCTCCATCATGATGAGAGGGCCGGCGAAGAGAAAAGCAGTCAAGGCCTTTGTTTCCCTGATTGAACAGGACGAAAAGAACATCTTGCACAGCTGCTGCAGTGCTGCTTGATCACGATCTATCATCATCGCCGAAGAAGATGGAAGTTGTCTCAACTCTATAGACGCAACCTAAACCTCCGACCTGCAGATATCCTTGTACTGGTCCTCAACCTGCAGGGCATTGTTTCAAGCAAAATACTGCATCTCAAGATCTTGTATTCTTGTTGCCAAAAAGGCCAGTGATTTGGAACAAGACAACTAATATAACAGTGCACAAAAAAATTGCAGCATCTCTACAACCTGAAGAATAGCACTAGAACAGGTAAGCAATCAGGGGCGTGAGAGCCTACAGAATCCATCTCAAGCTCTCAGAGTCAGAGCTCACTTCACACAAGATTGAAAAAGTTGAGTGTTAAGGACTGAAGGAGAGCTCACTTCACACAGATTGAAATAAATTCATCGTTGAGGACTGTGAAGGCATCATCAAACTCGGCTAGAAACAATACATTATACATGGGATTCAGTTGCCAGCTCTATGACGATGTGGCTTGCATGAATTGCTTCTATTGCATGACATATGCAAAAGACATGAAAAGAATTATTAGAATAACCGCCTCTTGCGACCGGATGCCAAAATCACGCTTGATCTGATGCAAACCAGGCACCAATCTGCAAAGACATTCAGAGAGGGCCAAGAAATATAGCACAATCCACATGATAATATATTGCAGCAACCACCGGATGGTATTGAATCCATGATCTAAAACATCTAGCAAATTGGTCTATTGACTAGAAGACTGCTAGAGCCTACAAAGATACCTAACCAGTAAACCAGACCCTGCTCTCATAATCATTGCTTATTCATGAACGTAGGAATAGGATCAAGGAAAAAAAATAGCGCGCTATTTCGCCGTTTTAGCGTCGCTATAGCGTTTTTGAAAGTCAAACGCTACGCTATGCAAATTCTGCTCGCTATGACGCTAAGCTCGCTATTAGCAGCGCTAAATACGCTATTTCCTATAACGTTTTAGCGGCGCTATTTTTCCTTGGCGAATAGCGCCAGCTCACGAACCATTCAGCCCATGAGCCTCAAAATGTAACCTAGCTGAACTCAACGTCAGATCGGCAGCTACCCGAGTCGCCACTTCCCACTCCCTCACGCGACGCGACTGTGGCGGCTGGCTTGCAGCAGCCCAATCCCCTCCATCTCCGGCCGGCCGGCCACCTCCGGCCGGCACGTTCTGACCAGAAGAACCAAGAGGGCACGACGCCATACCTCCAACAAGCCGTATCCTCTGGTCCTCTTGCTGCAGCTCGTGGCGCCGTACCAGCAGTCCAGCACCGGAAGGAGCACAATGGCATCCACACCATCGACAAGCCAACCATGATTTCATCCGTTGATTATTGATTTGACATATACAGTGGTAATTGATGTAGTCGTAGCCCGTAAACTCCATGGTTTCAGCAGTCGATTATTGATTTTGATCTTGACTACGTAAGTGGCAACTGTAATTCTAGTTTCAGAATTTTAGTTCAGTTCAGCTATGTACTCTTTAGTTCTAGACTCTTGACTACGCAAGAGGTTGAGAATGATTTGTAATGAACTATTGTACTGTTCTGCCGCTGCACTTATATATATTTCGGATGTACTATTCTGCCGCTTGTTGCTTTGTTGGTTATTGATGTTAGTTAGGCTATTTGACAAATGTATGTCTTTCATTATGATCTGGACTTTGTCATTCTGAATTTGTTGATCGCTGTGATGCGAAGTCTGTCATTTGGCTACCACGTATGCATGTGTATTACTCTGGACAATTTTTTAGCTGCTGAAAGCCTTACTTTCTTAATATACATGTCATTTTTCGATTGTTTTGTGAAACCCTATTTTGAAAAATAGCACGCTATAACTTGCATAGCGTTTGGAGAAGGGTGACGCTAAATTAAATAGCGCGCTATTTTTTTTCCTTGAATAGGATAAACATAGTATGCAAACATTGTTTTGAGACATTGCTAAGCAGTACTGTAATAAATCTTCCCCGGCTGCCATCCCACTAGGATGACATCGTGGGCGATGACGATCTTGAGCTCCGTCGAGTTGTTCTTCACACCCACGGTGGCTACGGGTATAGTGTCGACCCGGATGGAGAAGGGGGGGTGTCACTGGAAGAAACTTCTTGTCATCTTTGAATGCCCAGGTTGCGCCATCCAAATGCTGCATCACGCGCCACTCGATGTCTCCCGCGTTCTTGAGGCGCACCCCTACGACCGACCAGAAAGACATTCACTCGACGTAGATGAGCGTCACGACAAATTTCTCATTGGTGGCGTCTCTGTACGGCCGGAAAGCCGGGTACAGGGCTGGACCATAGATTTTGGGGTCCTAGGGCAAAACGACACCAAAGACCGCCAATTTAAAGTGGCAAAGTTTCACTACGTCGGGGCGGTGGAGGGGGGCATTGGCCCTCCTACTTCAGAAAATTTCTTAATTTTTTTAATATCTATGATAATAAAAATTAGTATTAC
The DNA here is from genome assembly GCA_910589775.1 of Avena eriantha. NCBI lineage: Eukaryota > Viridiplantae > Streptophyta > Magnoliopsida > Poales > Poaceae > Avena > Avena eriantha. The sequence goes on from OU342746.1 coordinate 241,355,899, forward strand.
TCAAAGCTAAGTATAATTAGTGTTTTTAGGACTCTAAATAATTATAAAATCCATACATTTGATAGATCCGTGGTGTTTGAAATCTCGGTGAAGACATTCAAAACTACTTATTTCTATTGATCGAGCAAACTATTTACCATAATACTTGTTCTTATCAATTCCTCCTTGTGTACATATGTATATACATATGTATCTCTAGAATTAATCACAAAACAAAATTACGAAAGTAACAAGTTCATATGCATGTGCAAAAAATGAGTAGAAGCTTAGACACATTAGGCACTAAATTAATAAGAGATTGAAATACTCTTTAGAACATGAATGATGGGGACACGTAGACCCGTTGGGAATCGAAGGAGAGGTGCTTGCGGAATGATATAGTTATGTGTTTGCGTCGTTATTCTCCACTAATGAATATTAACAACTTTGTAGAGGCACAGGCCGATATTGTTCTGCGCATTTGGAGAGGCCATGGAAATAGTGGCATCTGGAAATAGTGGCATCGAGAAAAAATATTTAGAAATGCTAGAGTATTTGCTGGGACAATATTGATGTCGTTCCCGCGATTGAAACTAAATAATATATCTCTTTGAGTTTCTTAAATGGAACTTGCGCTTCCCTCTTTTTTATACAAAATTTTAGAGTATTTTTTTGGGAAAGAGAAGTCATAGTAGAGATATAGTAGATTGTAGTTTGGGTCATCTATATTATTTAGAATTATTTCACCATGTTGGGTTTTATCAGTAGAAGACAAATATAGGTACACATACAAGTCTTGGACATAGGCCCCTACCTCCTTGGGGGCCAGGGCAAGCGCTCCTCTGCCCCGCTCTATGGGCTGACCCTGACCAGGTAGACGATGCGGGGGCTCGGCTTGGAGTAGATGCAGTTGGTGCTGCAATAATTGTATATGCAAGCATGCAAGTTAATTTCAATGCATGGAACTAAAATTCTATGTACACTACTGGCAAAATTGAACGCTCGTGCATTTCAGTAACTCAAAGTCAGTGGTCGATGTTTCTCCAAATAACGTGATTTCTATTCTGAAGAGATTCAGTACTACTGTACGAGAGTGTGAAAGGACAGCTACGACTCAAATACAAGTACGAGCTACTGAACCACGAGTCCACGACTTGAGTACTAAACCCAAATGGCATACTGTCATGGAATTACTGAATCATGAAGATGAACACTACTGAAAGCATTAAACAACAACAACTGAAACTCGCTGTCAGATCAAATCAAACTAGCTACTACGAGACGCGCGACCAACAGCCCGGTGAGGTGTGTGTGTCAGTGTGTGTGCATATTACTAAAGAACAAAATGTCCGTACACATTTTTTCTTCTTTTGTCAGTAGTGACTTGAAATTACTTAGAAGAGAAGATTACACAAAGTATAGGTACTAAGTCTACCGTGCAAAAACAACCCCAAATTATTGGATGGGGGGGCGTGGGTTGCGTGTTTGCAGACACACACATACCATTCGAAGCTCACTGTTACCGGCCCAACGGCAGTCACGGCACGGAGTTCATCCGCGCAGCCGAGCAGCGTGGCCCGCCATGTCGAAGTGCTTTGGAGGAGAACCGAAGCACAGAGGTTTAGGACCACGGCACCCATCGGTGACCGTCACGGTCACGCGTAGGCAGGGGCACCTGTGCATTTTATAGTGTGATGAACAAACTAATGCAACCACATAGTAATCACTATATATATATATATATATATATATATATATATATAAACTATTGGCTATTTACTACACGGTAGCACCTGTCATTTATTATGTCTTAACCCTTCATCAACCTCTTCCCCTCAAACTTATCCAAGCTCTCCCACAACCACCGTCGGCGTCATTTCTGTGAACTTGGCAGAACCACCGCTCGCACCCGCCTCCCATGTCTTCTTCTCCTCGGGACTGAGCACCCCAGTTAACGAGCGCGTCTCTCTCCGCTGCTCTAGGGTTTGTCAGTACGGCGGAGGACTTCGACGGTCTTCTTTGTCGGTGGCTAGCGTTGCGGAGGGGGAGCGCATCAACTTTCGCTGGTCTTCTTCATCGGCGACTAACGCTCGGCTTCCCTCTCCATCGTCCCTGTCGCAGCAGTTTGAAGGCCTCGTACCAGCGGAGGGTGACACACGTTTTTCATCTTTCAAATCGTGCAATTCCATGGATCCTCATTCTCCATCTAGATGTTGTGGTTCGATCACCTACGATTCCTTGCTCTTTGTTTTTTTGTGTGCAATTCTTCATTCGAATCCATATTGTGATGTTATCTATATATTGACTGTCATTGTCAAAGCATGTGACCTCCTTTTTTTGGATGTTCTGAATTATTATTACTGTATGGGTGGATTACGTGTAAAATTCATGTGCTTGTAATTACATAGTGTAAAATTCATGTGTATGTGAACCTCCTTTTCTAGATATTCTTGAGTTTGTTTTTGTATGTGTTTCAAATTCATATTGTGATGTTATCTATATATTGACTGCCATTGTTAAAACATGTGAACCTTTTTTTTTGAATGTTCTAAATTATTATTACTATATGGGCTTACGTGTAAAATTCATGTGTTTGCAATTACATAGTGTAAAATTCATGTGCATGTGAACCTCCTAAGTTTGCTTTTGTGTATGTGTTTTAAATCCATATTGTGATGTGATCTATATATTGACTATCATTGTTAAAGCATGTAAACCTTCTTTTTTGAATGTTCTGAATTATTATTACTATATGGGTAGATTATGTGTAAAATTCATGTTGTTGTAATTACATAGTGTAAAATTCATGTGCATGTGGACCTCTTTTTCTAGATATTCTTGAGTTTGTTTTTTGTATGTGTTTAGAATTTATATTGTGATGTTATTTATATATTGGTTGTCATTGTCAAAGCATGTGAACCTCATTTTTTGAATGTTTTGAATTATTATTACTGTATGGGCAGATTATGTGTAAAATTCATGTGCTTGTAATTACATAGGGTAAAATTCATTTGCATGTGAACCTCCTTTTCTAGATATTCTTGAGTTTGTTTTTTGTATGTATTTTAACTTTTTTATATGTCTATATTTCATAGTGTAATTACATATTGACTTTCATTGCCATGTATATGAACCTCCTTTTTATGTGTTTTGAATTATGTTTATACCCAGTATTTTTGGTCAAATACAATATAAAATTTATGAGCTGGTATCTATATATTTTTAAGTTTGTTTTGTATGATATTTCCCCCCTTTTATATGTTTTTTATAGTGTAATTACATGTTGACTGTTTATGTCATAGTATATGAACCTTAGTTTTATGTTTTTGAATTATTTTTATACTCTGTGTGTGCAGATACATATGAATGCATTTCTATTTTAGTTTTTTTTTGCTTGTTTGGTTTCTGGAGTGTAGGTATATGTTTCTAAATTGTTAATTGTTTTTTATGTGGATGTGAACCTTATTCTTTATTATGAACTTCTCATCCAAACTTTTTGGAAATTACAGCCTTATACCCTGTATTGTTTGGTCAGATACAATAAACATTTTTGTTCCGTAATGGCACTTGTGTGTCTTTTTAGAATCTTGAAGTGTAGCAGCTCCTGTTTGGTCTGGTGATGCTACTCAAAGCTCAAACTTGGTCGAGGTATGGTGCTGTTGCCAAATTGAGTTTTCCTGTTGGCATTCATATACCCCTTTTTACTGTTGGTGTTTCGAAGGCATGTGTGTCTTCTCCCATTTCTTCAGCTGATGAAACTGTTGGGTAGATGCATGATATGGCGAAGGATGATCACCTTGTGGCTGTTCTTCTCGAAAACATGTATCTCCATCTGGTATGTACCTTATTTTTATGTTTCTGAATTATTTTTACGGAAATACATGTGTGCTTGTACAAATGGGTGCACGAGCTATCACAACCACCCATTGCTTCGAGATTGACAAAAGTAACTGTCTGAGGCAAACAGTCTCGTTTCTTTTCTTTTGTTTACAAAAAATAAAATGATATGATTGACTGGATGGATGAAACGTAACGGGAGCAAGTCCCTGAGAACAAGGCCCGAATTGTATAGAGAATCGTTGTCCTCTGTGCAGTTACTGTACACGAACTAATCACATACTATGCCCCATGCTCATCTATATCTAGCCACAAATTTCAACTGATTTCATCCTCTTCTTCTCCCTGAAACTTTACCTCAGGGAGTTCTTCTCGCCCTGTGGGGCGCCATGGCGGTGGCACGCAGAGGCCATAGCCTTCTCAAAGGAAGCGGAGGCCGGGCTACCGGCACTGTGCGTACTCCAGAAGCATTTTCAGAAGTTTCTGATATATTAATTGAACCCCATATGGGTACCTCCAAAAACATTTTCGTAAAGCTTTCAAAGGAACCTACAATTTACTTGTAGCTCAAATTTGACCTAATTTCGATAAATTGACATAGAGTCATTCAAGTGGGAAGAGTTAGCTAGGAAGAAGTTTGGAAACTCATAAAACATGGGAATCATAAGTACAACATGTCGGTCCACTATATATGTCTGAAAGCTTGGCTTGTGGCATTCATATCCATATCCTTCATACTTTCTTTATGGCAAGGAACAATCTCGTCATCACTCGAAAAATTAAGAATGTTCTTTCCTGATAGTTGGAAACTCACGTCGACGATATTGTTTACTACAAGAATATGCACCCATATCTGCATGCGAAAAGACAATTAATTCAAGATCAATCTATCGCGCTGCGTATTTGTAGCTCAAGTTTAACCTAATTTTGTTAAATTGTCAAGATGAAAAATCTTAATTAGCAAGAAGTTAAAAATCCGTTGTCAAATCTCTAGGTGGTTTCTAACATATTAATTGACCCCTCGATGGGTATCTCCAAAAGATTTTTCATAAATCTTTAAAAGCAACCTACAATTTAGTTGTAGTTCAAATTTGACCTTATTTTAATAAATCAACATAATGTCATTCAAGTGGGCGGAGTTAGCTAGGAAGTTTGAGAACTCATAAGACATAGGAAATCATAAGTACAACATGTTGGTCCATTATATATGTGTGAAAACTTGGCTTGTGGCATTCAGATCCATATTCTTCGGACTTTATTTATGGGAGAAAATAATCTTGTCATCACTCAAAAATTAGAATATTCTTTCCTGATAGTTGGAAACTCACACTGACGATACTGATTACTACAAGAAGATGCATCCATCTACCTCCAAAAAGACATTTGATTCAAGAGCAATCTATCGCGCTTACTTGTAGCTCAAGTTTAACCTAATTTCGTTAAATTGTGAAGATGCAAAATCTTAGCAAGAAGTTGAACCTATCGTCAAAACTTTATGTGGTTTCTGATATATTAATCGTGACCCCTCGATGGTTACCTCCTAAAGCTTTTTCGTAAAACTTTCAAAGCAACCTACAATTTACATGTAGTTCAAATTTGACCTAATTTCGATAAAGCAACATAAAGTCATTCAAGTTGGCGGAGTTAGCTATGTAGTTTGAAAGCTCATAAAACATGGGTACCGTTAGTACAACATGTTGGTCCACTAAATATGTTTGAAAACTTGCCTTGTGGCATTAGATCCATATTCTTCGGGCTTTTCTTATAGAAAAGAACAATCTCATCGTCACTTGAGAAATTGAGAATGTTCTTTCCTGATAGTTGGAAACTCACACTAACGGTATTGTTTACTACAAGAAGATGCACCCATCTACCTTCGAAAAGACATTTAATCCAAGAGCAATCTACTTCTCTTACTTGTAGCTCAAGTTTGACCTAATTTCGTTAAATCGGCAAGAAGTCTCTAAAGTGTGCGAAGTTAGTTAGGAAGCTTGAAAATTCCTAGCACTAAAAACTTGAGTATTACGTATAAGAAACCGTGGTCCAATTTGTGTGATATATAATTGGGACGGTTGTATTTTCTTTTAACTATGGTTGGTCCCATAGGAGCGAGGTGCTTGAGTTAACACGGTCGGTGGAAGTACAAGTTACATCAAGGACCTCATAAAAAATTAAAATATTGTCCAAGTCTATCCATTTAGCACAAAGACCCTGAAACTGAGCAATGAAGTGTGTTTTGAGGTTTGCGCATATTAGCATTCATTGTGCTAAAGACTATTAATATAATCTTCTAGATGCTAAGAATGGAAAAGAAGATGCAATGGTTAGCAATGTTTGGATTTGCCAATATTGATCCAATGGTCAATGTTCAAATTTAATCGTGCACTATACAGTGGTATGGTATTCTAAGAGATAAGATAAGATAAGAAGTACTGCGAATGGCCAATCTTTTGAATAACCTTCCCTCCCGATGTTTGGGAAGCAAGTGAAAATTTCGAAAACCGGAGAAGTTTGATTTTTTTGCCACTAGGGACCAAAGTGGTTTCCTTCATATATGTACTCCTCCTACTCCACACCAACGCGGTCGCCGAACACACCAACGACACAGAGCCACCTTACCAAGGCACACGTGCGCAGGGCCACACTATGGACGAGGAAGCGATAGTAGGGTGTCAAGTGGGATCCCACCAGAGTCCAACCTTTAGTTCATTTTTCAAAATATAGTTCAAATTTTTAGGAAAAACTTACACTAAACTTTAGCAAATGAACTAGAAGTGGGATTTTGGTGGGATCCCACTTGACACCCTAGGGAGAGATCAGTCGGGCTGGTGCGCGAGGAGAGAGGGGAGGAGAGATGATGGGGGATGGATGGTGCGAGACAGTGAGAAGGAGAGAGAAAACACGCAATTTGTTTTGCATGCATAGGTATAGTAGAGTGTACACTGTAAGGCCACATGAGTACCTCGTGTTAGAAACCCATCATAACTTTGATCGGACATTGAACCGCCTTCAACTCTTTTTCTCTCTTTGCTGCTGCCCGGTTTCATCCCCTACCTACATTTTAGCATGTACAATGCATGGACAGAGGTGAGCATATATCTAAGCAAACAAATAAAGCTCCATCATTTAGAGAGTGTCTAAGATGATTCGTGAGACGTACTAAACTGAAGATGCTAACTTTTGCATAGTAGTTTTATAGTTTGGTCATGCACTGCCAAGTGGGGCCATTATTTTCTTTTTCCTTAGACACTTGTGCCTTGTACTCTCCTATCCACCGCGCTAGACTCAATTTTTTTCTATTTTTGTGAAATTACAACAATCTGTTAATAATGATCAATAGCAATACAAAGAGGCCCAAAAGTAAGTTGCTCTTAGACACCCTATTTCCTCAACGATGTGCATGCATAATCTCTTCTCGCTCTTTGATTTTCCCCTCCATTTTGAGCCATATTCTTTACATAAAAGAACAATTTGACATAATTTTGTTAAATCGACATGAAGTCATTTAAGTGTACCAAGTTAGCTAGTAAGCTTGAAAAATCCTACTAAATACTTGGAATTATAAGAAAACATGGCCCACTTTGTATGAAAATTGGGGTGGTGGAATTTTCTTTTAACTGGTGTGGGTCCCATAGGAGAAAGGTGCTTCAGTTAACACAGTCGGTTGAAGTACAAGTTGCATCATAGACCTAAGAAAATGAAAATGACATCTGAGTCCATAAATTTAGCACAAAGGGTCCTAAAATTAATTAGGGATTTCTGTTTTCGTGCCCTTGGTTCCTTAGTTGTACTCATTTTTCCCTAGCCGCTTAACTTTTTCTAACTTCTGACCATATCCTTCTACGAAACTCTCACACGGTCTGAACCTTGTTGTTCGCCAGCCTTACCGTTACGTGCTGACAAGTGGGGCCGCATTCAGTTGGGTACCGTAGTGGACCCTCACCATTACGTGCTGATAAGTGGGGCCACGTTCTGTCAGGTCTCGTAGTGGACCCTTACCATTACATGCTGACAAGTGGGGCTGCGTTCAGTCGGTTCCTGTAGTGGACACCTCTCTCCACTTATCCAGATCAGCATGGGACCCATAGTTTATCCACGTGAGCGCCAGACCCACAGCTTACCCAGGTTGGCATTGCAATATGGGACCCCAAGCCGGCCCCGCGCCCTGCCTCCCCTTTCTTCTTCTTCTCTGGCGACAGCAGCCCTTCTCCGGTGATAGCGGCCCTTTTTCTAGCTTCACTTCGGCCTCCCGTTCGTCCTGGCCGCGGTATGGTGCCATCCCGTTGACCTGTTTGAAGGATGACAATGGCAACCATGCCCAGGGAAGGTTAGATCTCGCACCAAAATGTTCCGATTAGACGGGGGCGCTTTCTATGAACAATCAATTGGCGTAACTCGAGAGCTCAATTGGGTGCGTGCTTGCTGTGGAGAATGCGGCCGGCGAGCCATTCTGATGATTTAATTGGTTTATCGAGTTAATGTCTCAGCTGCAATCAAGTGAATCTATGAGGTGAAAGTCAAACTTTGAGATCGAGGGAGATGGATGTATAAGAAACAAGAAAATGACACAACTCTTGAACACTTCCAAATTACAATTTGGACATGATAATGTTATCCTAAGAAAATCTTAAGAGTTTACCATTTCTAGAGCGTGAAAATTGATCCCTAAACTAAAATCTTTATGTCTCGTGCATATACGATAATTATATACCTTTGAACACTGTGAAATCTTACTTAGGACATGATAATGTTGTGCTAAGAAAATCTTGAGAGTTTATCATTTTCATAGAGTGAAATATTATGCATAAACTTGGATATACAAAAATTATACACCTTTGAACACTGTGAAATCACACTTAATACGTGATAATGATGTGCTAACAAAATCTTGAGAGATTATCATTTTCATATAGTGAAATGTAATGCATAAACTTGCATATACGAAAATTATACACCTTTGAACTCTTTGAAATCGCACTTAGGACATGATAATGTTGTGCAAATAAAATTCTGATCATTTATCATTTTCATGGAGTGAAATATAATGCATAAACTTGCATATACGAAAATTATAAACCTTTGAACACTGTGAAATCGTACTTAATACTTGATAATGAAATGCTAACAAAATTCTGAGAGATTATCACTTTCTACCCATTTTCATAGAGTGGAATGTAATGCATAAACTTGCATATATGAAAATTATACACCTTTGAACTCTTTGAAATCGCACTTAATACGTGATAATGTTGTGCTAAGAAAATCTTGAGAGATTATTATTTTCATAGAGTGGAATGTAATGCATAAACTTGCATATACAAAAATTATACACCTTTGAACACTTTCACTCCAAATTATATTCAAAACCATTTGTTTATGGAGTTAAATTACCGATGGTAAACTTGTTATTTTGCATGGATAGACGGGTGCCCCCCGACAGATATAGGGGTTATCATGTCCGCTAGATCACAGAGGATCAACGGTTGGTGGGCACGATCCGTGCGACAATTGTCTCAACCAATCAGAGCGTAGCAGCCAAGATAAGCACATGTGCGAGATTTTGTGACTAAGAGAGAGGGGAAACTGAGTAGTACTTAAAAACCAAGGGCAAAACAGAGTAGAACTTTAAAACCAAGGGCAAAACTTACAAAGGGATTCAAATAGAAAATAGAAATAGATTTTAAAAATGGAAAATGTGTCTTTTATACAATAAAATACATCTTGGCATACATCAAACTATTTAAAATTCAAATATACATCAGTTTGACAATTATTGCCTCATTCAGACAAACTATGTTTTGGGGACAAATGTTTTGGGAAGAGGTTTGAGTAGAAAGCCATGAACCTTCATAGATAGTAGGTGATTTGAGAAGTGGTGATTTATGTTAAAACTTGATTTCTATACATTTCTTATGGTGGAAGGTCACATAATAAGACTCCCTGGATAGATGCCATTATGTTTTGATCTTTTTTGAATTTTTTGTGCATAAATGACTCAATTAGCTAGCTAGCACCCATTCATTGACTCTCTGTTGACCAGCCACCGAAAGGTAAAACTGAGTATATTGCACACGGCAGTGTTAGTACTAGAGGGAAAAACTGAGTACAACCAAACCGCTAGTGTTACACTCGAGGGTATAACTGAGCACATCTAAGTCGCCAGGGTTAGACACGAGGGAAAAAAACGTGATGCACGGTATGCGTCTCGCGGTGCATGGGGAGGTAGCGGACGCATGTGGCCGTTCACGGTGCAGTAGCGTACGCGGTTACGTGGTGCACGGTGGTGCAATGAAACATCCCTTCCCTTCACCTTTATAGAGGTCTCCTCACTCTCACTTATCACTCGCTCACTCACACAACCGTCTCCACTGTCCCATCACCTTCTACAAACCCCCAAGAAAACCCCAACCACGCCGGCGATGGAGAAGAACGCCACGGTGGCCATCGTCGCCTCCAAGGCCACCAACAAGGAGGCCCTGTCCCTGTATAGGCCCCCATTGAGGCATCAAAGACAGCCATCGTCGCCGTCCAGACCCCCATCCCCGCTTCCGCCGTAGCCGCCTGATACGTCCATTTTGCATCACTATTCTATATCTTAATTCACTATTATTCATTGATATATTTAATACTGAGAGGTGATACTTATGTTATTTCATCTATTTTTGCATGGTTGATGACTTTTGGAGCATGGACCGCTGTAGTCAGGATTTTGATGGAAAAGGTGTTGTTTGGAGGCAAAATTCGTGAAGATCAGAAAATCCGAAAAAATATACGAAAAATCCTATTTTTCCAGAAGACTAAGGATGCCAGAAGATGGAGTGGAGATGGGCCACAGGGGGCCCACACCACCCCATGGCGCAGGCAGGCTAGGCCGCGCCAGGAGGTGGTGTGGCCACCCTGTCCCACTCCAGCCTCTCCCCTCTGGTGTATATCATCCTCCCGAAACCCTAAGACTCAGGGAGGGACCACAGAAAGATTCCGCCGCCTCTACGGGGCGGAAAACACCGAGAGAGAAAGATCTCTCTGGCAGACAGATTTCTGCCGGGGGAATTCCTTCCTGGAGAGGGGAGATCGTCGCCATCAACAGCACCATCAAGCTGGACTTCATCGGGATCATCATCATCATCATCATCATCACCACCATCATCACCATCAGCACACTCATCACCATCTCCATATTGATGTAACAATTGCGTTGAATCTTGCATAGTTCATAGGGGAAACTTTCCCGGTGTTGATTACTCTTTGTAGTTGATGCTATTGAGTGAACCATTGAATTATTGTTTATGTTTAGATTGTTATACATCATTATTCTATCTCTGATCATGATCCATATGATGTCTTGTGAGTAGTTCGTTTTGTTCTTGAGGACATGGGAGAAGTCTTGTTGTTAGTAGTGGAGTTGTGTTGAGAAAGATTCAATAGATTGTTATTTAAGTTGTGGTGTACTTCTTCTAGTGGTGTCATGTGAACGTCGACTACATGACACTTCACCTATATGGGCCTAGAGGAATGCATTGTGTATTTGGCTACTAATCGTAGGGGTTGCCGGAGTGACAGAAACCTGAACCCCCGTTAGGAAACCATTGCACAAGGGACGTAAGGGTCTTAGAGTTTAAAGCTGTGGTTAGGTTTCTACCTTAATTACTTTCTTGTACTTACGGATGTTTGCAAGTGGTATAATCACAAGTATGTATTAGTCTTGGATGGGGCGGTACATTAGCACAGGTTCACCCACACAACACTTAGCAAGCTAAAGAAGATTAATCAACTATATGAAGCGAAAGCACTTGACAGTCTTCCCATGTGTCCTCGAGAATGTTTGGTCATCTTAAGTAATACAACCGGCTTGTCCTTTGCTGCATAAAGGATTGGGCCACTTGCTGCATTCATTCCTACTATCTTTTATTTACTCGTACTTTGTTTACTTGCTATATCAAAAACCCCTAAAAATCCATTTGCTAAGTATTCACAGAGAATTCCTGATCCATACCACTAGCCAGCACCTTCTACTCCTCGTTGGGTTCGACACTCTTACTTATCGAAAATACTGTGATACACCCCCTATACTTGTGGGTCATCACCGCCGGCGAGGAGGCCTCTGCTGGTCTTGGGCAGATCCCGCTCAGCTGGGACCCCTACGAGGAGGAGGATTACATCAGGCCTGAGAACCCCTCGACACCAGCATCACCGACTCGTGGTCAGAGGTAACTAGGGTTTTCTCTCCTTCCCTTGTTCTTCCCCTATTCCCATCGTTGGATGCTAGATCGTATGTTGTTAGGGTTCTACTATTCGTATTTTCAATCGTTGGATGCTAGGTATTTTTAAAGTAGCTAATCCTCTTGTGTGAGATCTCGTATTTTGATGAATCCCCCTGTTCGTATTTGAATCCTATTTTATTTGTCCTTCGAGTTGTAGTTAAGGGATTCCCTAGTTAGTACTAGCACCGATTTGTAGTTGGGATCAATATTTGATTTGGTTTGAGATATTGGGATTAGGGAATAATTAGGGGATCTCAATCTATTTATTTATGCAAATAATTAATCTCGATAATCAAGGTATCTCAATCATGTCCTTATTGCACTCTACTGATTTTTTCCAATAGGAGGATACCAGCGATATCTGCAGCAACGGTGAGTCCATGGACACCAGGACTCGTCAAGTGCTGAGGAGGCTGAAGTCCGGCCAGTACGACAACTTCTTCGCTGGCAATGTGTACAGGTGCCCCTTTCTACACCCGGAGGCTCCCTGCCACTGACTTCAACTCCCTCGTGAAGCATGCCGAGGATGTGAAGACATGCGGCCTGTTCGTGAACGTCCACGGCTTGAGAGCCAAGCACCAAGCGCTCGGTTTTCACCTCCGCAACCTCTAGAAGGTAGCCATTGAGCAGGGTCAGATGCCCCCGATCAAACCCAAGGTGCCCAAGGTCAAGGGATTGGGCAGTAAGAAGTGGAGGAGGCGCTAGAGGGAGGAGGCGGAGGCCATGAGGGGCCACTAATCTTGTGATGCTGCTGCTGTAAAGAAGCTTTTTTGTATTTTCTGTGTTGAACTTGTCCGTTGCTACTGCTGAGTAGCCTAATTGTCGAACCTCGTTAAGTACCGTACTATATATATCCTATATTAGCTGCTCTATCTACATCTTCTCTGTTTACTCAATGTATTTATGGTGCTGGTTAAATTTGCTGCTCTACATTTTCTACCAGATTGGAAAAAACAAGGGCCAAAAGGAATAATGAATGAAGAGAGAATCTGCTCTAGATTCGCTACCTTTTTGGGCAAAAAAAACACAACTATTAGTGAGAGAGAGAGGGGAAAAGGCACTTTTAAAAAGGCCAATCATAAAAATAAATAAAAATAGAACTTCCAATTTAGCCAATAGGGCGCATGTAACTACCAAACGTGCCCCACATGGTCCTATACCACGTCCCCCATAACGCGTTTCTAACAAACCAGCCCCACGCAGTCCCACATGGCACGGCCCCACACGTCAGCGTAACGTGTTTTTGACCAACCGGCCCCACGTGGTCTCACACCACGCAGCCCCACACGTCAGCCAACAGTCAACCTGACGGCAGCTACCGTTCAAGCTCTTTGATGAGTTTCCGAGAAGGAGATGGGCAAAAGTGAGAAAAAATTAAGCGACTGGAGAAAAATGAGTATAACTAATGAACCAGGGGAAAGAAAATAGAAACCCCAATTAACTAAGTAAGGGAAAGCAGTTGGGTCTGGCTATTCCTCCACTAAGAAGATGAGCCATACTCTTCGGCTAGTACCATTTTCTTAACAAAAGAAAACATCACGCGCTAATCACTTTTGCTAGAGAGCTTGTTGGTTAAGTGCATCGAATGCGAAAGTTCTTTATTTTTTGAATTTTTGTTATTTTATTTCAATATTTTCAAAATAGGGTAGGTGTGCAAATTCTTAGCAAGAAAATGAATCTTTCAAAAATCTCACTAGTTTTTACGCTAATCGACATAAAGTCGTTTCGGTGGTCAAAATTATCTATAAATCTTGCATAAATCTTGAGAATCATTGTTGAACACATGTCCACACTTTTGTCTAAAAATGGGGGTGGCAAGCTCGCGTGGCAAGTTTAATGAGCGATCATCTAGTCGACTCATTTGAGCTTGGTTTGTTTTCTTAATGAACTTATGTGAGCAATATTTTTTGCTCGTTAATGTTAACGAACTAAACAATATAGTTAAAGAGTTTCGTGAGCTACTCATTAAGAGCTCGGTCATAATAAAGAGCTTAGAAAGTGTGTTCATCTAATTTCATGCATGCCAGTTATTTATTGTGTACCATGTACTATACAAGTGAGTGAGAGAGAGATAACCCTTTGTTGGATGGTTCTGAGGGAAGTGGTACCCCTAGCCCACCAGAGTTCAAATCCCATTAGGTCTGGTACTTTGGTGTCTCATAAAAGGCGGAATATTATTATTCAGTGGGAGTGATGTCCCCGTCTATAGCAAGGTGTGTATGGTGACTTCGTCAAGCTCAAGCCCCGACGGATCAGTCTCAAGACACAATCTTTCGGAGGTGGTCATATAGAGGTAGGGTGTGCGTGCGTTCATAGGGGTGAGTGTGTGTATGCATTTGTGAGTGTCTGTGTTTTGTATTGGGTTTTCTCCAAAAAAAGTGTGAGAGAGGGGCCTTTGGTTTGTATCGAGTTTTTCTCTATTATCAAAAAGTACCTATAATGCAAGTTAAACAAGGTCACTGAGAGCATGTGCAATGTTGGAATTTTGGGGTGTACTCTAAGAGAATCTTTTTGTTACTAGACCTAGGTCTAAACACTGGAGAGGGTGAGTCTAGCTAAGTTTTTCTAGACCCTGGGTCTATACAAGACCTATGTCTAAGGGAATCAAATGGCAATCGGATCCGCTCATTAATGTTTAGAAGGTTTTCTTTATTGTTTCTTTCTACTTAGATGAATGGGTCCCTATCTGGTCTAAATGGTGGAGCATATTTTATTTTCTTAGACACGAGTCTAGTAAATTTCTTAGCCACGTCTAGTAAGAGCGCGTGTAGTGTATATAAGTAGCTAAGAAAACTAGAGACATGAGTCTAAGAAAACTACTTTTGCTCCAGCATTTAGAACTGAAGTGGGTCCACATAGCCATGCTAAAAATAAAAAATAAAAACACATTGTTATCCACTAACTAGTGGGCCCTCCTGCTAATTGATTCTCTTAGACATAAGTCTAGCACTAGACTCACCTTGAAGAATCTTTTTGTTAGCACCACCCACTCCACCGTTTATACCTATGTTTAAGACTTCATGTGCTGGCTCTGATGTCTAGGACCTATGGGCTCACTACCGTGGGGCCCTATTATTAGTGGTCTAGTTATATCCTATAGCAGCCAACAAATGTGAGATCTGACTCCCCTAGCTCTTCCTTCTCCATGAAGCCTCGACGCTCGGCTTTGAAGGATGGTTACGAGGGAAGTATGAGGAAAGGTTCCTGTCAATAGCGAGGTGCCTATGGTGACTTGTTAAGCCCAAGCCCCACCAGACCAGTCTCAAGACACAATCTTTTGGAGGTGCTCATAGGGGGTAGGGTGTGCATTCATGCATTCATAGGGGTGAGTGTGTGTATGCAATTGTGAGCGGGTGCATTTTGTAGTTGGTTTTCGCAAAAAAGGAGAAAGAGGGGCCTTCTATTTATATTAAGTTTTCCTTGGTTTTCCAAAAGTACCTGTAATGGTCACTGATGTCTACGGTCTATGGGCTTACTACCGTGGGGCCCCATTATCAATGGTTCAATTTATCCCATGGCAACCAGCGAATGTGAGATCCTACTCCCCTAGATCTTCCTTCTCCATGAAGCCTTGGAAATCAGCTTTAAAGGATTGTTACGAGGGTAGTGGGAGACGATGTTCCCATCGATATATAGCGAGGTGCCTATGGTGACTTCATCAAGCTCAATCCCCGCCGGATCAGTCTCAAGATACAGTCTTTCTGAGGTGCTCATATGGGTAGGGTGTGCATGCATGCACTCAAAGGGGTGAGTGTGTGTACGCATTTATGGGTGTCTCTGTTTTGTAGTGGGTTTTCGCAAAAAGAGAGGGGGGCCTTAGGTTTATTTATTTATTGAGTTTTGCTCTGTTTTCCAAAAGTACATGTAATGCAAGTCAAACTAGGTCACTGATGTTTGGGCCCCATGGGCTCTCTAGCATGGGACCTAGTAATCAGTGGTCCAATTAAATCCAATAGTAGCTAGCGAATGTGAGCACCGGCTCCCTACCTCTTCCTTCTCCAAGAAGCCTTTGCGCCAGGCTTTGAAGAAGCGCATGTTTTCTGAGAAATGTCGGCGGATTCAGTCATGTCGGTCTAGCAAACGATGGGGGGTCTTGATGCGTAAGGCAGATGGGTTAGGGTAAGTACGCCAGAGTTCACGGTCTCAATTTATTTTCTTGAATTCAGCTTATGGGTCTCTCCTTTTGGGGTCTTTCTCTATTCTGCCCATCTTGAGTGACAATGTTTCCTGGGTTCAGATGCCGGCATGGATGGTAGACATGTAGTGGTAAGGCATCGTTAGCGATATGGATCTTCGGCTCTGGTGCGACTACGCCCTGGAGCCCCGTTGTCGCATCATGTTCGAGGGAATGAACTTTGGTTGCAGGTTCTTGGGTTGAAACTACGAATGCGAGCACTACACGTTCGTCCACTAGGTCGATCTACCACACTCACTTTTCCTGCAACGCACAATGATGTGGTTGTGGTTACAGCTCGAGATTCGCGATGAGATCAAAGAGGAGTAGGAGTGCTAGGAGATGCATGTCGAGGAGATGGCTGCGGAGTTAGCGGATGTCTCCAACTCACTACACTCGGTTGTAAATAGGATATATGCTCTTAGATTTGGGTAATTAGAGCTATACATTAGGTTCTTAACCAAGTACGGTCTGCAATCTAGATATTTAGCTTGCTCATGATGCTTTTGGTGGCTGGCTGTAGATTCCACTAATAATTAAGTAATCCTCTTTTGTTTACTAGTACTCACCATCTCATAGTACTGCCACGTCAAATTACACTAGGTTAATTAAGATGGGAGTAGTTGACAGTCTACTTACAACTTATCTGGAGTTTGTGGTTAGTACTAATTGATCTCGTTTATGTGTTACTGCTATCTCTATCTATATACTAGTATCACTACATTTTTTGCACATTTGTGAACCTCCCCCATCGCACCTTCTTTACCCAGCAACATCCACCTCTCCATCGCAGCAGCGCAATCTCCGGTGAGTCCGCAACCATCTGGATAGTTGTTTATGTGATTGCTATTTGAAATAGTAGATCTATATGCCACATTAGGAATCTAGGGATCACCATGGATGTAGCCATGGCATTAGTTATAAGTTCCACTGAAAATAGGGAAGTATATGCTGCCAAGAAGAGTCTTATGAGGATAGGAAGCTTTGCCCCTGGCTTTATTTCACAGAACAGTACTCTTCTGAACAATGTAGAGATAATTTGCTGCATATTGTTCATAAACAGATTGTTGTTTGCTGGTGTCCTGCATTGTTGAGTTTTTTAAATTATATTTTTGGTAAAGGGAACACGCCTAATCCTCGGCATCAAATTAATGCACGTATCCTTTTTTGCATTGCGATGTGTTCTTTCCTAAAATTTACTAGTTTTGCTGCATTTCATTTAGCATCATGCGCATGTTCCACCTGTGGAGGAGGCATTATCGAGCGACAAGTGTTTTTATGTATCTAGATGCTTTGATCTAATTTTAGTAACCTATGCTTTGTCCGTGTAAACATTTTTTTGATAAAGGACGCTTTATTACTTAAAATGTCCTGTAAAATATATTGATCATTTTTGTTGCATCATGATTTGCAGAATCAAAGTCATTCTGATCTCTTGCCACTTACTAAGACTAGGACTGCTCATGTGCCATCTAAGAAGGAAAACCTTGAAGTACGACCCTTTTCATGTCAGTTCTATTTCCCATGTTTGGGAAATATGCCTCTAATTGGTTCTTTGCCATTTGCGGTACCACTGTGGAGATTACACGATGTGTGCACTAAATTTGGATTTTTTTGAAATGATAATTTGGTTTAATTTTGAATTTGTTATCTACAGTTTACACTTTATTCACATCACTCATGGCGTAATGGTGCTGGTCACTATAAGGATTTGACAATTTCCTGTCTCCGAGAGAAATACAATGCTCATAGACACATGATTTCGTGCCTTCAATAGAAAGAGAAAGACCATGACGAACAGATTAGGCGCCTGATAGAAGAAATGGCCCCATCCACTAAGTGGATAGCTGATTTGACTGCATGATGAGATACATCAATTTTAGTTACTCATGATGTTGTTGTTGATTTTTTAAAATTCGTGGCTGACAACTTAGTTCCTGAGTCGCCTGATTTGGATGGCGATGAGATGATTGGCCAGGCTTACGACCGAATCTTGGAATTGATAGGAATGCGAGCTGACAATCTTTTCAATTTGGCTCTAAAAGTAGATGAGACCCTAACAGAAATTTGAGAATCTCCACGCCCATATAGTCTTGATCCTGCAAAAGATGAGGAAATCTGTAAACCATATTGTCCGCTCTACTTTCATTTTGAAAGAGTTTGGGGTCTCTTGTGAGGATGAATGTTTGTTAAGTTAGCTATTAAAACTATTTGTTTACTTTGTTGGTGTGTAGTGTCCACAAATCTATATATTTTATGTACTATTATAACATATATATTGGGTCTGGTTTAATGTGATGATATTTGGCAATAGTAGTCCTCTTATTCGAACTTGCAGTCATTTTTTATCTTTCATTTTTTCCGTCTGACATCTGTTAATGATTATGTTAATGTCAGTTGTGAGTCATTTGTAAGCATGTATCTGGTAGTAAACACAAACTTGTAGTTGTAGATTGTGAAATTTCAGGTGGATGTTTGAACTCTAGATCTTGATGTCATAGAACGGCAGGCTTCTACCACTTGGAATATTTTATACCAATCAATTTATTGTATCACACAAATAAGTGCACAAACTTGATGTCTATAGGCAGTAAAATGAGCAACACAAGGCAGGATCCTCAGTCATGTGGTTGCTACTATTAATACAACGGGGGTTTTCCCCTAGAAAAGCGGGATTCACAAAAAAATATAGCAGGGCAAAAGTTAGTTTCGAGGAAGCTTAGTCGTGTGTCCCTCAACCGCATTGTCATCTTCTCCGCCTGGCCGCCCTGCCTTGACCGGACCGTCCCAGCCGCTCCACCATTGAACACCACCACACCACCGTTAGCTGGTACGTACGTCCCCAACCTCCATCGATTACGGGCTTTCTGATGGATAGAATACATTTATTTTAGGCATTGCAAAGTAAATAAGCTGGTGGCATTTCCAAGAAATGGAATCAGCATCGGCGTATGCTTTTGTTGCATCAGCGGATGCTTGCAAAGTAGAGGTGGATGTTGAAGCAGCACCAGTGGATACATGTGAAGCAGATGTGGAGACCGATGCTTGTACTACATCGGAGTATTGGGAAGTGTTGGGTGATGATTGGAAAGTGGTGGAGGCGTAGTCGAAATCCTTGACGGCTGCTGCTAGAACAAATTCGGATATGTTGGTTGTCGCTACGAAAGCGACGGTTGCGTGGGATGCGAGGAATTCCTTAGCTCGTGGTCGTGCTTCTTCAGCTTCAGTGGTTGTGGCTCGTCATTTGTTGCGACGCCAGCTCCATATGCTCAGAACTCATCGACCCCATTGTAAGTTCTGCATTGGATGTTGTCTCCCTGACTCCCTCCCTCTTTTGTGTATTCTGCTCCGGGGTTTTTTCTGGATGCAATGGATATTAGTTTAAACTAGTACTAGGAACATAAAAAGCTATATAATCACAAACTAGTGATCCGAATGAGATGAAACTTTCATAAGATTTACTGAATTTTGTAAAAAAAATGAATAGTTTTACTTTGTAGTTCAAAATCTGAGCTATTATCGTATGTTGGATAAGATGGAAGGTGGATCTTGGGGAAAGTCACCATGGGACTTGGGTTCACCAAGTCACTGAAGTTGCATCCATTTTTTCTCCCCTTCTTAATGATAAAACGAGAAAATTCAGGTGGGGGCCTTCCTATCCTCCCAGGTGACCTCTAAAAAAATGTTCTTCATTCCCTTTACCCAATTCTGACATGGTGAAGCATTTTGCGGTGCTTTCGTACTACTCTAGTTGATTCCTTGTGTTGTTTAGGTATTTAGGTAGTTTTTCGGGTGCGCGCGGTTTAGGAAATTTCGATGATAAATTTTCCTGTCAAATTATATGATGCATTGTGGTATTTACTTAATTGTTTTTTTAGGGTTGTGCATTGTCCATTGTGCTATTTACTTACTTCTGATGATGCACTTATGCTATTTGCATCATCCTACCAGCTTTAGTGGAAGAACATATGCAACAGTCAACGACTTGCCAGGCAATGTATTTGGTCAGATTCTTATCAGGCTTCCTCCGCACCCATCCTGCATACTAAGGGCATCAGTCGTCCAAAAACGTTGGATGGACTTCATGGGAAGCAACGATTTTAAAAAGCTAACCTTATCACACAACAGAGGAATGTTGTTACTTGGATATTTCACCAATAGCTCTGAGGACGCTCGATTCATAACAGATCATAATCTTGATCAATCCATCTTCTAGAAGCTAAATAACCTAGTGGAAGTACATAAAGCCTACAAACCATATGTACTCGGATGTCACAAAGGTAGGGTGCTACTTCATTATCTGCAAGGGTCTAACATGATAATGGCATGTGATCCAATCAGTGGAAGTGAAATTGTGATACCAGAACCACCAATTTGGCGGAGATGTGAGTATGATAGTGACTGATAAGTACTTTTGCATCACCATTCTGTATCACAATTCACTGTTATTCATTGATATATTTCATATTAAGAGATGGTACTTATGTTATTTCATCTATTTTTGCATGATTGATGATTTTGGGAGGATGAACCACCGGAGTCAGGATTCTGATGGAAAAGTCACTGTTTGGAGGAAAAATTCGCGAAGATCAGAAAATCCCGGAAAATATATGGAAAGTCCTATTTTTCTAGAAGACGAAGGAGGCCAGAAGGGGAAGTGGAGATGGGCCACAAGGGGCCCACACCACCCCCTGGCCGCGCCACCAGGTGGTGTGGCCACCCTGGCCCACCTCTAGCATTGCCCTCTGACGCATATAATCCCCTCGAAACTCTAAGACTCGGGGAGCGACCACAGAAAGATTCCACCGCCTCTGCGGGGCGGAAAACTGCAGAGAGAGAAAGGGCTCTCCGGCAGGCGGAAATCTGCCAGGGAAATTCCTCCCGGAGAGGAGAGATCGTCCCCATCAACACCATCATCAAGATGGACTTCATCAGGATCATCATCATCATCTCCACCAGCACCATCATCACTACTCCATACCGTTGTAACAATTTGGGTTTAATTAGGGGAAACTTTCCCGGTATTGATTACTTGTTGTAGTTGATGCTATTGAGTGGAACCATTGAATTATTGTTCATGTTCAGATTGTTACTGATCATTATTTCATCTCTGATCTTGATCCATATGATGTCTCGTGAGTAGTTCGTTTAGTTCTTGAGGACATGGGAGAAGTCATGTTGCTAGTAGTGGAATTGTGTTGAGAAAGATTCAATGGTTTGATAATTAACTTGTTGTGTTATTCTTCTAGTGGTGTCATATGAATGTCAACTACATGATACTTCACCTTTATGGGCCTATGGGAATGCATTGTGTATTTGGCTACTAATCGTAGGGGTTGCCGGAGTGATAGAAACCTGAACCCCTGTTAGGAAACCTTTGCACAAGGGAGTGTAGGATCTGAGAGTTTAAAGCTGTGGTTAGCTTTTTATCATAATTACTTTCTTGTAGTTGTGGATGCTTGCAAGGGGTATAATCACAAGTATGTATTAGTCCTAGGAAGGTCAGTACATTAGCATAGGTTCACCCACACAACACTTATCCAACCAGAGAAGATTAATCAACTATATGAAGCGAAAGCACTTGACAGTATTCCCATGTGTCATCGAGGATGTTTGGTCATCTTAAGTAATACAACCGGTTTGTCCTTTGCTAAAGAAAGGATTGGGCCACTTGCTGCAATTATTATTATTGTCTTTTATTTACTAATGCTTTATTTATCTACATTATCAAAAAACCCTAAAAATCCGTTTGCAAGTATTTACAGAGAATTCCTGATCTAAGCCACTCGTCAACACCTTCTGCTCCTTGTTGGGTTCGACACTCTTACTTATCGAAAATACTGCGATACACCCCCTATACTTGTGGGTCATCAAGTCTATTTTCTAGCACCGTTGCTGGGGAGTGAAACACTATTGGAGAGTGGAACTGGTAAAGGAAACTTCTGCTGTGAGTATTTTTTATTTCTGCTTGTTATTTTATTCTCAATATGGATAATTCACTTAGTTTCTTATTTCGTAATGCTACTACCACTGCTAAGGTAGTAGACACCACTTGCTAAAAATGATACTTTTAAGATACCTACAAGAATTGTTGACCGTGTTATGGATAACTACTATTTTGGAGATGGAACTATCCATCCCGGTGTTCATTTGCTTTTTATACACGAATTATGTGGGTTGTTCAAGTGTGTAGGTATTACAATAGATCAAGTTGATAAGAAGTTATTCTCTTTATCACTGAAATGAAGAGCCGAGGAATGGTATAAGCTGCTAAAGAATGGCCAATCTCTTGAATGGGAGGAAATTGTACCTTTCTTTTATTCCAAATTTTATCCTCCTAGTGAGATTCATAAAGATCGGAATCAAATATATAACTTTTGGCCTCGTGATGGAGAGAGTACAGCTCAAGCTAGGGGGAGATTGAAGTCACTAATGCTCAAATGTCCTACTCATGAGGTCCCTAATAATATTATTATCGATAAATTTTAAGCAAGGCTTTCTCTTCATGATAAGGATCTATTGGATGCTTCTTGCTCTAGATCATTTACACATATGGAAGATGAAGCTAAATGGGATCTGGGATCTTCTAGACCGTATTCAAGACAATGCTGGATCATGTGAGAATGATAAAGGAAGAAAGTCAGGTATAAATTATGATTATGAATACAAATCTTTTATGGGAACTGATGACTTTCATAATATTAGTAACACTTATGGTCTTTATTCTCAAAGTATTGCAAATTATTTTAAGACTTTTGCCTCTTATATTGAAATTTCTAAAAAGAAATGGAACAAGTATCATGCAGCATATACAGATATTATTAATTGTATTCCTGCTAGAAATACTGAAGTTTATACTATTAATCATATTTTACCTGAACCTTACATCGAGAAAATACCTTTCCCGGTTAAGGTAAAGGAACATTCTATGACAGCTAGTATGGTTAACAAAAGTACAAACAAAGCTGTAGAACCTAATGAACAAATAGATGTTGAACCTGCAATAGCAAATATAGAAGACTTTGTTGCTAAAAATGTAGAAGATGGGCACATTATCCTTTGTAAGGATACTTCTAATATTGTTTGACATCCTAATGGAACTAGGAAAGCTAGTGTCCCTATGTTTTCTGTCAGAATAAGTGATCACTGCTATAATGGTTCATGTGATAGTTATATCGTTAAATTTATGCATGATACTAAAAGTTATTACGAGAGAGGGAAACTTGTTCTTATGCATCTCAATAATATTAAGTTTCCTCGCTTTATGTTGAAGGTCTTTAAGTTGCACTTGTTTTGCCTTCCTATGCTAGTAGCCTATGGCTTCATCAATTTATTTTCTTACAAAATTCCCTTGCATAGGAAGTGGGTTAGACTTAAATATGTGTATATTTGCTCCTTGATGCCCTCTTTTACTTCAATTACCCTTATGTGAGCATCATTGAAATTTATCATGCCTATCTTAATGGCTATAAAGAAAGAGCTTTTTGGGAGACAACCCAACATATTTTTGCTTTCAGTTTACTTTGGTCTTTTTGAGTCCTGGAAGTTATTGCTTCTATAATAACCTCTCCTTATCCTTTTTGTTTGCTTTTTGTGTCAAGATCAACCTCTAATGAGAGAGAAGTAAGATTTGGGGAAGTTGATGTCCCGAAACAGATATTTGTGCTTCACTGTAAAAAATCGTGAAAAATCCCAGAACATCGTACTGATCTGTAATTTTTGTGTGTGCATGCCCCAGGTTATTATTTAACTTTCGCTAGTTTTGCACTTTTTGATTTGGGCAACAGAAGATTCTCGAAAAAATTGATCTTTACCTGCTGGTCTGTTTTGACAGATTTCTGCCATTTTTGCATTTGCCTCTTAAATCGATTTCCTTTTTGAATTCTTTGGGCTTTCGAAAGGAGTTGTTTCAGTAGCTTATGTTCTGATGGACTTCAGTTGAAATTAAACCCAAAGGTTTATTATCTTGCATGCACTAATGTTGCTAATGAAGATTGTGTGAAGTTTTGTATGAATTTTTTTTCAAGTGGTAGGAGAAAATGATGTAATGAGATGAAGAATGGTCAAAAGACTCAAGCACTATATTTTTTGAAGATTCTTACAATGAAGATATTGATATTATTTGAGTGGTGACTCTGGAAGAATTTATTAAAGGCCAAGTTCAGAGACCTACAGAGTCTGTTTTCGAATAGGTAACAGTTCTGGTAAGAAAAGGTCCGCGAACAACTTTTCAATTTATAATTTTGCAGTTTTTATCCAACATGGAAATTAATGAGTCGAGGAAGGGACGGAAACGGAGACCGGGTGTCTCACACCACCCCGTGGCACATGCCCACCTGGTCATGCCACCAGGGTGTGTGGCCACCTCGTAACCCGTCTCCAACCCGTTTTCTCCCAGTACTTTGCTTTTGTTGTTAAACTTTGTCATATATAATCCCCCTAATCTCCCGAGGTCCGTATATCGTGTTCTCGTTGTGTTTTTATTTCGATCTATTTCTGTCAGGAACTGTTCTCAAGTTTAGAAGCACGATGGTCTCAGCTAACGATAAGGGCAAGGAGCCTGTGAAAGATGATCTCCAAGACTCTGAGCAGGAGGAGGAGATCGAGTGTGAAGTTGAAGAGGAGGCAAAGGAAGACCAGCGTCCGCACACCAGCACCACCATTGCAAGCATTGGAGTGGTGGCAAATCCTGCCAAGTTCAAAAGGACTGCACGGATGTCCACTAGAGGGAAGGTTCTGCATCATTGCTTGGATTCACGGTCACCTCCTCCACGGACCAAGAATACCTTCCATACCCTTATTCATGAGCAGCAATTCCAAAATATGCCCAAGGAAAAACTACCCTCCAATTGGGATATGCCTCGTTCTAACCATGCAGGAAAAGAATACTTCAAGGAGGAAGAGTGGGGAAAGAATCACAAGAGCTGGGATTCACAGCCCGACATGATCATGAACCGCATTGAGCACAGTTCAAAGTTGATACGTACTCTCACCTTCGAGATTGAGGATTTGAGGGAATTGATTGAAAAGCTCATCGAGAGAACACCACCACCATTGAAGGAGTAATTCGTCATCAGGTTTTGGCATCCCCTTGGTTTGTTCCAAGCTTGGGGGAGTGCCGCGGTATCATATCATTATCTTTCATCTTTTTACCTTTTTAGTAGAGTCATATCATGAATAAGAGAAGTTATCATATAGGATGGTTTGCATTAATGGAAGTATCTCCCCTCTAGTTAGATATCTATGTATCCCTTGGTGTGAGTTGCTGTTATGGAATATTAATGAGAAGCTCTATCATTTACTTTTTGCACATCTTATTTTAGTTTGCAAATTTCTATTATATGATTGATCTTGTTGTTAGTATGGGTATCACTTTGGGATCATTAAGTAAATTTAGATTGGTTTTGGAAAACCTAGCACTGGTCAGTAGTAATACTATTTGAGGATTGAATGAAAAAAGAGAAAAAAGTACTTTTAGATAAAAAAATTCATCATCTTTCTTTCTTGTTTAGATCATCAGCTTAGTATTATCTAATTAAGATCTTTTGTGTTTCCAAGGAAGATTGCATGTTTGTTTCTATCACTTGTATGCTTGATTGTTTCCTTCAACTCTTATTGCTTGCTACCCAGCCTTGCTAGCCAAAAACCTACACTGAGAGGGAATGCTTCTCATGCATCCAATCCTTAAACCGAAACCTATACCATTTGCGTCCATCATATCTACTCATTAGCATTATTGCTATTCCAAGTAAATTCATGTTTTTATATACCTTCCAAATTAAACTTGTTATGTGAAAACTAGTGATTAAAGCTCTCACGAACTTGATGGCACACTTTACTTTCTTGCACTTAATTAACTTGAACCATTGCGTCCATCTATGTTGCGTATATGCTTGCACTTTATAAGTTGGGAATTAGAATAACCATGTTGTCATGGGGAATGCTTTCAACATTGCACTTATTATTTAGTTGATATCATGATTCTTTTGTTTATGGATCCCAGCGGTGTGAAATAAAAGGGGACTTGTAAGCTCATGGAGTATGTATATGTGTTAGAGAAACACCTGGGCGGCTAGCCTAAGACATGCCTAATCATGGTGGAAACTTGCAGTATAACCATAGTGAGCATTCTGTGAAGCATCCTCAATAAAAACCTATGCAAATAGAAAATAAAAAGATCACTGAGATGCTCATTGTCTGTTTCCTTGTCATTTTGATATGGGATAGCTCCTGTATCATGGGGCAAGGGGTACCCCGTTGGCGGTTTTCCATGATACACATGCACTTATAATGACAAGAACTTACTCGTGACTAACTTGAGTAGCATGAGGTCCGGTACTCGTAGGCAAGGGGCATGAGATTTTCGACTTATAACTTGTCAAGCATATCCTCATATTTGTTCACTTTAACCTTAATCACCTAAAATATGCTTATGATAGGGGCAATGAGAGCTCAAAGCTAGTAAGTACCATAATTTTTGGAAGCTCTTTATGACACTTGAAATCCCTGCTTCCCTCTGCAAAGGGTTTATCTTTTACTTTTTAGTTGAGTCAGTAAACCTATTCCTTTCTATCTTAAGCAAGCATTTGAGTTGCTGTGATTCAACCATTCATATGATGATTTATTCAATCATGTTTCTTATATGGGCACACTGCTCTTATCTTAGTGAATATTACTTTGAAAGCTATCATTGAAAACCCATTATGTTTGACTTCTGCAACTTGTTAATCGTTCTATGACCAAGAACAAAGTTTGCCATTACCAATTATGATTTACTTTATGCATCTTTATTGTGTTTCCCTTACTCATTGCAAGTTAAGTTATATAATAGTAAGTTGATTTCTATTATAATTTGTGTATTGATGAACGTGATGCTCCTTGTCAGTATTCTCTTTATCGACACCACTCCATAAACCTGTGGACATGTTTATTGAGCTCAATTTTCGCTTGGGGACAAGCGAAGTATAAGTTTGGGGGGAGTTGATACGTCCATTTTGCATCACCATTCTGTATCACAATTCACTATTATTCATTGATATATTTCATATTAAGAGATGGTACTTATGTTATTTCATCTATTTTTGCATGATTGATGATTTTGGGGGAAGAACCACCGGAGTCAGGATTCTGATGGAAAAGGCACTGTTTGGAGGCAAAATTCGCAAACATAAAAAAATCCCGGAAAATATACGGAAAATTCTATTTTTCTAGAAGACGAAGGAAGCCGGGAGGGGAAGTGGAGATGGGCCAAAGGGGGCCCACACCACCCCCTGGCGTGGGCTAGCCCTGGCTGCGGCACCAGGTGGTGTGGCCACCCTGGCCCACCTCTGGCATTGCCCTCTGACGCATATAATCCCCTCGAAACCCTAAGACTCGGGGAGCGACCACAGAAAGATTCCGCGCCTCTACGGGGCAGAAAACTGCAGAGAGAGAAAGAGCTCTCCGGCAGGTAGAAATCTGCTGGGGAAATTCCTTCCCGGAAAGGGGAGATCGTCGCCATCAACACCATCATCAAGCTAGACTTCATCGAGATCATCATCATCATCTCCACTAGCACCGTCATCACCACTCCATACCGCTGTAACAATTGGGTTGAATCTTGCATAGTTCTTTGGGGAAACTTTCCTGGTGTTGATTACTTGTTGTAGTTGATGCTATTGAGTGGAAATTGAATTATTGTTCATGTTCAGATTGTTATCATTATTTCATCTCTGATCTTGATCCATATGATGTCTCGTGAGTAGTTTGTTTAGTTCTTGAGGACACGGGAGAAGTCATGTTGCTAGTACTGGAATTGTGTTGAGAAAGATTCAATGGTTTGATAATTAAGTTGTGGTGTTATTCTTCTAGTGGTGTCATGTGAACGTCGACTACATGATACTTCACCTTTATGGGCCTAGGGGAATGCATTGTGTATTTGGCTACTAATCATAGGGGTTGCCAGAGTGACAGAAACCTGAACCCCAGTTAGGAAACCTTTGCACAAGGGAGTGTAGGATCTCAGAGTTTAAGGCTGTGGTTAGGTTTTTATCTTAATTACTTTCTTGTAGTTGCGGATGCTTGCAAGGGGTATAATCACAAGTATGTATTAGTCCTAGGAAGGTCAGTACATTAGCATAGGTTCACCCACACAACACTTATCCAACCAGAGAAGATTAATCAACTATATGAAGCGAAAGCACTTGACAGTATTCCCATGTGTCATCGAGGACGTTTGGTCATCTTAAGTAATACAACCGGCTTGTCCTTTGCTAAAGAAAGGATTGGGATACTTGCTGCAATTATTATTATTGTCTTTTATTTACTCGCGCTTTATTTATCTGCATTATCAAAACCCCCTAAAAATCAGTTTGCTAAATATTTGCAGAGAATTCCTAATCGAAGCCACTCGTCAACACCTTCTGCTCCTCATTGGGTTCGACACTCTTACTTATCGAAAATACCGCGATACACCCCCTATACTTGTGGGTCATGAGCGACACAATTCTCTGTTCGAGAAACCATGGGCAATTGTCTTCACACTGTTGCAGCAATTTCTAGGTTGTTTGGATAGTAACCTATGGTAACCAAGTACTGATCCATAGGTACTCATCAGAGTTAGGGAAATGGGAGGACTAGACTGAACCTGCTGAGATGCTGGCTAAGACTGATCACAGGCCAGCAACTCTCATAGCGGAAATTTTGTATTGGCGAACAATGAAGTCCAGATATATAATTGCTTTAGACAACATGACAACAAAACCATGTTATATTGAGTGCCCACATGAGACACATGATATTTCCAGATGTAATTTTGTCATCGCTAAGGGGCATAATGGAGATGTTGCCCTTGTGGTTATAAGGGACTTCACTCTAAACACGTGGTCCAGTGCAAGATCATTGATGATTGCAAGTGCACAGATCAATTGTAGCTAGTTTCGAAGTAAAGATATTGAACCCACAGAGAGCTATTGGTAAAGGTCTTTATGCCCCTCGTTACTATCTACCGAAGAATACTTGTAAGTTGTCTTTGATCTCAACTAAAGGGTGTTTGAATGATTTATGGTTGTTTGCAAAAAAGTAATTAAAACAAGTAAAATAAAGCAATTAGCAAGATAGTATGAAAGTGTGGTTGAACTCAATAGGGCTAAAACATTCTTGGGGATGTAGGATGCACCACTAGCATATTACTGTTATTATATGTAATCAAGATAACATAATTCTTATGTCATGATATGTGTGAAGAGAGCCCCATAATAATATGTTCATGACCAGGCTCGTAGGAAGCCACTTTGTTGAGCCAAGGGTGAGGTCTCCTCTAAATAACCACTGCAATTCCTGAGAGCAATCACCCATACAGGCCACTACAATTAAGGGGTTCCCCATGGATATCGTAATTAGCTTAGGGAGTCCCTCTTAATCCCCCTTTGATCGTATGGGTTACAAGCCGATGCCAATCTGTCAAGGGGCACTCCGGGTACGCTTCTGCAACACGTCCAAAGGGTTTCTTCCTCCCTTTAGTCCCGAAGGCAAATGATAGATGGTCAACTTCACATATCATCTAAAGGGAGAAATCAAACACAAGTCATAATTATATCATAGACAAGCAACTCATATGGACACAAGAATAGATCATCTTCATTACAAGTTCATAGTGGTGCTAGGGTTTCTCCATCTCCCAAAGAACAAAGGAACTACTCACTCATGGAATCAATCAACAACATCATCATAATCAAATGGATGGATTAAAGTATGGGGGTAAATCTAATGCAAACCACAATTGGATCTGGAATTACAAAGAGATCTAATAGATGAAAGATGGAGTAATGGTGGTGATGAAGATGCAGCGGTTGATGGTGAAGGGGATGATGCGTTGTCCTCCAATGATCCGTGAAGTAGCTGGGATTTTTCCCCAGCCAAGTTCCTCCTTCAGATCCCTCTCGGATGTGGTGTTTCGTGGTTTCTGGTGGTTGTGAATGTCGGATCCCCCTCTCGTCTTCGCCAGGAGAAACTATTTGATGAGGCAGTCCCGATGGTGCCTGGTACAGGCGGACGGTACGGACAGACTCCGCCTGTACCAGTGGTTGTTATCGGTGCTGATGCCTCCTCCTTATTTGTTATTCATCCAGGTGCAAAGGTAAATTCATAAAATGGCATTTATCACTTAGAAATATCATATAATTACACAATATGACAATTGTAATTGATAAGTTCATCAATGACTCCATAATTTGGGATCATGTTGAAACAAGAACGAAATAGCGCTCGTAGGCACAGTGAAATACAAAAATCCCTACTCTATTTTTTGCAAAAACAAGAGGTAAAAATGCTTCAATTTTGGACTCATCAACTCCCCCAAGCTAGGTTCTTGCTCATTCTCGAGCAAGAGGGTGGCTTATGGACAATATCATCATGTTCATGAGACACGATACGTTACAATAAATGAGGCAGAAATTGAAACAAGAGTATACCATCGGATGTAAAGATACATCAGGGGTATGACCATACCCTTACACATTACATAAATTAGAGGCTTCCACACCCTTTTTCTAGTATTAATGAAATTATAAGAAGCTACTAGTGATTCAACATATCATATAATCATGGAGTTTAGAGATTTATAGCTCTAAGTTTAATAGTGAAGATTCATGATCATTTTTCTTTTTCTTCTTCTTCTTCTCTTTTATATGCTTTATTCTCTTGATAGCTGCTTCCTTTTTTCTATACTTGTATGTCTATACTTTTCCTTGTTGTCTTGTCTCTCTTTTTCTTTTCAGCAAGCTATTTGATCATGCTCATTACTTCAATGGCTTTTTGAAAACTCTTAATCATAATATGCTACAAGAATTCTTCTTCTCATAACTTTATCAATACTTTTAAAGGTGTGGAAGTCCCTAAAATTATGACAGTTGTACAAGTATCATAACAATTAACCTAGTTCAATCATCTAATATAATAATCATGAATCAAACACAACTTAAATTATCACAAAGTCTCATAACTCAACGGATATAATTCTTCTCTTGAACAAAGGGAACTCGAAGTTGATGCAACTAATGCAAAACTTGGAATTTAAACCTAACCATGCATGCAGGAAAAGTAAACATGATAAAACCGTAAGATAGATTACAAGGTTCTCGTAGATCCCCCAAGATGTGTGTCAAGCCGGGTGGATCAAATAATCCCTTGAGATTATTTGATACCGTGGCGTGCTTCATGGTGGGGAGATCTTGTTGGAAAGTGCCGCTCGGAGCTTCTTATTCATCCTCTCTAGGAAAGATATGCGTTGGAGACACTTCTGTAGATCTGAACGCAAGAGGAACATCCCATCAGCGACTTTTCTCATCATCTCATCGAGTTCCTTCTTGCCTTCAAGATCCAAGAGTCGCTCGCACACGATCTCTTTGTGAACGAGTTCTTCTTTCTAGTACTTCTCTATCTTGTTGAGGCGGTGTTCATTGCCCGGGACGTGCATGCCCACCGGTACGTCTAGGAGTTTGAACTCCTAGTCCTCTCGTAGCTTCACGCTCATAAGTGCGTTCATGGTGATCTTTTGTTGTTGATGTGTGGGACATAGTCTCCTGATAGGTTCCTGTAGTGGGGTTGTTAGATTTCTTACGCTTTGATGACGAGTAGTTGGCGGAGATGAGCTTGAGCGACCCCGTGCATCCCTTCCCATGGGGTTTCTTGGCTTCTTCCTCATCTTAGGGCTTCACGATTGCCAAGTAGTCTGGTTGCTTCCACCCCCTCTTCGATTGCTCCATGAAGATCTGGAACTCTTCATATTCATCTTCAGAATCGTCATAGGAATCATACATGTACCGCTTGTTCTTCGGTCATAGGTCTTGAGCTTCACGATCATCGGCTTCGATGGAGGAGGTCTGGAAACTATCCCACGAATGCGCCATGAGGTTTAGAGGCTTGCCCTTGCCTTGAACCGAGTAGAGCATCAGGTGGATTGGATCTGTTGATATAAGAGAGAGGTGGATCTCTAAGGAGACCTATAAAGGGTTAGAGGTAAGGTAAAATTCGTGCTGGGAGGAAAAGGGGCACCCAAAAAATCCCAACAAATAAGGAAACAAATAAGTGCAAAAGAAGGAAATTCTGGTCGTAACGACCAGAGCGGTATGGGCGGCGCCCGTACGGTGCACCCGTACCAGTCATTTCCAAAATATGTACGTCACGAAGTCGGTAAAAGGGCAACCGACTAAGTGGTACAGGCGGGATCCGCCCGTACTACCCGTCCGTACCGACTTCGCAACTTTAGAATGTCTTTTTTTGTGTAATAATAATAAACGACGAGGAATAGAAGAAGAAAGTCACCGAACCGATAATGACCAGCGGTACGGGTAGGTGCGCCCGTACCGCGCCGTCGTATCGCTTCCGCAGGAATATCAATGAGGCATCAGCATACTTAACGACCATCGATACGGGCGGATCCGGCCGTACCATCCGCCCGTACTGATCTCGTAAGACCGGCAATCAACTCAAAAAATGAAAGGAGTTCAAATATGCAAAAATAAATATCAGAAAGTCATTCAAAATGAAAGTGTGTTGAGAATTCCACAAGTCATGTTCATCGAGGGAATATGGTCCCACTTGAATTTCTTTTCTTCCTCTCTTCGAATAAAACAGGTCATAGAAAATTACCAAAACTATTATAAGGGGAAATAGGAGACTTCCTTTTTTGCTTATGTGGTTCCCAAAGGTATGCACACGGATGATACCTCCTCAGGATGGAGAACTCCTTGAATATCCGTGAATGCTTCCTCCACCGTTTCCTTTCTTTGTCGGATGTGTAAATCAAATTCTTGCAAAAGTAGAGTCCAATGGATCATTCTTGGCTTAACGTCAGTCCTTTCTAGGATTTCTTTCAAGCCAACATGATCTGTGTGTACTCTTACTTTGGAGTCCATGATGTAAGATCTAAATTTATCACAAGAAAAGACTACAGTGAAGAATTATTTTTTAGTCATAGGATAGTTCTTTTGAGCTCCGCTTAAGGTGCGACTAGCATGATGAATGATATTTAGATTATCACCATCATATTGGCAAAGAATTTCCCCTACAGCTTCATGGCTAGCTTCACAAAATAGTTCAAAGGGTTTCTTCCAATTAGGTGGTTTAATAACTGGTGCTTTTAGGAGAGCTTGTTTTAATATGTTGAAAGAGACAAGACATTTTTCATCAAAATTAAAACGAACATCCTTTTGGAGAAGGTTAGTTAATGGTCTAGCAGTTTTTGAAAAGTTCTTAACGAATCTTCTATAAAACCCTACATGACCCAAAAAGCTTCTTATACCTTTTATATCTCAAGGAGGGGGTAACCTTTCTATTGCTTCAATCTTTGCCTTATCGACTTCTATGCCCTTACCTGAGACTTTGTGACCGAGTACTATGCCTTCTTGGACCATGAAATGACATTTCTCCCAGTTCAAGACTAAGTTAGTGTCTTCACATCTCTGCAAAACTTTGTGAAGATTATGGAGACAATGATTAAACGAAGTTCCATGAACAGAGAAATCGTCCATGAACACTTCCATAATAGTTTCAACATAATCGGCGAAAATAGCAGTCATGCATCTTTGGAAAGTGGCAGGAGCACTGCAAAGACCAAAAGGCATACGATGATAAGCATAGAGACCATAAGGACAAATAAAAGTTGTTTTAAGTTGATCATCAGGGTGTACAACAATTTGGGAAAAACCGGAATAACCGCCTAGGTAGCAAAAATGGGAATGCATGGCAAGCCTCTCTAAAGTTTGATCTATAAACGATAAAGGGTAATGATCCTTTGATAGATGTGAGATTCGACATATTTTTATGGTTTTTATTGATGGTTTTCTTCTGGATTTGATCGTTTTGTAGCTTTACCTAACGCTAATACTTCGGTAGCGAAGTAAACATGGTTTTTAATGTGTGTTTCAGGTTCTAAACATCAACATAAGGTTTTAACAAGAGAAACACAATATTCAGGCAAAACAAACAAGTATCTTTTTTTGGAAGCAATCAAGGGAGGCATACAGAAGCTTTAATGAGCAAATATACAGCGGGAATATTTTTCCAGCCGTATAGTTGGCGCCGCCTCCATCTTGTCAAAAGGGACAACTTGCATGAAGAGGTTGAAGGCAAAATCAGAACACAACAGCCGCCATCCCATCCAGAAGGGAGAAAGAAGAGATCCCGAGAAGAAGGGAAGACTGTAACACCCCAAGCCAACAAGCAATTGAGATGTTACAACATACATTACACTTAAAAAATTAACTAATAACTTTTAGGAAAATTCGATAGAGTCTCCTATGTTTATAAGGACATCCACGACAGAAAGATGATAGGAATACCAGAATGCAGGAATATACCACGAGATAGAATAAGTTCATCACCCAAATAACATAGCAATCTCTAAACCACTAGAAAATGAGAATTTATCAACCACACACAAGAAGAAAACCAATACTGTTTTAGGGTTCTACTTAAGAGACTGTGAAGTCCAACCAGATAAGGTAATCTTATTATTTAGGACGGTATAATTCCAAGATAAATGTGAGGTTGTGATGTGAAGTAGGTGGTGTCTCTACTCCCATATGCCCCATGCATGATGTCCTCAAGGTTTACGTAAAAACATGAAAACAACAAGGATGAGTTCAAAGACTCAACAAGTTCATAAACAAATAGTAACTTTACATAAATCAAAACACTAAGACATTATTAAACATCATTCATCCATTAGAACATAATAGTATTCCCTACATGCCTATATGCTCATCTCATCTCATTGCGAATACCGGTATCGTTCGAGTGAACACCCGTCGACATCCACTCGCTCCAACTCGTGGAGGGTGCCTTCAAAGTGGGTTGCAAACAATCAATGGAAGTCGCATTGTGCCCACCAACATAGGTCACATTATCATCATTATCATCATGGTATGAAAAAGCATAATATGCACATGCCATCATCATCATATTTATCATTGTCATCATCGATATATCATAAAGCATTAAATAAAATTGAGTGAAGAGAGATATGCAATATTCACTATCTGTCATGAACTTGCCTCAACCGCGAGGCACAAACAGTGAACTATAGGACTCCGAACCAAAAGGACCAACACGTGTTAAAGAGCATAGGACACAATCAATACATTTCATCACTTCAAAAGTATACAAGCTAATCATACCATCGCTCCTACTCGCAACAGACCCAAAACTAAACCTGTACTTTTATTCTAGAAAAGACCCACATGTTGTACTCTCTGCTAGTACCATAAAAATAGTAATAAAATTTGCAGGACAGTATTTCATAGAGCTAACGGATTTAATTAATCCCAACTTACTAATACCCGACACAGGTGAATTCTCATACAACAAAATTATCCTGTCTCGGCTTCGTTCTAGCAATAATGCAAGAAACCATGGTCTAGCACAAGCATATATCTCATGATCGTTTCTGAATAATGAGTAAGGAGGTAGTAGCTATTTCCTAGTATCATGTAGGTTTAATCCCTTTAACGTATTCCTGAAAAGACAGAACAAGCAAAGAAAAAAACTATAGAGTGCATCACTCGGTGGGTTCCATCAAGCCCAAGTAGAACAAAATTAGATAATATTCTCACGGGCTATTTGCATACGATTTAATTTGGGTAGGCACAAGGCAGTTTCCTAATATAATTAGCCGCCCAGAATATTGTTGAAACTAACTTCAGTTGACCCTCAATCTCACACACGTGTTGTTTCCTGTTGGCAAAACTCTAATCAAATAAGCTACTCTTTCCATTTATAAGAAGCACAATAAAACACCACAAGTCGGTATCCAGACATGGAACACATTAAGGACATCACTCAGTCAACTCAAGTCGGTATCCTATCCTGATAACTATTATCATAAGCAAACTCCACAAATGGCAAGTGGTCCTCCTAGCTCAACATATCTTCGAGTGTTTGAATTGTATGCTTTGGTTGGCCATTTGTCTGGGGATGGAACGTCGTACTAAGTCACAGTTGTGTCCCAAAGGCAATCTGCAAGCTCTTCCAAAGTTTTGATACAAATTTAGCATCCCTATCAGAAGTAGTGGTTTTAGGATCCCCATGCAACCTTACTATCTCATGTGCATATATCGATGCCAAGACATTTGAAGAGTCCGTGGTGTGAATAGGAATAAAATGAGAAACTTTGCTAAGTCAATACACGACCACCCAAACTGCATCTTTCCACTTCGCATACGAGGTAGCCCAACAAAAAGAATCCATGGAAATTTCATCCCATGATCATTCTAGCACCTCTAAGGTCTGTAGCACTGCTGCTGGACTCTTACACTCAACCTTCACTCACTGATACGTCCATTTTGCATCACTATTCTATGTCATAATTCACTGTTATTCATTGATATATTTCATATTGAGAGGTGATACTTATGTTATTTCATCTGTTTTTGCATGGTTGATGACTTTTGGAGCATGGACCGCTGTAGTCAGGATTCTGATGGAATAGGTGTTGTTTGGAGGCAAAATTCGCGAAGATCAGAAAATCCGGGAAAATATACGGGAAATCAGATTTTTCTAGAAGACGAACGAAGCCAGAAGAGGGCCGGAGATGGAACACAGGGGGCCCACACCACCCCATGGCGCGGGCAGGCCTAGGCCACGCCACCAGGTGGTGTGGCCGCCCTGGTCCACCCGGAGAGAAAGATCTCTCTGGCAGACAGATTTCTGCCGGGGGAATTCCTTCCCTGAGAGGGGAGATCGTCACCATTAACACCACCATCAAGCTGGACTTCATCGGGATCATCATCACCACCATCATCATCAGCAGCACCCTCATCACCATCTCCATATTGCTGTAACAATTGAGTTGAATCTTGCATTAGTTCATAGGGGAAACTTTCCTAGTGTTGATTACTCTTTGTAGTTGATGCCATTGAGTGAACCATTGAATTATTGTTTATGTTCAGATTGTTATACATCATTATTCCATCTCTGATCATGATCCATATGATGTCTTGTGAGTAGTTCGTTTTGTTCTGGAGGACATGGGAGAAGTCATGTTGTTAGTAGTGGAATTGTGTTGAGAAAGATTCAATAGTTTGATATTTAAGTTGTGGTGTACTTCTTCTAGTGGTGTCATGTGAACGTCGACTACATGACACTTCACCTATATGGGCCTAGGGGAATGCATTGTGTATTTGGCTACTAATCGTAGGGTTTGCCGGAGTGACAGAAACCAGAACCCCCATTAGGAAACCATTGCACAAGGGACGTAAGGGTCTTAGAGTTTAAAGCCGTGGTTAGGTTTCTACCTTAATTACTTTCTTGTACTTACGGATGTTTGAAAGGGGTACAATCACACGTATGTATTAGTCCTAGGAAGGTCGGTACATTAGCACAGGTTCACCCACACAACACTTAGCAAGCTAAAGAAGATTAATCAACTATATGAAGCGAAAGCACTTGACAGTCTTCCCATATGTCCTCGAGAACATTTGGTCATCTTAAGTAATACAACCGGGCTGTCCTTTGCCGCATAAAGGATTGCGCCACTTGCTGCATTTATTCCTACTGTCTTTTATTTACTCATACTTTGTTTACTTGCTTTATCGAAAACCCCTAAAAATCCGTTTGCTAATTATTTGCAGAGAATTCCTGATCCATACCACTAGCCAGCACCTTCTACTCGTTGGGTTCGACACTCTTACTTATCGAAAATACTGCGATACACCCCCCATACTTGTGGGTCATCAATACTATTTTCTGGCGCCGTTGCTAGGGAGTGAAGCGCTATTGGAGAGTGGAATTGGTAAGGGAAACTTCTACTACGAGTATTGTTTACTTCTATTAGTTGCTTTATTTTCGTTATGGATAATTCGCTGAGTTTCTTATTTGGTAATGCTACTACCACTGCTAAGGTAGTAGATAAGCCACCACCTGCTGAGAATGATGTTTTTAAAATACCTACAAGAATTATTGATCGTGTTATGGATAACTACTATGTTGGGGATGGAACTATCCGTCCCAGTGATCATTTACTCTTTATACACGAATTATGCGGGTTGTTCAAGTGTGTAGGTATTACTACAGATCAAGTTAAGAAGAAGTTATTCTCATTATCGCTGAAAGGAAGAGCTGAGGAATGGTATAAGCTGCTGAAGAATGGTCAAGCTCTTGAATGGGAGGAAATAGTGCCTCTCTTTTATTCAAAGTTTTATCCTCCTAATGAGATTCATAAAGATCGGAATCAAATATACAACTTTTGGCCTCTTGATGGAGAGAGTACAGCTAGAGCTTGGGGGAGACTGAAGTTACTAATGCTCAAATGTCCCATTCATGAGCTCCCCAACAATATTATTATCAATAACTTTTATGCAAGGCTCCCTCTTCATGACAAGGATTTATTGGATGCTTCTTGTGCTGGATCATTCACTCGCATGGGATAAGAAGATAAATGGGATCTTCTGGACCGTATTCAAGACAATGCTGAAGCTTGGGAGAATGACAAAGGTAGAAAGTCAGGTATAAATTATGATTATGAATGCATTGAATCTTTTATGGGGACTGACGACTTTCAAAATATAAAAAATGCTTACGGTCTTGATTGACAAGTCATTACAAATTGCTTTAGGGCTTTTGCTTCTTATATTGAAATTCCAAAAAAGGGGATGGAACAAGTACCATGAACCTTATAAAGATATTGTTGACTGTGTTCCTGTTGGGAGCATTGAGTATTGCATTATTGATCCCATCTTACCTGAACCTTATATTGAGAAGATTCCCTTCCCAGAAAAGGTAGTAGATAAGCCACCACCTGCTGAGAATGATGTTTTTAAAATACCTACAA
Source organism: Avena eriantha (assembly GCA_910589775.1). NCBI lineage: Eukaryota > Viridiplantae > Streptophyta > Magnoliopsida > Poales > Poaceae > Avena > Avena eriantha. Next base: position 241,394,957 of record OU342746.1, read on the forward strand.
GAATTATTGATCGTGTTATGGATAACTACTATGTTGGGGATGGAACTATCCATCCCAGTGATCATTTACTCTTTATACACGAATTATGCGGGTTGTTCAAGTGTGTAGGTATTACTACAGATCAAGTTAAGAAGAAGTTATTCTCATTATCGCTGAAAGGAAGAGCTGAGGAATGGTATAAGCTGCTGAAGAATGGTCAAGCTCTTGAATGGGAGGAAATAGTGCCTCTCTTTTATTCAAAGTTTTATCCTCCTAATGAGATTCATAAAGATCGGAATCAAATATACAACTTTTGGCCTCTTGATGGAGAGAGTACAGCTCAAGGTTGCGGGAGATTGAAGTTACTAATGCTCAAATGTCCCATTCATGAGCTCCCCAACAATATTATTATCAATAACTTTTATGCAAGGCTCCCTCTTCATGACAAGGATTTATTGGATGCTTCTTGTGCTGGATCATTCACTCACATGGGATAAGAAGATAAATGGGATCTTCTGGACCGTATTCAAGACAATGTTGAAGCTTGGGAGAATGACAAAGGTAGAAAGTCAGGTATAAATTATGATTATGAATGCATTGAATCTTTTATGGGGACTGACGACTTTCAAAATATTAAAAATTCTTACGGTCTTGATTGACAAGTCATTACAAATTGCTTTAGGGCTTTTGCTTCTTATATTGAAATTCCAAAAAAGGGGATGGAACAAGTACCATGAACCTTATAAAGATATTGTTGACTGTGTTCCTGTTGGGAGCACTGAGTATTGCATTATTGATCCCATCTTACCTGAACCTTATATTGAGAAGATTCCCTTCCCAGAAAAGGTAAAGGATCATCCTATGATAACTAATGTAATCACCAAAAGTGAAAAGAGAACTGTAAAACCTAATGAACAAATAAACGTTGAACCTGTGGTAGCAATTGTGAAAGACCTTGTCACTAAAAGTATAGAAGATGGACACATAGTCTTTTGTGAGGATGCTTCTAATATTGTTTCACATCCTAATAGAACTAAAAAAGCTAGTGTTCATGTGCTTTCTGTTAGAATTGGTGATCATTGCTATTATGGTTTATGTGATATTGGTGCAAGTTCCAGTGCTATTCCTTATGAGCTTTACAGAGAAATTATGCATGAAGTCAGTCCCTGCGAATTGGAAGAGATTGATGTGGTTATTCACCTTGCTAATAGAGAGTCCATCTCTCCAATTGGTATTGTACGAGACGTGGAAGTTCTTTGTGGTAAGATTAAGTACCCTGCTGATTTTCAAGTACTCAGTTCAGCTGCTAGTAAAACTTGTCCTATTATTTTTGGAAGACCTTTCTTGAGTACTTGTGGAGCTATTATAGATTGCAAAAGGGAGAAAATCTTGACTAAGTTTGCTGGGGAATCTTATGAGTTTAATTTCTCGAAATTCGCTAAAGAACCTTGTGAAGAGGAAACCCATAATGAGGATTTCTCGAAGAACCTTGTGCTTCTATTTCTCTTGCTCCTAACAATGCTTTGCAGCAATTTATGGAAGATCATGAAAGTGAAATCTTCATGGAAGAAAGGAATAAGATTGACAAGATTCTCCGTGATCAGCCTAAGATGCTTAAACATAACTTGCCTTTAGAAGACTTGGGTACTACATTGCCACCTAAAAAGGATCCAGTCTTCGATCTAAAACCTCTCCCTGGTGATCTTAAATATGCTTATATTGATGATAAAAAGATATATCCTGTTATTATTAGCGCTAAACTTTCAGGGAAGGAAGAAGAAAGGTTATTGGAGGTTTTGAGGAAACACCGAGGAGCTATGGGTTATACTCTGGATGATTTAAAAGGGATTTCACCTACTATATGTCAGCATTCTATCAACATAGAACCATATGCAAAGCCAGTAGTAGAGCACCAACGACGTTTAAATCCTAGGATGAAGGAAGTGGTAAGGAATGAGGTATGGAAACTCCTTGATCCTGGTATTATTTACCCTATTGCTGACATTGAATGGGTTAGTCCAGTTCATTGTGTTCCTAAAAAAGGAGGTATTACCGTTGTTCCTAATGATAATGATGAGCTTATTCCTCAAAGAATAGTAGTAGGCTATAGGATGTGCATTGATTTTAGAAAATCAATAAAGTTACTAAGAAAGATCACTACCCGCTTCCTTTTATTGATAAAATGTTGGAAAGGTTGTCTAAAAAGACGCATTTTTGTTTTCTTGATGGTTATTCTGGTTTCTCTCAAATTGCTGTTAAACAACAAGATCAAGAAAGAATTACTTTTACTTGCCCTTACGGAACTTATGCTTATAGACGTATGCCTTTTGGTTTATGCAATGCTCCCGCTACTTTTCAAAGGTGCATGTCTACTATCTTTCATGGTTTTTGTGAGGAAATTGCAGAAGTGTTCATGGATGACTTTTCTGTCTATGGAACTTCTTTTGATAATTGTTTTCACAACCTTGATAAAGTTTTGCAGTGCTGTGAAGAAACTAATCTTGTTCTTAATTGGGAGAAATGCCACTTCATGGTTAATGAAGGGATTGTCCTCGGGCATAAAGTTTCTGAAAGAGGTATAGAAGTTGATAGAGCTAAGGTTGAGGCAATTGAGAAGATGCCATGCCCAAAAGACATCAAAGGTATTTGTAGTATCCTTGGTCATGCTGGTTTCTATAGAAGGTTTATTAAAGACTTTTGTAGGATATCAAAACCCCTCACTAATCTTCTTCAAAATGATGTACCCTTCCTTTTTGATGATGATTGTAAGGGAGCTTTTGAAACTCTTAAGAAGGCTTTAACTACAGCCCCTATTGTTCAACCACTTGATTGGAGTTTACCCTTTGAAATAATGTGTGATGCTAGTGATTTTGCTGTAGGTGCTGTCCTTGGGCAACGAATTGATAAAAAGTTAAACGTTATTCATTATGCTAGTAAGACTTTAGACGCCTCTCAAAGGAATTATGCTACTACTGAAAAAGAATTTCTAGCTGTTGTTTTTTCTTGTGATAAGTTTAGACCCTATATTGTAGACTCAAAAGTCACCATTCATATTGATCATGCTGCTATTAAATACCTTATGACGAAGAAGGACGCTAAGCCTAGGCTTATTAGATGGGTGCTGCTTTTACAACAGTTTGACCTACATATAGTAGATAGGAAAGGTGCTGAAAACCCTGTAGCTGATAATCTATCTTGATTGGAAAACATCTCTTTTGACCCTATGTCTGTTAATGATAATTTTCCAAATGAGCAGTTAGCCGAAGTAGGGGTAAGCTCGCGAGGGAGCCCTTGGTACGCTGATTATGCTAACTTTATTGTCTCCAAGTATTTGCCTCCAACTTTTACAGCTCAGCAAAGGAGGAAGTTCTTCTATGATTTGAGGCATTATTTTTGGGATGACCCACACTTATACAAAGAAGGAGTGGATGGTATTATGCGAAGATGTGTTCCAGAATATGAAGAAAAGGAGATATTGCGGAAATGTCATGGTAGTGCTTATGGAGGACATCATGCAGGAGATAGAATGTTGGGGGATACCCCCGGGTAGGGTCATGACGGGGTATAATGGCCGAGTTAGCCGAGGTACGACAAGGTCAAAGCAAGAGCTGGCCAAGTCACCTCAAGGCAGGCCGAATCACGGGGTAACCCGGACCAAGGGGTGTCCACCTAACTGAGTCTCTGCCGACTTATGTCGTATGTCGGTAAGATGTATCTATCTTGTACGCAGGTACAGATGTGGCCGGATTAACCAGGCACGATCCGAGTTATATCAAGCTTGCAAGAGAAGGAAGGTATCTCGCTGGTCAAAAGGTGACCACTGTACGCAGAGCGTGAGCGAAGCGGACAGAGGCCAGGACCACTGAGGCATGGCCGACAAAGGTGACGATGCCTATGTCGGATGACGCGGGCGCCGCAGAGGATCACGTAGCCTCTGCGGGATAACGCTGGGCAAAAGTGACCCGGTCGGCTTACTATTTTGGGAAGAGGCATATTCCTAGGAATATGCCTCCACATATGCCCTAATTGGAAACCTAGCCACCCCTATATAAGGAGGGCTAGGGCCTCTGTAGAAGGGGTTGGTCTTTGACTAGTTGATGAGTAGTTGGTTGAGTTTTACTAGTGTGTTCCTGAGGGCTAGCTATTGGTGAGAGTAAGAGAACTCCTTCTTCCTCCTCTCCCCAATACAGCTCAAGGAGCACTTGTAAACCTCGGAAGTGAATCAAATACAAACATCAGTGTGTGGAATCACCGCACTATCCCTCCCTGGATTCCTCTAGTGCATTTAGTTCCCACCTTTAGCCGACTCATGGCATTTGCCGTGACACCACCATGACAGTTGGCGCCCACCGTGGGGCTAGCGGTGCTAGCAGGAGTGAAGATCCGGATGGGAAACCTCATCGGCACCGGCGAACGCATCGTCTCCGGTCTTGTTCAGCGCTTTGGAGCACTGGACTTTGTTAGCAACAACGCTGCCTGCTTCACCAAGCAACCTCTCCTACGCAACGGCCTCTTCGTCAAGCTCGGCGCGCACAAGATCTATGTCGCTGTCGATGTGTCGTGCGTTCACCCGCGACACGTCGTCGAGGGAGGCGAGCCACCCCTTAGCGTGGTTCACGGGGCGCGTATCACTCGCTCCCCTGACCGCGCCGAGGTGATGATGACCGCGCCTGGCGCTGGCGCGAGCAAGGATCCGGCACCAGATCCGGAGGTAACACCAAAAGCACCAAGGAAAAGTAGGGGTCCTCCACTAGAGAGGCCAGAGAATGTGCTGCATCAGGCGATGGATAGCCTGACAAACCCAGTAGCAGCAGTGGTAGATCCGGCTCAGGCACAGGCCGAGCTAGAGGATACTAGGCAAAAAATACTAGAGGGTGCGGAAAAGATAGCCGCGGCTCAGCAGTCGTTGAACATGACCCTGCGTGAGTACGCAAAGGCAAATAAGGTAGATGTTGTAAAAGTAAAGGGGATAAACCTCATTAGTGAAATGAACAAAGAGGGTGATACTAGGATTGAGGAATCAGAGAATTGTCTGTCCGTGGGGCTGCCGAAGTATAGTACGTCGGCAAAGAACCTCAAAGCAGCAGATGCGGCTGCGTCCGAGTTAGAGGGTTTGACGGGTGAGGCCCGGCCAAGACAGCAAGATAGGGTTAATGAGTTGGTTCGGATCGCAAACAGATAAAATGAAGAATTGCTCAAAGCAAATCTAGGAAGAGCGGCGGCATCCAAAGTTGTTCATTCAGCGGTAGCTAACCCGGAGAAATCTGCTAGAGCAGCATCATCACCTCATGGAGGACCAAGAAGAGAGGAGGTTGTAACCTCGGCGAGGAGAAACAAGCAGATAGTCCCATATGACCCGGCAAGGGCAGGGAAAGGAAAGGAAGTGCAGATAAATGAGGATCAATGAAGTGTGAGCCAAGGTGAAGCTGGTCGAGGTAACCGCGACCAAGGCAATGCCGGTCAGAGAAACGCTGTGAATGGCAATGCCGGACAGCGTAACTCGGCGGGAGCAGGGCACCCGCAGCAGCGGAATATACCACGGCAAGAGCAAAGTGCCTGCCGAGGTATGCAACAGAGAGGCGCTCCACGAGAGCAAGACATATATAATGATGGTGATTCGGAGATGCTGAACGCAGGATACCCAAGGCCGGACTATCACGTGATAGGGTCAAGATTGGGAAGCAGGGACTTGATGCCAGATGATGCCAAGTTGAAGCTGGATCAGCTTTATAGGTCAGTGCAAATTGAGTGTCAAGGTCCTCCGGGTCCGGCATGTTTTGGGCCCCGGATCATGAAGGAGCCTCCGGTACCGAACTTTCAGTTACCCAGAGGCACGAAAACATATGATGGTAGCACAAAGCCGGAGGATTGGTTGATCAACTACGCTATGGCGGTGAAGATTGCTACAGGCAATTTGAGATGGGTTGTGAGATACGTACCTCAGATGCTAGAGGGGCCAGCAAGGGTATGGCTAAAAAACTTGCCACCTGGAAGTATCAACTGTTGGATTGATTTTGAGGAGATGTTTGTCAGTAACTTCTCGAGTACGTATCAAAGGCCGAATAGGCCACAGATCCTAGCAATGTGCAAGCAGAAACCGAATGAGACAGACTGGGAGTTCTTAACCCGGTGGTGCACAGTGCGAAATTCATGTGAGGGCGTGATTGAGTCACATGCCATAGCATGGTTTGCACAAGGGTGCATATATGCAAGCATGTTATGGCAAAGGTTGCAAAGGGATATGCCAACTACACTGGCAGAGACAATCCGGATCGCTGATTCGTATGCCTTGGGAGATCCGACTCAGCCTAGGCTCGTGTCAAGCGAGTCAAACGAGGAGTACTACCAGCGAGATGGAGCCAGATCATCCCAGAGGAATGATTACCGGGGTAAAAGAAGAGATGATATACCGGATTACCGGTACAATTCGCAACAAGTTGCTGCTGTAAATTAAGATCAACTCAGAGCAAGGAGTAATCAATGTCAAAAAACTGGAGGGCAACAATGGACCCCAAGAAATGATGGCAAGAAAACTTGGATGCCAGAGCAGAAGAAACAGTGGCAAGAAAAGAAGGACCGTCCGAGATATACTTATGAGGCAATGCTAGATCAACCGTGTAAATTTCACACGCCAAATCCGAGTAACCTGGTGGGTCACACGACTCGACAATGTGAGTGGATGAGGAAGATAGAACAAAGTGGTTCGGGGAATGCTCAGGAACCTCGAAACGATCAACCTCGGCAGGAGTTACCCCGGCAGCAATTGCTCTCCGGAGCGAACACGCAACAGTTAATGTTACCACCCCCTCCGCCGAGGTATGAAAATCATGAGAGAAGGGATGCAGTGCATCAGGTGGAAAACCAACATCAGTCAGATCAAAGGTACCCCGGAAATGAGGGGAGAAATGAGTACAGAGAGCATCATCAGAGTTACTGCGTGTTCACTACAGAAGAGACAGACAGAAAGAGCTTGCAGCGCCGACACATGGAAGTTAATGCGGTAATGCTAGCAGTGACGAGGTATATGCCTTGGTCGGACCAGGAGATTACCTGGAGCATCAAGGATCACCCCAAGCTTATGCCTAGCCCTGGTTCGTATGCGTTAGTGCTGGACCCAACATTCATTGGGCCAAACATCAATGTGAGATTCTCCAAGGTGTTGATCGACAATGGTAGCAGCATCAATATCATGTACGTGGATACGATACGCAAGTTGGGTATCTCAGAAAACATGTTCCAAGCTACGAGGACAACGTTTCATGGTATTGTGCCAGGCATATCCTGTGAGCCCATTGGCAAAGTCCGAGTCGATGTGTTATTCGGCACACGAGATAACTGCCGAACTGAAAAATTGGAGTTTGAAGTGGTGAACTTAGAAAGTGCGTATCACGCGTTACTCAGCGGGCCAGCACTGAACAAGTTCATGGCAAGTTGTCACATCAGCTACTTGAAGATGAAGCTGCCCGGGCCAAATGGTGTGATCACCATAACTGGTGATTCTCGACGTTCCATTGAGTGCGCGTCACCCGGGTCTAACCTGGCCGAGTCACTCGTGATTGTGCAAGAGAAGAGAAAGATCCAGGAGGTGGCGGCATTGGCTCAATCCACGCAGCAATATATGTCAGCGCTGAGTAACCCGCATGGAAGTGTTTCGTTTCAAGCAACGAAGGATATGAAGAAAGTGCCTGTCGATGATATGTTCCTAGAGCGCACCGTAACAATTGGTGCCAGGTTAAATGACAAATAGGAAAGCAAGCTCGTCAACTTCCTCCGTGAGAATCGGGATATTTTTGCGTGGTCCACCCAGGACCCGCAAGGTGTTCCGAGGGAGTTGGCCGAGCATTCTTTAAATGTGAGACCCGGAGCAAAGCCGGTGAAGCAACCTCTCCGCCGCTTCGCCGAAGACAAGAGAAAGGTCATAGGAGATGAGATAGCTCGGCTACTAGCAGAAGGATTTATCATGGAAGTACTTTACCCGGATTGGCTATCTAATCCGGTGCTAGTGGAGAAGAAGAAAGATGATCCGAATGTAGCAGTGGTTTGGCATATGTGTATCGATTACACGAACCTGAATAAGGCGTGTCCAAAAGATCCATTCCCACTTCCAAGGATAGATCAGGTCATAGACTCAACCGCTGGATGTGAACTGTTGTCATTCATAGATGCCTATTCTGGTTTCCACCAGATACCTCTGAATCCGAATGATCAAATAAAGACTGCATTTATCACCCCGTATGGGGCTTATTGCTATCGCACCATGCCTTTTGGTTTACGTAATACAGGGGCAACGTACCAAAGATGTATGCAAAAATGTTTGCATGACCAAATTGGTCAGAATGTGCAAGTATATGTGGATGATGTAGTTATAAAGACCAAGGAAAGCAAAACGCTCCTTGATGATATTAGGGAAACGTTCGCGAACCTGAGACGATTCCAGATGAAGCTTAACCCAGAAAAATGTACCTTCGGTGTCCCGGCTGGAAAATTACTCGGATTTCGTGTATCCAGCCGAGGTATCGAAGTTAACCCAACTAAAATCCGAGCCATAGAGCGAATGGAGTTGCTAAAGTGTCTTAATGGTGTCCAGAAGTTCACTGGTTGCCTGGCATCTTTAAGTCGGTTCGTATGTCAAATGGGAGAAAAGGCATTACCTCTCTATCAACTAATGAAAAAAGAGGATAAGTTCATATGGACGCCGTAGGCCAACGAAGCCTTTGTCCAATTAAAGAAAATTTTGGCCACTGCACCAGTGTTAGCCTCTCCACTATCGAAAGAGCCAACGTTGCTCTATATAGCCGCAACCAACCGAGTTGTAAGTGCAGTGGTGGTGGTAGAGCGCGACGAAGAGGGTAAGTCGGTGCAAAGGCCAATCTATTACCTGAGCGAGGTGTTATCCGCATCAAAACAAAACTATCCTCACTATCAAAAAATGGCATATGGTGTATACATGTCAGCAAAGAAGCTAAAGCACTACTTTGAAGAACACCCCATCAAAGTGATATGTGGAGCCCCCATATCTGAGATAATGAGTAACAAGGATGCAATTGGCCGAATTGCAAAATGGGAAATTGAGCTAGCCCCCTATGCTCCGCAATATGACAGGAGAGATGCGATCAAGTCTCAGGCTGTGGCCGACTTTTTCGTAGATTGGGCCGAGATGCAATACGAGCCACCATTACCAGATCCGAACTATTGGAGAATGCACTTTGACGAATCAAAGACGAAAACCAGATTAGGCGCCGGAGTGGTACTTACCCCGCTAAAGAACAACCAACTGAAGTATGTGCTGCAGATCCATTTGGCAGCATCAAAAAATGTCGCCGAATATGAGGCACTTGTACATGGGCTCAAAGTGGCAAAAGAAATTGGAATACGTCGGATCCAATGCTTTGGCGAATCGGATTTGGTAGTTCAGCAAGTATCAGGGCTGTGGGACGCTCTTGATCCAAACATGGCATTATACAGATTCCATGTGCAGAAGATATCTGGGTACTTTGAGGGATGCGAGTTTCACCATGTACCCCGGGTGGAAAATGAGGCTGCCGACATACCGTCGAAGCTCGGATCAACCCGACAAGCAATTCCCCCGGGTGTAGCATTAGAACACCTCAGAAAACCATCTATCAGGCCATCCCCAGAAACCGGCTCAATCTATATCTCGGCAGATCTGGAGTCCGGAGTTGTACCCATGGACATTGACGTGGGAAGTGGTTCAGGAAACCCGGGGACTGCTTCGCAGAACCCGGGGACTGCGCAGCGTGATCCGGCCGAGGTGATGCCGGTGGAGCAAATGGAAGTAGATGAGGAGTTGTTTCCAGTGCGAGCTATACCAGCTTGGGCGCTACCCATATTTCAATTCCTAAAGGATGGAACTTTGCGCAGTGAAGAGGTGCTTTCCAGGAAAATTCAGAGGCGCGCAAAAGCGTACACAATCATCAACGCCGAACTATACAAGAGAAGTGTCACTAATGTCCTGCAGCGATGTGTTGACCCGGAAGAAGGGCTGGATATCCTCAGGGATATACATCAAGGGGAATGTGGGCATCATGCCTCGTCCAGAGCATTAGTGGCAAAAGCTTTCCCGCATGGATTCTACTGGCCAAATGCCTTAGAACAAGCAGAAGATTTGGTAAGAAAATGCAATGGCTGTCAGAGGTATGCAACCAAGACACATATGCCAATGTCAGAGCTCAAGACCATACCAATCACCTGGCCATTTGTCGTATGGTGTTTGGATATGGTTGGCCCGTTCAAACCAGCAAGGGGAAATATGACCCATATCTTGGTTATGGTGGACAAGTTTATGAAATGGATTGAAGTGAAGCCAATAAAAAATGTGATGGAGCTACGGCTGTGACATTCCTCAAAGATATCATCTTGAGATACGGTTATCCTCACAGTATCATAACAGATAATGGCACAAATTTTGCTGAAGGAGCGTTTGCACGCTTCTGCCGAGATAAAAAGATCCGGCTAGACGTTGCCTCGGTAGCCCACCCCGCATTGAACGGACAAGTGGAAAGATCCAACGGATTAGTATTATCCGGGATAAAACCCCGGCTCATTGAGCCGCTGCAAAGATCAGCAGGGTGCTGGATAGAAGAACTACCAGCGGTACTATGGAGTTTAAGAACAACTCTGAATCGATCAACAGGCTATACGCCATTCTTTCTGGTATATGGGGCAGAAGCTGTATTACCAGCCGACATAGAGCATGATTCGCCTAGGGTCACCCAATACACAGAAGCCGAAGTGCGAGAGGCCCGGCAAAATGATGTTGATCTGCTGGAAGAAGCAAGAGAATTGGCATTGTCCAGATCCGCCATATATCAGCAAAATCTCCGACGCTATCATAGCCGGAAAGTAAACCCCCGAGTTTTCCGGGAAGGTGATCTGGTACTCCGGTTGGTACAACGTACTGTCGGCATGCATAAGCTATCCCCCATGGGAAGGACCATTCATTGTGACCAAAGCATTGCACAACGACTCATACTATCTCATTGATGCAAAACCACAGGAGAAGAACAAGGCGGACAGGTCAAGCGAGGAATCCAAGCGTCCATGGAATGTAGCTCTACTTCGACCATTCTACACTTACCAAAGAAGTGTGTGTATCCGAGTCTCTCATATATCGGTATGTATGCCGGCAATGAGCTTATCAATGAAATCTTGGCACCTCGAGCAGTAACTCGAGGACTGCCTTAGTGGTATTTGTTGTCTTCTGTATTTATTATTTACATGTCGGCGGGCGTAAGTTGCTTCTACCTAAGACGGATTAGTAGTGTGTGAGCACCAAAAACTCAACTCTTCGACTTGCTGCTGTCCAACAAGATTTGGCTTCATGGCAAGCAAGAGAACAAGTTTGGAATTGCGTAGCACACAAAAAACGACTAAGGAAAATAGCTTAATCGAGCCGACATTTGTTATTCGAACTAACATTATGTTTACATTATGTTTACTATGCCAAATTACTTTGAGCTAATCCTAAAGTTTCCAAGTATTGTTAAGTCAATTTTTGAAACTCGGACTCGTAAGTCATAAAACCGAACCAAGGTAGACACGAGCCGAGCCAAGAAATTGGAGGAACAAGAAAATGAAACTCGGGGACTACGCCCAAGTTAATCCGGTATGAAAACTTAGTAGCAAAATATAACTTATGTGGTTAATACATTTGCACCCGGCATACCGGGGGTCTGATAAACTGCAAAGTGTTTCTAATCAAGGAGCAGCAGGAGGATGTAACTCGGCACCAGCAGGTGCAACTCCGGCCTCGGGTTTAGCTTCGACTTCATCCTCTTCGACATCCGAGGCTTCGTCCACTTCTTCCTCGCCTGAACCTTCTTCGACATATTCGTCGTCAACAGCGCCAAGGAAACTTGGCCCCTCATTCCATTGATGTATGGGGGCATATTGAATGAGGCTATGGGCGCAAGCCTTGCGCCGAGCAATCCAATCCGGGTCAGTGGACCACCTTGATCCGGTGCGCATGCGCTCGAGAAGCTTCAGGTTTATCTTTTCATACCATGTGAGCACATAGTGGAGGACGATTTTAGCTCCTATGTGTCCAGCGGATTCCCTTCAAAGATCAAGTTGGGTCTCGCATACCATTAACTTGGCGACGAGAGCAGTGGTCCCCTCCGGAGTATCTTCTTCAGGCCAAAAGGCATTGAAGATCCGGATCGCTACATCCAAGATATCCTTGCCATAGTTCTTCACAATCTCGACTCGGGAGGACAAGCTGACTATCAAATCCTCCAGATCAAGAGGAATGGTGCTAGGACCAGATGGAGTACCTCTCTGTTTGCAGAACTTGGCAACAACAGTAGTTGCAATAGCATTGCCCTCAGGAAATTTGTCTGAAAACAAGACAAGTGAAACTGGTGAGGAAAGTTGACCCGGAAAGATTCATGCCAACTAAAGAAAAAGAACTTACGAGAGATATGGCTATGGATCCGGGACAACTCCTTGGTGCAATTGTCACGCCTCTCCCGGAGTTGCACAAGTTCAGCATTTGCCCACTCAAGCTTAATGTCGGCCTCCTTAAGCATTTCTTGGTCCTAGGAAATTTAGAGGTTGAGACGCTCTCGTTCTTTAGTGAAATTCTGGCCTGCTTTATCAAGTTTGGTTTTGTGGAGCGCCTTGAGTTTTCTCATGTCTGCCTTAAGCTTGGCAATTTCTTCATCTTTGGTCCGGAGGAGGGCAAGCTCGTCGTCCTACTTCTTGAGTTCAGCCTGGTGCTGCCCTGCTTGTTCGCGAAAATGCAGCATCATATCAGGCACGGGCACACTATCTTCAAGAGATGCTGAAACAGTTTGTTGACTCGGCAAAGCCGATGTATGAATATTTGCCGAGCCAAGAAGAAAAGGAGATAGAGCGCAGAGGAAGATTGAGCAAAAATGACTTCCCTTTATTTGATCCAAATTTTTCCTCATAAGGATGTTCTCAGCCTCCGCCCCGGCTGCACAATCCGGATATCAGATTAGTTCGGTGGAAAAAGATGAAGTGCAATGGGAAAAATGCCAAGGAGAAAACTTACCCCTTTTCTCGTATTTGGCGAGAAGCGTAGTATGTTTTGCACGCAGCATCTTGTGAGTGTCCAAGAGACGCTGAAACTCAGCGCTCCGGCGATTGGTGGTCACCTGAAAAGATTACAGAAGGATAGCTTAGTTATGTGCATATTCGAAGTGTACAAGATCCGGGCCAGGTGGAACTTAACCCGGCTCTAGGTGTGTGCATATTCGAAGTGTACAAGATCCGGGCCAAGTGGAACTTAACCCGGCTCTAGGTGTGTGCATATTCGAAGTGTACGAGATCTGGGCCAAGTGCAACTTAACCCGGCTCTAGGTGTGTGCATATTCGAAGTGTACAAGATCCGGGCCAAGTGGAACTTAACCCGGCTCTAGGTGTGTGCATATTCGAAGTGTACAAGATCTGGGCCAAGTGGAACTTAACCCGGCTCTAGGTGTCTGCATATTCGAAGTGTACAAGATCCGGGCCAAGTGGAACTTAACCCGGCTCCAGGTGTGTGCATATTCGAAGTTACTAAGGAGCTACGCTAGTTCTCTAGGGAGCATCCGGCCGAGTAACAAGTTACTCCCCCGGAGGCTCGGGGACTAATGGTTATATCACTAATATCTAGTACATATTAAGGAAAAGGCGAAGTAACGTATCTCCATCATCCGACCTGCAAGGTTGATTGCCTTAGCAGCGGTGTTCATTTGTGCAGCAAACTCGGCGGGCCCGAATTTCTCCGGGAGATCGTCATTATGGACGAACTCTGCCTTGTTCCAGTTGTTAACAAACTCGATCAAGGTCGGAGGATAACGTTCGCCGCTAAGCATGTGGGGCACGACCAAACCCTTGGCGTGGGCCTCCTTCCTCTCAACTTGGGCAGAGGCGGGGCTCGTGTGCAAAATGAGTTGCGCATCAGCTGACCCGACAGAGGTGTCCTTCGTCGTTGGGGTCTTCTTCGAAAGCATGGACGCAAGTGTGTGCTGTCCAGCCTCGGTAGACGCTGCCTTGGCGGTGTCAGGAGCCTTTTTGCCCTTGGGCTGCTGCTGAGAGGTTGAAGTTGCTACGACAGATTTGCCCTTGGGAGCTGCCTTAGTGCTAGCCTTGGTGCTGCTGGTACCTTCTCGCCGAGCCTTGGAAGACTCGGACGAGGCGGAAGGACTTGGTGCTCTTGCTGATGCTTGTGTTGTTGCTATTGGCGCTGGCGCGGATGCTGGTGTTGACTTTTGTCTTGGCACGGGTGATGTTGGTATCTCGGATGAAGCTGGTTGCGGCGGAGCCGAAGTAGTGGTTTCCGCTGCCTTGGTAGAGCCAGCTCCTCCTGCTCCGAGGTTGCCCTCCTCTGGACGAGGTGGGCTAGAACCCGGAGCAGCTGCTGAACCCTCCTAAATGGGGCTCAGCGGGCGAGAATCATCGCCAGGAGGGGGAGAAGGGCTATGTCGGAGCGGCGAGGCGATGCCAGATCCGCTCTGAGGAACCTCCACCATGGCCCTGCTGAATCAAATGATGAGTGATAAGAAACTATAACAAAGGAAGAACAAATGAATAGCAAATCACGATGCAGAAAATTGGATAAGGAAGAAGTGACTTACTCATCAGAGGTCAAAGGCTCCTTGGGCTTGCGAGCTCTCCGGGTTATGGCCTTGGTCGTAGGCTTGGTGGCAGCTTTGTCTACGGACTTCTTTCATCTCTTCGCTGGTTTGCAAGGTTCGGAAGAAGAAGTAGATGCAGATCCCCTTTTATTTGGCGCGACCGGGACAGGCTCGCCCGTAGCGAGGGGAGGATCTTCATGGATCTGCCCACCAGGATTAGCTGATGCCGGAAAAGCGTAAGAAAGGGGGACGGCGTCAAATGCTTCCATCACCTCAACATCGGAATCATCTTCATCCTCAGGCCAATCTCTAATGGAAGAGAGTTTACCGGTGTGTCGCTTGGTCGCGTCTGGGAACGGCAGGAACATCTCCTGATCCGGCTCCTCTTTGTCCGAGGCATTTCGATCAGGCGCCCACTTAAGAGAAGGCTTGGTGCCATCCTCAAGTGTCTGCTGAAGAAACATCTAAGATAGAAAAATGCGAAGGAGTTAAACATATAGAAAATTCCGACATCTGATCTAACTCTAAAAAGAATTGGGGCACGAGACTTACTGCAGGAGGAAGCCTATCTCGGTAGAAGTGCTCGAGCCCCCACTCCCAATCAGCGGAGAAGTCCTTGCTGGTGGTGAAGAGGGCCTTGACCCGGCGGTATATCTCGGAGTTGTTCAGCTCAAAGGAGGAGGTCCGGTTGGGGTCAAGGCGCTAGCTCATGTGGCAAATCTTGTGAGTGCGATTCTAGAGAGGGGAGATCCGGTTGCGGACAAATGTGATCATTGCGTCCTCGTTGCGCAGCCCCATATCCTTCAGCTCCTGGAACCTTTTGTTAACTTGGTTCGCCAGGACGGTGGCTTCTTGGGGATCTGGTCCCAGAGATCCAGATTAGGAGGACCCGGAACGTAGGGGCGCAGCCAGATCAGATCCCCAGTCGTGCCGTTTCTAACATAAAAGAAGGTTCGGGCCCAGCCCTTGCAAGAGTCAAGCCCCGTGACCCGAGGAAAGATGGACTGTTTCCGAGGAGAGATGGAAGCAGTGCCGAATTGCGTGAGTTGCTTGTCCTCCGGGTCAAGCTCTATATTCGGAATCACGTTCCGGCGCAGACCAAAGAATCGGATCCAGAGCTCCTTAGTGGGCCATAATTCAGCATAGCCCTCTATGGTGGAAGCGAAAGCAGAGAGGGAGGTGATGGCATTCACCGGAAGATGATGCGGCTGAAGCTCGTAGGTGTTGAGCCAGTCGTGGAAGAAGTCGCTGACAGGGAGGCCGAACCCATGCTAGAAGTGGGAAAGGAATACAACGAACTCACCCGGATTGGGTGAGGGAGCAAGTTCCTCGGCGGCGAGGCGGGCGATGACGCCCTCCGGGATACGCCGGGTGCGGTACAACCAATCAAGGTCGTCCTGGCAAACCCAAGACCCAGCCCAAGCGCCACGGTCGGTGTTCCCTGCTTCCTCCTCCATTTCCTGTTCCGCGACGGTGAGTTCCTCCTCTGTCATCTCTAAGTCACTGTCCTCAGTTGCCCTAACGGCGGTGGGGGGCAGTGGCCTGGACTAGCGCGGACCCGTGGCGGAGGAGATGCGGGCGGCGATGCTGGTGCGCGAGGAAACGGTGCGGCGGTGGCACGGCTGAGCAGATGCGGCGGCGGCAGCGCTATCTCTAGGAGGAAGAGGAAGAAGAAGAGGTAGAGGGGCGCGAGAATGGAGAAAAGACCCAAGGGGCGCGCCCCTCCCCTATTTAACAACGCCCAGGAGGGGTAGTGGGATCACGCTGTGCGGAAGAGCCACACGGTGTGGCTGTGTATAATCTGGATCAGCCAATCAGAAACGTGCCACAGGAAGGGCCACAGGGCGCAGGGGATCCCACGATGTGACGTGGTGATACAGTTAACGAGGAGACAGACATGATGTGACGTGGGCTACAGTAATATCTGACAATAACTGCGGCGGTTACTGGCGCAGGCCCTTAAAATGAGGAAAAATAATGATTACCCTCCACGTAGGACGTGGGGAAGCGTACGAGAGAAGGAAGAGTAACCCGGATAACTATGGGATGACCCGGCCAGTGAGTAAAAACTCGGAATGAGCCAAGGGAAAAGATAGTCAATAAAATCCGGGATATGATATAACTCGGAAAAGGGAGCAAAAGGCTCGGTGAAATTGAACCTGCTGTGGCCTTAGCGGCTAAGGCAGCTAAGACCGCACCAGCTTCCGGGACTAATGTTGGGGGGATACCCCCGGGTAGGGTCACGCCGGGGTATAATGGCCGAGTTAGCCGAGGTACGGCAAGGTCAAATCAAGAGCTAGCCGAGTCACCTCAAGGCAGGCCGAATCACGGGGTAACCCGGACCAAGGGGTGTCCACCTAACTGAGTCTCTGCCGACTTATGTCGTATGTCGGTAAGATGTATCTAACTTGTACGCAGGTACAGATGTGGCCGGATTAACAAGGCACAGTCCGCGTTATATCAAGCTTGCAAGAGAAGGAAGGTATCTCGCTGGTCAAAAGGTGACCACTGTACGTAGAGCGTGAGCGAAGCAGACAGAGGCCAGGACCACCGAGGCGTGGCCGACAAAGGTGACGATGCCTATGTCGGATGACGCGGGCGCCGCAGAGGCTCACGTAGCCTCTGCGGGGATGACGCTGGGCAAAAGTGACCCAATCGGCTTACTATTTTGGGAAGAGGCATATTCCCAGGAATAAGCCTCCACGTATGCCCTAATTGGAGACATAGCCACCCCTATATAAGGAGGGCTAGGGCCTCTGTAGAAGGGGTTGGTCTCTGACTAGTTGATGAGTAGTTGGTTGAGTTTTACTAGTGTGTTCCTGAGGGCTAGCTAGTGGTGAGAGTAAGAGAATTCCTTCTTCCTCCTCTCCCCAATACAGCTCAAGGAGCACTTGTAAACCTTGGAAGTGAATCAAATACAAACATCCGTGTGTGGAATCACCGCACTATCCCTCCCTGGATTCCTCTAGTGCATTTAGTCCCCACCCTTAGCCTACTCATGGCATCTGCCGTGACACCACCATGACATAGAACTGCACAAAAGGTGCTACAATCAGGTTTCTACTGGCCTACCCTTTTTAAAGATGCAAGAAAATTTGTTTTACCTTGTGATGAATGTCAGCGTGTTGGTAATATTTCTAGATGCAATGAAATGCCTATGACTACTCTCTAGTTATTGAACCCTTTGATTGCTGGGGATTTGACTTTATGGGTCCTTTCCCTCCCTCAAAAGGTTATACTCATAGTCTTGTTGCCGTTGATTATGTTACTAAGTGGGTAGAAGCCATTCCCACGAAGAGTGCTGATGGGGAAACTTCTCTAAAAATGCTTAAGGATGTTATATTTCCTAGGTTTGGAGTGCCTAGGTATCTCATGACATATGGGGGTTCTCATTTCATTCATGGCGGTTTTAGAAAGACCCTTGCTAAATATGATGTTAATCATAGAATTGCTTCAGCCTATCACCCCCAAACTAGCGGGCAAGTAGAGTTATCAAATAGAGAAATTAAATCCATCTTGTAAAAGACTGTTAATAGATCTAGAAAAAACTAGGCTAAAAAGTTGAATGATGCTTTATGGGCTTATAGAACTGCCTACAAAAATCCTATGGGGATGTCTCCTTATAAAATGGTTTATGGGAAAGCTTGGCACCTACCTTTAGAATTAGAACATAAAGCTTACTGGGCAGTTAAGGAACTAAATAGAGATTGTAAGCTCACTGGCGAGAAAACATTATTTGACTTAAGTTCTTTACATGAATGGAGGAGTGAAGCCTATGAAAATGCTAGGCTCTTTAAGGAAAAAGTTAAAAGATGGCATTACAAGCCAATACTTAAGAGAGAATTTCATGTTGGTGAGAAAGTTCTATTGTATAGGTCTTGTCTTAGATTTTTTGCAGGAAAACTACTGTCAAAATGGGAAGGACCTTTCATTATTGAATAAGTATAACGCTCAGGAGCAATACAAATTTCTTCTTTAAAAGATAATACTACACAAGTAGTGAATGGGCAGCGACTCAAACACTATATTGCTGGGGATTCTTATAATGAAGATGTTGATTCCTTTCAAGTTATAACCCCGAAAATTTTTATCAAGGACCAAATTCAGAGACCTGCAGAGTCCGCTTTCAAATAGGTAACAGTTCTGGTAAGAAAAGTTCCGCGAAAATACTATCCAACTATATTTTTGCAGTGTTTAGTCAATAAGGAAAGCTACAAAGAGAAAGAGAGACGAAAACGGAGCCAGGGTGACTCACACCACCCTGTGGCGCGGGCCCGCCCCTGGCTGCCTCCGCCTCCGACTCCTTTTCTCCCAGTACCTTCCTTTTGATATGAAACTTCGTAATATATAATCCCCCGGATCTCCCGAGGTTCGTATATCCTGTTTTCGTTTCGATCTGTTTCTGACAGGTAGATTCCCAGATTTGGAGCTACAATGTCTTCCTCTGGACCATCCAAGGAAGATTCTTTAGAGGAGATCATCAACCCATACATGAGAGAGTTGAAGATTCATCCCAAAGAGTTGTTGCTTGAAGATGGGGAACTCCGGATAAAAGAGGTTCGAGGCCCTAAAGGTGAAGGAAGTCTGGAAGATAGGATAGAAGCACTGGAGCAAGAAGTCTTTAGGTACAAGAAGATGGCGGAGCACGAAGTGGATATCATCCATAAGATTTGTTCTGAACTCATCACCGAGCGCCAAAAGGAGACTGCCGAACTCAAGGATGAAGTCCTCTCACTCCGCCGAACAACCAACGAACTGCAAGCACAGTTCTATGACGTTCAAAATCAAACTGTGAGTATGAGGTTAGGTTTAAACGCATAAGTGTTGCTGCAAGTTTCAGGATGCTGGAAACCACGATGTCCTTTGTTGATGGGAAGCCCTTACCCTGGAAGTCGGACGAAGATGAGAGGATACCACCACCACCAAAGGAGTAATTCGTCATCAGTTTTGGCATCCCCTTGGTTTGTTCCAAGCTTGGGGGAGTGCCGCGGTATCACATCACTATCTTTAATCTTTTTACCTTTTTAGCAGAGTCATATCATGAATAGAGAAGTTATTATGTAGGATGGTTTGCATTATGGAAGTGTCCCCTCTCTCGTTAGATATGTATCCCTTGGTGTGAGTTGTCGTTATGGAATATTAACGAGAAGTTCTATCATTGACTCTTTTTCATAGCTTATATTAGTTTTCAATTCATGGTTATATGATTGATCTTGTTGTTAGTATTGGTATCTGATGTCTACGCACTTCTATTCTTGTAGACAGTTGTTGGGCCTCCAATTGGAGAGGTTTGTAGAACAGCAACAAGTTTTCCCTTAAGTGGATCACCCAAGGTTTATCGAACTCAGGGAGGAAGTGGTCAAAGGTATCCCCTCTCAAGCAACCCTGCAATCAAGATACAAGAAGTCTCTTGTGTCCCCAACACACCCAATACACTTGTCAGGTGTATAGGTGCACTAGTTCGGCGAAGAGATAGTGAAACACAAGTGGTATGAATAATTATAAGTGGTAACGGTGATAGAAAATAACTGGATGGCGTGGAAAAGACAAAAGGCAAACTAAAATAAATATGGAAACAAGCAAACATGTAACTGATCTAATAGCAAACGGTGTTTCAGTGCTTAGAAACAAGGCCTAGGGATCATACTTTCACTAGTGAACACTCTCATACAAATATCTTCTCTTTATGATACTACTCTTAACTACTCTCCGGTTGGACACTCTAATCGTTGGTAGGGCTATAACAACACACCTCAAAGTAAGCCTTTCCCATCTAGAAAACCCCACACTGTCACCTTGAGTACTAGATGAGTCCAACAAACACCACAATTTCATAAAGACATCCAACTCCAAATATAACTCATAACAAGTATTTGTAATCTCTAGCCTAAGTGCCACCATGGTGTGCACGCTGTCACTTTCACACACATGGGGAGAGCACAGATTTATTAAGCACTTGAGTAGCAAGGTAGATCTATAGATTACAAGCTCATGATCTCAATAAGATCATGCATAGAGAGAGAGAGATGAACACATAGCTACCGGTAGAACCCTTAGCCTCGAGAGAGAACTACTCCCTCCTCATCATGGGAATCAGCAATGGTGATGGAGATGGAGGTGGAGATCGATGGAGATGGCTCCGGGGGCACTTCCCCGTCCCGGCAGGGTGCCAGAACAGAGACTTTCTGTCCCCCGAATCTCCCCTTCGGTTGCGGCGGTGCTGCGGAACTTTTCGTGGATTTCTAATTGACGATTTAGGGTTTTGGTTTCGGGAGGCTTCTTATAGGCTAGAGGGCAAGGTCGTTGGGCGGCCAGGGGGCCCACCCATGCCCTGGCGCGGCCTAGGTGGACCCGCGCCTAGGGGTGGTGTGGCCACCCTATGGCCCCTCTCCGACTCTCCTTCTAGCTCCGTGAGTCTTCCGGGAAAATAGTAACTTTGGCCTTTGTCCCGTCCAATTTCGAGAATATTCATTTTCTGACTTCCTGGAACCAAAAACAGCAGAAAACAGGCAACTGGCACTCTGGCATCTTGTTAATAGGTTAGTCCAAGAAATCATATGAAAGGTACTCCAAAGTGTGGAAAAAACACAAGAAAGTGGATAAAACCAAGCATGGAACATACAAAAATTATAGATACATTTGCAATGTATCAGTATCACTTTGGGATCATTGCGTTAATTTAGTTGGTTTTGGCAAACCTGGCTCGGTTAGTAGCAACACTATTTTTGAGAGTTGAATGGAAAAGATAAGAGTACTCTAAACAAAAATAATTTCATCATCTTTCTTTGTTGATTTGCTCATAAGTCTAGTATTCTCTAGTTAAGATCTTCTATGCTTCCAAGGAAGATTGCATGTTTGTTTTTATCACTTGTTTGTTTGTTTCCTTCAACTCTTATACTTTCTACCCAGCCTTGCTAGCCAAAAACCTGCACTGAGAGGGAATTCTTCTCGTGCATCCACCTCTTTTAAACCAAACCCATGCCATTTGTGTCCACCATACCTACATATTAGCTATTGCTATTCCAAGTAAATTCTTGTTTTGTCTACCTTCCAAATTAAACTTGTTATGTGAAAATTAGTGATTAAAGCTCTCACGAACTTGATGGCACACTTTACTTTCTTGCATTTAATAAACTTGAACCATTGGGTCCTTCTTTGTTGTGTATATGCTTGCGCTTTATGAGTTGAAGTTAGCAGAACCATGTATCATGGGGAACGCTTTCAACACTGCATTGGTACTTTGTACCTAGTTTATATCATGTTCTTTTGCTTATGGATCCCGGCAGTGTGAAATAAAAGTGGAACTTGTAAGATCATGGAGTTTATATGTGTGTTAGAGAAACGCCTGGGCCGCTAGCCTAAGCCATGCCTAATCATGGTGGAAACTTGTAGCATAACTGTAGTGAGCATTCTATGAAGCATCCTCAATAAAAACCTATGCAAATAGCAAATAAAAAGATCGTTGAGATGCTCACTGTCTGCTTGCCTTGTCATTTTGATTATGGGATAGCTCCTGTGTCATGTGCAAGGGGTACCCCGTTAGCGGTTCTCAATGATACACGTGTATTTACAATGACAAGAGCTTCCTCGTGACTGAAGTTGAGTAGCATGAGGTTCGGTACTCATAAGTAAGGGGCATGGGACTTCAATTTATAACTTGTCAAGCATATCCTCTTAGTTGTGTCACTTTTACCTTAACCACCAAAATATGCCTATGATAGGGGCAATGAGAGCTGAAAGCTAGTAAGTATCATAATTTTTGGGAGCTCTTTATGAGTCTCGCAATCCCTGCTTCCCTCTACAAAGGGACTTTCTTTTACTTTGTAGTTGAGTCAGTAAACCTACTCCCTTCTATCTCAGCAAGTATTTTGAGTTGTTGTGTTTCATTCATTCATATGATGATTTATTCAATCGTGTTTCTTATGTTCCTTGTTTTGCACATTGCTCTTATCCTGATGTTTACTACTTTGAAAGCTATCATTGAAAACCAGTTATTTGTGAACTCCAGCAATTTATCAACTATTCTTCGACCGAGAGCTAAGTTTTCCATTACCAATTATGATTCACTTTATGTATCTTTATTGTGTTTCCTTTACTCATTGCAAGTTAAGTTATATAATAGTGAGTTATCTTCTATTATGATCTATGTATTTGATGAATGGGATGCTTCTTGTCCGTATTCTTTTATCGACTCTTCACTCCATAAACCTGAGGCCATGTTTATTGAGCTCAGTTTCGCTTGGGGAAAAGCGAAGTCTAAGCTTGGGGGGAGTTGATACGTCCATTTTTCATCACTATTATATGTCATAATTCACTGTTATTCATTCATATATTTCATATTGAGAGGTGATACTTATGTTATTTCATTTGTTTTTGGATGGTTGATGACTTTTGGAGCATGGACCGCTGCAGTCAGGATTCTGATGGAAAAGGTGCTGTTTGGAGGCAAAATTCGCGAAGATCGGAAAATCCGGAAAAATATACGGAAAATCCTATTTTTCCAGAAGACGAAGGAAGCCAGAAGGGGGGCCGGAGATGGGCCATAGGGGGGCCACACCACCGCCTGGCGCGGGCCAGCCTAGGCCGCGCCACCAGGTGGTGTGGCCGCCCTGGTCCACCCCTGGCACTCCAATCTGGCGTATATTATCCTCCCGAAACCCTAAGACTCAGGGAGCGACAATTCGGCCGCCTCCGCGGGGCGGAAAACACCGAGAGAGAAAGATCTCTTCGGCAGACAGATTTCTGCCAGGGGAATTCCTTCTCGGAGAGGGGAGATCGTCGCCATCAACACCACCATCAAGTTGGACTTCATCGGGATCATCATCATCATCATCATCACCACCATCATCATCATCAGCACCCTCATCACCATCTCCATATTGCTGTAACAATTGAGTTGAATCTTGCATTAGTTCATAGGGGAAACTTTCCTGGTGTTGATTACTCTTTGTAGTTGATGCCATTGAGTGAATCATTGAATTATTGTTTATGTTCATATTGTTATACATCATTATTCCATCTCTGATCATGATCCATATGATGTCTTATGAGTAGTTCGTTTTGTTCTTGAGGACATGGGAGAAGTCATGTTGTTAGTAGTGGAATTGTGTTGAGAAAGATTCAATAGTTTGATATTTAAGTTGTGGTGTACTTCTTCTAGTGGTGTCATGTGAACGTCGACTACATGACACTTCACCTATATGGGCCTAGGGGAATGCATTGTGTATTTGGCTACTAATCGTAGGGGTTGCCGGAATGACAGAAACCTGGACCCCCGTTAGGAAACCATTGCACAAGGGACGTAAGGGTCTTAGACTTTAAAGATGTGGTTAGGTTTTTACCTTAATTACTTTCTTGTACTTACGGATGTTTGCAAGGGGTATAATCACAACTATGTATTAGTCCTAGGAAGGTCGGTATATTAGCACAGGTTCTGATACGTCCATTTTGCATCACTATTCATGTCTTAATTCACTATTATTCATTGATATATTTCATATTGAGAGGTGATACTTATGTTATTTCATCTATTTTTGTATGGTTGATGACTTTTGGAGCATGGACCGCTGTAGTCAGGATTCTGATGGAAAAGGTGCTGTTTGGAGGCAAAATTCGTGAAGATCAGAAAATCCGGGAAAATATACGGAAAATCCTATTTTTCTAGAAGACTAAGGATGCCAGAAGATGGAGTGGAGGTGGGCCACAGGGGGCCCACACCACCCCATGGCGCGGGCAGGCCTAGGCTGCGCCTGGAGGTGGTGTGGCCACCCTGGCCCACTCCAGCCTCTCCCCTCTGGCGTATATCATCCTCCCAAAACCCTAAGACTCGAGGAGCGACCACAAAAAGATTCCGCTGCCTCTGTGGGGCGGAAAACAACGAGAGAGAAAGATCTCTCCGGCAGACAGATTTCTGCCGGGGGAATTCCTTCCCGGAGAGAGGAGATCATCGCCATCAACACCACCATCAAGCTGGACTTCATCGGGATCATCATCATCACCACCATCATCACCATCAGCATCCTCATCACCATCTCCATATTGCTGTAACAATTGTGTTGAATCTTGCATAGTTCATAGCGGAAACTTTCCCGGTGTTGATTACTCCTTGTAGTTGATGCTATTGAGTGAACCATTGAATTATTGTTTATGTTCAGATTGTTATACATCATTATTCCATCTCTGATCATGATCCATATGATGTCTTGTGAGTAGTTCGTTTTGTTCTTGAGGACATGGGAGAAGTCTTGTTGTTAGTAGTGGAGTTGCGTTGAGAAAGTTTCAATAGATTGTTATTTAAGTTGTGGTGTACTTCTTCTAGTGGTGTCATGTGAACGTCGACTACATGACACTTCACCTATATGGGCCTAGGGGAATGCATTGTGTATTTGGCTACTAATCGTAGGGGTTGCCGGAGTGACAGAAACCTGAACCCCCGTTAGAAAACCATTGCACAAGGGACGTAAGGGTCTCAGAGTTTAAAGTTGTGGTTAGGTTTCTACCTTAATTACTTTCTTGTACTTACGGATGTTTGCAAGGGGTATAATCACAAGTATGTGTTAGTCTTGGATGGGACGGTACATTAGCACAGGTTCACCCATACAACACTTAGCAAGCTAAAGAAGATTAATCGACTATATGAAGCGTAAGCACTTGACAGTCTTCCCATGTGTCGTCGAGAACGTTTGGTCATCTATAGAAATATAACCGGCTTGTCCTTTGCTGCATAAAGGATTGGGCCACTTGCTGCATTCATTCCTACTGTCTTTTATTTACTCGTACTTTGTTTACTTGCTTTATCGAAAACCCCTAAAAATCCGTTTGCTAAGTATTTGCAGAGAATTCATGATCCATACCACTAGCCAGCACCTTCTGCTCCTCGTTGGGTTCGACACTCTTACTTATCGAAAATACTGCGATACACCCTCCATACTTGTGGGTCATCAAGACTATTTTCTGGCGCCGTTGCCGGGGAGTGAAGCGCTATTGGAGAGTGGAACTGGTAAAGGAAACTTCTACTGTGAGTATTGTTTACTTCTGCTAGTTGCTTTATTTTTGTTTTGGATAATTCGCTGAGTTTCTTATTTTTTAATGCTACTACCACTGCTAAGGTAGTAGATAAGCCACCACCTTCTGAGAATGATGTTTTCAAAATACCTACAAGAATTATTGATCGTGTTATGGATAACTATTTTGTTGGGGATGGAACTGTCCATCCCGGTGATCATTTACTCTTTATACACGAATTATGCGGGTTGTTCAAGTGTGCAGGTATTACTACAGATCAAGTTAAGAAGAAGTTATTCTCATTATCACTGAAAGGAAGAGCTGAGGAATGGTATAAGCTGCTGAAGAATGGTCAAGCTCTGGAATGGGAGGAAATAGTGCCTTCTTTTATTCAAAGTTTTATCCTCCTAGTGAGATTCATAAAGATCGGAATCAAATATACAACTTTTGGCCTCTTGATGGAGAGAGTATAGCTCAAGCTTGGGGGAGATTGAAGTTACTAATGCTCAAATGTCCCATTCATGAGCTCCCCAACAATATTATTATCAACAACTTTTATGCAAGGCTCCCTCTACATGATAAAGATTTATTGGATGCTTCTTGTGTTGGATCATTCACTTGTATGGAAGAAGAAGCTAAATGGGACCTTCTAGACCGTATTCAAGATAATGTTGAAGCTTGGGAGAATGACAAAGGTAGAAAGTCAGGTATAAATTATGATTATGAATGCATTGAATCTTTTATGGGAACTGATGACTTTCAAAATATTAGTAATCTTTATGGTCTTGATTTGCAAGTTATTACAAATTTCTTTAGAGCTTTTGCTTCCTATATCGAAATTCCAAAAAGGGGATGGAACAAATACCATGCACCTTACAAAGATATTGTTGACTATGCTCCTATTGGAAGTGCTGAGTATTGCATCATTGACCACATTTTACCTGAACCTTATATCGAGAAGATTCCCTTCCCCAAAAAGGTAAAGGACCATCCTATGATAACTAATGTAATCACTAAAAGTGAAAAAAGAACTGTAAAACCTGATGAACAAATAAACATTGAACCTGTGGTAGCAATTGTGAAAGACCTTGTCACTAAAAGCGTAGAACATGGGCACATAGTCTTTTGTGAGGATGCTTCCAATATTGTTTCACATCCCAATATAACTAAAAAGGCTAGTGTTCCTATGCTTTCTGTTAGAATTGGTGATCATTGCTATTATGGTTTATGTGATATTGGTGCAAATTCCAGTGCTATTCCTTATGAGCTTTACAGAGAAATTATGCATGAGATCAGTCCTTGCGAGTTGGAAGAGATTGATGTGGTTATTCACCTTGCTAATACAGAGACCATCTCTCCAATTGGTATTGTGCGAGACGTGGAAGTTCTTTGTGGTAAGATTAAGTACCCTGCTGATTTTCTAGTACTTGGTTCAGCTGCTAGTAAAACTTATCCTATCATTTTTGGTAGACCTTTCTGAAGGGTAACGGGTAGGCTACACTAGCGCAAAATCAAAAATTTCTACCGCGTCAACCAGGAATACTATTGTCATAGATCACGGGATTACCGCTAGACGCGCAGGTGCGGAACTCGATGAAGCACGTTGCGGCAGTGTAGATGTTCTACGTCTCCTCCTCGTCCTCGTCCCACGAGCAGCTCCCCTTTGCGCGGCTCGTCCAAGTGCTACAGATGCAGCACCTCCGAGGTATCCACACGTCCGGAGTGGAAGTCGTCACACGCCAGACTGCTAGGTCTGCGCGTGCAACACAGGCGGAAGAGGAGTGGCGGCTGGGTGGAATGCTCTCTCCTTTTCAGCTCGCCTCACTCCCTCTTATATAGGCATCCCTGGTGGGCTTCTACATTAGCAGCCCATTAGCAGCCTAAGCCTGGCCTAATTCGGATCCAATCCTCATTAGGCTTCCAGCCCCTAAAGTGTGTGACCCTATAGGTTCATACACGTATAGACATGACGCGAGTACACTTACTCCGTCAATAGTTGGTAGCGGCCTCTAGCAAGACGTGCCAACTCCTAAAC
Source organism: Avena eriantha (assembly GCA_910589775.1). Lineage (NCBI taxonomy): Eukaryota > Viridiplantae > Streptophyta > Magnoliopsida > Poales > Poaceae > Avena > Avena eriantha. The sequence goes on from OU342746.1 coordinate 241,422,578, forward strand.
GCATATAAAGATCATTCGGACGAACCATCGCAAGGTTGAGTACATGTCTTTCCCTTTGCCTCACGATATTTGGTCTAGCTCTAAGCTGACCTCTCTTTCTCGATACTGTGATTCAGAATCCCTTTACTAGGTTAACTCTTAACCATATGTAGCACGGCCATGCATTTCTGGATCCGATCACTCGAGGGGCCCAGAGATATCTCTCTCAAGTAGAGAGGGGCAAATCCCATCTTGATTGACCGATGCCTTGCAGCATGTATCAGGACAAACCCGAAAGCTACCTTTATAACTACCCAGTTACGGAGTAGTGTTTGATAGCCCCAAAGTAGGTCGATCCACATCTCAAGTACATGCGACAATCTCAGGTCTAAGGACAAAACGTACACGATGTGTAGAGAGAGCTGCAAGTATTATTGCTAGTCTCATGTTGGGTCAGTCCAACCCCATGTTCATAACATGTGTCCACATCATTGGTTTGACATCTCCATGTCAATGACTTGCGAAACATAGTCATTAACCAATCGATGTGCTAGTCTAATATTCACGTGTGTCCTCGCATGAACTCCGACTAGGGACAATTATTAGATAACCATACAAGTAAAGAGTTTCACAAACAATTCACATAATTGCCAATCAATACAAGTTGCCTGGTATATGGATATTCAAGGAACATTATAATAACTCATGGATACACATGAAATACAATCATCTCTATGATTGCCTCTAGGGCATATTTCCTTCAGTCTCCCACTTGCACTAGAGTCAATCTAGACAGTATCTAATACCTATTGCTCTTGTGTGCGCTTCATGCGCAGGCTGCGGGAGTGGCTTAGTCAAGGGATCAGCAACATTTGAGTCCGTATGTATTTTGCATAACATGACACTACCTTCATCAATGAACTCACGAATCAGATGGTAGCGCATGCGAATATGTTTGTTCTTCTGGTGCTGTCTAGGTTCTTTGGCTTGTGCAATAGCACCATTGTTGTCACAATAAACGTCCAAGGGATTGGACGAGCCCTGAACCACACCAAGAGCGATCAGGAAATTCCTAATCCAAACAGCTTCCTTTGCAGCCTCCGAGGCAGCAATATATTCAGCTTCTGTTGAAGAGGAGGCCACTGTATCTTGCTTGGAACTTTTCCAGCTCACAGCACCACCATTCATGACAAACACATAACCTGATTGCGATTTCGAGTCGTCTGAGTCATTAAGGTAACTCGCATCTGTGTAACCCTTTACACTGAGTTCAACCTCACCTCCATAAACTAGGAACATATCCTTAGTCCTTCTCAAGTACTTAAGGATATTCTTTACCGCTGTCCAGTGAATCTCACCTGGATCAGCCTGGTATCTGCTCGTAACACTTAGAGCATAGGAAACATCTGGGCGAGTACAGGTCATTGCATACATGATGGATCCAATAGCCGAAGCATATGGAACCCTACTCATGCGTTCTCGCTCATCAGTGGTCGAAGGACACTGAGTCTTGCTGAGTTTAATGCCGTGAGACATGGGCAAGAACCCCTTCTTAGCCTCTTCCATGCTGAACCGTTTCAACACTTTGTCAATGTACGTACTCTGGCTTAATCCAATTAGCCTCCTTGATCTATCTCTATAGATCTTGATACCCAGAATATATGCCGCTTCTCCCAAGTCCTTCATAGAAAAACTATTTTTCAATGAGGTCTTAACAGACTCGAGCATAGGAATGTCATTTCCAATCAATAATATGTCATCCACATATAAGATTAGAAACACAAGTGATTTCCCATTTTCTTTCTTATACACACAAGGTTCTTGTTCGTTTTTGGTGAAGCCAAACTCCTTTACAACTTCATCAAATCGAATGTTCCAACTCCGAGATGCTTGCTTCAGCCCATAAATAGACTTTTGAAGTTTGCATACCTTTCCAGCATTGTTTGGATCGACAAAACCTTCGGGCTGCATCATATACACGTCCTCAGAAAGGATTCCATTTAAGAAAGCCGTCTTGACGTCCATCTGCCATATCTCATAATCGAAATGTGCAGCAATGGCTAGAATGATCCGTATAGATTTAAGCATCGCTACGGGCGAGAAAGTCTCGTCGTAGTCAACTCCTTGAACTTGTCGAAAACCTTTTGCAACAAGTCGAGCTTTATGGATGTGAACATTTCCATCCATATCAATCTTCTTCTTATAGATCCACTTGCACTCGATGGCTTTAAAACCATCAGGCAGGTCAACCAAGTTCCAAACTTGATTGTCTCCCATGGACTCTATCTCGGATCTCATGGCAATCAGCCATTTCTCAGAGTCTGGGTCCACCATCGCTTCTGCATAGGTCGCAGGCTCATCATTGTCTAACAATAATAACTCTCGCGCTTCGCGGAGCCTCGCCGACCTTCGTGGTTGTGGTGCTTCTATTGCCACGGGTTCCTCAACTTGTTCTGCTACAATAGCATCACTCGTAGAAGCATCCCCGACTGGCTCATCTTGAACTTCTTCAAGTCGCACCGACCTTCCACTCGTTCCCTTTGTGAGAAACTCTTTCTCTAGGAAAACACCGCTACGAGCGACAAACACTTTGCCCTCTTCTCGGTTGTAGAAGAAATACCCTAAGGTTTCCCTTGGGTATCCCACAAAAATGCACTTATCCGATTTGGGTGTTAGCTTGTCCGACTGAAGTCGCTTGACAAATGCATCACAACCCCAAATCTTTAGAAAAGACAAACTGGGATTCTTTCCAGTCCACATCTCATATGGTGTCTTAACTACGGATTTAGATGGTACCCTATTTAGTGTGAAAGCTGCTGTTTCTAGCGCGTAACCCCAAAATGATAATGGTAAATCCGACTGGCTCATCATCGATCGAACCATGTCCAACAAAGTTCGATTACGCCGTTCAGAGACCCCGTTTCTTTGAGGCGTTCCGGGCGGCGTGAGCTGTGGAACAATTCCGCAACTCTTAAGATGATTGCTAAACTCGTGACTCAAATATTCGCCTCCGCGATCAGATCGCAAGGCCTTTATTTTCCTGCCACGTTGATTCTCTACCTCATTTTGAAACTCTTTGAACTTTTCAAAAGTTTCAGACTTATGCTTCATCAAGTAGACATAGCCATATCTACTGAAATCATCAGTGAAAGTAATGAAGTAGTGATATCCTCCTCTGGCTGTCGTGCTCATTGGTCCACATACATCAGTATGTATGAGTTCCAACAAGTCTGTCGCTCTCTCGGGAAACCCCGTAAAAGGCGTCTTGGTCATCTTTCCAAGTAAACAAGCTTGACATGTCTCGTATGATTCAAAATCAAACGAAGTTAGAAGACCATCACCATGGAGCTTCTTCATGCGCTTTTCACTTATATGCCCCAAACGACAATGCCATAGATAGGTAGGACTCAAATCATTTGGCCGAAGCCTTTTAGCACTAACATTGTAAACACATGCATTATCAAGATTTAAAATAAATAACCCATTCACAATGGGAGCATCAGCCACAAACATAGCATTCTTAGAGATTACACAACCATTGTTTGTACTCGCGAATGAATAACCATCCCTCATCAAACATGAAGGTGATAAAATGTTTCGACCCATACTAGGAATGTAATAACAATTATTCAACTCCATGATAAATCCTGACGGAAGGTGAAGTTGCATGACGCCGACGAACAATGCAGCAACCCTTGCTTTATTTCCGACGCGAAAATCCACTTCGCCTTTTTGCACTTCTCTAGTCCTTATTAGCCCCTGCATCGAATTGCAAATATGAGCAACCGATCCGGTATCAAATACCCAAGAGTTAACATAAGAATCTGCGAGAAAAATGTCCACAACATTTACAACAAGTGTACCTGAGTGGGAAGTACTCTTACTTCCACTTTTCTTCAAAGAAGCCTGGTACTTGCTGCAGTTCCTCTTCCAGTGGCCATATTCGTGACAAAAGAAACACTCAGTGTCTCCTGCAGGACCAGCCTTTTGCTTGGGTGCAGGGTTTGGCTTAGGGATCGTATCCTTAGCCTTGCCCTTCTTCTTCTGCCAAGAAGTGCCCTTTTTCTTGAAGCTAGGCTTGTTCTGCACAGCCATCACATGGCTATGCCCTGCACACTTCTTAATGTCACATTCTGCTGTTTTCAGCATCCCACATAATTCATTAAGGCCCCTCTCCACCCCATGCATATGGTAGTTCGAAATGAAATGCCCATAGCTAGATGGAAGAGATGCCAAAATGAAGTCAGTGGCCAACTCTTGGCCTAATGGAAAACCAAGCTTTTCCAAAGTCTGACTGTAACCAACCATTTTGATCACATGGGGGCCTACAGCTGCTCCCTCTGCCAGCTTGCATTCCACAAAGGACTTAGCGACATTGTACCTCTCAGTCCTAGCCTGAGTCTGGAACATGTCCTTAAGCGCAACGATCATATCGTACGCTTCCTGATCCTCAAACTGTTTTTGAAGATCAGGTTCCATGCATGCAAGCATAAGACAACTGACCTCAAGAGATTCATCACATGCTTTCTTGTAGGCATTCTTAAGGGTAGCAGTTGCATTATCAGCAGGTTCATCCGGGATTGGGGTATCCAGAACAGTTTCCTTTTTCTCAGCCCTGAGAACAATTCTCAGGTTACGGACCCAGTCCGAATAGTTTGTTCCATTTAGTTTATCCTTTTCAAGAATCGAACGCAAAGCAAAAGGTGATGAATTGTTCGGTGCCATTGATCTACAACAAAAAAATATGCAAAATACTAAGCCATGTAACCATGAAAGAGTAAAACATATTAAACAATTTAATAGCATATACTCCCACTTAAATCAACATCCCTCTATTGATACTAAGTGATTCAAGATCCACAATTAACAAGTCGACTAGTGAGCTTTAGCATCACTGCTAGAAGACAAGGTAAATCGGTAAGCAACCTTTGCTAATCATATCACATATGACTCTTGTTGTTGGGTGACATCTCTATGTCAAACCTAGGCGCCCAACCTTTATGCCCCAAGGTCCTTAACTGTTAAGATGACCTTGTTAAGCTCACCAACCCTTATGCGTGTAGGTATCCGATACAAACCCATCCAGCCAAGGAAAACCGTGGCACCCTAATTTCATAGACCCACCAACGATTGTACAGGGCATAGGATGGTGCAAGGTTTGGTTGGGAGGGCATGGTTTAACTTAAACTTTGTGAGGGATCGTTCTACTTCTATCATCTAAGCATGCATAGTAGTAAAACGTATAAGAATAGCATTCACATAGATGTGATACAGTATGGCCCATTTTCTCATGGTGATCTCCATCGCCATAGAACCTGTCCACCATGATGATCTCCATCTCCATGCTCTATGCGAGCCATCCTCCAAGTGATGAGTTCTCCAAGAACTAATACAAGCTATTACTCCTAACATCTAGTAATCAAAATTACATGGTATTGGGATCATCACAAGTTGGCACGCAGGCCATTACAATAATTGACAACACATATGGCTCCAGCCGTGTTGCCCAACTCACGACACGCAGGTCATGAAAAAATACATACATGCATCACATACATTTTTGGGCCATACTGATCACATAAATCCTGCAAAAACAAGTTGTGCATAGAATCGCATTCTACCGGATCATGTGAAATCGTACCACCTATGAACCTTAACGAGATACAAAAAAGGGGGCTACGACTAAGGGGGGTCTAGGGGGTCTCCCCCTGCGGGGTTCGAAGGGGCAGCGCCCCTCGCGGTACCTTTTCTTTAAGGATTTTGATCAGCAAATCCAATTTACCATAAACCGACCATAGTTCCGATTTGACCAAACTCCTTTGATCACGGTACGTCGATTCAGATCTAATTCCCGATTCGATCAATCATATTGATCTTCGCGTGATTCAGAAGGATTTATGTGTCACTGTCTACCCCGATGGCGGAAACCGACCGGTAGGGGTAAGTCGTTCGACGACCTTAGAATCACGATCACGGAAATTAAGATCATAGATCAATCCAGAAACACCGCCATACAAACGATCATATCATTCATATCAATCTACATATCACCATATGCAAACTTCCCGAACCTATGACTGAATAGCATCGGCTCTGATACCACTGAAGGGTAACGGGTAGGCTACACTAGCGCAAAATCAAAAATTTCTACCGCGTCAACCAGGAATACTATTGTCATAGATCACGGGATTACCGCTAGACGCGCAGGTGCGGAACTCGATGAAGCACGTTGCGGCAGTGTAGATGTTCTACGTCTCCTCCTCGTCCTCGTCCCACGAGCAGCTCCCCTTTGCGCGGCTCGTCCAAGTGCTACAGATGCAGCACCTCCGAGGTATCCACACGTCCGGAGTGGAAGTCGTCACACGCCAGACTGCTAGGTCTGCGCGTGCAACACAGGCGGAAGAGGAGTGGCGGCTGGGTGGAATGCTCTCTCCTTTTCAGCTCGCCTCACTCCCTCTTATATAGGCATCCCTGGTGGGCTTCTACATTAGCAGCCCATTAGCAGCCTAAGCCTGGCCTAATTCGGATCCAATCCTCATTAGGCTTCCAGCCCCTAAAGTGTGTGACCCTATAGGTTCATACACGTATAGACATGACGCGAGTACACTTACTCCGTCAATAGTTGGTAGCGGCCTCTAGCAAGACGTGCCAACTCCTAAACGCATATAAAGATCATTCGGACGAACCATCGCAAGGTTGAGTACATGTCTTTCCCTTTGCCTCACGATATTTGGTCTAGCTCTAAGCTGACCTCTCTTTCTCGATACTGTGATTCAGAATCCCTTTACTAGGTTAACTCTTAACCATATGTAGCACGGCCATGCATTTCTGGATCCGATCACTCGAGGGGCCCAGAGATATCTCTCTCAAGTAGAGAGGGGCAAATCCCATCTTGATTGACCGATGCCTTGCAGCATGTATCAGGACAAACCCGAAAGCTACCTTTATAACTACCCAGTTACGGAGTAGTGTTTGATAGCCCCAAAGTAGGTCGATCCACATCTCAAGTACATGCGACAATCTCAGGTCTAAGGACAAAACGTACACGATGTGTAGAGAGAGCTGCAAGTATTATTGCTAGTCTCATGTTGGGTCAGTCCAACCCCATGTTCATAACATGTGTCCACATCATTGGTTTGACATCTCCATGTCAATGACTTGCGAAACATAGTCATTAACCAATCGATGTGCTAGTCTAATATTCACGTGTGTCCTCGCATGAACTCCGACTAGGGACAATTATTAGATAACCATACAAGTAAAGAGTTTCACAAACAATTCACATAATTGCCAATCAATACAAGTTGCCTGGTATATGGATATTCAAGGAACATTATAATAACTCATGGATACACATGAAATACAATCATCTCTATGATTGCCTCTAGGGCATATTTCCTTCACTTTCTTGAGTACGTGTGGAGCTATTATTTATTGCAAGAGGGAGAAAATCTTGACTAAGTTTGATGGGGAATCTTATGAGTTTAATTTTTCGAAATTTGCTAAAGAACCTTGCGAAGAGGAAACTCATATTGAGGATTTTAGGGTTGAACAACTTGCTTCTATTTCTCTTGCTCCTAACAATGCTTTGCAGCAATTTATGGAAGATCATGAAAGTGAAATCTTCATGGAAGAAAGGAATGAGATTGACATGATTCTCCGTGATCAACCTATGATGCTTAAGCACGACTTGCCTGTAGAAGACTTGGGTACCACGATGCCACCTAAAAAGGATCCAGTTTTCGATCTAAAACCTCTCCCTGATGATCTTAAATATGCTTATATTGATGATAAAAATATATATCCTGTTATTGTTAGCGCTAAACTTTCAGGGAAGGAAGAAGAAAGGCTATCGGAAGTTTTGAGGAAACATCGAGGAGCTGTGGGCTATACTCTGGATGATTTAAAAGGAATTTCACCTACTATATGTCAGCATTCTATCAACATAGAACCAGATGCGAAGCCAGTAGTGGAATACCAACGACGTTTAAATCCTAGGATAAAGGAAGTGGTAAGGAATGAGGTATTGAAACTCCTTGATGCTGGTATTATTTACCCTATTGCTGATAGTGAATGGGTTAGTCCTGTTCATTGTGTTCCTAAAAAGGGAGGTATTACCGTTGTCCCTAATGATAATGATGAGCTTATTCATCAAAGAATAGTGGTAGGCTATAGGATGTGCATCGATTTTAGGAAAGTCAATAAAGTTACTAAGAAAGATCACAACCCGCTTCCTTTTATTGATCAAATGTTGGAAAGATTGTCTAAAAAGACCCATTTTTGTTTTCTTGATGGTTATTCTGGGTTCTCTCAAATTGATGTTAAACAATTTGATCAAGAAAAAACTACTTTTACTTGCCCTTATGGTACTTATGCTTATAGACGTATGCCTTTTGGTTTATGTAATGCTCCTGCTACTTTCCAAAGATGCATGTCTGCTATCTTTCATGGTTTTTGTGAGGAAATTGTAGAAGTGTTCATGGATGACTTTTCTATCTATGGAACTTCTTTTGATAATTGTCTGCAAAACCTTGATAAAGTTTTGTAGAGATGTGAAGAAACTAATCTTGTTCTTAATTGGGAGAAATGCCACTTCATGGTTAATGAACGGATTGTTCTTGGGCATAAAGTTTCTGAAAGAGGCATAGAAGTTGATAGAGCTAAAGGTGAGGCAATTGAGAAGATGCCATGTCCAAGAGACATCAAAGGTATTCGTAGTATCCTTGGTCATGTTGGTTTCTATAGGAGGTTTATTAAAGACTTCTCTAGGATACCAAAACCTCTCTCTAATCTTCTTCAAAAAGATGTACCTTTCGTTTTTGATGATGATTGTAGGGAAGCTTTTGAAACTCTTAAGAAGGCTTTAACTACAGCCCCTATTGTTCAACCACCTGATTGGAGTTTACCCTTTGAAATAATGTGTGATGCTAGTGATTTTGCTGTAGGGGCTGTCCTTGGCCAACATATTGATAAAAAGTTAAACGTTATCCATTATGCTAGTAAGACTCTAGACGCTGCTCAAAGGAATTATGCCACTACTGAAAAGGAATTTCTAGCTGTTGTTTTTTCCTGTGATAAGTTTAGGCCCTATATTGTGGACTCAAAAGTAACCATTCATATTGATCATGATGCTATTAAATATCTTATGACGAAGAAGGACGCTAAGCCTAGGCTTATTAGATGGGTACTGCTTTTACAAGAGTTTGATCTACACATAGTAGATAGGAAGGGTGCTGAAAACCCTATAGCTGATAATTTATCTCGTTTGGAAAACATCTCTTTTGATCCTATGCATGTTAATGATAGTTTCCCAAATGAATAGTTAGCCGCAGTAGGGGTGAGCTCGCGAGGAAGCCATTGGTATGCTGATTATGCTAACTTTATTATCTCCAAGTATTTGCCTCCAACTTTTACAGCTCAACAAAGAAGAAAGTTCTTCTATGATTTGAGGCATTATTTTTGGGATGACCCACACTTATACAAAGAAGGAGTGGATGGTATTATGCGAAGATGTGTTCCAGAATATGAACAAAAAGAGATATTGCGTAAATGCCATGGTAGTGCCTATGGAGGACATCATGCAGGAGATAGAACTACACAAAAGGTACTACAATCAGGTTTCTACTGGCCTACCCTTTTTAAAGGTGCAAGAAATTTTTTTTATCTTGTGATGAATGTCAGCGTGTTGGTAATATTTCTAGACGCAATGAAATACCTATGAACTACTCTCTAGTTATTGAACCTTTTGATTGTTGGGGATTTGAATTTATGGGTCCTTTCCCTCCTTCGAAAGGCTACACTCATATTCTTGTGGCCGTTGATTATGTTACTAAGTGGGTAGAAGCCATTCCTACGAAAAGTGCTGACGGGTAAACCTCTCTAAAAATGCTTAAGGATGTTATCTTTCCTAGGTTTGGAGTGCCTAGGTATCTCATGACTGATGGGGGTTCTCATTTCATTCATGGCAGTTTTAGGAAGACCCTCGCTAAATATGATGTTAATCATAGAATTGCTTCAGCTTATCACCCCCAAACTAGCGGGCAAGAAGAGTTATCAAATAGAGAAATTAAATCTATCTTGCAAAAGACTGTTAATAGGTCTAGAAAAAACTGGGCTAAGAAGTTGAATGATGCTTTATGGGCTTATAGAACTGCTTACAAAAATCCTATGGGAATGTCTCCTTATAAAATTGTTTATGGGAAAGCTTGCCACCTACCCTTAGAGTTAGAACACAAAGCTTACTGGGCAGTGCAAGAACTAAATAGAGATTGTAAGCTCGCAGATGAGAAAAGATTTTTTGACTTAAGTTCGTTAGATGAATGGAGGAGTGAAGCCTGTGAGAATGCTAGCCTCTTTAAGGAAAAAGTTAAAAGATGGCATGACAAGCGAATACTTAAGAGAGAATTTCATGTTGGTGAGAAAGTTCTATTGTATAGGTCTCGTCTTAGATTTTTTGCAGGTAAGCTACTATCAAAATGGGAAGGACCTTTCATCATTGAAGAAGTATACCATTCAGGAGCAATAAAAATCTCTTCTGTAAAAGATAATACTACACAAGTAGTGAATGGACAGCGACTCAAACACTATATTGCTGGAGATTCTTACAATGAAGATGTTGATGCCTTTCAAGTTATAACTCCAGAGAAATGCATTGAGGACCAAATTCAGAGACCTGCAGAGTCTGTTTTCATCTAGGTAACAGTTCTGGTAAGAAAAGTTCCGCGAAAATACAATCCAACTATATTTTTGCAGTTTGCAGTCAATAAGGAAAGTTTCGAAGCGAAAAAGGGACGGAACCGGAGCCGGGGTGGCCCACACCACCCCATGGCACGGGCCCACCCCTGACCGCGCCACCAGGTGGTGAGGCCACCCAGGACTCCGTATCCGACCCGTTTTCTCCCAGTACCTTCCTTTTGATATGAAACTTCGTAATATATAACCCCGGATCTTCCGAGGTTCGTATATCGTGTTTTCGTCGTGTTTTTGTTTCGATCTGTTTCTGCCAGGTAGAATCCCATATTTGGAGCCACAATGTCTTCCTCTGGATCATCCAAGGGAGATTCCTTAGAAGATATCATCAACCCATACATGAGAGAATTGAAGATTCATCCCAAGGAGTTGTTGCTCGAAGGTGGGGAGGTCCGGATTAAAGAGGTCCAAGGCCCTAAAGGTGAAGGAAGTCTGGAGGACAAGATGGAAGCACTAGAGCAAGAAGTCTTTAGGTACAGGAAGATGGTGGAGCGCGAAGTGGATATCATCCATAAGATTTGCTCCGAACTCAACACCGAGCACCAAAAGGAGACTGCTGAACTCAAAGACGAAGTCCTCTCACTCCGCCAAACAACCAACAAACTGCAAGCACAGTTCTATGACGTTCAAAATCAAAACTGTGAGTATGAGGCAAGATTTAAACGCATAAGTGCTGCTGCAAGTTTCAGGATGTTGGAAACCACGATGTCCTTTGTTGATGGGAAGCCTTTACCCTGGAAGACGGACGAAGATGAGAAGACACCACCACCACCTAAGGAGTGATTCGTCATCAGGTTTGGCATCCCCTTGGTTTATTCCAAGCTTGGGGGAGTGCCGCGGTATCATATCACTATCTTCTATCTTTTTACATTATTAGTAGAGTCATATCATGAATAGAGGAGTTATTATGTAGGATGGTTTGCATTATGGAAGTGTCCCCTCTCTCGCTAGATATGTATCCCTTGGTGTGAGTTTCCGTTATGGAATATTAATGAGAAGTTCTTTCATTCACTCTTTTGCATAGCTTATGTTAGTTTTCAATTCGTGATTATATGATTGATCTTGCTGTTAGTATTGGTATCACTTTGGGATCATTGAGTTAATTTAGTTGGTTTTGGCAAACCTAGCTCGGTCAGTAGCAACACCTTTTTGAGAGTTGAAAAGAAAAAGATAGAAGTACTCTAAAGAAAAATAATTTCATCATCTTTCTTTCTTGATTTTCTCGTAAGTCTATTATTCTCTAGTTAAGATCTTTTGTGCTTCCAAGGAAGATTGCATGTTTGTCTTTATCACTTGTATGTTTGTTTGTTTCCTTCAACTCTTATACTTTCTACCCAGCCTTGCTAGCCAAAAACCTGTACTGAGAGGGAATTCTTCTCGTGCATCCACCTCCTTTAAACTAAAACCTTTGCCATTTGTGTCCACCATACCTACCTAGTAGCATTATTGCTATTCCAAGTAAATTCTTGTTTTATCTACCTCCCAAAGTAAACTTGTTATGTGAAAATTAGTGATTAAAGCTCTCACGAACTTGATGGCACACTTTACTTTCTTGCATTTAATAAACTTGAACCATTGTGCTCACCTATGTTGAGTATATATGCTTGCGCTTTGTAAGTTGTGAATTAGCAGAACCATGCTGTCATGGGGAACGCTTTCAACATTGCACTGGTACTTTGTACCAAGTTGATATCATGTTCTTTTGTCTATGGATGTCGTCGGTGTGAAATGAAAGGGGAGCTTGTAAGTCCATGGAGTTATGCATGTGTGTTAGAGAAACGCCTGGGCCGCTGGTCTAATCCATGCTGACATGGTGGAAACCTGCAGCGTAACCATAACAAGTATCTATGAAGCATTCTTCTTATAAAAAAAGAGTCCGATATTGAGAAAAAAGAGAAAAAGAAAAAAGAGATATTTTGAAAAGAGGAAAGAGAGAAAAAAGCACCATATTCCCATGGTAAATAAGAATATTGCTGAGATGCTTGTTGTCTGCTTGCCTTGTCATTTTGATATGGGGATTCTTCCGTATCATCGGGCAAGGGGTACCCCGTTGGCGGTTCTCTATGATACACATATGCTTACGATGACAAGAACTTACCGGTGACTAAACTTGAGTAGCGTGAGGAGCGGCCCTTGTATTCAAGGGACATGAGATTCTCAACTTACAACTTGTCAATGCATATCCTCATTTTTGATCACTTTAACCTTAATCAACTAAAGATGCCTATGATAGGGGCAATGAGAGCTGAAAGCTAGTAAGTATCATAATTTTTGGGAGCTCTTTATGAGACTTGAAATCCTTGCTTCGCTCTTTGAAGGGCCTTTCTTTTACTTTGTAGTTAAGTCAGTAAACCTACTCCCTTCTATCTCAGCAAGTATCTTGATTTGTTGTGTTTCATTCATGCATATGATGATTTATTCAATCATGTTTCGTATGTTCCTTGTTTTGCGCATTGCTCTTATCCTGATGTTTACTACTTTGAAAGCTTTCATTGAAATACCAGCTATTTGTGAACTCCAGCAAATTATCAACTATTCTTTGACCAAGAGCTTGCCAGTACCAATTATGATTCACTTTATGTATCTTTATTGTGTTTCCTTTACTCATTGCAAGTTGAGTTATATAATAGTGAGTTGTCTTCTATTATGATCTATGTATTTGATGAACGTGATGCTTCTTGTCCGTATCCTTTTATCGACTCTTCACTCCATAAACCTGAGGTCATGTTTATTGAGCTCAGTTTCGCTTGGGGACAACCGAAGTCTAAGCTTGGGGGGAGTTGATACGTCCATTTTGCATCACTATTCTATGTCTTAATTCACTATTATTCATTGATATATTTCATATTGAGAGGTGATACTTATATTATTTCATCAATTTTTGCATGGTTGATGACTTTTGGAGCATGGACCGCTGCAGTCAGGATTCTAATGGAAAAGGTGCTGTTTGGAGGCAAAATTCACGAAGATCAGAAAATCCAGGAAAATATACAGAAAATCCTATTTTTCCAGAAGACTAAGGATGCCAGAAGATGGATTGGAGGTGGGCCACAGGGGGCCCACACCACCCCATGGCGCGGGCAGGCCTAGGCCGCGCCTGGAGGTGGTGTGGCCACCCTGGCCCACTCCAGCCTCTCCCCTCTAGCGTATATCATCCTCCCGAAACCCTAAGACTCGGGGAGTGACCACAAAAAGATTCCGCCGCCTCTGCGGGGCGGAAAACACCAAGAGAGAAAGATCTCTCCGGCAGACGGATTTCTCCCGGGATAATTCCTTCCCGGAGAGGGGAGATCATCGCCATCAACACCACCATCAAGCTGGACTTCATCGGGATCATCATCATCATCATCACCATCATCACCATCAGCACCCTCATCACCATCTCCATATTTCTGTAACAATTGGGTTGAATCTTGCATAGTTCATAGGGGAAACTTTCCCGGTGTTGATTACTCCTTGTAGTTGATGCTATTGAGTGAACCATTGAATTATTGTTTATGTTCAGATTGTTATACATCATTATTCCATCTCTGATCATGATCCATATGATGTCTTGTGAGTAGTTCGTTTTGTTCTTGAGGACATGGGAGAAGTCTTGTTGTTAGTAGTGGAGTTGCGTTGAGAAAGATTCAATAGATTGTTATTTAAGTTGTGGTGTACTTCTTCTAGTGGTGTCATGTGAACGTCAACTACATGACACTTCACCTATATGGACCTAGGGGAATGCATTGTGTATTTGGCTACTAATCGTAGGGGTTGCCGGAGTGACAGAAACCTGAACCCCCGTTAGGAAACCATTGCACAAGGGACGTAAGGGTCTTAGAGTTTAAAGTTGTGGTTAGGTTCCTACATTAATTACTTTATTGTACTTACGGATGTTTGCAAGGGGTATAATCACAAGTATGTGTTAGTCTTGGATGGGGCGGTACATTAGCACAGGTTCACCCACACAACACTTAGCAAGCTAAAGAAGATTAATCGACTATATGAAGCGAAAGCACTTGACAGTCTTCCCATGTGTCGTCGAGAACGTTTGGTCATCTATAGAAATACAACCGGCTTGTCCTTTGCTGCATAAAGGATTGGGCCACTTGCTGCATTCATTCCTACTATCTTTTATTTACTCGTACTTTGTTTACTTGCTTTATCGAAAACCCCTAAAAATCCATTTGCTAAGTATTTGTAGAGAATTCCTGATCCATACCACTAGCCAGCACCTTCTGCTCCTCGTTGGGTTAGACACTCTTACTTATCGAAAATACTGCGATACACCCCCTATACTTGTGGGTCATCACACCCACACAACACTTAGCAAGCTAAAGAAGATTAATCAACTATATGAAGCAAAAGCACTTGACAGTCTTCCCATGTGTCCTCGAGAACATTCGGTCATCTTAAGTAATACAACCGACTTGTCCTTTGCTACATAAAGGATTGGGCCACTTGCTGCATTTATTCCTACTTTCTTTTATTTACTCGTACTTTGTTTACTTGCTTTATCAAAAAACCCTAAAAATCCGTTTGCTAAGTATTTGCAGAGAATTCCTGATCCATACCACTAGCCAGCACCTTCTGCTCCTCGTTGGGTTCGACACTCTTACTTATCGAAAATACTGCGATACACCCCCTATACTTGTGGGTCATCACTCACTGACAAACGTCGCAAGAGGACACATACTTTGCCACGTCAACATTCATTATTTTCCACCAATAAGTCTGTTTCAGGTGTTAATACATCTTTGTCTCTCTAGGATGAATGGTGTATGGGGTATGATGTCCCTCCCTAAGAATATCTTCCTTTGGCTGAGACTTTTGTGGCACACATAGGAAGCCATGAACCAAATAGCCCTGGTCCCATGTATAGTAAACTCCCTAGTTCTGCCTTGTAGAATACGCTCTCCCACTTGCTGTAACAGCTGATCACATTGTTGTGCCCCTCTCACTCTATTTGGAATTTAACATCCTTTTGGGTTAGCTTGGCGGTAAGAAAAAAATCCTTCACAAACTTCCAATAATAACCCGTCAAGCCCAACAAAATTATTACTTCCTTGACATTAGATGGTTGCAGCTAGCCAATAATTGTAGAAAACTTATTAGGGTCTACCAAGATATACACTGATTAATAACCTGGCCTAGAGAATCCACTTCCAAAACCCATAACTCGCATTTGTTTGGCTTTGCATAAATAATTCTTCCTCGAATTCTCAAGCACAATCTTCAAATGACGCTCATGCTCTCCTTCTATTTTGAAACATATGAGAGTATCATCATTGAACACTACCACAAAGTTATCAAGGAATCAATTCAGCATACTGTTCAATGCCTCCATAAGGATGGTAGGGAAATGTTTAGTCCAAAATACATAACTTTACATTCATAATTTCCATACTTAGTGGGGAAGGCAGTCTTGTCATGTTCTCACATATGAATTCGATTATAGAAAACTTAATCTTTGAGGATACCTTCGATCCATTCATATAATCAAACCAAGTCCTCAACATGGGGCAAATGATATGTGTTCTTGAGGATTACCGTGTTAAGAGTGTGGTAATCCACAATATTCCATTGACTACTATCTCTCTTTGATGTAAACATAAGAGGCTCTCCCCAAAGTGAGATTGTCGATCAAACCTTTGGCAAACATAATCCAATTGTTTCTTCCATTCTTCTTGAAATGGTCATAACAAAATGATAAGGAAACAAAAAGGTAAGTGGGGTGTAAGGAATAAGATCAAAGTGAAACTCCACGCCCCTCTCACAAAGAACTTGGAAACAAGGATGATATCTTGGTCATAAGAAATTGTCCCTATCCTTGGTGATTCTGAAAGCTTATGAAGATTGTCGATGGTACATGACCATTGAATGGTCAACCTTCAAGTTTGGAGCACATCAAGAGAATACCACAAAACCTATCTGAAACTCTCATGGTGGTTTAGAAATGAAAAAGGTATCCTCACCGCATCTCCTAGGCTTGGGAACAATTGCCCCTAATACATGTAGAACATCATATATCATTTTATGGTTTAGGATGCACAACGTTGTCTCTAAACTAACTAAAGGAACAGGCAAATGATTCACCGCCTCGACATAACAAGAGCAAATAATAAGGGTAATTGGGATGGGGGCCAATCCATCCTGCACCTAAACTATTAACTTTGTAGCTAAAATAGTGAATCATGCGCACTAACACTCAGGCATCCTCACTCACATTGCAAAAATATTCCATGGGCACCAACCAAAGGCTCGAGGTCGACTCCCATCTATTGTTATTCCAAAGCCACTACAAAAGTCTAACCTAACAACCTTTCAAGAACACGCAGGGTTGCGTGTACTAGACACACATTTTAAAAAGGACAAAACATCACTTCATGGGTTACTAATTTGACCTAAAAACTAACTTCTAACCTAGTATAGCAACCAATTACAAGACTTTTAGCTAGAAACAAAAAATTCTTATCTGAAAGAAAGTCCACGTTGCATCCAAATGGAATAGCGCATTCAACATTATTTATACTCCATGGTGGAATAATGGTTACCAAGGAATGTCAAAGAAGAATACAACAAATAGAGAATTGGACAAAAAGGAAGTGTTGATCCTCAAAGACTAATAGTCAGCGATAAGGACCTTTGAAGTACATGATTGGAAATATGTCATAATCATTGGACGAAAATCCACTGAAGATAATTCCTCTAACTGGATGATGGTCATCAAACCATAAGTGTAGGTGAAGCACTAGAAAGACTAGGTGAATGGGAACAAGGAGGACAAATAGAAGGTTTTTTCTCAGGGGACATGGATAGAGGAAAGATACTCTTGTAGTCATTTGGATCCATCGAAGTCTTCAAAACAATAATTTATCTTCTCCAAAACGACACCATCCAGGTTAGCCAACCTAGCATTATCCGTTCAAAAACCAATCACTTGGTCCACCCCGTCTTGTCAAGATTAGCAAATTTTTCCCTCAAATTCCTTTAGGATATTTGGCACATCTCAAAATTTAAAATAGCATCCGGTAAAGCCACCTTGAATCGTCCATGCTAACATCATCAAACATTGACGTCAACACATGGGTACTCAATTGTCCCCTCATGATTCCATCAAAACAACATAAACATCTAGATCTATCAATACAAATCTCTTCATCGTGCTCTTCCCACGTTTACGGAACCATCATAAATTATCAAATATCACCCTTCCAATATTGAATTCATCAACCATGAGGAGACTCTCTCTCTCTCTCTCTCTTAAACTCTAGTCAACTATTTACTACCAAGAACAGAGGGACAAGAATACATAAAGCATGGCCTGAAGCCTCCCACGATAATGGTCTGCCCACAAGCATGGCAACATAATAAAGATAAAACAGATCCACAATAAGATAACAAAAGCGTAAATGCAATGCATGACCCGTCCCACCCTATTGTGCACTAGTGTGTCAAATTTTAACGTTATTTGGTAAGTTTATTTTCATACCACGAACCTAAAGCCCGCTCTGATACCAACTATAACACCCCAAGCCAACAAGCAATTGAGATGTTACAACATACATTGCACTTAAAAAACTAACTAATAACTTTTAGGAAAATTTGGCAGAGTCTCCTCTGTTTATAAGGACATCCACGACAGAAAGATGATAGGAATACCAGAATGCAGGAATATATCATGAGATAGAATAAGTTCATCACCCAAATAATATACCAAACTCTAAACCACTATAAAATAAGAATTTATCAACCACACACAAGAAGAAAACCAATACTGTTGGGTGCTACTTAACAAACTGCAAAGTCCAACCAGATAAGTGTTGGAAATATGCCCTAGAGACAAATAGTAATAAGGACTATTATCATATTTCATATAGTTTCTGATTAAGTTTTATATCGTGCTATAACTGTATTGAGTGGAAACATCAATACACGTGTGATATACAAACAACCAGAGGTTCCCAGTGAAACTCTAGTCACTGGTTCATTGGTCAACAGATGATCAAGTCTCCTGATCATGTGGCATTTATGCCAGTTGGAAATGGAGTCAACTCATTCTGAGAATGAGATGATGAACCAATACCCAACCTAAACATCATGCCTGATCATGTCACGAAGTTCAAGTTATGATGATTAGAAATGGATCCTCGTAGACTATTCCTTAGACCGTGAGGCTATATCAATCACTGTCTCCCAAGAGTGCGTAGATAGCATCAAGTGCCACTTGGTAATACAGTGGTTATAAAGGTGTGTGCAGGTACTCAGAGAAAACCGTAGAGGCAATATATGTCAAGAGCGGGATTTGTCTGTCCATGTGAAGGAAATATACTCAAGGGCCCACTCGGGGAAGTTATATCCAATAGCTGTGCAGCGTGTGATTTGATCACAGGGATATCACTTGTCGGAACGAGTCAAGTAGCATTGTTCGGTAACGAGACTAAACACAACATGGTGATGTGATTGATCAGATCTCCGGCAATGCAAGTATCAAGAGACAAAGGGAATAAAACATGACTGTCCCGGTTCAAACGACGAAAGATCTTTGTGAAACACACAGGGGTCACATGGCCATCCAGGTCCCTCTGTTGATCATTGGTCCGAGAGTGTCCCGACCATGTCTGGAGTGTTCCCGAACCATAGGGTATCATGCTTAAGGGTTTGATGATGCTTAGAGAGTGTTTAAAGGATCTGAAGAATCGCCGAAGAATAGAAGAAAGAAAACCGGAAGGGTTTCGGTAAGTCTAGAGGATGTCCGGAGTGGAGGTGGAAGGTGTTCCATAGCCACGAAGATTGAATAGTATGTGAATAAATGTTAAATATTTATTTAATCATTTATTCATAATTATTTAATAAAAGAGAAAATCAATTAAAAGGTCAAAAGGCTTAATGGGGCAATTTCGGAGGGAAGAGGGCCCATTAGGGAAAGGAGAGAGGGAGAAGGGGCAAGGGGGGTGGCCGGCGGGGCCAAGACCCCCCCCCCCCCACGCGGGGCCCACTAGGGCCGGCCAACGGCTGTCCTCCCCCTCCTCTCCTTTAGTCCCACCCCGAGACTTTGAGGGAGGTAGTACCTCCCCTCCCCCTATATATAGTGGAGGTATTTGGCCGGATAAATACACATAATATTCAATAAAGGTCTTCTCACTTTTGGGAAGACATCCAATTTATATTTTCTCTCTCTCTCTCTCTCGTGGTCCCAAGTTCGGACTGCGCGAACAAGAGACATTTTCACCGTGGAGCGTCGTCGCGCTGTGGGATTCAGATCCAGGAGATCTACTTCCGAAACTGCTGCTGGATCGGGGAAGTGGGAGTCATCGTCAGGCACCGGACGTGTGTAACTCCCCGCGAGGTGTCACACTTGAGGCACTCAAGTCGTTGGAGCCAAAGGAGCGCAGGGACTTCATCACCACCTTGAGGTTGGTTTCAGCTCGTCTACATCAACCACGCTCTCTTGAGCATTGACAATGCTTTTCGGTCTTCAAGGGTAAGTTCGCAAAAATCCCCTCCCATTATTGTATTACTAATAGATAGGTCCTGGCAGCACCAGGGGTTCAGGGTCAAAATTTATTGTTTTCATATGCGGAACCCCTACAGTGGTATCAGAGCTAGATCTATGTGTAGTAATGCTAGTATGGGTAGAACACACGAGATGTAGCGTCTGGGCGTTGATATTTTAGTTATTACCCTCCCACGTGTACTTGTGTATACCGTAGTAATGCTTGATGAAGCGGCCCCCAACTGACTTTATGCGTTCATTTGCGAGACTGGTCCACGCTTGACATACGGCTTGTACCGTATAAAGTGGCTTACGGGGGTGTCTGTCTCTCTTGCATTAGTTGGTATGCCATTTGCAACGGAGGGCCCCGAAAGGGGTGTAGTAGAGACAACTACTTGATCAACATTATGCTGAAAGTTCGTAGGTAAGAATGGTCCTTGTGCGAAAGCCCATTCATCCACGTAAAACATGCAAAGATAAAGTAGAGGCGTCTAAATTTGTTTTGCAGGGGGCGTTGCTTTATGATATGGTTGTGGCAAAGGTAAAGTGATTACCTTATGTTAAGTAGTAGTAGATAGTCATGGAGGTGACGGACTAGCACGCCGGAAAGACACCGGCATTCTGGTGTCTGTGGCGCCGGAACCCTGGCGTCGGAACCCTGGCGTCGGAATCCGGTGATGACGGATGGAGATCACGACATGAAGGACCATATCACATCGCATTTACATTCAATGTTATTGTTTGTATATCTTATTGTGTGCTAGTATTAGATACTGGATGATAGCCTAATAAGATGATCCTTGTTAAAATTACCAATGATTGTATTCCCCCTTAGTGTGCACCACCAAGAAAGTTCTTCGGTATGAGGCAGGCCGTGATGATCGGGCGTCAGACATATCTACGTTCGCATATAGTGGGTGTAAGCCATGTTGCACAGCGAATACACTAAGGTTGAGTTGGCGATCCTAGCATGTACAAACATGGCCTCGAAACATGGATCGTCGAAAGATCGAGCACGAGTCACATGAATGATGTGACCGAAGTTTAGCGTCCACCCTTAAAACCACATTGATGGCCACGATGATCGGGGGAGATGTGGCTGAAAGGGGTCGTGTTATCACTGGGAACCCTTATGGGGATAGGTATTTCTGAGTAGAGTTATTATTAACTCATTTAATTATAAACTTAGTCTAAATTCCTTTTGCAATTATATATGTAGAAAATGGTTCTCCATAATGCTACCTTTCCTGTTGATGATTGGTTAGAAGGAGAGAAGCTCAGGCTAGATGCATCAAACTTCTCTATGTGGGTTGCACGTATCCACGTTCTCCTTAGCGAGAATGACATGGTCGACTACATACTTGACGAGATGGATTTGGATCAGCCCATTGACCTAGAGACCCCAGAGCAGCGAGAAGACCGCTATTATCATCGTGAGATGTCCACCTTCATATCAGTTACAATGTGCTACGGGATTGTGGATAAGCTGTGGCCAGTCATGGGCAATCTTGACCCTCGGGTGACTATGGTACAGCTTAGGACACATTTCGTGGAACAAGCACACATATGGGAGCATGAGTTGACGGGACACTTCCTCTCCATTAAGATGGAGGAGAACTCATCACTTGATGACCACTTGGAGCGCATGCATGATGTGTACATGAGGCCTGCATACTTCCTGAATAGCTAGATGACGGGCTCTTTTGCAAATGGCTTTGTGCTGTGGTCGTTGCCACCAAGCTACCAAGCACAAGTCAGGACTTGCATTATGAGAGGCGACGCAGAATCAATGAAATTCCACAGGTCCGTCTCACATCTCAGGAATGTGATGGTTGAACCTGTTGTCGCTGAGGTCATCAATGACAAAGGTATATATTTCATATAAAATTTTATAAATGTTATAATCTTGCAAACACATTTGCAGTGTTAAGTATATTTGATACTTGTTCTATTTTACTGAAAATAGGTCCTTCTGCATGAGAGGTGCTTGCTGGAGAGGAGGTGATGTTGCGTGTTGATGGCGAGCATGATAATGATGGCCGACGACGCTCTCCCTCAACATTTATCATTTAGTTTATGTTTAGGATGATTATTGTAATCAAAAGATTATGAACTTCTTTAGTGTGTCTCACACTTTGTGAGACGGTTATTCATATGAGCTTGTAACAAAAAGTTGTTCCACTTTTATGAATGATTTCTAGTTGTGTTCATATCTTGCTTGATTATATGTGAATTATCCTTGTTGTTTGAAACTGATTGATAACGCATGAACATTTGTAAAATATTGAAATGTCTTTAAAAAATACCCAACTTAAATGATATTCATTACTGAATGGAAACCATTGTTTGAATTCAAAAGTTATGTTGATAATATGTGAAAGACATTCAATTTCTTATCACATATGAATCATGCCTAAGTTTGGAAATAACTTGAACACCGTGTATTACTTGAATACAAAGTGTTTAATGAATTGTTGAAAGTAAATACATATTCGATGTATTGTGTTTTAAAGAAAATGGTAATTATCATTATATGAGTGTTTAAAAGTGTAAAGTAGTTTACCAAAGGAAACATGAGTATGAAACTATTTGATATGATCAAAGTGTTTCATCAACAAAGGGTATAAATATAAAAGAGAACCGAATCACTATGATTTGATCAAAAGTAATGAAATTCAACTTTATAAGATTGGCATAAAAGAAATTGTGGAATGCAAAGCATTTTGAAACGTAAAAATGCAAAGCATCACAATGTGATATTAGATATCAAAGTGGGAGAATAGATGGCGCCAAATAAATCGGTGTAGTGTAGATGTAGAGACCATTAGTTAGAAATAGTTAGCACTCAATTAGAATATATAGTGAACCATCTGGATTCGTGAAAGCGGCTCCATATCTGGTATGGATCGTCATAAAAGTTTTGGGGTTATTTGATATAACCAAAACAATAATGAATAAGTCCTTCTAGAGTATTCATTGCAAACTTTGAATACGAAATCCATAGCTGAAACCAAAAGAGAAGAAAAACTTGTATTGCTTGGATTTTGGTGCATTATTGAGAAAGCTCACTTTTAGTAATATTTCTCGATTATGGAGCAAATTGGAAGATTGTGTCAAACACGATGAGGATTCAAAATCCATGCATCAGAGTATTGAGAAGCACAATGGAAAACGTTCCTGAACGATTCTCTTCACAAAGGAAAGAATCAATGATAATGATCATTGTGTTTTCCCCACTAGTGTTTTCACTACATGAAGTAGGATTCAAAATGTAACCCATATCTTGTATGGAGACATTTGTGAATCATTTGTCATAATTCTTGGAATATGACATACCTACGAACTACAGAGGAAATAATGGTAAACTAAAATTATGAGAAATCCCAAAGAAAAATTCCCTTGAGATTAGAAAGCAATTCGTTGCTGAATTTCACAAGTAAAAGGGGTTACTTGAATTTTCCCAAATGACTGCAAAGCCATAGTGGAAAAGGGGGTGAATGACAAAAGCATAATTTGTCAAGTATTGGATGAATTCAAATGAATTTGATTCATGTGTGCATTAATGTCTAGTGGATTTAAAACTAGTAGAAGTACTAGTGTGTCATAGTAAATATCTCACTTTGATATTTGATCAAAGGATTTGAAGTTGTTCAAAATAGTGAGTAGATATGAAATTTGCATAAAATTGAGTGGGATCTATAAAAGTCTTCCTAAAACAATATGTGAATGACATATTTTTTGAGTGGGAGCAATATAATTCTCAAATTCAAATATGTAGGAACATAGTTTGAGTAAGAGTAGTGACTCATACCCAAATATGTTGGGAACATATTTTGAGTGGGAGCTTATAGGAGTGATTCTTAAGTGTGTTAAGAATAAAAGCGCAAGTACCAATAAATAATGATTTATGAGGTGTAGAAGTTGATAATAAGTGTATTATGATATTATGTAGTATTCCTTAAGGGATTCTGAAAAGGGTTTCAGAATAGAAGTTAATTAAGGAAATGGTCCTTAATAACTCAAGTTAGGAATAATATTAAGTTTAACATCAATGGTTGAAAGAAAGAAAAGGATGATCATCATCCACTATGTTGAGACATAGGTTCTACCTTAGAAAACCATGATGATAACTTAACATAATATATGATCCAATAAGGAACATTTAAAAGTGATTAAGTTTGAATCACGGAAAGTTGAGCTAAGTTTGTCCGTAGTGTCTAATAGAGAACTACAGACATATTTTCCAAAACTGTAAAGGATGACATATCTTAAAGCATAAAGGGTTATGTTATAAGGGAATATGTTGGAAATTCCTGTAATACCGATTAGAGTCAAGTAGGAAGCGAGATAAACAAAACATCGAAAGTTGCACAGAGTGCACTAGTGTTTCGATGATTACATTTATAATAATAGATAAGCGTACCATCTAAAGTGTTGTATAATGTTATGGCGGGGCTAGTTCGCTTTTAACGTAGAATGATGTGTCCCAGGGCACAGTGCCCATGATAAAGCCCTCGAGGTTGATCTAAAGTCACTGTAGGCTCCTAGAATCAGGCCTCGTTCTGCTGCCATAGTGACGATGCATACACACAGATGTCATGTGATGATAAAGTATTAATGTTAATCAAGGTGACATTAGTAGGTTGCAAAGGATTTGGGACTGTAAAGTATAGACCCAAGACTCAACCTCTTCCATGAGCAAGCATGTTCAGGGTACCGGATATATGGTGCCAATGATTAAGAACAAATGCAGCTAGTGTATTTGTACTCTAGTGCAAGTGGGAGACTGTTGGAAATATGCCCTAGAGACAATTAGTAATAAGGACTATTATCATATTTCATATAGTTTATGATTAAGTTTTATATCGTCCTATAACTGTATTGTGTGGAAACATCAATACACGTGTGATATACAAACAACCAGGGGTTCCTAGTGAAACTCTAGTCACTGGTTCATTGGTCAACAGATGATCAAGTGTCCTGATCATGTGGCATTTATGCCAGTTGGAAATGGAGTCAACTCATTCTGAGAATGAGATGATGAACTAATACCCAACCTAAACATCATGACCCGATCATGTCATGAAGTTCAAGTTACGATGATTAGAAATGGATCCTCGTAGACTATTCCTTAGACCGTGAGGCTATATCAATCACTGTCTCCCGAGAGTGCTTAGATAGCATCAAGCGCCACTTGGTAATAAAGTGGTTATAAAGGTATGTTTAGGTACTCAGAGGAAACCGTAGATGCAATATATGTCAAGAGCGGGATTTGTCCGTCCACATGACGGAAAGATACTCAAGGGCCCACTCGGAGAAGTTATATCCAATAGCTGCGCAGCGTGTGATTTGATCACATGGATATCACTTGTCGGAACGAGTCAAGTAGCATTGTTCGGTAACGAGATTGAACATGAAATGGTGATGTCATTGATCAGATCTCGGGCAATGCAAGTATCGAGAGACAAAGGGAATAAGACACGACTGTCCCGGTTCAAACGATGAAAGATCTTTGTGGAACGCATAGGGGTCACATGGCCATCCAGGTCCCTCTGTTGATCATTGGTCCGGGAGTGTCCCGGCCATGTCTGGAGTGTTCCCGAACCGTAGGGTATCATGCTTAAGGGTTTGATGATGCTTAGAGAGTGTTTATAGGATCGGAAGAATCGCCGAAGAATAGAAGAAAGAAAACCGGAAGGGTTTTGGTAAGTCCGAAGGATGTCCGGAGTGGAGGTGGAAGGTGTTCCATAGCCACGGAGATTGAATAATATGTGAATGAATGTTAAATATTGATTTAATCATTTATTCATAATTATTTAATAAAAGATAAAATCAATTAAAAGGTCAAAAGGTTTAATGGGCCAATTCCGGAGGGAAGAGGGCCCATTAGGGAAAGGAGAGAGGGAGAAGGGGAAAGGGGGTGGCCGGCTGGGCCAAGCCCCCCGCGTGGGGCCCACTAGGGCTGGCCGGCGGCTGCCCCTCCCCCGCCTCTCCTTTAGTCCCACCCCGGGACTTTGAAGGAGGTAGTACCTCCCCCCTATATATAGTGAAGGTATTTGGCCAGATAAATACACACAATATTCAATAAAGGTCTTCTCACTTTTGAGAAGACCTCCAATTGATTTTCTCTCTCTCTCTCTCTCTCTCTCTCTCTCTCTCTCTCTCTCTCTCGTGACCGTGGTCCCAAGTTCGGACTGCGCGAACGAGAGACATCTTCACCGTGGAGCGCCGTTGCGCTACGGGATTCGGATCCAGGAGCTCTACTTCCATAACTGTTGCTGGATCGGGGAAGCAGGAGTCATCGTTAGGCACCGGACGTGTGTAACTCTCCGCGAGGTGTCACACTGGAGGCACTCAAGTCATTGGAGCCAAAGGAGCGCAAGGACTTCATCATGACCTTGAGGTCAGCTTCGGCTCGACTACATCAACCACGCTCTCCTGAGCGTTGACAACGCTTTTCGGTCTTCAAGGGTAAGTTCGCAAAAAGCCCCTCCCGTTACTATATTACTAATAGATAGGTCCTGGCAGCATCAGGGGTTCAGGGGCGTAGGGTAAAATTTTATTTTTTTCATACGCAGAACCCCTACAATAAGGTAATCTTATTATTTAGGAAGGTATAATTCCAAGATAAATGTGATGTTGTGATGTGAAGTATGTGGTGGCTCTACTACCATATGCCCCATGCATGATGTCCTCAAGGTTTACCTAAAAACATGAAAGCAACAAGGGTGAGTACAAAGACTCAACAAGTTCATAAACAAATCGTAACTTTGCATAAATCAAAACACTCGGATATTATTAAACATCATTCATCCATTAGAACATAATAGTATGCCCTACATGCCTATATGCTCATATCATCTCATCGCGAATACCGGTATTGCTCGAGTGAACACCCGTCGGCATCCACTCGCTCTAACTCGTGAAGGGTGCCTCCAAAGTGGGTCACAACCCATCAATGGAAGTCGCATTGTGCCCACCAACGTAGGTCACATTATCACCATTATCATCATGGTATGCAAAAGCATAATATGCACATGCCATCATCATCATATTTATCATTGTCATCATCGATATATCATAAAGATTAAATAAAATTGAGTGAAGAAAGATATGCAATATTCACTATCCGTCATGAACTTGTCTCAACCGCGGGGCACAAACAGTGAACTGTAGGACTCCGAACCGGAAGGACCAACACCTGTTAAAGAGCATGGGCCACACTCAATACATTTCATCACTTCAAAAGCATACAAGCTAATCATACCATCGCTCCTACTCGCAACAGACCCAAAACTAAACCTGTACTTTTATTCTAGAAAATACCCACATGTTGTACTCTCTGCTAGTACCATAAAAATAGTAATAAAATTTGCAGGATAGTCTTTCATAGAGCTAACGGATTTAATTAATCCCAACTTACTAATACCCGGTACAGGTGAATTCATACAACAAACTTATCGTGGCTCAGCTTCGTTCTAGCAATAATGCAAGAGACCATGGTCTAGCACAAGCATATATCCCATGATCGTTTCCGAATAAAGAGCAAGGAGGTAGTAGCTATTTCCTAGTATCATGTAGGTTTAATCCCTTTAACGTATTCCTAAAAAGACAGAGAACGAGCAAAACCAAAAACTATAGAGTGCATCACTCGGTGGGTTCCATCAAGCCCAAGTAGAACAAAATTAAAAAATATTCTCATAGACTACGTGTTGTTTCCTGTTGGCAAAACTCTAATCAAATAAGCTATTCTTTCCATTTATAAGAAGCACAATAAAACAACACCTGTAAGAATTCTGCAGTCTATTGGTATCTGAAAAAAGAGAATTAACGACACTCCTAAAGACTAATCTTAGCGAAAACGAACTCAGGTTTAGATCTTCGTTTGAGAAGAGGGACATGGAATAAACAAAACGCAGCTCTGCGGTTTCAGATAGCGTAAACCAGTGATATCCATCGTATCCAACTACTGGCCAGATCGCTAAACTAAATGTTATTTGCAATACATTAAACCAAAACTGCGCAAAAATATACATTGTTTAAAGGCTGGAACAAAACCTACAAGTTATCTCTGGAGAGCGTCTCAAAATTATAGATGAATTAGACCAGATTTTTAAGCCAAAGGCCAGCGTCTAGAAGCACCAATTAGAGCACCTGCTCTAACTGAAACCCACAACCAGAATTCAAAATATAAGACAATCGGAAGGCAAGCTGTACGCCCAAGTTAGGTTGCTAGCATCAAAAAAATTCAGGCCAGGAGCGGCTTACAATAATAGGAAAAAAACGGTTTGGTTCCTAAATCAAAATCTGAAGCTTAAACGTACTAGCTACTATAGGAAACTATGGAGTTCAGGAGGGAAAAGGATCGACTACGACCCAACAACCCGGGCAATTTACCCTTACAGATCCAGTCCTATGCATCTACAAATTAGGTTACAACGCTGATCGGAGGAATCAAGGCATCAAGGAAAAATAACGGCAACCCACCACGGAGATCGTAGGACTGATGACCGGCGGCGACTACCTGGTGCTCTCGCGCCAACGACAACCTGACGGAGACGGCGGCTTCGATCAAGAGGGAAACTAGTCCGGGGCGACATATGAGGAAATCAAAACGGAATAGCGCAGCCCTGGAACGCTGCTACTAAGAGGCGACACAATAGTGCACGGACGTCGAGTCCGATAGGGCCTGGAGCCTAGCCCGTGGATTTCCATTCCTCTCGAATTGGACTGAATAAACAAAAAAAAGTAATGTTGTACTAATAAACCACCACGAAGCCAGCTGGTTGTAGCTACAGATATTGAACGGGTCAAAAGTTCAAGTGCTATTGCACACTATTATTATTTCTTTTGTTTTATTATTTTATTTTCTCCCAAACTCAAATACAAACAACAACATATCCATAAAAATTTAATTTACTTTTCGAAAAGATTGAATAAGCACAAATTATTAGCATCAAAATTTTGGATATGACATTCTTACCCCCTTTAAACAGAATTCGACCCTGAATTCTTTCTCGTTCCTCTACTAGCAAAAAATAAACATAACAACATAATCATAAATAATTCTACTTCTCGCGCATGCTAAGACTCAAGTTCCCAAGTCGCCTCACGCTCAGTTTGTTGCGACTAAAGAACCTTCACATAGTTTAGCGTCCTATGTCTTATCACTCTCTGTGACTCTTTCAATATCCTTATAGGGTGAACCTCAAAGGTTAAATCTTGTAAAATCATAATTAGTTCCATGTAATATGCTGAAATGCTTCCGCGGCATACAGACATGGAACACATTAAGAACATCATTCATCGAATCAGGCAACTCAAGTCGGTATCCTATCCTGATAACTATTATCATAAGCAAACTCTACAAATGGCAAGTGGTCCTCCTAGCTCAACATATCTTCGAGTGTTTGGATTGTATGCTTTGCTTGGCCATCTGTCTGGGGATGGAACATCGTACTAAGTCACAGCTGTGTCCCCAAGGCAATCTGCAAGCTCTTCTAAAGTTTTGATACAAATTTAGCATCCCTATCAGAAGTAATGGTTTTAGGATCCCCATGCAACCTTACTATCTCATGTGCATATATCTATGCCAAGACATTTCAAGAGTCCATGGTGTGACAGAGACTTCATTCATAAACACTTACCTTTGGGATCCCTGTGGGATCGATATCTATACTTCGAAACTAGCTACAAACGATCTGTGCACTTGCAGACATTATCCTTCCTAGTTTCCTTATTAAGCTTTCTATAGTCAATGCACATCCTGTGGCCAACAACAGTTCTAGTTGGTACCATTTCGTTATGTTCATTTTCTACAACCGTAAACCCAACTTTCTTGGAACACAATGGACGGGGCTTACCCATTCACTCTCCTCCACATGAAAGATAATGCCTGCATTCAACAAACGTATTATTTCTTTCCTTACATCCTCTTTCATGTGAGGTTTGAGACGTCGCTGAAAGTCCGCCACCGGTTGGGCTCCTTCTTCCATGAATATTCTATGGGTGGCTATCGAAGGACTAATCCCCTTTAAGTCACTCATCAAGAGCGTTTTGATGCATGTGAAGAACCCTCATCATATGTTCCTCCTCTTTTTCTGTGAGGTTAGCACTTATAATAACAGGAATTTTTTTGTATCATCAAGGAATCTATATTTTAATTCCTTCGGTAGAGTTTTAACGGTTGGAGGAGGAAGAGCCTGATCTCCCTTCCTTATAGGTTCTTCATATTTTTGATTAATCTCGATGTCCACCTCCGGTGTGGAGTCGAGATAGTTATCAATTTCAGGTTTTTCTATGTCCTCAAGAATGTTATCATTGTTGACCAGACTTCTTGCTAGATCATCATCTGGAGTCTCAATAATTATTAAGCCTAAGTTTATGGTATTACCTTCTTCCTCACATTCATACTCATCATCATCTAATTCTTTGACAGCCGGTTTATGGTCAAATTTGGAGAAATGAAAATCCATCTTCTCTTCACCAAACTTGAGAGACACAATTTGCTTTATGCAGTCTATGTTTGCACCTGTGGTGTTTAGAAAGGTCCTTCCAAAGATGATGGGGAAATAAACATTAGTGGACATATCAATAAGAACAAAATCAATAGGATATTGGTAGGGTCCAATACATATTGGTACATCCCTAATTATTCTCATAGGGACTCTCAGAGTTTTATCTCCAAGCATTATAGTCATATCTGTATCCTCCATTTCAGCTGGAGCTAATTCATTTTGAATTTTTAAATAAAAGTTAAAAGGGATAACATTAACAGTTGTACCTATATTGCAAAGGCCATAATAGGAAGTTCCACCTAAAGTGTAGGGAAGGATAGGCTTACCCACTTCTTTGGCTTTTACCTTTCCTTCAACAAATTGTGAGGCTTCGAAATCTAGTTCAATTACGTTGCAATGTGTAAACATGGTAAAAAATATCTTCTTTTATTGATGCCTCTGCCTCTTGTTCACTTCCCTCCTTGGTTTTCCTTATTAGTGTTCCTTCTTCCAGCTCCTTCAGAAATAATTCTTCCTCTTTGCGTTGATCCTCAAGTTGCTGAGCCATCATGTGTTTTCTCACCGTCCTTGGAAAAGGAAGGGGTTCAACATATGAAGGCACTTCCCTCATTGGTTCGACAAGGGCCATAATTATTGGTTCTTATTCATTGACTAGCTCAGGTGGTGGAGTATAATGTAGCCAGTCCTTCTTTGGAGCTTCAATATGTTCTGTAAAACATTGTAGGATTTGCAAGACAATATCATCATCAAGCTGCAATTCATTAGCAGTTTCCTTTACCTTACTAGAGTCTTTATACGCATTGAGACAATCATACTCAATTTCTATGCCCCCTTCGCCTCCTAAATCAAATCCCCATGTTTCTTTATTACAGCAAATTCGTTATAAAAGTTCCCAGGCTTTTATTATAGATAACTCCATAAAAGAACCTACTGAATTCGTGTCAAGCTCGTGTTTAATTTCTTGATTAAGTCCTCCATAGAAAATATGTAGTACATACCATTCTAGTAAATCATGATGGGGCATTTGTGGAGTAGAGACTTATACCTTTTGTAGGCTCTTACCAAACCTTCACATGGGCTATTTTTAAAGTTTGTAATTGCCCTTCTTACCTCAGCTGTCTTTACCTTGGGAAAGAATCGTGACACAAATTCTATTTTCAGCTTTTCCCAGGTATCAATTTTCTCTGCAGGGCAAATTCAATACCAAGCCAAAGCAGTGTTGGTTAGAGATTGGCTAAACAGTTTAACTTTTAATTCATCATCAGAATAGCCTCTCAATTTTAGAGTACAACATAGCTCGGTAAAGTGCATTAAATGATTATAAGGATCCTCATCAGGATCATCTCCTGCAAAAGTTTTTCTTTAATAATAGAGATAAAACGAGGGTTAACCTCGTACTCTGGTTTGCTCCCACTCAGGAATTCTTTCACTAACCCTCTATTGAATCTCCTGAGGTATTCTTTGGCATCGATATGATTAATCAGTCTGAGTGCGGCCATGGTGCCTATGTGAAACTAGTAAACAACTTTATTAAAACAATGAGTAAAATAAGTAACTAAGAAAAAAGATCAAAAGCGCTTAGCTCCTCGGTAACAGCGCCAGAAAATAGCTTGATGACTGCAAGTGCACAGATCAATTGTAGCTAGTTCCGAAGTAAAGATATCGAACCCACAAAGAGCTATTGGTAAAGGTCTTTATGCCCCTCGTTACTATCTACCAAAGAATACTTGTAAGTTGTCTTTGATCTCAAGTAAAGGGTGTTTGAATGGTTTATGGTTGTTTGTAGAAAAAAACTAAAACAAGTAGCAAGATTGTATAAAAGCATGGTTGAATTCAATAGGGCTAAAACGTTCTCGGGGATGGAGGATGCACCACTAGCATAGTACTATTATTATATGTAATCAAGATATGATAATTCTTATGTCATGATATGTGTGGAGAGAGCCCCATAATAAGATATTCACAACAAGGCTCGTAGGAAGCCACTTTGTTGAGCCAAGTGTGAGGCCACCTCTAAATAACCACTGCAATGCCTGAGAGCAATCACCCATACAGGCCACTGCAATTAAGGGTTTCCCCATGGATATCATAATTAGCTTAGGGAGTCCCTCTTAATCCCCCTTTGTCCGTATGGGTTATGAGTCGATGCCAATCTGTCACGGGGCAGTCCAGGTATGCTTCCGCAACACTTCCAAAGGGTTTATTCCTCCCTTTAGTCCCGAAGGCAAATGATACATGGTCGACTTCACATATCATCTAAAGAGATAAATCAAACACAAGTCATAATTATATCATAGACAAGCAAGTCATATGGACACAAGAATAGATCATCTTCATTACAAGTTCATAGTGGTGCTAGGGTTTCTCCATCTCCCTAAGAATAAAGGAACTACTCACTCATGGAAGCAATCCACAACATCATCATAATCAAATGGATGGATTAAAGTACGGGGGTAGATCTAATGCAAACCACAATTGGATATGGAATTACAAAGAGATCTAATAGATGAAAGATGGAGTAATGGTGGTGATGAATATGCAGCGGTTGATGGTGAAGGGGATGATGTGTTGTCCTCTAATGATCCGCCAAGTAGTTGGGATTTTGCCCCAGCCAAGTTCCTCCTTCAAATCCCTCTCGGATGTGGTGTTTCGTGGTTTCTGGTGGCTGTGAATGTCGGATCCCCCTGTCATCTTTGCTAGGAGAAACTATTTTACGAGTCTGTCCTGATGGCGCCTGGTAAAGGCAGACGGTACGGGCGGGCTCCGCCCGTACCAGTGGTCGTTATCAGTGCTGATGCCTCCTCCTTATTTGTTATTCATCTAGGTGCAAAGGTAAATTCATAAAATGGCATTTATCACTTAGAAATATCATATAATTACACAATATGACAGCTCTAATTGATAAGTTCGTCAATGACTCCATGATGTGGGATCCTGCTGAAACAAGAACAAAATAGCGCTCGTAGGCGCAGTGAAATACAAAAATCCCTACTCTATTTATGCAAAAACAAGAGGTAAAAATGCTTCAATTTTGGACTCATCAATCATCAACAGGCAAATGGGAAGCTTGGGTGCCTCATATAAATGTTGAGTTGGATACTCTCCTTGGCCTTGAGAAATCATGGGCATATGGTGGGAAAGATGCGGTAAGGTTACTCTGTGCATTTGAGGATAGAAAAATGATGGTTATATGGGTGAAGGAGGGACTATTCGAATTAGATCTCGGCATCATGAAGTCTAAGAAGTTCAGATCTTGTAAACGTTGGTGTACTTTATATCCCTACTTAATGACACCTGGTTAGTGCTGTCATTCATGTGCAACCCTTACATTTTTTGTACACCTATGATTTTTTCGATCATTTTTTTCATATCCTTCAGCAACCAACGTGCTTCGGAGTGTTAAATCAAAGAAATGAAAAGGAAGTATTGTTAGCAACCCAACTAATTCTAACTGCAACATTAAGGAGATGCAAATAATACTTGGATGAACAAGCAAGGCTAGTTTGGGCAAGCAAGTGTTAGCCTAGGTTGTGTTATTTGGAGTTGCAGTCTAATGTTTCTTTGTTTTGGTAGCTGATGGAACTATGGTGGCACCTTTGTTTGTGGTGCAATCACAACGACAGGGGCTGGAATGTTAGAGTTGTCCGTTCATTTTAGGGGCCTATGCGTATCTGATGAAACATCATTTTATATGATGAAATGGTGTTATCTATATAATACTGTATGCGTTATGAAACCTTGTTTTATGTGATCTACATATACTCGTAGCTGGTGTTTATATTTTGATAGTCTGCAGTAATATTTGTTTTACAGGAGGCTTTTCATTTGATTTGAATTAGTACTACCATTTAGTTAGTACTTCCTATAGAAGAGTCTGTACCGACACCTAAATAATTAGTAGACCTTGGTTGCACACCATTTTCACATGTGTTGTGATAAACATAACTACATTCTCGAATCATAGCTACTTTAGACATTTGTTTGTTGTTATGTTAAACAAAAATTCTTGTATAGGAGATCTGCATTTTCATATGCGTGGTAGATAAGACTCTCCCGACTTGGATCCCCGAAATAGAGGGAGAACAACCTATTTTTTAATTATTCTTTGGACAATCTCCAAATTCAAAATCATAGTCGACCGCCAAAACCAACCGCCTACCCCGATTGAATCGGAGGCATCAATTGATGTGACTCTCGCCTTAAATTCCTGACCAGATGGTATATGATCTACAAAACCTTTTTTATAGTAATAAAACTTGGCCGGTAGCCAAATTCAAAATCATAATCGAGCAGCAAAATAATCCATGGACCCCAAAGCATTTTGCGCCCCTCTATTTCAAACATTTTGAGGTAAAATCCCCCACCGAGGTAGTACCAATTTTCTATTATTACTTGGATGCTAGCCACATTTAAAATCTCAGTCAAGCGGCAAAATGTACCGCCTACGCTGTGTGAATCAAAGGTATCCAAGTTTCTGTGCAAAAATATTGTTATGGATTATTAGTTTATGTGACTCTCAGCCTTGAATTCCTAGATAGATAGTGTACGGTCTACTACCAGTTTTCTATTAGTACTTGGACGCTAGCCAAATTCGAATCTCAATCGAGCGGCATAATCACCCATCGGCCTTGAAGAATTTCCCACCCCACCGTTTCAAAACTTTGAGCCAAAATCTCCCATCGGGGGAGTACCATTTTTCTATTATTATTAGATGGGTGCTAGCTGATGTCTACAGGTGCACAGATCGTTTGTAGCTAGTTTCAAAGTATAGATATCGATCCCACAGGGAGCCTGATGGCTCGTGGTTGATGTAGAGCTCATTGGGAACCCCAAGAGGAAGTTATGATGAGCACAGCAGCAAGTTTCCCTCAGTTATGAAACCAAGGTTTAATCCAACCAGTAGGAGCAAGGAAACACCCCAAATGTGTTACTAGCTGAGCTTTGGCAGGGCACACTATCGGTGCTAGTAGCAACATGGAGACCTGCACAACACAACCACAGAACTTTGTCCCCAACTTGCGATGAGGTTGTCAATCTCACCGTGTTTTGCGGAAAACAAAGGATTAAACGTATCGAATGGAAAGAAGTAAAAGTTTGCAGAAAGTAAACACAAAGCAGAAACAGTTTATAGATTGTACGTAAAAGACAAGGACCGGGATCCATAGTTCACTAGAGGTGGCTCTCCTTAGATAGAAAATATGCTGGGTGAACAAATTACAGCGGGGCAATGACAAACACCGAGAAAGCAATACATGCATATACTAATCATCTTGACTCCGTTGAGACTTGATTGGGCATTACAACATTATACATAGACCGCCATCCAACTGCATCTATGACTAATAATCCACCTTCAGGTTATCATCCGAACCCCCTCCAATATTAAGTTGCAAGCAACAAATTATTGCTTTACGAACTGCGTGTAAAGTAAATAATACGATTGTTCTATGAACAAAGGATTGTTGTTTTCTCCCTAGTAGCAACAGCACATCTAGTACCTTAGAGCTTTCTGTCACTTCCCCAGATTACCAGAGGCATGAACACACTGTCGAGCATAAATACTAACTCTTGGAGTTGCTAGCACCTACTTTGTCAGGGGGATGATCCCCAGATACCCCAACCGGACAAGAAACTAAGAAGTCGGATCGCGTCTGGCTGACCAGACGCAGCCGGACAAGGCAAGACAGGATGGCTACCGCACGGTAGCCGGGTCAGCAAGAAGTAGCCGGCTACGACGATGTAGCCAGAACCAATCAGTGAGACAGGACGACATGCATATCAGTGCACGGTACGCCC
Organism: Avena eriantha; assembly: GCA_910589775.1. Lineage (NCBI taxonomy): Eukaryota > Viridiplantae > Streptophyta > Magnoliopsida > Poales > Poaceae > Avena > Avena eriantha. Next base: position 241,459,097 of record OU342746.1, read on the forward strand.
TGTACGATGACAAGACTGGCAACTACCCGGCCATACCGAAGACTTTGTGGGATGACGCGGGAATAGTGGCCCGATGCTGACGACGGGATCGCACGGCGTCCACTGTGCCCACGACAGCCATACCGCTCACACTCGACGTGACTTGCCATACTGGATACTATAGCTGACCAGCCGGCTGGGACCCGCCTGTGGGGCCCGCCAGCCGGACTGGCCAGTGAGACCGTTGCCTCTCTACCTATATAAGGAGAGGCAAGGCCTCAGTAGAAGGGGTTGGTCTCATAGCATTTAAGGCAGTAGCTAGCGAATACAGCTCGAGGAGCACTTGTAGTTCATATATCCCACATAGTCAGATCCGGCAGGAGTAGGAGCTTTACCTCACCACGAGGGCTCCGAACCTGGGTACTTCCTGCGTCCAGCCACGCTTGCTTGTATCCAATCCCGCCTGCGGACGCCGTCGAAAGCTTCCCTGCTAGTCCCCACACCTCTATCTAACCTCTTCAGGTACTGTCGTTCCCAATACAACGACAGTTGGCGCCCACCTTGGGGAGTCATGGCTTCGACCGGAGTCACGTTCCGCACGGGACCCCGCACTTCAGTTGGTGAGCGCGTGGCCTCCGGCCTGGTGCTCATGCTCGGCAAATTCGACTGCGTCATCGACAATGCCTCCTACTTCGCCGGAACCTCCTTCCCGGCGAACGGAACCGTCCTGCTATTTGGCGACCTCCCTGTCTACGTCGCCACCATTCCGGAGCGTTTCTCTAGGGAAATCGTCTCTGTCGCGGAGCTGCCGCATCCAGGCGGTAGCACCTCCACCGCATCCTGTGACGTGGAGGTCATGATGGCCGGTTCCAGCTCGCATCCGCCAGCCGCGGGAGCGAGGCGTGGACGAGGTCGGAACTTCTGCTCCCCCGCAGCCTCGGAACCCGGTGGAGGATGCCATTGATTGACTACTGACGCCGGTTAACCTCGGGGATAACCCGGAGGAGGCGGAGGCCAACTTCACCATGGAGAGACAGATCCTCCTCCAGGAGGCCATGGAGCTGGCGGTAGCCCGCAAGTAGCTCGAGATTACCCGGCACGAGTACGACCGCGCGCACGGCCTCACTCCGGCTACTACGGAGCCGAGCCAGCGCGGCCAGGTATGGCGTCGGCGCGGCGAGCTAGGTGGTAGGATGGAAAAGGATGGGGAGCCGGATCCCGCACCCGCCCTCACCCAGCCCACCTACAGCACGCCCATCAAGAACCTGCGCGTGGCGCGAGCCACGGCAGTGGAACTACCCAGCCTGGAGGGCGAGGAGCGAACCCGCCAGCACGCTCACGTGCAGGAGATCCTCCACGTCGCGGACGAGCAGGCCGGTACCAACTGGCAGATGCTGGAAGACCTCAGCTACTCCAGGGGGAGCAAGCTGCCTGCCAACAGCAGGGGCGCGCCGCGCGACACCCAGCAGGCGTCCTCCCCTCAGCCGGCTAAGGCCCGTAGCAGGCGTCGCAGCTCTGGCACCAGGGGCTAGCCGCGCCAGGAGCAAATGGTGAACAGCAACCCGCCGCCTCCCCCTCCACCAAGCGGAGTGCCCAGACCAGCCGGTTCCCGTCTCTCGGGTCGGGTGGGAGCGCCCAACCCGGATTGTCCGGATGCCCGTGACCGCATCGAGCTCCTCGCTCAAGCGCGCGTCACGGAGGAGGAAGACTCTACCAGCCCGGTTTGTTTCGGACCCCGCATCCGGAACGAGCCGTTCTCAGATAAATTCTCCCTGCCCAGGGACACCCCCAAGTACGACAGCAGAATGAAGCCGGAAGATTGGCTGACCGACTATGCTACGGCAGTCGGCATTGCCCATGGGAACAAGCACACAGCCGTGCGCTATGTCCCCCTCATGCTAACCGGGTCGGCAAGGACGTGGCTCAACAGCCTCGCGCCCAATAGCATCAACGCCTGGCCTGACTTCGAGAAGGTGTTTGTCCGCAACTTCAATGGCACATACATGCGTCCAGGGCGCCCGCGCGACCTGGCCTTGTGCGTCCAGGGTGACCGCGAGACCGACCGCGAGTACCTCGCCAAGTGGACGGAGCTGCGCAACACCTGCGAAGGCATCCTGGAGAGCCAGGCCATCGGTTTCTTCATCGAGGGTTGCCGAGAAGGCAACATGCTTCGCCACCAGCTACTGTGTGACGAGCCGAAAACCATGGAAGAGCTCATGACGGTTGCGGACCAGTATGCCACCGCGGATGCCGCCATGAAGAAACCCCTCTGAGTAAACGCGGACAGGCGTCCGACTCCTACGGAGCCGGCTCGCAACCGACCGAGCAATCCGGCTGGCGAAGCCGGATCCTCCAGGCGCCACGGTGGCGACAACCGGTTCCACGGGACCGCCAGGCCAGACAACACAAGCCTCGCTACCACGCGCGGCAGGTCAATGCGGTGGAGGGCGCACCTGACGCACCAGCTAATGAGGCAAGAAGGCAGAAGCCACGGCTCACCTTCGACCAGATGTTTGACGACCCGTGCAAGTGGCATAGCGTTCCCTTAAAACCGGCTACGCACACCACCCGGAACTGCAGTTGGACCCACCAGTTAAAAGACCAGGGTAGTCAGCCTCGTCTCCCCCCTCCCCTGCCTGGTGGACCTCCACCACTGGCTAGGGGGGCGGCAATGATGGTAACGGCAGCAACGACAACAACAACAACAACAACAACGGCTACCCCCAGCCGCACGCCGCCTACCACATCTTCGAGACGGAGCAGGACGACAAGCACAGCCGCATGCGACGCTCCAAGGAGGTTAATGCCATCGTCTCTCCGGTCCCCCAGTACCTGAACTGGTCGGAAACCCCCATTACCTGGAGCCGGGCAGACCAGCATGAGCATCTGCCGACCTCCGGGGGCTACGCCATGGTGCTCGACCCCCTCATCGTCTCCAACGCGCGCACCTGCCGATTCTCGCGCGTCCTCATCGACGGAGGCAGCAGCCTCAACCTCCTCTACCAGTCCTCGCTGGAGAAGCTGGGCATTCGCGAAAGCGACCTGCGCCCGACTACCACGACGTTCCCCGGCGTACTGCCGGGGCCAGTCTGTGCCCCGCTGGGGAAAATCCAGTTGGACGTCATCTTTAGGACTGAGGAGAACTTCCGCCGCGAACCAATCTGGTTCGAGGTGGTAAACCTGACAAGCTCCTACCATGCTCTCCTCGGGCGCCCCGCCCTCGCCAAGTTCATGGCCATCCCCCACTACGCGTACCTCAAGACGAAGATGCCGGGACCCCACGGCATGATCACCGTCGCCGGCTGCTTCAGACGGTCGATGGAGTGCGCCTCAGCCGGTTCCAAACTGGTAGAGGCCCTCATCATAGTCGAAGAAAAGCGCGTGATCATGCGCAATGTGGCCATGGCCCAGCAGGACGTACCGGCTGGCAGCAAACCGGCTGGAGAAGGAGCTTTCCAGCTGGCAAAGGAGACGAAGAGGATCCTGCTCGACCCCTCCGACCCGACTAAGTTCGTCACCATTGGTGCCGGCATGGACAGCAAATAGGAAGGCACGCTCGTCGACTTCCTCTATGAGAATCGGGACATCTTCGCATGGTCCCCCAAGGACATGCCGGGTGTGCCGAGGGAGTTCGCCGAGCACTCACTTCATGTGCGTCCGGATGCCAAGCCGGTCAAGCAACCTCTGCGCCGGTTCGCAGAGGAGAAGAGGAAGATAATCGGTGACGAGATCACCCGGCTCCTTGCAGCCGGGTTCATCATGGAAGTGTACCACCCGGACTGGTTGGCAAACCCAGTCCTGGTGCTGAAGAAGAACAAGACATGGCGCATGTGTATCGACTACACCAGCCTGAACAAGGCGTGCCCAAAAGACCCCTTCGCCTTGCCCCGTATCGATCAAGTCATCGATTCCACGGCCGGCTGTGATTTGTTGTCTTTTCTAGATTGCTATTCCGGGTACAATCAGATCCGGCTAAACCCGGCTAATCAGATTAAGACATCATTTATCACCCCCTACGGGGCTTTCTGCTACGTAACCATGCCTTTCGGCCTAAAGAATGCATGCGCTACCTATCAGCACTGCATGCAGAAGTGCCTGCGCTCGCAGATAGGCTGAAACGTGCACGCTTATGTGGACAACGTGGTCATCAAGACCAAGGAGAAGCGCACCTTCCTCGAGGACATGGGAGAGACATTTGGCAACCTCCGCCAGTACCAGATGAAGCTGAACCCGGAGAAGTGCGTCTTCGGAGTGCCGTCCGGTCAGCTCCTCGGTTTCCTCGTATCACAACAAGGCATCGAGGCAAATCCGGAGAAGATTGCGGCCATCGAAAGGATGCAGCCGCCCAGGAACCTGCTTAGAGTCCAAAAGTTGACCGGATGCCTGGCCTCCCTCAGCCGTTTCGTCAGCCGACTGGGGGAGAAGGCACTCCTGCTGTACTAGCTGATGAAGAAGACGGACAAGTTCTCCTGGACTTCGCAAGCCGACACTGCATTTCATGACCTCAAGCGCATGCTATCCACAACACCGGTTCTAGCCACACCGGCTAGCAAAGAGCCGATGTTGCTATATATAGCAGCCATCAACCGGGTTGTCAGCGTCGTCCTGGTGGTGGAGCGCCCCGAGGAAGGCAAGGCTCAGCCGGTTCAGAGACCCGTCTACTACCTCAGCGAGGTTCTCTCCGTCTCCAAGCAGAACTACCCCCACTACCAGAAGATGTGCTACGGCGTGTACCTGGCATGCAAGAAGCTCAAGCACTACTTCCAGGAGCATCCGATTAAGGTCGTGTGCACTGCACCCCTTTCGGAAATCATCGGCAACAAAGACGCCACCGGCCGAGTCGCCAAATGGGCCATCGAGCTCGCCGCCTACTCCATCTAGTACGAGCCGTAGGCATTGGCGGACTTCCTCGTCGACTGGGCCGAGACCCAGTATCTCTCACCTGTTCCGGATTCGGACCACTGGCAGATGCACTTCGACGGGTCGAAGATGCTCGGGGGCTTGGGAGCCGGCATTGTGCTCACCTCGCCCAAGGGAGACCAGCTGGAGTGCGTGCTGCAGATCCATTTCAAGGCCTCCAACAACGTAGCCGAATACGAGGCACTGGCGCACGGGCTCCGGCTAGCCAAGGAGATCGGTGTCAACCAGATCCTGTGCTTCGGTGACTCAGACCTGGTGGTGCAGCAAGTGTCCAGAGAATGGGACACCAGAGATGCAAACATGGCCCTCTACCGGTTCCACATACAGAAGCTCAGCGCCTCCTTCGACGGATGCGAATTCCACCACGTCCCGCGCGTCAACAACGAGGCAGCCGATTCGCTCTCCAAAATCGGATCTACCAGGCAGGCGATCCCACCAGGGGTCTCCTTGGAGCACCTACGCAAGCCATCCATCAACGCGTCCCCAGAATCGGACTCCATCATCTAGGAAGGGAGTGCTCCGGCTGACGGAGCAGCAGAAGCGGAACCGGCAGAGCCGTCAAAGAAGAAGACCCGCGCCAACTCCGGCAAAGCAGTGCCCTCTGGCTCACAAGGCCTGGGGGCTGCTGGTTCGTCAAGCAGGTCGGGGGCTGTCGTCCCGGGTACCCCACCCGGACGACCCCCCGACATCCGTCAACCGGAGGACAGGAGCGTCCTCGTCATTCGGGAAGTACCATCCTGGGCACAACCCTTCATGGACTACATCGCCAATGGAGAACTTCCGGATGACGAGGTGGAGGCCAGGCAAATATGGCGCCGCGCGCACACGTACACCATCATCAACGGCGAACTGTACAAGCGCAACGTATCCGGCATTTTCCAAAGATGCGTCGACATGGACACGGGCTACCGGCTACTCAGGGACATCCACCAGGGCGAGTGCGGGCATCACGCTTCGTCAAGGGCGATAGTCGCCAAGGCGTTCCGCCATGGTTTCTATTGGCCCACCGCCCTCGAGGATTTTGAGCAGCTGGTCCGCGTGTGCAATGCGTGCCAACGCTTTGGGCAGCTCAGGCACATGCCAACTTCGGTACTCAAGACCATACCGATCACCTGGCCCTTCGTGGTTTGGGGCCTCGACATGGTCGGTCCCTTCAAGCGAGCGCGTGCGGGAATGACCCACCTGCTGGTGGCGGTGGACAAGTTCACGAAGTGGATCGAGGCCAAGCCTATCCGAAAGCTGGATGGGGCGACGGTCGTTACCTTCTTCACCGACATCATCAACCGCTTCGGCTACCCCAATAGCATCATCACCGACAACGGCATGAACTTCGCCAAGGGGGCCTTCGCCTGGTTCTGCAGCAACAAGGGAATCCGGCTGGACCTCACCTGCGTCGCACACCCGCAGTCCAACGGGCAAGTCGAAAGAGCAAACCGTTTGGTGCTAGCCGGCATCAAGCCACGCCTCATCGAGCCATTGGAGCGGTCACCCAGATGTTGGATCAAAGAGCTTCCGGTTGTGTTGTGGAGCCTCCGCACCACGCCAAATAGGTCAACCGGCTACACGCCGTTCTTCCTGGTCTACGGATCGGAAGTCGTCCTCTCCGCCGACATCGAGTTCGACTCCCCGCGCAAGCTCCTATACGACGAAAAAGCCAACCAGGAGGCTCAGGAGGACGGAGTGGACCTCCTGGAGGAGGCCCGTGAGCTGGCCCTGTCCAGATCAGCCCTGTACTAGCAGCGACTACGTCGCTACCATTCAAGCCGGAACCGCCCAGTCGCATTCCGCGAGGGCGACCTGGTTCTCCGGCTGGTGCAAGACACGAAGGGCATGCACAAGCTATCGCCACCCTGGGAGGGGCCCTTCATCATCAGTCGGGCGCTGCCCAATGACTCCTACTACCTCATTGACGCGCAGTAGCCGCGCAAGAACAAGATGGACAAATCGGACGAGGAGACCGAGCGTCCCTGGAACGTGGCCCTGCTGCGCCCGTTTTACACCTAGTCGCTAGGCAGTGTATGTATCCCGAAAACCCTATGAATGAAAATGCGGACCCCTACGAGAATCTCGGGGGCTCCTTGCTAGAAATGTGTATGCATATGTTTTTCTGGTTCTGATTTTCTGGCTCCGGCAACCCCTACCCGGGGGCTCGCCGGTTGGCCCGGCCTGCTAAGTCAACAAACCGACTGACTAGTGTGTGACTATGTCAGAGGCCCACTCTTCGTCTCAGCTATAGACCGCAACCCGGCTGTCCGGCTAGCAAGAGCAAAAGCCCGAGGCATCCCACACGAAAAACAGGGAGGAGACGCGACAGACCGGGCGTCCCGGCCTTGCAACTAGCTTAAACCAATCCGGTTACTAAGCCGTTAGTACCATACGCGATGTACTGTCAGCTCCCTTCGATTCCGGCTGCAGACCGCAACCAGGCTGCCCGGCAAGGACGCAGCGCAAACAACAGAACGCACGGGAAAGCGACCAAGTGGCTAGAAAGGCACAAGCTAGTTTTCAAAAAAACAAGTCGTTTCTGGCTACAATTCGGCAGACTAACCTATTAACATGTGAGGATGTATATGTATGTATATTCTGGTACGACTACCCTGAGTCAGAATTCAGAAAAAGGGAAGAAGATTTGAAGTCCTTGCCTTCATCAAGCGCTCCGAATCTCGGGGGCTACACCCACTGGGTGCGCTCGCGTGCCCCTAGTGGAATCTAGTAGTTCCTGACCGGCTAAGGGCGTTTAGCTGGCCGTTCGGAGCCTAGGTGAGGGCAAGGGCAGGAGGAAGAGAACACAAGGAAGATTCGAAGCACCTGGCCATGCCAGCTACTCCGAATCTCGGGGGCTACACCCAGTGGGTGCGCTCGCGCGCCCCCACTGGAATGTTAGTTCCCCCGGCTGAAGGCGTCCAGCCAGTGAAAGTAGCCGACTAAAGTTAGTCTAATCAGATAAAGTTGGAAGACTTGGGAAAAATAAGGAAGATTCGAAGCACCTGGTTACGCCAGCTACTCCGAATCTCAGGGGCTACACCCAGTGGGTGCGCTAGCGTGCCCCTAGTGGAGGTGTAGTTCCTCCGACTAAAAGGGTGTAGCCGGGTGAAGTTAGCCGGCAAAATATCAAAAGAAAATTCAAGGCACAAGTTAAAGGAAAACCAAGAGTTCAACATTAACAAGCAAAAGGGAGATGAAGCTCCCATAAGTTACCCGGCATCAACGATAGTCGGTACATACAGACAAGTTTCACACACATCTAAGGAAAGACAAATACACTCGGCATCCCGAGGCAGCGATTAAGCGGCAGGAGCCTTGCCGTGAGGAGCACCTTGACCAGCGGAAGCTTCGGGCGGAGGAGGCGTGGAGCTCGATCCAGTTCTGGCGCCCGCAGGCGGCGGCATCGGGCCTTCCACGTCAGGAGTACCGATGGACTCCGAGTCGGTGAGCACCTCGTCGGGGTCCATGTAGTCGGCGATCTTGATGGCAGACCCGCGGAGCTCCGGATGGGCTTGGCGGATGGTGGCAAGGTCGGCGCCGGCACGGAAGCCTCCGTCGATCTTCTCGATGCGGGTGTCCTTGTACTAGGAGAGCATGAGGGCCAGAGCCATCTCTGCTCCGGCTCGTGCCGCCAAGTCCCGCAGCCGATCCACCACAGCCGGCACCTCTCCCACCTTCGCAGCCAGCTGCGCCATCGTCTCCGGAACCGGAGCCTCTGGCCACATGAAGGAGAAGACGTCCCACGCCATTTGACGAAGCTTGGCAGCTTCTTCGCCAAGAAGGACGACGAGATACTGGGCCGTCGGCTATGCTCCCGGCCAGTTCTCCTGTAGCCGGTTGTAGGCCAGTAGGTCTATGTTGGGGTAAAAGGCTGTCAGAAAAAAGGGTCAGACCCGGCTACTGGATCCGGAAAGAAAAGAAGACGAAAAAGGGAACTTACCCTTAGCCGTGTGGCCGACCTGCATCAGCTCCTCCACTAGAGCCTTCTCCTTTGTCGCCAGCCATTTGATCTCCTTCTCTTGGTCCTTGTTCTGGGCCTCGAGAAGGGTGAAGGCTTTGGTTCGGCTAGTGAGCGAGGCGTCGCGCTCCTTGATGGTGGCCTCCAGACCGTCTACCCTCGCGTGCCAATCCTTATTCTACAGCCGCAGAGTAGAATTGGACTTGCTCAGCCGGCCGTTCGCTTGCTTTAAGCAATCGATCTCGTGCTGAGCGCACACGAGGATGGCTGCAGCAAAACCGGCTATCAGTAAAAAAAGGGAGAGCAAAGGCAGATGAGGCAAACTTACTCTAGGAAGTCCCGTTGGCGGCGACAAGCTTCTGCTCCAGGGACCGGTTCCGGCCGACTGTGGTCTCCAGCAGCCGGATCTCCTTCACCGCCAGCTCGAGGGTGGTGGCAAGGTCCGATAGCGAGGCGGCGGAGGAAGCGTCGTCGTCCACGGTGTTGGTGGCCAAGGACTCCTTCGCAGCGACTACCGTCATCCTCCACTCCTCCCCCGGCTCCTCGTCGGAGTTGTCATCGCCAACAACGACGAGTTCCTTGCCGGCATCCTCCCACGCGCCCGCAGAAGAGCCATCCGGCTGTGAGGACTCCGCTTCCGGCTGGGGACCTTCCGGTTCGGCGGAGGCAGCCGGTTCAGCTCGAGAGGGAGGTGGAGGCGGTGCCTCGGATGAAGGAGGGGCGCTGGCAGGCGCAGTCGGAGCGGCAGGCAGCGACCCGGTCAGCGCTCGTGCCGGGCTCGTGACTCCAAAAGAGACCAACGTGCTAAGAAGACAGAAGAAAGAAAAGCAAGTAAGCGAAAGGCGGAAAAGGAGAAAAGGAAACAAGCGAAAAACGGTAAAGACAAGGCAAGAGGAAACGTACCCTGGCACGACGGGAGGCGGCCCCTTCTTCCGGCCAAGGTGGCTCGGCGGCAGGGCGCTGGTCCGGCTCCTCCGCGGCAAACCGGCGGGAGCCGCTCCTGCCGGCTTCGCCTTCCATCGCAGGGCGCGGCGCCGGGTCGACGGTCGGCGCGGCCTCGTCCTCCTCGACAACCTCCGGGTGAGGATCGACCGTCGGCTCGTCGTTTTGGCTGGGGAAGGCATCCCCATCCCCGTCCGATTCCTCGCCGGACCACCGAGCGCGCGGTTCGGGCAAGTCGGGCGTGAATTCCTCGAGGGGAGCCTCGCCCTCCTCGCGAATGATGCAAGGGAACATCTGCCGAATACAAGAGATCAGTCAAACGAAACAAGGAACAAGTACAAGAAACACCAAAAGAGCATCCGGCTAGAAGAGCTTACCCGGGGCGCGCGGTTCTCCCGGGTGTAAGGCGCCAGACTAAACTTCCAGTTCTCCGGCAGTAGCTCCTTGATGATCGTCCACACCCACTCCTTCAGGTTGTGGTAGCAGGGATCGCGACGCGACAGCCGGGTCGGGTCCAGCCGGCCAGAGTAGTAGTAGCACATCTTGTGCGCTCGCTGCTGCAACGGCATCATCAGCCGGGACATCCAGCTGAGGGTGACGTCCAGGCCGGTCAGCCGGCAGTGGACGAGCGAGCGCATGCACTTCAGCATCTCATCCGTCTCCGCCTTGTCGCCATGGAACTTCAAGTCCCAGTTCTGTCGGCTGGACTCGACATCCTGGAAGGCTGGAAGATTGATCCGGTCGACGTTGGTGAGGTTCTTCATGTAGAAGTATGACTGCTGCCACAGTCGTACCATGTCGTGAAGAAGGAATTTGGGGTAGCCGGTCTGTGAGCGGGAGTAGATGGAGGCGCCGCCGTAGACGACTAGTGGCCCTTGCGTGAATTGCACTTGCAGCCAGACTCAGAAGAGCCGGTAGAAGAGCCCGAGATCCGGCTGGATCCCGAGATAGCTCTCGCAGAATGCCATGAAGTGCGCCAACGTCCCGATTGCGTTGGCGCCGAGGTGGTGGAGGCAGAGATCGAAGAAGGCAAGAAACGTCAAGAAGAAGGGATGCACCGGAAGGGCGAACCCGCGTGCCAGATGGGAGAGGAAGATGACGCGCTCCCCCTCCGCTGGGTGCGGCAACACCTCCCCAGCCGGCGCCAACCGCACCGCCACCTCCTCCGACGACGGGAGAACGCGGGTGGCGCGGTACTTCTCGATTTGGTCTTCGGTGACGGCGGAGCCGCACCAAGCCCCGCGGTCGGCGGCCATTTCCGGCTGACGGTGGGGAACGGCGGCGGAAGAGTGACGGTGGCCCGTAGCAACGACGACGACGAGCGGGCGGTGCAGCGGGCTATAGCGAAAAGGCAGGAGCGCGCAGGGGAAGAGGAACTGCAGCGGGGGAGCGAAGGAAAGGAACTGCCTCCCCCACGGTGTCCCTTTAAAGGGCCGTAAGGGCAACCGTCAATGGAGCCACGTGGCGCGCATCCAGACGGCCCTCACCCCAACCGCCGCCCAGATCCCATGTGCCGAAGCAGGATACGCAGAAGATCCGGGAGCAGGAACCGAAACGCCGGACAGCGGTTCCCCGAGGCGACGTGCGACGGGACGTTACGCTGCCCGCCATAGTGCAATGATGGCGCGTGCGCGCATGGCCGGCGTCAGCGCTGACGTCACGGGTAGCGCAACCGCCAAGCACAGCCGGACACAAATTCAAAATCGGGAGGGAGCACGCGCACATTTCGCCTAAGGCCGGAATCCGCACGCGCTCAGGGGCTAGTGTCAGGGGATGATCCCTAGATACCCCAACCGGACAAGAAACCAAGCAGTCGGATCGCGTCCGACTGACCAGACGCAGCCGGACAGGGCAAGACGGGTCAGCTACCGCACGGTAGCCGGGTCAGCAAGAAGTAGCCGGCTACGACGATGTAGCCGGAACCAATCAGTGAGATAGGACGACGTGCGTATCAGTGCACGGTACGCCCTGTACGATGACAAGACCGGCAACTACCCGGCCATACCAAAGACTTTGCGGGATGACACGGGAACATTGGCCTGATGCTGACGACAGGCTCGCACGGCGTCCACTGTGCCCACGACAGCCATACCGCTCACACTCGACGTGACTTGCCATACTGGATACTGTAGCTGACCAGCCGGCTGGGACCCGCCTGTGGGGCCCGCCAGCCGGACTGGCCAGTGAGACTATTGCCTCTCTGCCTATATAAGGAGAGGCAAGGCCTCAGTAGAAGGGGTTGGTCTCATAGCATTTAAGGTAGTAGCTAGCGAATACAGCTTGAGGAGCACTTGTAGTTCGTATATCCCACATAGTCAGATCCGACAGGAGTAGGAGCTTTACCTCACCACGAGGGCTCCGAACCTGGGTACTTCCTGCGTCCAGCCACGCTTGCTTGTATCCAATCCCGCCTGCGGACGCCGTCGATAGCTTCCCTGCTAGTCCCCACACCTCTATCTAACCTCTTAAGGTACTGCCGTTCCCAATACAACGACATACTTGGCCAAGATAGCTTCTAACAACGGAAAGCATGCAAGATCACAAATAACAAAGACATGCTAGAATCAATAATCAATCTGAAATAGCATCTCAATATCCATCGGATCCCTGCAAACACAACATGCAGAATTACAAATAGATGATCTTGATCATGAACGGAGCTCACACGATCTAAACATGAAAGCACAAAGGAGGAGAACCAGCCATCTAGCTACTACATGGATCCGTAGTCCAAGGATGAACTACTCACGCATCACACCAGAGGCTTGCATGGTGATACATTGCAAATGTATCTATAATTTTTGATGTTCCATGCTTGGTTTTATCCACTTTCTTGTGTTTTGTTCCAACTTTGGAGTACTTTTCATATGATTTCTTAGACTAACCTATTAACAAGAGCCACAGTGCCAGCTGCCTGTTTTCTGTTGTTTTTGGTTCCAGGAAAGTCAGAAAATGAATATTCTCGGAATTGGACGGGACAAAAGCCAAAGTGCCTATTTTTCCGGAAGGGATCAAGTGCCAGAATACGAGACGGAGAGGGGCCAGGGGCCGGCCACACCACCTGGACGCGCGGCCAGGCCTGACCCGCGCCAAGGGGTGGTGTGGTGGCTCCCGGCACCCCCTCGGCCTCTCCTTCTGCCTATATATTGCCCTCGGGACGAAAACCCTAAGTACCCGATCAAAAATCCACGAAAGAGTCTGTAGCTGCCGTCATCTCCATCCCTAGATCGGGAGGGATCTAAAGCTCCTCCCGGCACCCTGCCGGAGAGGGGAATTAACCCCGGAGGCCTTCCTCATCACCATGCAAGCCTCCGGTGCGATGCGTGAGTAGTTCATCCTTGGACTACGGATCCATGTAGTAGCTAGATGGCTGGTTCTCCTCCTTTGTTCTTTCATGTTTAGATCTTGTGAGCTCCATTCATGATCAAGATTATCAATTTGTACCCATACATGTTGTGTTTGCGGGGATCCGATGGATATTGAGATGCTATTTAGGATTGATTATTGATTCTATCATGTCTTTGTTATTTGAGATCTTGCATGCTTTTCGTTGTTAGTAGCTATCTTGGCCAAGTAGATGCTAGCAACTCCAAGAGTTAGTATTTATGCTCGATAGTGGGTTCATGCCTCTGGTAATGTGGGGAAGTGACAGAAATCCCTAAGGTACTAGATGTGCTGTTGCTACTAGGGAGAAAACAACAATCCTTTGTTCATAGAACAATCGTATTGTTTACTTTACATGCAGTTCGTAAAGCAATAATCTGTTGCTTGCAACTTAATACTGGAGGGGGTTCAGATGATAACCTGAAGGTGAATTATTAGTCATAGATGCAGTTGGATGGCGGTCTATGTATTATGTTGTAATGCCCAATGAAGTCTCAAAGGAGTCAAGATGATTAGTATATGCATGTATTGCTTTCTCGGTGTTTGTCAATTGCCCCGCTGTAATTTGTTCACCCAGCATGTTATCTATCTAAGGAGAGCCACCTATAGTGAACTATGGATCCTTGTCCTTTTTCTTTACATACAATTTATAAACTGTTTCTGCTTTGTGTTTACTTTCTGCAAACTTTTACTTCTTTCCATTCGATACGTTTAATTCTTTGTTTTCCGCAAAACACGGTGAGATTGACAACCTCATCGCAAGTTGGGGAGAAAGTTATGTGGTTGTGTTGTGCAGGTCTCCACGTTGCTACTAGCACCGGTAGTGCGCTCTGCCAAAGCTCAGCTAGTAACACCTTTGGGGTGTTTCCTTGATCCTACTGGTTCGATTAAACCTTGGTTTCATAACTGAGGGAAAACTTACTGCTGTGCTCATCATACCTTGCTCTTGGGGTTCCCAACGAGCTCTACGTCGAAAGTCGAGCGCATCAAGATCTTTTTCTGGCGCCATTGCCGGGGAGTCAAAGACATCTTCACAAGGGGAGTCCCTCATAACCAATCTCTTTACTTTGTTGTTTTTATTTTGCTTAGTTTCTTTTTGCTTTGTTTGCTTGTTTTGTTCTTCAAAAAACACAAAAAAAATATTAGTTTTACTTGTTTGCTTTCTTATTTGAAAACCCCAAAAAAGATGACTACTCTTGAAAACACTAAGTTGTGTGCTTCGCTAGCACCAACAACAATGATTTTATGAGCACACCTATTGCTCCACCTGTGGCTGAAAATACTTTCTTTGAGATAAAACCTACTTTCCTCAATCTTGTTATGAGAGAACAATTTTCTGGTATTGATCTTAATGCTTCTTCATTTGAGAACACTTGATTCTTTCTTTGCTTCTTATGCCTAACTTAAAGGCGTTAAAGAAAAGCACTTGTTGGGAGATAACCCAAGAGTTTTAGATAAGTCTTGGAAGTTATTACCTCTGTAATAACCTCTCCTTATCCTTTTTATTTGCTTTTTGTGCCAAGAGTAACCTCTAATGAGAGTAAAGTAATGATTGGGAAAGTTGCTGTCCCGAAACAGATTTTTTTCCTTCACCGTAAAAATTCCTGAGAGAACTCTGTATGTCGGATTGATCTGTAAATTTTTGTGATTCTGGGTTGTTATCTAACTTTCATTAGTTCAACACTTTTTGATCTGAGCAACAGAAGGTTTTCGAAAAAAATCGTCTTTACCTGCTGGTCTGATTTGAAAGATTTCTGCCATTTTCTGCATTTGCTTCTTGTTGGTTTCTTCTTGAGTTCTTTTGGGGAATTGAGCTTTTTGAGGGAAGTGCTATAGTAGCTAGTGTTCTAATGGAATTTTATTTGGTGTTAGAACTGAACCGTAAGACTTATTTATCTTAAGTGCACTAATATTGCTAATGAGATTGTGTAAAGTTTTGTATGAAGGAAAATTTTCAGGTGTATGGAAGAAATGAGTAATAAGATGAAGGATGAACTAAAGCTCAAGCTTGGGGATGCCACGCGTGTCACCCCAAGAAATATCCAAGAAGTACAAGCGTCAAAGCTTGGGAATGCCCAAGGCATCCCCTTCTTCATCAATAAAAATCCCAGGTTTCTTCCAAACGCTTCATTTTTATTGTTTCATGCACAGTTGTGTTTTTCTTCGAGCGTCTATTTTTTCATTTTTGTTTTGGTTTTTAGTTTGCTTGGTTTGCTTAATTTTCTGAATAAATTGGTTGGACCCCCTCTTTCATACTTTGGTTTGCAAATAGTTTGGTTTGGTTTGGAAAAGAGTAGGAAAGTTCATACTTATGAGGTAAAAAGAGCTCGTTATTGACTGTGGCTTGTGCTTTGTCATGCCATGCTTGATATTGTTTTGGCTTTATGCTTAGTATTCTTTGTGTCAGGGGGATTATCCCCGAGTAGCCCAAAGAAGCAGTCAAGACGGATAAAAAAGGCAAAAACAGATAAAGATAAAAGAAAACTGGAGCACCTAGGCGTCCTGGGCCGACTAGGATCTCCCAGCCGGCCTGCACCACCTATTTCCGGCTGGGCCTCCTCCCCAAGCCGGCCCGACTGTGCTCCCCGCCGAGTCCTCCATCCGGCTGGGCCTCCCTGCCCTAGTCGGCCCGCTCCGCGCCGCCTAGCCCCCGCCTGGCTTCCTTCCCACCTAGGCCGTCCCGGCCTCCCGCCTGATCGCTCCCCCGGTGGGGCCCCGCGTCGCCTACCCGAGTGGGCCGGCTACGTCCCGCCGGCTGGCCCATTCGGCCGCCCGCGCTCGCCAGCACCTAGCTGGGCCACGCCCGACCTTACCCCCGGCTAGGACGCCCGCTAGCTGGCTCTCCCGCCTGGGACGCCCCTCCTAGCTGGGCATGCACGCCACGACCGGATCGGGCTCATCCGACTCGCTGGGATCGATCGATCCGAGCAGCCGGCTCTCTCCCAGACGCCTGGCAGCCTCCTCCTACTGCTGCTATCGATCAAGACTGTGGACAAGTACCAGACAGCGAGAAGACATCGACAAGACTGAAGACACGAAGCCCATGCTACTTTATCAGATGATGTATGCACTAGTATACACTATGCAATACATCATGCATGACATCCTACATAGTACTAATTAGGCAATTGGGTCCCACCATGTACCTTGAGCCACCTTTATAAGGCAAGGGAGGGACTCACTCTCATCCCCCCATTCACTCTCACGTGCACCCATCGATCTCTCCCTGGGAGCTGGCTCACTCACTCCCAGGGACACACACTCAGGCAGATACACACGCAGATAGGTTGGTCATACATCATTTAAGGCAGTAGCTAACACATACAGCTCGAGGAGCACTTGTAGTTCGTGTATTCCACATAGTCAGATCCGGCAGGAGTAGGGGCTTTACCTCACCACGAGGGCCCCGAACCTGGGTACTTCTTGCGTCCCGCTACGCTCGCTTGTACCCAATCTCGCCTGCGGACGTCGTCGATAGTTTCCCTGCTAGTCTACACACCTCTATCTAACCTCCTCAGGTACTACCGTTCCCAATACAATGACAGTTGGCGCCCACCGTGGGGCGAGATAGCTTCGACCGGAGTCTCGTTCCGCACGGGATCGCTTCGTCTTCGTCGGCACCGACACCGTCTCGAGTTGCTCGGGGGCTCGCCGCCTCCTTGCCGTCGTCTCCGACTCCGCTTCGTCAACTTTCTCGGGGGCTCGCCACGGCTGCGGTCGCCTTCTCGCCAAGAGGCTCGGAGCTTCTCCGCCACCGCATCGTCGTCGCCGTCTCACCGAGAGGCTCGGGGGCTCGCCGCTGCAGCCACACCATCGTCATCCTCGCCGTCTTCGTCCATGACGGCCGTCGCCATCCGCGCCGCCCTGGCACGTCGTCTTCTCCGGCGTCGCCATGTCCGTGCTCTGCGAAAGCTTCGCCGACCCCGCTGGCAAGACTACGACGCCTCTACAGCAACCCTTCGCCTCGTCGAGAAGCCCGGGGACACGGCGTCGCCGGCGTTCGTCCACCTCACCGTCCGCGCAACCGTTCCGTGCGGCGCAGGCCGCCTCTCCGTCGCGCTCATGCATCAACTCCTTCGCTAGCTCGCGCCCGCGCGCCCGTGCACGCTAGCGTCGTCCGTCGCCTGCGGCAGTCCCGCAGCCGCGTCGCCGTCCGCACCTCGCCCTCGCCCCTTCACACATCCGTGCGCCGCCGCGCTGGCAGCGGCCTCCCTGGCGGCCCCTCCTCGCGTGCAGCCAGCGGCAGCAGCTGCGCTCGAGCAAGCAGCAGCAAATTCCATGCAAACAACATATGCCTGATGCCATGTCGTTTTCCTGCTCACTACTAGCTCAAGCCTCACCTCCAAGTTGCTCCTGTGCAAGCTCGCCTCCTCCCTGCCAGCTGCCCCGCCGCATCCGCGTCGCTTAGACCGGCTGCCGCTGTGCCTCGCCGCCTCGCACCCCGAGCCTGCACACTCCCGTGTCAGCCTTGCTTCCGCCCGCGCGCCTCGCATAAAGCTCCGCCGCCGTCCGGCTGCGTCCGCGCGCCCCCACGTTCTCCGGCTCCACGACCGTCCGCGCAACCGTGCGCCCTCGCCCCTCCTTACCGACGTGCCGGGCAGCCTCACGCCTAGCCGACGGAGCTGCTGCCAGCTGCGCGCACGCGCACACTGCAGGAAGAGCCGCGTCCGGCTAAATTTCAGTCGGTCGAGAGATGAGGCCAATTGAAAAGAAAAAAGAAAAAGAGAGTTAGAAAAAGAAAGAGGGACAGGACGGCTAGAAAAATCCGGTTAAGTGCAGATGCAAGCCCGGCTGGTCTAGTCGGTTGAAAGGGAAATATGAGAAAAATAGAAAAAAAGAAAAAAAAAGTCCGGTTGGCTGCTTCCGGTTGACCTAGTCCGTTAGAGAAAAGTCAAAGAAAAGAAAAAAAAAAGAGAAGGAAGGTCCGGCTAGTTGTGTCAGCCGGTTAGAAAAAGAAAAGAATGAGAGTAAAAAGAAAAGAAGCTGGCCGGCTAGGAAGAGAAAGGAAAAGAGCTGGTCGGTTTGAGAATAGAAAAAAGAAAGATGAGAAAAAAAGGATACAGTCAACCGGCTGGTTCTAGTCAGATGGGTTGTGAA
Source organism: Avena eriantha (assembly GCA_910589775.1). NCBI lineage: Eukaryota > Viridiplantae > Streptophyta > Magnoliopsida > Poales > Poaceae > Avena > Avena eriantha. The sequence goes on from OU342746.1 coordinate 241,477,362, forward strand.
AGGAAAAGTAAGGAAAAAAGAGAAAGGAAGGAGAAAAATCCGACTAGACTAATCCGGCTAGAAAAAGAAAGAAAGAAAAATTCAGATCCGGCTACGACAACCAGGCTATCCGGCTGACCCTGTTTGTCTGTCCGATTCATCCGGTTCGGACCAGTTCCGTCTGAGTCGGGCCAACTTGGCGCAACTTCGCCCGTTTGGCTGCCGATTCGACCAGCTAGAAGTGTCTTCGCCCGTTTGGTTACCGGTCCGGCCGGTTGGACCCGTTCCGGCTAGGCCAGGCCGGCTCCGCGCGTCCTGGCGCGTTTGGTTGTCTGGCCGGCTAGGGATAGAATCCGGCTACGCCGCGTTTGGTTGCCTATCCGGCTGGAGCCAGGCTATCCGGCTGGAACGCCAGTTGGACCCCTTCAGCAGCCGCAACGCCAGCGGAATCGCATCTTCAACCCTACCGCGCCAACTGCTGCAATGTGAGTGTTTTTCCGACCTCGAGCAACCCTCGAGAGCTCGCCAGATGTTGTTTTCCTTCCTGCTTTCAGTTTTCCGGCGCCGGCAACCCCTACCCGGGGGCTCGCCGGTTGGCCCGGCCTGCTAAACCTATAAACCGTCTGAGTAGTGTGCGACGGTGTCAGAGGCCCACTCTTCGTCTCAGCTACAGACCGCAATCCGGCTGTCCGGCTAGCAAGAGCAAAAGACCGAGACATCCCACATGAAAAACGGCGAAGGGTGCGACAGACCGGACATTCTGGCCTTGTGCCTAGTTGGTATTTCCCGGCTGCTCAGCCCCTAGTACCGCGTGCAATGTACCGTCAGCTCCCCCTTCGGTTCCGGCTCCAAACCGCAACCCGGCTGGACGGCAAGGACACAACGTAAACAGCAGAGCACACGAGAAAGTGACTAAGTGTTCAGAGAAGCACGAGCTAGTTTTTGAAAAATAAAACCGTTATCCGGTTGATAGCATGTGTACTATATGTTGATGTACTGACAATCAATTATGGTTGTTTGTTTTGGTACGACTGCACCGAGTTAGATCTCAAGGGGATTTGAAGATTCAAAGCACCTGTCTCCGTCAGCTACTCCGAATCTCGGGGGCTACACCCCGCGGGTGCGCTCGCGCGCCCCCGCGGTAGTTGTGTTGCTTCTCGGGTTGGAGGTGTCCAACCGGACGCCATTCAAGAACTTCATCTACAACGACAACGGCAAGTTTTTGTGGAGCTCGTGCGAATTTCCCCCTCCGGGTGAAATCAGCACGCGCTCGGGGGCTAGTGTCAGGGGGATTATCCCCAGGTACCCCAAAGAAGCACTCAAGACGGATAAAAAAGGCAAAAACAGATAAAGATAAAAGAAAACTGGAGCACCTAGGCGTCCTGGGCCGACTAGGATCTCCCAGCCGGCTTGCACCACCTATTTCCTGCTGGGCCTCCTCCCCAAGCCGGCCTGACTGTGCTCCCCGCCGAGTCCTCCTTCCGGCTGGGCCTCCCTGCCCCAGCCGGACCACTCCGTGCCGCCTAGCCCCCGCCTGGCTTCCTTCCCGCCTGGGCCGTCCCGGCCTCCCGCCAGATCGCTCCCCCGGCGGGGCCCCGTGTCGCCTGCCCGAGTGGGCCGGCTACGTCCCGCCGGCTGGCCCATTCGGCCGCCCGCGCTCGCCAGCACCCAGCTGGGCCGCGCCCGACCTTGCCGCCGGCTAGGACGCCCGCTAGCTGGCTCCCCTGCCTGGGACGCCCCCTCCTAGCTAGGCCTGCACGCCACGACCGGATCGGGCTCATCCGACTCGCTGGGATCGATCGATCCCAGCAGCCGGCTCTCTCCCAGACGCCTGGCAGCGTCCTCCTACTGCTGCTATCGATCAAGACTGAGGACAAGTACCAGACAGCGAGAAGACATCGACAAGACTGAAGACACGAAGCCCATGCTACTTTATCAGATGATGTATGCACTAGTATACACTATGCACTACATCATGCATGACATCCTACATAGTACTAGTTAGGCAAGTGGGTCCCACCATGTCCCTTGAGCCACCTTTATAAGGCAAAGGAGGGACTCACTCTCATCCCCCCATTCACTCTCACGTGCACCCATCGATCTCTCCCTGGGAGCTAGCTCACTCACTCCCAGGGACACACACTCAGGCAGATACACACGCAGATAGGTTGGTCATACAGCATTTAAGGCAGTAGCTAACACATACATCTCGAGGAGCACTTGTAGTACGTGTATTCCACATAGTCAGATCCGGCAGGAGTAGGGGCTTTTCCTCACCACGAGGGCCCCAAACCTGGGTACTTCTTGCGTCCCGCTACGCTCGCTTGTACCCAATCTCGCCTGCGGACGCCGTCGATAGCTTCCCTGCTAGTCCCCACACCTCTATCTAACCTCCTCAGGTACTGCCGTTCCCAATACAACGACACTTTGTTGTAGCATGACTTGTTATAAACAATTGAGATTGCTTAATGTGCCTTGGATGAATCATGCGTTGTTTTAGCATATTAAAGCATAGTATAGTGGTATTCTCGTTTGATGCTTTATTTGGGTTGACTTGGCGCATGCCCCCACCATGTTATGACTATCCAAAGTCACCATAGCCTGTATGATCCTTTAGTTTTCAACTTGTAGTATCACTTTATGCTTTGATCAATGATGTTTTGTCGCTCTGCACGATTATGGTCATTATTGCTCTCTTAGTTTGTCGCTCCCAGTCTTTTGCTAGCCTCCACCACCAAGTATGAGTTCCACTCATGCATCCAACTCCCTAAACCAAGTTTTTCCAAAGAGTCCACCATACCTACCTACTAGCTTATGCTATTCCAAGTATATTCATTCTTTTGTTTACCTTCCACTTGTTATGAGAAAACTAGTGATTAAAGCTCTCACGAACTTGATGGCACACTTTACTTTTTTGCCTCTAATAAACTTGAACCATTGGGTCCTTCTTTGTTGCGTATATTCTTGCGCTTTATAAGTTGAAATTAGCAGAACCATGTTCCATGGGGAACGCTTTCAACATTGCACTTGTACTTTGTACCCCGTTGATATCATGTTCTTTTGCTTACGGATCCCGACGGTGTGAAATAAAAGTGGAACTTATAAGATCATGGAGTTTGTATGTGTGTTAGAGAAACGCCTGGGCCGCTAGCCTAAGCCATTCCTAATCATGGTGGAAACTTGCTGCATCACCATAATGAGCACTCTATGAAGCATCCTCAATAAAAACCTATGCAAATAGCAAATAAAAAGATCGCTGAGATGCTCATTGTCTGCTTGCCTTGTCATTTTGATTGTGGGAAATCTCCCGTATCATGTGCAAGGGGTACCCCGTTGGTGGTTCTTAATGATACACATATACTTACAATGACAAGAGCTTACTCGTGACTGAAGTTGAGTAGCATGAGGATCGGTCTTCATAAGTAAGAGGCATGAGATTTCGGTTTATAACTTGTCAAGCATATCCTCTTAGTTGTGTCACTTTAACCTTAATCGCCTCAAGATGCTTATGATAGGGGCAATGAGAGCTGAAAGCTATAAGTACCATAATTTTTGGAAGCTCTTCATGAGACTTGAATCCCTACTTCCTTTTACAAAGGCCTTTCTTCCACCATTATATTGAGTCTCCACCTTCTATCTTTATGCACCTACTTTGAGAGCATAGTGGCCATTCTTAGTTCTATGTGCATTGTCCCAAGACTAGTTGATTGATGCATAACTTGTTATTGCTTGTTTTAAACTATTGTATCTACTCAGTCTTATGAACTTTGAAGGTGTCCTATGCATTTATATTTGCTACTCTATTGAGGGACAAGCTGAATGCTATTATGATATGTTTTCTTTATGCGAAACAAACAAACTTCTTGCAAAGCATGTTATTCATGAATCTTTTGTTTGTGCCTTTTCATATTGCATCATAGTTTCTTTGCTTATTGCTAGAACTTTGTTTTTCATGTTATGATTGAAGTACTATGATCCCAGCTTTGAGTGTTTTGCAAATACTTTGATCAAGTCTTTGATGGTGCATGTCACCTCAAAAATTATTCTTTTTATCACTTACCTACTCGAGGACGAGCAGGAGTTAAGCTTGGGGATGTTGATACATTGCAAATGTATCTATCATTTTTGATGTTCCATGCTTGGTTTTATCCACTTTCTTGTGTTTTGTTCCAACTTTGGAGTACTTTTCATATGATTTCTTGGACTAACCTATTAACAAGAGCCACAGTGCCAGCTGCCTGTTTTCTGTTGTTTTTGGTTCCACGAAAGTCAGAAAATGAATATTCTCAGAATTGGACGGGACAAAAGCCAAAGTGCCTATTTTTCGGAAGGGATCAAGTGCCAGAATACGAGACGGAGAGGGGTCAGGGCCGGCCACACCACCTGGCCGCGCGGCCAGGCCTGGCCCGCGCCAGGGAGTGGTGTGGTGGCTCCCGGCACCCCCTCGGCCTCTGCTTCCGCCTATATATTGCCCTCGGGACGAAAACGCTAAGTACCCGATCAAAAATCCACGAAAGAGTCTGTAGCCACCGTCATCTCCATCCCTAGATTGGGAGGGATCTGAAGCTCTTCCCGTCCAATTCCGAGAATATTCATTTTCTGACTTTCGTGGAAGCAGAAAACAGGCAGCTGGCACTGTGGCTCTTGTTAATAGGTTAGTCCAAGAAATCATATGGAAAGTACTTCAAAGTTGGAACAAAACACTATTGGAGATATGCCCAAGAGGCAATAATAAAAGTGGTTATTATTATATCTTTATGTTTATGATAAATGTTTACATCCCATGCTATAATTTTATTATTAGGAAACACTAATACATGTGTGTTTTGTAAACATAAAAGAGTCCCTAGTAAGCCTCTTATTAAACTAGCTTGTTGATTAATAGATGATCATGGTTTCCTGATCATGGACATTGGATATCGTTAATAACAAGGTTATATCATTAGGAGAATGATGTGATGGACACACACCCGTAGTAAGCATAGCATAAGATCAAGTCATTAAGTTCGTTTGCTATAAGCTTTAAAATACATAGTAACCTAATCCTTCGACCATGAGGTTATGTTAATCACCATCATCGGATGGGTACTTTGATGACATCAAACACCGCTTCGTAACTGGGTGGTCATAAAGGTGTCATTGGGTATTTTGAAAGTATGTGTTGAAGCGCATGGACCAAGATTGGGATTTGTCCATCCATATGACGGATAGATATGCTCTGGGCCCTCTCGGTGGAATGTCATCTAGTTAGCTTGCAAGCATGTGACTGGGTCACAAGGGATGACATATCACGGAACGAGTAAAGAGTACTTATCAGTAACGAGGTAGAACTAGGTATGGAGATACCGACGATCAAACCTCGGATAAGTATAGTATCGCGTGACAAAGGGAATTGGTTTCGTATGTAAATGGTTCAATCGATCACGAAGTCATCGTTGAGTATGTGGGAGCCATTATGGATCTCCAGGTCCCGCTGATGGTTATTGATAGGAGATGTGTCTCTGTCATGTCTACATATTCACGAACAGTAGGGTGACACGCTTAAGGTTCGAAGTTATTTTAAGTAGATATGGAATGTGCGTTCGAGACCGAATGATGTTCGGAGTCTCGGAATGGATCCAGGACATCACGAGGAGATCCGGAATTGTCCGGAGAATAAGATTCATATATTGGGGATCATTTTCTGAGTTAGGAAATGTTCTGGAGTATTTGTATGAGGGTTCTAGAAGGTTTCGGAATGTTTTGGAAGGTTCTGGAAGGTTTCTTGGAGTTTGCTTGAAAACCAAGGAAGGGATCAAGGAGTCCTGGTGGGTCAAGACTAGGAGTCGCGGGGGAGGAGGACTCCTCCCCCCACTCCCCAATCCGCTGGCCTAGAGGAAGGGGAGTCCTACAAGGACTCCCCCTCCCATGGCGCCTCACCCCCCTTAAATAGAGGGGCAGGGGCGCCCCCTCCACCCCGGCTACACAACACCCAATCTCCGCCGCCTCTCTCCTCCTCCTTTCTTCTGCACACGCATAGGCGAAGCCCTGCAGAATTCTCTACTCCACCACCACCACCACGCCGTCGTGCTACTGGGATTCCGTGGAGAAGATCTCCTACCTCCGCTGCTCGCTGGAACAAGGAGAGGAAGGTCTACTTCGACTCCGCACGTGTGACCGACTGCGGAAGCGCTGCCAGAACGCGGCGCCGGAAGGATCGTCCACACGATCTTGAGATCGACAAGTGATCGACTACATCAAACCACGAGATCTAATCTCGTTAACGCTTTCGGATCTACGAGGGTTAGTTCCTATCTATCTCGTTGCACATGTCTAATAGATTAGATCTTGGCTTTTATCTAGATTAGATCTGGGTTTTGTTCGTTCTTGCGGTAGTATTTTTTTGTTTTCCTTGCTACAAACCCATCAGTGGTATCAGAGCCGAATCTATGCGTAGATCTGTTGCACGAGTAGAACACAATGGTTTTGTGGGCGTTGGTGCTTGTATCGTCTTTTGCTTTGTGTACTTTGCATCTTGCGGCATGATGGGATGAAGCGGCTCGGGCTAACCTTACATGTTATCGCACATGAGACTTGCTCCATGCTTGACGTGTAACTTGCTTTGCACAAGTGGCTTTGCGGGTGTCTGTCTCGCCAACCATAGTATAGATCCAATTTACACTTTGCACTTGATAGCACTTGTATCAACGTTGTGGTTCAGTTTCGTAGGTAAGATCCGTTCTTGTTCGAAAGCCCAAACCACGTAAAACATGCAAAGAAAATTAGAGGCGTCTAACTTGTTTTTGCAGGGGTTTTGTGATGTGATATGGCCATCATGTGATTGTGATTATATTTGATGTATGCAATGATCCTTGTTGTAATATGGCAACCGGCAGGAGCCTAATGGTTGTCTTTAGTTCTATTAAGACATGCGTGTCTATTCATCTTGTAATAGCTTTATTCCAAGTAGTTGTAATAGTTGTTGGTGATGATGGACAACCATGAAGCGGCGCCACTGACCTTGACGCAATGCTGGTGATGATGGAGATCATGTTCGTGCTTTGAAGATGGAGATCAAAGGCGCAAGAAGAAAGGGCCATATCATATCACACTAATTATGAATTGCCTGTGATGTTAATCCTTTATGTATCTTGTATTGCTTAGATCGCGACGGTAGCATTATAAGATGATCCCTCTCACTAAATATCAAGTAATAAAGTGTTCTTCCTTAGTTGGCACCGTTGTTAAGACTCGTCGTTTCGAAGCATCTCGTGATGATCGGGTGTGATAGACTCTACGTGTGCATACAACGGGTGCAAGCCAGATTTGCACATGCGGAAACTAAGGTTAACCTTGACGAGCCTAGCATGTACAGACATGGTCTCGGAACACAGAATACCGAAAGGTAAAGCATGAGTCATATGGATGATATGATGAACATGTTGATTGTTCGCCTTTAAAGCTACATCATCTCACGTGATGATCGGACTTGGTGTAGTGGATTTGGTTCGTGTAATCACTAAAACAACTCGAGGGATGTTGTTTTGAGTGGGAGTTCATTTGTAATTTGGATTAGTCGAACCCTATTTATCATAAACACAATCAAAATGAATTTGCATAGTTTGTTGTAGTCATTGGCATCCGTTCACCACCTTACGCTTAGTTATAGTTGAGATAGTGGAACTATAGAAATTCTGGATATTTACTTTATGAACTGGTATCGTATTGTTTTGAATGTCAATTTAAAGTTTATAAGTCCTATTGCAAACTCTCAGCAAACTCAATTTACTCCATGAAGTTTAATAAGTAGTATTAAATCAAGAGTAAGAATTCCAATGTTAGTATCTAAAGTATCGTGTTTGCCTCCATGATTCTTGATACTCAAAAGATTGTTTTTAATATCAAGTTTATCTAAGAGCTGAAAGCAATGTTTCAGAAACCATCATATGTGAAAGGTATTGCGATATCTAAAACAATGTGTTGGTTACAACATGATAGAGTATACGTCATATTTGATGAGAATTTGTGAAGGTTGGAGACGCTAGTCGTCCTAATCCTCCAAAAGGTTTTGAAAAAGAAATATTATACTCGCAATTCACCTTTATAAGCTATAGCAGCTTGATCATGAAAGTTGTCATGATAAGGATGAATAGAAGATGTAAGTAAAATGTTTACTACACTAAAAGATTACTAAAGAATGGAATTTTGAAAGAATGCCAAACATTTGATGATGATGATCCACCTCAAAGTGCAAGTCCAAAGGTATTAGTAGTTGACTATATACGCTTTGTACCATGTGTCATGTTGATGACACCACTATTGATGTTGATAGATTCTTTTAAAAAGAAAAGGAATTGCTGAAAGAGAATCTATAAAATATTTGGCAGAAAAGAAAAGGTTGGAGATGTCCAACTTAGGCATATAGAAGATATACATGTTATGGTTGTATTCCTTGCTTGTTAAACAATGTGGTTTTCCGGTATTGGATACCGAATTGGTTGGTATGAAGTGTCATACAGGACAACACAATTCATGAACTACAATGGCCTAAGTAACTAGCAAGAGAATGAGTGATGACGTTCATCGAAAACAAATAAAATATTGTTGTGTTTTTCGTTGACATCAAACCTAGCCTTCAAAATTTGTTTTAATAATTGTTATTTTGTTCGGTATTACGAGAACAATGGTTGTTCAAATAATTACCGTATTCCATAAAGGATGGATGAACTTTTACAAGTCTGGTGGGAGAAATCACATCCATAAACACTATTGCTAAAATGTCGCAAGACAAATGATTGAAAGATCACTTATGAAGTGACATCGCTGTTTAAATTATATTTGAAAGAAAACATGAAGAAACTCCATGTTGATGGATTTTTTCTTTTGATTTTGATCAATTGACGCATGTAAGACTTTCCTCGAGATAATTGAAACTCCGTCCATGGGCCAGAGAGGAACGAATGACTAGCTTATTGGAAATTGAGCATGCTGATGTGCATAGTCCATTATGTGTAGTCGTGGGCGATGGATTTCAACTTGATATGCTTTGTCCGGAGATTTGAGTGAGTATATGTATATACTTACTCAATAAGGAAGAAGTATGAAACATTTGAAAAATGTTCAAAGACTTTCAAGATGAAGTGGAAAATCATTGTAACAAGAAAATAAAAGAGTTTATGATTGGATCATAAAGAAAGATGTTTGAGTTACAAGTTTAGCAAAACACCTAAGATTTGAGGAATCGTTCCATGGATTTGCATTTCCCAAAACACCATAGGAGTATGGAGTGTTCGAGATATGTAATGAAACCTTGTTTTACATGGTAAGATCAAAGGTGTCATTTTATAAAACTGCCATTATATTTTAAAGATTAAAGCTTTAGTGACTACCGCTTTTACACTGAAAAGAGCTCCATCGGGATCCGTTGAAATGACACCATATAAGTCATGGTTTGGGATAAAACCCGAATTGTCTTTTCTTAAATTTTGGTATGCTGTGCATAAGTAAAATGTTTACAACCAAAGTCGGATAAGCATGTCTTTGTAGGTTATTCCAAATAATTTGTTGGGAATTTCTCCATAACGCCGAGGACAAAAGAGTTTGTCGCTTGGAATGTCAAGTTTCTTGAGAAGGAATTTTTCGTGAAAAGTTAAGTGGGAGGACAATAGAACTTTGATAAGGTTGTTGAACCTTAGCTATATGTGCTAAGTAGCGCAGCGCCGGAAAGTGTCCCGGTGGCGGCCACAATGCTCATGGCTCTCGTGATTAAAAAAGGTGTGATCTCGGAGATTAGAGTTCCTATAGAACCGTGTGGGTCGGTAAGAATCAAATAGTAAGATTTGATAAGCAAGTCGTTATTGTTTTGACAATGATGAACCGACTACATGCAAAGAAGCGATGATGGGCCCTGACTCCATAAAATGACTAGAGGTCATGGAATCCGTGATAGTATCCATACACGAGAAATCAAGTTTCTGAACTTAGAAGACCCTCCGGAAAGGCGTGAAGCCTATCAATCATGTTTGGATCTATAAAGAAATAGACATAGATGTTTCAAATCTATTAAATAGTCGACATGTCAGAAAGAGTTTACGACAATGTTCAAGGAATTGACTATGATAAGATTTGATCTTTTATAGCGATATTTAGTCTGGACGGATTAATGTAGCAACCACTACATATATTTTGGTATATGGTAGTTGAACAAACAAAACAAGTTCTTCTAATAGAATGGTTACCTAGAAAGTGTACATGACACGATCCAAAGGGTTTTGTTAAATTAAAAGGATGCTAAAAGAGTATGCAAAACTTCAATGGTTGAAGTGAGCATCACGGAGTTGGAATCTTCAAAGACGATGAAGATGTTTGCATTTTGCAAGAAATTAAGTGGGAGCGCTAAGACATATTTCTAATACATTATGTGAAAGGCATATTGTTGATTGGAAATAATGTATATTTTATTGACACAGGTTAAGAATTTCATTTCAATGAAAGACTTAGGCATAACCCAAGAATTAGGCATCAATGTCTATATGAATAGATTGAGGCGCTAATATGGTTTTGCCAAATGTACATAGATAAGATGTTGAATGAGTTCAATGTGGAAACAACAAGAAAGGTTCTTGACGCACGGAAAGGACTAAATCAAGATTCAAGTGTGTTGACACGAGATTCAAGTGTTTTGACACTTGGTGAAATCACAAGAATATCTTGATCAATCATTCTTTGAGATGTACACATCCAGATATGTCATATGCTCTAAATGTTATGAGCATATACCAGAATGATTGATAAGATGATCATTGGACAATAGTAAAGATATTCTTATGAGCTTTGGAAGAACTAAGAATATATCATGTATAAGTGACAAATAGTTAAAGGTAGTTCATTGTAAAGTGTTACATTGATACTTGTTTTGTCACAAGATACAAATTAAATTTATCTCAATTTAAACTATGGGTGGCACAATATAATGGAAAGGATGTTCCATGATGGATTTGGATGAGTTCCAAAGTTGAGATATTGTGACGGATACTACAACAAAAGGCTAAGTATATAACTGCTATAGTAGCAGCAAAGGAGGGCATTTGTGTTAAGTAGTTTGTTATCAAACTAGGTGTGGTTCATAGCGGGATAATACTATGAAGATACATTGTATTACAATTGTATCAACATAATTTAATCCCAAGGAACTAAAGGTCTCACCAAAGGACCAAATGCCATCTCATTGGAAATGAGTAATGCGTAGAGACGCAAGGACATGCAAATACACACGGACCTGGAAGTGTCAGATCCGAAGATTATGTTTACCACTAGCAATAGTGTCTATACAACACCAGAAAGCCATAGGTGTTGAATGCACAAGTTTTTAACTAGATTATTGACTCTAGTGCAAGTGGGAGACTGTTGGAGATATGCCCAAGAGGCAATAATAAAAGTGGTTATTATTATATCTTTATGTTTATGATAAATGTTTACATCCCATGCTATAATTGTATTATTAGGAAACACTAATACATGTGTGTTTTGTAAACATAAAAGAGTCCCTAGTAAGCCTCTTGTTAAACTAGCTTGTTGATTAATAGATGATCATGGTTTCCTGATCATGGACATTGGATATCGTTAATAACAAGGTTATATCATTAGGAGAATGATGTGATGGACACACACCCGTAGTAAGCATAGCATAAGATCAAGTCATTAAGTTCGTTTGCTATAAGCTTTAAAATACATAGTAACCTAATCCTTCGACCATGAGGTTATGTTAATCACCATCACCGGATGGGTACTTTGATGACATCAAACACCACTTCGTAACTGGGTGGTCATAAAGGTGTCATTGGGTATTTTGAAAGTATGTGTTGAAGCGCATGGACCAAGATTGGGATTTGTCCATCCATATGACGGATAGATATGCTCTGGGCCCTCTGGTGGATGTCATCTAGTTAGCTTGCAAGCATGTGACTGGGTCACAAGGGATGACATATCACGGAATGAGTAAAGAGTACTTATCAGTAACGAGGTAGAACTAGGTATGGAGATACCGACGATCAAACCTCGGATAAGTATAGTATCGCGTGACAAAGGGAATTGGTTTCGTATGTAAATGGTTCAATCGATCACGAAGTCATCGTTGAGTATGTGGGAGCCATTATGGATCTCCAGGTCCTGCTGATGGTTATTGATAGGAGATGTGTCTCTGTCATGTCTACATATTCACGAACCGTAGGGTGACACACTTAAGGTTCGAAGTTGTTTTAAGTAGATATGGAATGTGCGTTGGAGACTGAATGATGTTCGGAGTCTCGGATTGGATCCAGGACATCACGAGGAGATCCGGAATTGTCCGGAGAATAAGATTCATATATTGGGGATCATTTTCTGAGTTAGGAAATGTTCCGGAGTATTTGTATGAGGGTTCTAGAAGGTTTCGGAATGTTCCGGAAGGTTCTGGAAGGTTTCTTGGAGTTTGCTTGAAAACCAAGGAAGGGATCAAGGAGTCCTGGTGGGTCAAGACTAGGAGTCATGGGGGAGGAGGACTCCTCCCCCCACTCCCCAATCCGCCGGCCTAGAGGAAGGGGAGTCCTACAAGGACTCCCCCTCCCATGGCGCCTCACCCCCCTTAAATAGAGGGGCAGGGGCGCCCCCTCCACCCCGGCTACACAACACCCAATCTCCGCCGCCTCTCTCCTCCTCCTTTCTTCTGCACAGGCATAGGCGAAGCCCTGCAGAATTCTCTACTCCACCACCACCACCACGCCGTCGTGCTGCTGGGATTCCGTGGAGAAGATCTACTACCTCCGTTGCTCGCTGGAACGAGGAGAGGAAGGTCTGCTTCGACTCCGCACGTGTGACCGACTGTGGAAGCGCTGCCAGAACGCGGCGCCGGAAGGATCGTCCACACGATCTTGAGATCGGCAAGTGATCGACTACATCAACCACGAGATCTAATCTCGTTAACGCTTTCGGATCTACGAGGTTTAGTTCCTATCTATCTCGTTGCACATGTCTAATAGATTAGATCTTGGCTTTTATCTAGATTAGATCTGGGTTTTGTTCGTTCTTGCGGTAGAAATTTTTTGTTTTCCTTGCTACGAACCCATCAGAGCCGAATCTATGCGTAGATCTGTTGCACGAGTAGAACACAAGGTTTTGTGGGCGTTGGTGCTTGTGCCGTCTTTTGCTTTGTGTACTTTGCATCTTGCGGTATGGTGGGATGAAGCGGCTCGGGCTAACCTTACATGTCATCGCACATGAGACTTGCTCCACGCTTGATGTGTAACTTTCGTTGCACAAGTGGCTTTTCGGGTGTCTGTCTCTCCCACCATAGTATAGATCCAATTTACACTTTGCACTTGATAGCACTTGTATCAACGTTGTGGTTCAGTTTCGTAGGTAAGATCCGTTCTTGTTCGAAAGCCCCAAACCACGTAAAACATGCAAAGAAAATTAGAGGCATCTAACTTGTTTTTGCAGGGGTTTTGTGATGTGATATGGCCATCATGTGATTGTGATTATATTTGATGTACGCAATGATCCTTGTTGTAATATGGCAACCGGCAGGAGCCTAATGGTTGTCTTTAATTCTATTAAGACATGCATGTCTATTCATCTTGTAATAGCTTTATTCCAAGTAGTTGTAATAGTTGCTGGTGATGATGGACAACCATGAAGCGGCGCCACTGACCTTGACGCAATGCTGGTGATGATGGATATCATGTTCGTGCTTTGGAGATGGAGATCAAAGGCGCAAGAAGAAAGGGCCATATCATATCACACTAATTATGAATTGCCTGTGATGTTAATCCTTTATGCATCTTGTATTGCTTAGATCGCGACGGTAGCATTATAAGATGATCCCTCTCACTAAATATCAAGTAATAAAGTGTTCGTCCTTAGTTGGCACCATTGCTAAGACTCGTTGTTTCGAAGCATCTCGTGATGATCGGGTGTGATAGACTCTACGTGTGCATACAACGGGTGCAAGCCAGATTTGTACATGCGGAAACTAAGGTTAACCTTGACGAGCCTAGCATGTATAGACATGGTCTCGAAACACGGAATACCGAAAGGTAAAGCATGAGTCATATGGATGATATGATGAACATGTTGATTGTTCGCCTTTAAAGCTACATCATCTCACGTGATGATCGGACTTGGTGTAGTGGATTTGGTTCATGTAATCACTAAAACAACTCGAGGGATGTTGTTTTGAGTGGGAGTTCATTTGTAATTTGGATTAGTCGAACCCTATTTATCATAAACACAATCAAAATGAATTTGCATAGTTTGTTGTAGTCATTGGCATCCGTTCACCACCTTACGCTTAGTTATAGTTGAGATAGTGGAACTATAGAAATTCTAGATATTTACTTTATGAACTGGTATCGTATTATTTTGAATGTCAATTTAAAGTTTATAAGTCCTATTGCAAACTTTCAGCAAACTCAATTTACTCCATGAAGTTTAATAAGTAGTATTAAATCAAGAGTAAGAATTCCAATGTTAGTATCTAAAGTATCATGTTTGCCTCCATGATTTTTGATACTCAAAAGATTGTTTTTAATATCAAGTTTATCTAAGAGCTGAAAGCAATGTTTCAGAAACCATCATATGTGAAAGGTATTGCGATATCTAAAACAATGTGTTGGTTACAACATGATAGAGTATACGTCATATTTGATGAGAATTTGTGAAGGTTGGAGACGCTAGTCGTCCTAATCCTCCGAAAGGTTTTGAAAAAGAAATATTATACTCGCAATTCACCTTTATAAGCTATAGCAGCTTGATCATGAAAGTTGTCATGATAAGGATGAATAGAAGATGTAAGTAAAATGTTTACTACACTAAAAGATTACTAAAGAATGGAATTTTGAAAGAATGCCAAACATTTGATGATGATGATCCACCTCAAAGTGCAAGTCCAAAGGTATTAGTAGTTGACTATATACGCTTTGTACCATGTGTCATGTTGATGACACCACTATTGATGTTGATAGATTCTTTTAAAAAGAAAAGGAATTGCTGAAAGAGAATCTATAAAATATTTGGCAGAAAAGAAAAGGTTGGAGATGTCCAACTTAGGCATATAGAAGATATACATGTTATGGTTGTATTCCTTGCTTGTTAAACAATGTGGTTTTCCGGTATTGGATACCGAATTGGTTGGTATGAAGTGTCATACAGGACAACACAATTCATGAACTACAATGGCCTAAGTAACTAGCAAGAGAATGAGTGATGATGTTCATCGAAAACAAATAAACTATTATTGTGTTTTTCGTTGACATCAAACCTAGCCTTCAAGATTTGTTTTAATAATTGTTATTTTGTTCCGGTATTACGAGAACAATGGTTGTTCAAATAATTACCGTATTCCATAAAGGATGGATGAACTTTTACAAGTCTGGTGGGAGAAATCAAATCCATAAACACTATTGCTAAAATGTCGCAAGACAAATAATTGAAAGATCACTTATGAAGTGACATCGCTGTTTAAATTATATTTGAAAGAAAACATGAAGAAACTCCATGTTGATGGAATTTTTCTTTTGATTTTGATCAATTGACGCATGTAAGACTTTCCTCGAGATAATTGAAACTCCGTCCATGGGCCAGAGAGGAACGGATGACTAGCTTATTGGAAATTGAGCATGCTGATGTGCATAGTCCATTATGTGTAGTCGTGGGCGATGGATTTCAACTTCATATGCTTTCTCCGAAGATTTGAGTGAGTATATGTATATACTTACTCAATAAGGAAGAAGTATGAAACATTTGAAAAATGTTCAAAGACTTTCAAGATGAAGTGGAAAATCATTGTAACAAGAAAATAAAAGAGTTTATGATTGGATCATAAAGAAAGATGTTTGAGTTACAAGTTTAGCAAAACACCTAAGATTTGAGGAATCGTTCCATGGATTTGCATTTCCCAAAACACCATAGGAGTATGGAGTGTTCGAGATATGTAATGAAACCTTGTTTTACATGGTAAGATCAAAGGTGTCATTTTATAAAACTGCCATTATATTTTAAAGATTAAAGCTTTAGTGACTACCGCTTTTACACTGAAAAGAGCTCCATCGTGATCCGTTGAAATGACACCATATAAGTCATGGTTTGGGATAAAACCCGAATTGTCTTTTCTTAAATTTTGGTATGCTGTGCATAAGTAAAATGTTTACAACCAAAGTCGGATAAGCACGTCTTTGTAGGTTATTCCAAAGAATTTGTTGGGAATTTCTCCATAACGCCGAGGACAAAAGAGTTTGTCGCTTGGAACGTCAAGTTTCTTGAGAAGGAATTTTTCGTGAAAAGTTAAGTGGGAGGACAATAGAACTTTGATAAGGTTGTTGAACCTTAGCTATATGTGCTAAGTAGCGCAGCACCGGAAAGTGTCTCGGTGGCGGCCACAATGCTCATGGCTCTCGTGATTACAAAAGGTGTGATTTCGGAGATTAGAGTTCCTATAGAACCATGTGGATCGGTAAGAATCAAATAGTTAGATTTGATAAGCAAGTCGTTATTGTTTTGACAATGATGAACCGACTACATGCAAAGAAGCGATGATGGGCCCTGACTCCATAAAATGACTAGAGGTCATGGAATCCGTGATAAAGGTAGAAGGTGGAGACTCAATATAATGGTGGAAGAAAGGCCTTTGTAAAAGGAAGTAGGGATTCAAGTCTCATAAAGAGCTTCCAAAAATTATGGTACTTATAGCTTTCAGCTCTCATTGCCCCTATCATAAGCATCTTGAAGTGATTAAGGTTAAAGTGAACAAACTATGTTGTACATGCTTGACGAAGTATAAGTCAGAAATCTCATGTCCCTTGTATACGAGGGCCGCTCCTCATGCTACTCAAGTTTAGTCACCGGTAAGTTCTTGTCATCATAAGTACATGTGTATCATAGAGAACCGCCAACAGGGTACCCCTTGCCCGATGATACGGAAGAATCCCCATATCAAAATGACAAGGCAAGCAGACAGCGAGCATCTCAGCATTCTTCTTATTTACCATGGGAATATGGTGCTTTTTTCTCTCTTTCCTCTTTTCATAGTATCTCCTTTTTTCCTTTTTTTTCTCAATATAGGACTCTTTTTTTATAAGAAGAATGCTTCATAGACAGCTATTATGGTTACGCTGCAGGTTTCCACCATGTCAGCATGGATTAGACCAGCGGCCCAGGCATTTCTCTAACACATATACATAACTCCATGGACTTACAAGCTCCCCTTTCATTTCACACCGACGACATCCATATACAAAAGAGCATGATATCAACTAGGTACAAGTACAAAGTGCAATGTTGAAAGCGTTCCCCATGAAAGCATGGTTCTGCTAGTTCCCAACAAATAAGTGCAAGCATATACAACATAGACGACACAATGGTTCAAGTTTTTTAAGGGCAAGAAAAGTAAAGTGTGTCATCAAGTTCGTGAGAGCTTTAATCACTAGTTTTCTCATAACAAGTTTAATTTGGAAGGTAAACAAAAGCATGAATATACTTGGAATAGCATATGATAGTAGGTAGGTATGGTGGACTCTTTGGAATAACTTGGTTTAGGGAGTTGTATGCATGAGTGGAACTCATACTTTGTTGTGGAGGCTAGCAAAAGACTGGGAGCGACAAACTAAGAGAGCAATAATGGCCATAATCATGCAGAGCGACAAAACATCATAGATCAAAGCATGAAGTGATACTACAAGTTGAAAACTAAAGGATCATAAAGGCTAAGGTGACTTGAGATAGTCATAACATGGTGTGAGCATGCGCCAAGTCAACCCAAATAAAGCATCAAAGGAGAATACCACTATACTATGCTTTAATATGCTAAACAAACGCATGATTCATCCAAGGCACATTAAGCAATCTCAATTGTTTATAACAAGTCATGCTACAGCAAATAATACTAAGCATAAAGCCAAAACAATATCAAGCATGGCATGACAAAGCACAGGCCACAGTAAAAAACAAGCTCTTTTTACCACATAAGTATGAACTTTCCTACTCTTTTCCAAACCAAACCATTTGCAAACCAATGTATTAAAGAGGGGGTCCAACCAATTTATTCAGAAAACTAAGCAAACCAAGAAAACTAAAAACCAAAAGGAAAACGAAAAAGAAGACCCTCCAAGAACAACACAACTGTGCATGAAACAATAAAAATGAAGCGTTTGGAAGAAACCTGGGATTTTTATTGATGAAGAAGGGGATGCCTTGGGCATCCCCAAGATTTGACGCTTGTACTTCTTGGATATTTCTTGGGGTGGCACGCGTGGCATCCCCAAGCTTGAGCTTTAGTCCATCCTTCATCTCATTACTCATTCCTTCCATACACGTGAAAATTTTCCTTCATACAAAACTTCGCACAATCTCATTAGCAACATTAGTGCACTTAAGATAAATAAGTCTTAAGGTTCAGTTCTAACACCAAATAAACTTCCATTAGAACACTATCTACTGTAGTACTTACTTCAAAAATCTCAATTCCCCAAAAGAACTCATAAAGGAACCCACAAGAAGCAAATGCAGAAAATGACAGAAATCTGTCAAAACAGACCAGCAGATAAACACGAATTTTTTCGAAGACCTTCTGTTGCTCAAATAAACAAGTGTTGAACTAACGAAAGTTAGATAACAATCTAGGGCAGAGGCACAAAAATTTGAACCTCAATCCGACATACAGATATCTCTCACGAATGTTTACGGTGAAGCACAAAAATCTGTTTCGGGACAGCAACTTTCCCAATCATTACTTCACTCTCATTAGAGGCTACTCTTGACACAAAAGGCAAATAAAAAGGATAAGGAGAGGTTATTACTGAGGTAATAACTTCCAAGACTCATCTAAAACTTTTGGGTTATCTCCCAATAAGTACTTTTCTTTAACGCCTTTAAGTTAGGCATAAGAAGCAAAGAAAGAATCAAGTGTTCTCAAATGAAGAAGCATTAAGACCAAATTTTGTTTTCATAGGAGAAGCAAAAGAAATCTTTTATCTCTTTTTAGGGAAGTGTTCTATACCTTTCTTGAGTGGTATTTGATATTTAATGGTGCCTTCTTTCATATCAATGATGGCACCAACAGTCATAGGAAAAGGTCTTCCCAAAGTAATAGGACAAGAAGCATTGTATTCAACATCCAAAACATAGAAATCAACGGGGACATAGGAATTGTTAACCATAATAAGAACATCATGAATACTCCCCATGAGTTTCTTTTTAGCATTATCCTCAAGTGGGACATTCCAATAACAATCTTCAAGAGGAGGCAAATCAAGCATATCATAAATCCTTCTAGGCATAATAGAAACACTACTATCAAGATCACATAAAGCTTTGAAATCAAAGTCATTCACTTTCATATTAATGATGGGTTCCCAACCATCCTCTTGTTTTATAGGAATAGAAGCTTTCTGTTTCATCTTTTCTTCCTTAATCTTTATGAGAGCATCAGTAATGTGTTTTGTAAAGGCCATGTTCATAGCACTAGCATTAGGACTTTTAGCAAGCTTTTGTAGAAACTTAATAACTTCAGAGATATTGCAACCATCAAGATCAAAATCAACTTTATCATCTAAAGTAGTAGAACTATTACTAGCCTCAACACTAGTGGTGGTGATAGTAGAAACACTAATGTTTCTAGCAATTTCATCTTCTCTTTCCCATTTAGCATGTAATTCAGCTAATAGTCTAACATTTTCATCAATTCTTATTTGTATGGCATTAGTGGCTGCAAAGGAATTATCATTAGTTTCAGGTTTACCAGCCATTTTATTCAAAGAAGATTGAGTTTCAGCCAAAGATGCTATATTTCTTTCAACATTAGAGAGTTTTTCCTCAATAATTTTGTTGAAAGCAGTTTGTTTACTAATAAACTCTTTAAGCATAACTTCAAGTCCAGAGGGACCACTCTTATTATTGTTGTAAGAATTTCCATAAGCATTACCATTGTTGGGAGGATATGGCTTATAATTGTTGTTACCAAAATTGTTCCTATAAGCATTGTTACCAAAATTATTATTTCTTATGAAGTTCACATCAACTTGCTCTTCTTGAGCAACCAAAGAAGCCAAAGGAACATTATTTGGATCAATATGGGCTTTCCCATTAACAAGCATAGACATAATAATATCAATTTTATCACTCAAGGAGGAGGTTTCCTCAACAGAATTTACCTTCCTACCTTGTGGAGCTCTCTTAGTATGCCATTCAGAATAATTAACCATCATATTGTCCAGAAGTTTTGTTGCAGCACCCAAAGTGATGGTCATAAAGGTACCTCCAGCAGCAGAATCCAATAGGTTCCTTGAAGAATAGTTCAATCCTGCATAAAAAGTTTGGATGATCATCCAATCAGTCAGTCCATGAGTGGGACAATTCTTTACCAAAGATTTCATTCTTTCCCAAGCTTGAGCAACATGCTCATTATCAAGTTGTTTAAACTTCATTATTTCACTTCTAATAGATATAATCTTAGCAGGAGGATAGTATTTTCCAATAAAAGCATCTTTGCACTTAGTCCAAGAATCAATACTATTCCTAGTTAAGGAATTCAACCACTCTTTAGCTTTTCCTCTCAAAGAGAAAGGAAACAGTTTCAGTTTAATAATATCACCATCTATATCCCTATGCTTTTGCATCTCACAAAGTTCATCAAAGTTATTTAGATGGGAAGCACCATCTTCATTACCAATACCAGAAAATTGTTCTCTCATAACAAGATTGAGCAAAGCAGGTTTTATCTCAAAGAAAGTATATTCAGCCACAGGTGGAGCAATAGGTGTGCTCATAAAATCATTGTTGTTGGTGCTAGTGAAGTCACACAACTTAGTGTTTTCAAGAGTAGTCATTTTTTTGGGTTTTCAGATAAGAAAGCAAACAAGTAAAACTAATTTTTTTGTGTTTTTTTTAAAACAAAACAAGCAAACAAAGCAAAAAGAAACTAAGCAAAACAAAAACAAAAAAGTAAAGAGATTGGTTATGAGGGACTCCCCTTGTGAAGATGTCCTTGACTCCCCGGCAACGGCGCCAGAAAAGTGCTTGATGGCTCGTGGTTGATGTAGAGCTTGTTGGGAACCCCAAGAGGAAGGTATGATGAGCACAGCAGCAAGTTTCCCTCAGTTATGAAACCAAGGTTTAATCGAACCAGTAGGAGGAAGGAAACACCCCAAAGGTGTTACTAGCTGAGCTTTGGCAGGGCGCACTACCGGTGCTAGTAGCAACGTGGACACCTGCACAACACAACCACAGAACTTTGTCCCCAACTTACGATGAGGTTGTCAATCTCACCGTGTTTTGCGGAAAACAAAGGATTAAACGTATCGAATGGAAAGAAGTAAAAGTTTGTAGAAAGTAAACACAGAGCAGAAAAATTTTATAGATTGTATGTAAAAGACAAGGACCGGGATCCATAGTTCACTAGAGGTGGCTCTCCTTGGATAGAAAACATGTTGGGTGAACAAATTACAGCGGGGCAATTGATAAACACCAAGAAAGCAATACATGCATATATTAATCATCTTGACTCCTTTGAGACTTGATTGGGCATTACAACATTATACATAGACCGCCATCCAACTGCATCTATGACTAATAATCCACCTTCAGGTTATCATCCGAACCCCCTCCAGTATTAAGTTGCAAGCAACAGATTATTGCTTTACGAACTGTGTGTAAAGTAAACAATACGATTGTTCGATGAACAAAGGATTGTTGTTTTCTCCCTAGTAGCAACAGCACATCTAGTACCTTAGAGATTTCTGTCACTTCCCTAGATTACCAGAGGCATGAACCCACTATCGAGCATAAATACTAACTCTTGGAGTTGCTAGTACCTACTTGGCCAAGATAGCTACTAACAACGGAAAGGATGCAAGATCACAAATAACAAAGAAATGATAGAATTAATAATCAGTCTGAAATAGCATCTCAATATCCATCGGATCCCCGCAAACACAACATGCAGAATTACAAATAGATGATCTTGATCATGAACGGAGCTCACAAGATCTAAACATGAAAGCACAAAGGAGGAGAACCAGCCATCTAGCTACTACATGGATCCGTAGTCCAAGGATGAATTACTCACGCATCACACCAGAGGCTTGCATGGTGATGAAGAAGGCCTCCAGGGTGAATTCCCCTCTCCGGCAGGGTGCCGAGAAGAGCTTCAGATCCCTCCCGAGCTAGGGATGGAGATGACGGCTGCTACAGACTCTTTCGTGGATTTTTGATCGGGTACTTAGGGTTTTCGTCCCGAGGGCAATATATAGGCGGAAGGAGAGGCCGAGGGGGTGCCTTGGCTAGCCGCACCACCCCCGGGCGCGGGCCAGGCCTGGTCGCGCGGCCAAGTGGTGTGGCCGCCCTCTAGCCCTTCTCCGTCTCGTATTCTGGCACTTGATCCCTTCCGGAAAAATAGACACTTTGGCTTTTGTCCCGTCCAATTCCGAGAATATTCATTTTCTGACTTTCCTGGAACCAAAAACAGCAGAAAACAGGCAGTTGGCACTGTGGCTCTTGTTAATAGGTTAGTCCAAGAAATCATATGAAAAGTACTCCAAAGTTGGAACAAAACACAAGAAAGTGGATAAAACCAAGCATGGAACATCAAAAATTATAGATACATTTGCAATGTATCAGAGCCCAAAGGTGAGTGTTTATGAGTGAAGTCTCTATCACACCCAAAGTTGTCACAGGGCTTCGACTGAATTGACTGCAAGTGTTGAAATGAAAATAGAATTTGGATTAAACTTGGTGTATTTAAATAAAACTAGAATGTAAACTTCATAAATAAAAAGCATAAAAGTAAATAACGATTTGTTTGTTTGTTGTTTTCCGCAGATGACGAAGAAGGCACGGGGAGATACAGTTCATGGTGATAGTGATTGTGCCAAGTGAACGAATGATAAGTGTAACAATTATAATCTTATAAGTATATGTGTAGGCGAGCAACCCATAATTAGCCGGAACTCCTCTTGATAGATTTTGTCCCAACTTCAATAATCCTACTAGTTTGTTACCAAAACCATGGTTAGACACTAGACGATTAAGACCCTTCAGGTCGCTTGGTGATTAAGCTCCTTGGATCGGACTAATGCAATAAGCGCGGTGTTTCCTCGTTATCCTCGAGTTTACTAGTTTTCCATTGATATCCCCGTGTCACTCGGGGGTTCGTCGGTCTACTAGCGAACAAGATCCTATCTATGTATAACAAAGCATCATGTTCTATGGGCCCTTAATTGGACAACAAGAATTAGGCTTCCCACAGATAGTCAAGCACACATAATATAGTAATTAGAATCAATCACAAGCTAATGGAAAACATATGGAGGCACATCACATCTCACCAATCCCTTACATCTCCCACACCCAAGGAACTTACTCACATATGAGAGAATAAAGCATCATCGATATAATTAAACAAAGGGAGTTCTTATCGATATTACCGTGGAGATCCACAATAAGAATAGAAAAGAAATCCAACACAATTCAAGATAGGAAGAAACAATCTCAAACCCTAGTCTTACAAGGTGAAGATCTCTCTCTCTCTCTCTCTCTCAAGTATAAGTAATGGATATGAGGGTGTGTTGGCTAGGAGGTCGAAGATCGTGGATCTAGATGAAGAACGTCTTCCCCTTCTCCGGATCTCCTCTTTCTCCTTTCTGGATGGGATGGCGGCTGCTGCGTTATGTTTTCGTCCTTGGCCTCTTCACGGAAGTTGTCCCTTTTGATAAGACGGAGGCGACGACAGCTATACAGAGGGAACTATACGATCGGAAAAATGTTCTCGTCGTATAGTTGCTCGTAAAAGCATCTATATGCTTCCCTCGATTGCTTCCAAAGAGAGACTCACTTGTTTTCGCCTGAATATTGTGTTTCTCTAGTTAAAACCTTATGTTGACGTTCAAAACCTGAAATACACATTAAAAACCAAGTTTTCTTCGCTACTGAAGTATTAGCACTAGGTAAAGCTAGAAAAAATCAAATCTGGGAGAAAACTATAAAGAAAAGCCATAAAAAACGTGTCAAATCTCACAGTTATCAACTCCCCCAAGCTTAGATGTTCCTCGCCCTCGAGTGACAAGGAAATAAGGAAGAATAGCGGAGATTCAAGACTGAAATAAAAGAACTTACAAGTTTGAATTGGTGTCAAATTATTTTCTTCACAATCCCTGCAATCGTAAACATGATCATACAAGTATTCACGAGATTGCACTAAGTCCACTTCCTACCCACATATATCTTGTTAGCAAATAAATCATCTTTTCGTGTCTCTCTTTGTTGAGAGATGAAAACTTTTTGCTCTTGTTTCTTTAATCAATTAAGAGTACTCAAGTTGGCACCAAAACATTCAATTTAAGAACAACTCATCTATTCCCGTGTCAAAATATCAAGACTCTCAAAGCACCTTTTTCCTTTCTTTGCCTTTCAAAAACTTCAACTCTTTCATAGAGAAATCATGCCACTATTTTTAACACGTTAATAGGGACTGTGTTGTGCTCTCGTGACCATGCCAATAAATAATTGTTGAGAAATAATGGGTTAGAGGAGTACTAAAACTTCACTTGGAACGTGAAACCATGAGGAGACTAAAATTTTACCCGTCATAGCATTGCTGCTATAGACGTTTACATAACTCAATAGCCAAAATCAAGTGGTTTCCCACATTTAGATCGTTCGTTGGCCAGCAGAGTTAATAGTTCCCCATGGAGCACGACATGTTGTAATGACACGGGTAAAGCAATATCTTACAGTAATTATTAGAAAAAGCAGTGGAATAATCTCTACTACTTCGAAGCATCCATTTTATTAAACAATTTCATTCAAGGGCACTATCGAGTCTATTTATTAAGCTCAAATGGGATGGAGTAGTTCTGAAATCAGATTCTCCGGGCTAAACATGGACTCAAGTCATCTTATGGATGCCTTTTCTTGTTGTAAAAATGTGGGAAATATTTTTAACCAAGTTCATTGCTCATTGTTCCAAAGCTAAAAAGGAGACACTAGCAAGGGAATGGAATTTATGGGATAACAAGCTAAGTGGGGAGTGACTCCAGTGCAAGCGAGTAAATAATTGTAGGATCAATTTAAGGTTGTAGAAAAGGTATTGAAAGGAATGTGATACCTCCTCTTGCTTGCTTTGTTCATGTATTTGAGTCGAACCCCCTCTGTATTTCCATATTGCCAAATCACCTGAAATTGAGCAATCTCCGAGAGAGAAAAAAAGAAATGAACTTGCAATAAAAGTTACAACTTAATTTTTCTGTATTTTTGGTTTAGGAATGCAAACTGAAAATAAACATGCAATTTTGAAGAAATAAAATAAATTAAAAGAAGAAATAAAAACATGAATGCAAGGTTTGGAGGTTTTCAAACCTCCCCCAAGCTTAGGTTATTGCCAGGCTCAGTTATTGTCGTCATTCCGCGGCTGGTGTGGATACTGCTGGTAGTAGTCGGGGAAGTGGGTCATCAAGTGACTGAAGTTATGAGTCAAGGCACTCACATCTTCATTCACTCCATGTAGAGTGTGGTCAATCTCTCCAACGTGTTGGTTGAGCTACTGGAATTCTTGATAGGGGACGTAGTTGTACCCCTGCTGCGGGTGATTGGGCCATGGGTCCCAAGCTCCCCCTTGCTGCTACTGTTGATGTCCCTCCCAAGCAGGGTTGTATCCTTGCTCATCCTCATCATGCTGCTCTCCTTCTTCATCTTCCTCTTGATCAGGCTGGAGTTCAGCCATGATCTCCATCACTTGGCCCTTGGTGAGGATCCAAGTGTCCTTCTACACAATTGAGAAGGCTTGGGGACAGGGCAACGGAACCTGCTCACCCTGTGCATCACCAAGATAACTAAACTGATATGCTCGGAACCTCCGGTTTGCATGGTAAACACTAAGGAAGCCACAAGCAGTTAAATACTTGACGTTCATAAGCTTGGAACCATCAACAGATTGCATAACAGGTAATGTAATATTTAATGCATGGTCAAGGTGGGTTACCAATCCACCAATGCGAATATCACCTTTCGTCTTGTTGCTTTGACGACGAAAGTGCTGGATGAGTAGAGCTACAGGATTGGGGCTTTGCGGTGCATCGGGGAAGGGAGCCTTGGTGATCATTGACATGTCCGCATTGGCCATGGAACCGGTATCTCCTCTTCCCAGCAGTTTGTTGGCGAGGAACAAGGCATAGTAGTGAATTGTTGGGTTCTGAATGGTGGACATCTTCTTCTGATAGAATTCTGTGCCATCATTAACAGAAATAACCTCCCAAGTTTCTCCACTTGTGACGCTATAAAGGTTAGTAACATTTGACTCCCCAACATGAGGGAAGTCGAAAGCATCACAAAATTGTTCAAAAGTTATTTCATAGTGCTGTCGGTTCATGGTGAGGCTTACCATGCACACGTTACCTTTCTCCATGTGGTCGCCGTAGAAGGAGGCAAGGACTCATAGGTAAGCTCAGTGTAGGTGTCATGGCTTGCGTAGCCGAGTACTGTTAGCCCGACCTTGTTACACATGAGGTTGAAGTCTTCCTTCAACCCCACTGTGGTGAGAAAGCTATGGTCGCCCAACGTGTGGGCAGCACCCTCCTCGATGAGACTATGGCCAACTTGGGGTTGCGCTCGGCTCGGGACCCCGAGCCCTCACCACGTTGGTGCTTGCTCTTGCGAAAGATGTTACCTATTTTGTTCATCTTGATGCACTGAAAAATTTCACAATAAAACCTTAGGCATATAGTTTCTACATGATATACAAATGATCCTACATGGAAAAATTTAATCCTAACGTGAGAAATCCATAGGAAAAACAAAATAAGCTTGAGTTTATCCACTAGATCAATGTGAGAGTTTCAACCATGGAAATCTGAAAATAAAGCATGGATAGGGAGAGAAACATACCGATATGTTGATTCCCCCACTCAAACAAACGAAATCCATGCAGAATCAAGAGTTCTAGGTGGGTTTTGAGAGGTTTGGAGAAAGAATATGAGAGAAAAAGTGAGGAAGGAGAAGAGACCTAGCCGCCTGATGGCTCAATGCACGGTGCCTAGAAAAATGCTTGATGGCGGTGTTGATGTAGAGCTCGTTGGGAACCCCAAGAGGAGGTATGATGAGCACAGCAGCAAGTTTCCCTCAGTTATGAAACCAAGGTTTAATCGAACCAGTAGGAGCAAGGAAACACCTCAAAGGTGTTACTAGCTGAGCTTTGGCAGGGCGCACTACCGGTGCTAGTAGCAACGTGGAGACCTGCACAACACAACCACAGACCTTTGTCCCCAACTTGAGATGAGGTTGTCAATCTCACCGTGTTTTGCAGAAAACAAAGGATTAAACGTATCGAATGGAAAGAATTAATAGTTTGCAGAAAGTAAACACAAAGAAGTCAACAGATTGAAGATTGAATGTAAAAGACAAGGACCGGGATCCATAGTTCACTAGAGGTGGCTCTCCTTAGATAGATAACATGTTGGGTGAACAAATTACAGCGGGGCAATTGACAAACACCGAGAAAGCAATACATGCATATACTAATCATCTTGACTCATTTGAGACTTCATTGGGCATTACAACATAATATATAGACCGCCATCCAACTGCATCTATGACTAATAATCCACCTTCAGGTTATCATCCGAACCCCCTCCAGTATTGCTTTACGAACTGCGTGTAAAGTAAACAATACGATTGTTCTATGAACAAAGGATCGTTGTTTTCTCCCTAGTAGCAAAAGCACATCTAGTACCTTAGAGATTTCTGTCACTTCCCCAGATTACTAGAGGCATGAACCCACTATCGAGCATAAATACTAACTCTTGGAGTTGCTAGCATCTACTTGGCCAAGATAGCTACTAACAACGGAAAGCATGCAAGATCTCAAATAACAAAGACATGATAGAATCAATAATCAATCTGAAATAGCATCTCAATATCCATCGGATCCCCGCAAACACAACATGTATGAATTACAAATAGATGATCTTGATCATGAACGGAGCTCACAAGATCAAAACATGGAAGCGCAAAGGAGGAGAAACCAGCCATCTAGCTACTACATGGATCTGTAGTCCAAGGATGAACTACTCACGCATCACACCGGAGGCTTGCATGGTGATGAAGAAAGCCTCCAGGGTGAATTCCCCTCTCCGACAGGGTGCCGGGAAGAGCTTCGGACCCCTCCCGATCTAGGGATGGAGATGACGGCGGCTACAGCCTCTTTCATGGATTTTTGATCGGGTACTTAGGGTTTTCGTCCCGAGGGCAACTTATAGGCGGAAGGGGAGGCCGAGGGGGTGCAAGATCTATCTACTAGGTACAAAGCAACGGGTGGACATACATCCAACGAGAACTTACCCTCGTAGACAACGAGCTTTGTTAACGAGTAGGAACTTATGGTTGATGTAGTCGTACACTTGCCGATCTCAAGATCGTGAGGAAGTCCAGCAGGTCCGGCTCCAGCACATCCATTAGATCCAGCTCCAGCAGCACCAAGTCCAGCACCGCAAAGCAGCGGTGCATCCGTGATCGCACACACGTCCGGTACCCCGACAACCTCCGTCCCTCGCTCCAGCAAAGCAGCGGAAGCAGCAACTCCTTTCCAGATAAAGCCACCGAGAACATGTATCTCGCTAATCCGAGACCATAGGGGAATAATACTAGAGGGGGAGAGAGATCCTTCACAGGGAGGTGTGAGTGAGAAGTGAGGAGAGGGGGCCTTTTATAGGAGGAGGGGGTGCCCCTCCTTCATGGCTGCCGCATCGAGGAGGTGACCCTTCACCTCCTCCATTCATGTGGTGGTAACCCCTCCACATTAAAATGCCCCTTCATATTCTCTTTTAAAGTCTCCACTTTAAATGCATTAAATTTCTCCAAATTTAATGCTCTCTCATTTAATAAAACTCTTTTATTATTTTTATTCAGAATTTTGTTAATTACTTTAATTAACAAACATTCACATAAAACCCCCTGCAACATTTCAATATTACATGCAGAACCAATTTCAGCAATTTATCCCGAAACAGTTTCGGTGTCTATTGACATAATTCCAGTGCTTTCTTAAATCTTTATCTGAAACATATTTGCTCCAAATGGTGTCGGTATCCCTTAAGTGTGTCACCCTACTGTTCGCGAATAATGCAGACATGATCGAGACCCCTCTCCGATCAATAATCAGCAGCGGGACCTGGAGATCCATACTGACTCCTACACATTCAACGATGACTTCTATGATCGTGAGAACCTTTAACGCTAGTAACTAAATCCCTTTGTCCCGCGATATATTACATGTCCGAGATTCGATCATCGGTATCTCCATACCTAGTTTGATCTCGTTACCGACATGCACTCTTTTCTCGTTCCTGTGATATAACATTCTAGTGATCACATCACTTGCTTGCAAGCTATTTCAATGTGATATCACCGAGAGGGCCCAGAGTATATCTATCCGTCATCGGGATTGACAAATTCCACTCTTGATCCATGAGCCTCAACATAACACCTTGGTAGCACTGAACTCATCTTTATAGTCACCCTGTTACGGTGTGACGTTTGATGTTATCAAGATACTCTTCCGATGTTAGCAATTAACATGATCTCATGGTCTAAGGATAAACATTACTTCGTATGATGTTATAGCAATATAAACATAATGACTTTGATCGTAATGCTATACTTCGAATGAATGTTCATCACATCATTCCATCAATGGTGTGACCTTGTTATTAACAACATCCAATGTCCGTGATCAGGAAACCTTGATCATCTTGTTAATGAACAAGCTAGTATATAAGAGAGGCATAACTAGGAACCCTTTTTGTTTATTAAACACACATGTATTGATGTTTCCGATCAATACAATTCTAGCATGTAAAATAAACATTTATCATAAACATGGAATAAGATAATAACCACTTTATTATTGCCTCTCGGGCATATTCCCTTCAGTCTCCCACTTGCACTAGAGTCAATAATCTAGTTTGAAAACTTTGCGTATTGAACACCTATGGCTTTCTGGTGTTCCATATACGTGATTTCTAGTGGTTAACATAATCTCCGTATCTGACAGTTTCAAGTCTATGTGTATTTGCATGTCTTTGCGTCTCTACGCATCACTCATTCTCAAATGAGATGGCATTGTATAAATTTGGTCCTTTAGTGAGACCTTTAGTTTGTTCGGCTTAAAATATGTTGATATTATTGTCACACAATATATCTTCATAGTATTAGCCCACTTTGAACCACAGCTAGTTTGATAACAAACTACTTAACACAAATGCCCTCCTTTGCTGCTACTATAGCAGTTATATACTTAGCCTTTTGTTGTAGTATCCGTCACAAAATCTCAACTTTGGAACTCATCCAAATCCATCATGGAACATCCTTTCCATTATATTGTGCCACCCATAGTCTAAATTTATATAAATTTAATTTGTATCTTGTGACAAAACTAGTATCAATGTAACACTTTACAATGAACTACCTTTAACTATTTTTCACTTATACATGATATATTCTTAGTTCTTCCAAAGCTCATAAGAATATCTTTACTATTTTCCAATGATCATCTTATGAATCATTCTGGTATATTCTCATAACATTTAGAGCATCGGACATTCTGGATATATACATATCATGGTATAATTGATCAAAATTTTCATGTGATTTTACTCACCAAGTGTTGAAACACTTGAATCTTGATACAATCCTTTCCATGCAGCAAGACTCTTTCTTGTTGTTTCCATATTGAACCCTTTCAATATCTCATATTGAACCCTTTCAATATCTTATATATGTATGTCTGGCACAACCATATTAGCGCCTTAATCTATCCATATAGATATTGATGCCTAATATTCTGGGTTTGCCCAAGTCTTTCATCGAAATCTTATTTTAATGAAATCCTTAACTTGTGTCAATTCAAGATACATCATTTCCAATCAACAATATGTCCTCTACATAATGTATTAGAAATATGTCTCAGCGCTCCCACTTAATTTCTTGCAAATGCAAGCATCTTCATCATCTCCGATGAATTTAAACTCTTTTAATAGTTTCATCATGGTGAAGATTCCAACTCCGCTATGCTTACTTCAACTATTGAAGTTTACATGCCCTTTTAGCACCCTTTGAATTAACTAAACCCTTCGGACCACGTCATGTACATGTCCTAGGTTACTGTTCTATTAGAAGAACCTTGTTTTGTTTATTCAACTACCATATACCAAATTATATGTAGTGGTTGCTACATTAATCCGTCAAGACTATATATCGCTATGAAAGATCAAATCTTGTCATAGGCAACTCCTTGAACATTGTCGTAAACTTCTTTCCGACTGTCGACTATTTCATAGATGTTAAACATCCATGTCTTATTTCTTTATAGATCCAAACACGACCGATAGGCTTCATGCCTTTCCGGAGGGTCTTGCAAGTTCAGAAACTTGTTTTCTCGTGTATGGATACTATCATGGATTCTGCGACCTCTAGTCATTTTATGGAGTCAGGGCCCATGATCGCTTCTTTGCATGTAGTCGGTTCATCATTGTCAGAACAATAACGACTTGCTTATCAAATCTTACTATTTGATTCTTACCGACCCACACGGTTCTATAGGAACTCTAATCTCCAAGATCACACCTTTTGTAATGACGAGAGCCATGAGCATTGTGGCCGCCACCGGGACACTTTCCGGCGCTGCGCTACTTAGCACATATAGCTAAGGTTCAACAACCTTATCAAAGTTCTATTGTCCTCCCACTTAACTTTTCACGAAAAGTTCCTTCTCAAGAAACTTGACACTCCAAGCGACAAACTCTTTTGTCCTTGGTGTTATGGAGAAATTCCCAACAAATTCTTTGGGATAACCTACAAAGACGTGCTTATCCGACTTTGGTTGTAAACATTTTACTTATGCATAGCATACCAAAATTTAAGAAAAGACAATTCGGGTTTTATCCCAAACCATAATTCATATGGTGTCATTTCAACGGATCACGATGGTGCTCTTTTCAGTGTAAAAGCGGTAGTCTCTAAAGCTTCAATCTTTAAAACATAATGGCAGTTTTATAAATGACACCTTTGATCTTACCATGTCATCGGGGTTGACAAATTCCACTCTTGATCCATGAGCCTCAAAATAACACCTTCGTAGCACTGAACCCATCTTTATAGTCACCCTATTACGGTGTGACGTTTGATGTTATCAAGATACTCTTCCGGTGTTAGCAATTAACATGATCTCATGGTCTAAGGATAAAGATTACTTCGTATGATGTTATAGCAATATAAACATAATGACTTTAATCGTAATGCTATGCTTCGGATGAATGTTCATCACATCATTCCACCAATGGTGTGACCTTGTTATTAACAACATACAATGTCCATGATCAGGAAACCTTGATCATCTTGTTAATCAACAAGCTAGTCTATAAGAGAGGCATAACTAGGAACCCTTTTTGTTTATTAAACATGCATGTATTGATGTTTCCGATCAATACAATTCTAGCATGTAAAATAAACATTTATCATAAACATGGAATAAGATAATAACCACTTTATTATTGCCTCTAGGGCATATTCCCTTCAATAAAGATAGAAGGTGGAGACTCAATATAATGGTGGAAGAAAGGCCTTTGTAAAAGGAAGTAGCGATTCAAGTCTCATAAAGAGCTTCCAAGAATTATGGTACTTGTACAAGTCCAAGTAGAAGGCAAAGCTAGTCACTTCTAAAAGAATAGATCTAGCTTTAGCCGTTCCAATACTTTGGGAGGGGGGAGGGGTTTAAGGTGATTAAGGTTAAAGTGACACAACTAAGAGGATATGCTTGACAAGTTATAAACTGAAATCTCATGCCCCTTACTTACGAAGACCGATCCTCATGCTACTCACCTTCAGTCACGAGTAAGCTCTTGTCATTGTAAGTATATGTGTATCATTAAGAACCGCCAACGGGGTACCCCTTGCACATGATACGGGAGCTTTCCCATAATCAAAATGACAAGGCAAGCAGACAATGAGCATCTCAGCGATTTTTTATTTGCTATTTGCATAGGTTTTTATTGAGGATGCTTCATGGAGTGCTCATTATGGTGATGCTGGAAGTTTCCACCATGATTAGGCATGTCTTAGGCTAGCGGCCCAGGCGTTTCTATAACACACATACAAACTCCATGATCTTACAAGTTCCACTTTTATTTCACACCGCCGGGATCCGTAAGCAAAAGAACAAGATATCAACGGGGTACAAAGTACAAGTGCAATGTTGAAAGCGTTCCCCATGAAACATGGTTATGCTAATTTCAACTTATAAAGCGCAAGCTTATATGCAACAAAGAAGGACCCAATGGTTCAAGTTTATTAGAGGCAATAAAGTAAAGTGTGCCATCAAGTTCGTGAGAGATTTAATCACTAGTTTTCTCATAACAAGTGGAAGGTAAACAAAAGCATGAATATACTTGGAATAGCATAAGCTAGTAGGTAGGTATGGTGGACTCTTTGTAAAAACTTGGTTTAGGGAGTTGGATGCATGAGTGGAACTCATACTTGGTTGTGGAGGCTAGCAAAAGACTAGGAGCGACAAACTAAGAGAGCAATAATGGCCATAATCATGCAGAGCGACAAAACATCATTGATCAAAGCATAAAGTGATACTACAAGTTGAAAACTAAAGGATCATAAAGTCTATGGTGACTTTGGATAGTCATAACATGGTGCGAGCATGTGCCAAGTCAACCCAAATAAAGCATCAAAGGAGAATACCACTATACTATGCTTTAATATGCTAAAACAACGCATGATTCATTCAAGGCACATTAAGCAATCTCAATTGTTTATAACAATTCATGATACAGCAAAGAATACTAAGCATAAAGCCAAAACAATATCAAGCATGGCATGAAAAAGCATAGCCACAGTCAAAAACAAGCTCTTTTTACCACATAAGCATGAGCTTTCCTACTCTTTTCCAAACCAAACCAAACTATTTGCAAACCAAAGTGTGAAAGAGGGGGTACAACCAATTTATTCAGAAAACTAAGCAAACCAAGCAAACTAAAAACCAAAATGAAAACAAAAAAGAAGACGCTCCAAGAAAAACACAATTGTGCATGAAACAATAAAAATTAAGCGTTTGGAAGAAACCTGGAATTTTTATTGATGAAGAAGGGGATGCCTTGGGCATCCCCAAGCTTTGACGCTTGTACTTCTTGGATATTTCTTGGGGTGACACGCGTGGCATCCCTAATCTTGAGCTTTAGTCATCCTTCATCTCATTACTCATTCCTTCCATACGCCTGAAAATTTTCCTTCATACAAAACTTCACACAATCTCATTAGCAACATTAGTGCACTCAAGATAACTAAGTCTCAAGGTTCAGTTCTAACACCAAATAAACTTCCATTAGAACACTAGCTAATGTAGAACTTTCCTAAAAAAGCTCAATTCCCCAAAAAGAACTCAAGAAGGAACCAACAAGAAGCAAATGCAGAAAATGGCAGAAATCTGTCAAAACAGACCAGCAGGTAAAGACGAATTTTTGCGAAGACCTTCTGTTGTTCAAATAAAAAAGTGTTGAACTAACGAAAGTTACATAACAACCGAGGGCAGAAGCACAGAAAATTACATCTCTATCCGACGTACAGAGCTCTCTCAGGAATTTTTATGGTGAAGAAAAAAATATGTTTCGGGACAGCAACTTTTCCAATCATTACTTCACTCTCATTAGAGGTTATTCTTGGCACAAAAATTAAATAAAAAAGGATAAGGAGAGGTTATTACAGACGTAATAACTTCCAAGACTCAACTAAAACTCTTGGGTTATCTCCCAACAAGTACTTTTCTTTAACGCCTTTAAGTTAGGCATAAGAAGCAAAGAAAGAATCAAGTGTTCTCAAATGAAGAAGCATTAAGACCAAATTTTGTTTTCATAGGAGAAGGAAAAGAAATATTTTCTCTCTTTTTAGGGAAGTGTTCTATACCTTTCTTGAGTGGGATTTTATATTTAATGGTGCTTTCTTTCATATCAATGATGGCACCAACAGTTCTAAGAAAAGGTCTTCCCAAAGTAATAGGACAAATAGCATTGTATTCAACATCCAAAACATAGAAATCAACGGGGACATAGGAATCGTTAACCATAATAAGAACATCATTAAGACTCCCCATGAGTTTCTTTTTAGCATTATCATCAAGTGGGACATTCAAATAGCAATCTTCAAGAGGAGGCAAATCAAGCATATCAAAAATCCTTCTAGGCATAATAGAAACACTACTATCAAGATCACAGAAAGCTTTGAAATCAAAGTCATTCACTTTCATATTAATGACGGGTTCCCAACCATCTTCTTGCTTTATAGGAATAGAAGCTTTATGTTTCATCTTTTCTTCCTTAATCTTTGTGAGAGCATTAGTAATGTGTTTTGTACAAGCCATGTTCATAGCACTAGCATTAGGACTTTTAGCAAGCTTTTGTAGGAACTTAATAACTTCAGAGATGTTGCAACCATCAAGGTCAAAATCAACTTTATCATCTAAAGTAGTAGAACTATTAGTAGCCTCAACACTAGTAGTGGTGATAGTAGAAACACTAATGTTTCTAGCAATTTCATCTTCTCTTTCCCACTTAGCATGTAACTCAGCTAATAGTTTAACATTTTCATCAATTCTTACTTGTATGGCATTAGTAGCTGCACAGGGATTCTCATTAGCTTCGGGTTTAGCAGCCATTTTATTCAAAGTAGATTGAGCTTCAGCCAAAGATGCTATATTTCTTTCAGCATTAGAGAGTTTTTCCTCAATAGTTTTATTGAAAGCAGGTTGTTTACTAATAAACTCTTTAAGCATAACTTCAAGTTCAGAGGGAGCACTCTTATTATTTTTGTAAGAATTTCCATAAGCATTACCATTGTTGGAAGGATATGGCTTATAATTGTTGTTACCAAAATTGTTCCTATAAGCATTATTACCATAAGCATTGTTGCCAAAATTGCTATTTCTTATGAAGTTCACATCAACTTGGTCTTCTTCAGCAACCAAAGAGGCTAAAGGAACATTATTTGGATCAATATGGGCTTTCCCATTAACAAGCATAGACATAATTATATCAATCTTATCACTCAAGGAGGAGGTTTCCTCAACAGAATTTACCTTCTTACCTTGTGGAGCTCTCTCAGTATGCCATTCAGAATAATTAACCATCATATTGTCCAAAAGTTTTGTTGTAGCACCCAAAGTGATGATCATAAAGGTACCTCCAGTAGCTGAATCCAATAGGTTCCTTGAAGAATAGTTCAATCCTGCATAAAAAGTTTGGATGATCATCCAAGCAGTCAGTCCATGAGTGGGACAATTCTTTACCAAAGAGTTCATTCTTTCCCAAGCTTGAGCAACATGCTCATTATCAAGCTGTTTAAACTTCATTATTTCACTTCTCATGGATATAATCTTAGCAGGAGGATAGTATTTTCCAATAAAAGCATCTTTGCACTTAGTCCAAGAATCAATACTATTCCTAGTTAAGGAATTCAACCATTCTTTAGATTTTCCTCTCAAAGAGAAAGGAAACAATTTCATCTTAATAATATCACCATCTATATCCCTATGCTTTTGCATCTCACAAAGTTCAACAAAGTTATTTAGATGGGAAGCAGCATCTTCATTACCAATACCAGAAAATTGTTCTCTCATAACAAGATTGAGCAAAGCAGGTTTTATCTCAAAGAAAGTATATTCAGCCACAGGTGGAGCAATAGGTGTGCTCATAAAATCATTGTTGTTGGTGCTAGTGAAGTCACACAACTTAGTGTTTTCAAAAGTAGTCATTTTTTTGGGTTTTCAAATAAGAAAGCAAACTAGTAAAACTATTTTTTTGTGTTTTTGAAGAACAAAACAAGCAAACAAAGCAAAACAAAAAACAACAAAGTAAAGAGATTGGTTATGAGGGACTCCCCTTGTGAAGATGTCCTTG
This sequence comes from Avena eriantha, assembly GCA_910589775.1. Taxonomy (NCBI): domain Eukaryota; kingdom Viridiplantae; phylum Streptophyta; class Magnoliopsida; order Poales; family Poaceae; genus Avena; species Avena eriantha. The sequence continues at coordinate 241,514,288 of OU342746.1, forward strand.
ACTCCCCTGCAACGGCGCCAGAAAATGATGGGTTCGTAGCATGGAAAACAAAAAAATTCTACCGCAAGAACGAACAAAACCCAGATCTAATCTAGATAAAAGCCAAGATCTAATCTATTAGACATGTGCAACGAGAGAGATAGGAACTAACCCTCATAGATTCGAAAGCGTTAACGAGATTAGATCTCGTGGTTGATGTAGTCGATCACTTGCCGATCTCAAGATCGTGTGGACGATCCTTCTGGCGTCGCGTTCCGGCAGCACTTCCGCAGTCGGTCAAGTGGACGGTCCTTCCGGCGCCGCGATTCGGCAGCGCTTCCGCAGTCGATCACACGTGCGGAGTCGAAGCAGACCTTCCTCTCCTTGTTCTAGCGAGCAGCGGAGGTAGTAGATCTTCTCCACGGAATTCCAGCAGCACGACGGTGTGGTGGTGGTGGTGGAGTAGAGAATTCTGTAGGGCTTCGCCTAAGCCGGAGCAGAGGGAAGGAGGAGGAGAGAGGCGGCGGCTAGGGCTTGTTATGAGAGAGAGCTAGGAGGGGGTGCCCCCTCCCCTCTATTTAAAGGAGGGAGGCGCCTTGGGAGGGGGAGTCCTAGTAGGACTCCCCTCCCTCCTTGGGCCGGTGGGTTGGGAAGGGGGGAGGAGTCCTCCTCCCCCACGAATCCGTGTCTTGCCCCACTAGGTTTCCTTTGACCCTTTCTTGGTTTTCAAGCAAACTCCAAGAAATCCTCTAGAACCTTCCAGAACATTCCGAAACCTTCTAGAATCTCCATACAAACACTCCGGAACATTTCCTAACTTAGAAAATGATCCCCAATATATGAATCTTATTCTCCGGACCATTCCGGATCTCCTCGTGATGTCCCGGATCCAATCCGAGACTCCGAACAACATTCGGTCTCCAATGCACATTCCATATCTACTTAAAACAACTTCGAACCTTAAGTGTGTCACCCTACGGTTCGTGAATATGTAGACATGACAGAGACACATCTCCTATCAATAACCATCAGCGGGACCTGGAGATCCATAATGGCTCCCACATACTCAATGATGACTTCGTGATCGATTGAACCATTAGCATACGAAACCAATTCCCTTTGTCACGCGATATTCTACTTATCCGAGGTTTGATCGTCGGTATCTCCATACCTAGTTCTACCTCGTTACTGATAAGTACTCTTTACTCGTTCCGTGATATGTCATCCCTTGTGACCTAGTCACATGCTTGCAAGCTAACTAGATGACATTCCACTGAGAGGACCCAGAGCATATCTATCCGTCATATGGATGGACAAATTCCAATCTTGGTCCATGCGCTTCAACACATACTTTCAGAATACCCAATGACACTTTTATAACCACCCAGTTATGAAGCGGCGTTTGATGTCATCAAAGTATCCATCCGGTGATGGCGATTAACATAACCTCATGGTCGAAGGATTAGGTTACTATGTATTTGAAAGCTTATAGCAATACGAACTAAAATGACTTGATCTTATGCTACGCTTACTATGGGTGTGTGTCCATCATATCATTCTCCTAATGACATAACCTCGTTATTAATCACATCCAATGTCCATGATCAGGAAACCATGATCATCCATTAATCAACAAGCTAGTTTAACAAGAGGCTTACTAGGGACTCTTTTATGTTTACAAAACACACATGTATTAGTGTTTCCTAATAATACAATTATAGCATGGGATGTAAACATTCATCATAAACATAAAGATATAATAATAACCACTTTTATTATTGCCTCTTGGGCATATCTCCAACAGAAAAATGCTTGATGGCTCAATGCACGGCGCCCAGAAAAATGCTTGATGGCGGTGTTGATGTAGAGCTCGTTGGGAACCCCAAGAGGAAGGTATGATGAGCACAGCAGCAAGTTTCCCTCAGTTATGAAACCAAGGTTTAATCGAACCAGTAGGAGCAAGGAAACACCTCAAAGGTGTTACTAGCTGAGCTTTGGCAGGGTGCACTACCGGTGCTAGTAGCAACGTGGAGACCTGCAAAACACAACCACAGAACTTTGTCCCCAACTTGCGATGAGGTTGTCAATCTCATCATGTTTTGCAGAAAACAAAGGATTAAACGTATCGAATGGAAAGAAGTAATAGTTTGCAGAATGTAAACACGAAAAAGTAAACAGATTGTAGATTGAATGTAAAAGACAAGGACCGGGATCCATAGTTCACTAGAGGTGGCTCTCCTTAGATAGATAACATGCTGGGTGAACAAATTACAGCAGGACAATTGACAAACATCAAGAAAGCATACAAGCATATACTAACCATCTTGACTCCTTTGAGATTCGATTGGGCATTACAACATTATACATAGACCGTCATCCAACTGCATCTATGACTAACAATCCACCTTCAGGTTATCATCCGAACCCCCTCTAGTATTAAGTTGCAAGCAACAGATTATTGCTTTACGAATTGCGTGTAAAGTAAATAATACGATTGTTCTATGAACAAAGGATTGTTGTTTTCTCCCTAGTAGCAACAGCACATCTAGTACCTTAGAGATTTCTGTCACTTCCCCAGATTACCAGAGGCATGAACCCACTATCGAGCATAAATACTAACTCTTGGAGTTGCTAGCATCTACTTGACCAAGATAGCTACTAACAACGGAAAGCATGCAAGATCTCAAATAACAAAGACATGATAGAATCAATAATCAATCTGAAATAGCATCTCAATATCCATCGGATCCCCGCAAACACAACATGTATGAATTACAAATAGATGATCTTGATCATGAACGGAGCTCACAAGATCTAAACATGGAAGCACAAAGGAGGCGAAACCAGCCATCTATCTACTACATGGATCCGTAGTCCAAGGATGAACTACTCACTCATAACACCGGAGGCTTGCATGGTGATGAAGAAAGCCTCCAGGGTGAATTCCCCTCTCCGGCAGGGTGCCGGGAAGAGCTTCAGATCCCTCCCGATCTAGGGATGGAGATGACAGCGGCTACAGACTCTTTCGTGGATTTTTGATCGGGTACTTAGGGTTTTCGTCCCGAGGGAAACTTATAGGCGGAAGGGGAGGCCGAGGGGGTGCCGGGAGCCACCACACCACCCCTGGCGCGGGCCAGGCCTAGCGGCATGGCCAGGTGGTGTGGCTGGCCCCTGGCCCCTCTCCGTCTCGTATTCTGGCACTTGATCCCTTCCGAAAAATAGGCACTTTGGCTTTTGTCCCGTCCAATTCCGATAATATTCATTTTCTAACTTTCCTAGAACCAAAAACAGCAGAAAACAGGCAGCTGGCACTGTGGCTCTTGTTAATAGGTTAGTCCAAGAAATCATATAAAAAGTACTCCAAAGTTGGAACAAAACACAAGAAAGTGGATAAGACCAAGCATAGAACATCAAAAATTATAGATACATTTGCAATGTATCACCGCCCCGGTGCGATTTTATGGTCAGGCCGAATTATACGGCCAAAACTATACGGGTGGGATATGTTGTTCCACCCGTATAGTTGTGGCGGCACCGCCAACTAGGGTTTCTTTATGCAGATCACAGCTATACGGTCGGATCATAATAATTGTGCCGTATAGTTGGTCGTTAAACCGTCTGTACCCTCAAGATAAATTTTCTAAAACAAGCATCAATATCTATATGACTGGAACTATACGGCCGGAATTTTTATTCCCGTCGTATTGGTCATTAAATTGTCAGTACCTTTGAGAAGATATTGTACGAAGGCATCGATATCTATACGACCGGAGGTATACGGCCGAAATTTTTATTCCCGCCGTATAGTTTGTCATTAAATTCTCTGTTCCTTCAAAAGAAAATTTGTTAATGGCAAAGATATCTATACGACCAGAACTATACGGCCGGAATTTTTATTCTCGCCGTATAGTTGGTCGTTAAACCATCAGTAGTCATCAAAAAAATTCTATTTATTCGAGAATACCTTGTATCCCGAAACTTAGCGAAATACCTTGTTTTTGAAAGAAAAATGACAGTAGAAACTGTCAACCAACATTAGCGTATGAAGAGCCGAATTTTAGTCTTTGTAGATAAAACTCAAACTTTTATTTTTATTCTTATTCTATACTCATTCAATCAATGTTTCTACTACTTTTTGACAGCTGCATCTTTACGGGCGCGCTTCCGCAAGAATGTCTCTGAAAAAGTTGTAGGAATATGATGAACTTTTTATTCTTTAGTTTATTTTATTGATGATATGGGTTGACTCCCATTAAGCATTTTATTAAGAATGGTTGAATAACTCAACTCCTTCTATGTTCTCGAATTATTACCTTGGATTGCCCCTTATCAAAGGCACTTACCACATGAACTCATTTTGCCGGTGGAATATATCTTTCTCCTACTTCTAGCTTCTTTGGAAAATATCGGATGATTTTAGCATCATAAACATTGAAGATTATTTCCCCCACAGCGCAATCAACTGATGCCCCTGCAGTACTAAGGAAAGGTCTTCCAAGTATTATGGATAATTTTTCATTTTCTGGCATCTCAAGAATAATAAAGTCAGTGGGAATAATATGCCCATCTATTCTAAGTAGAACATCCTCAATCATACCAATGGGTTGTTTAGTGGACTTGTCAGCCATCTATAACGTGATAGTAGTAGGAGAATACTCCCCTAATCCTAACCTTATATAGAGGGAGTATGGCATTACACTAACTCTTGCACCTAGATCACACAAGGCATTGTGAATATCAATTTTTCTTATTGAGCATGCAATAGATGGTATTCCGAGATCTCCCAATTTAGACAGCAGCTTCCCATTAGCAGGATAACTAGTTACCATGGCAACAATTTTAGTTATCTCTTTCTTTCTACTAAGAATATCACGGAGGAATTTAGAATAGGAAGGAACTTTGATTGCATTCGCAAATGGAATTTCTAGATGAAGGTCACCAAGTGCCTTTGTAAAAGAATCATAAATTACCTGATCTGGTGCTTTCTTTTTTCGATCTAGAATTTCCAGACGAAGCTCACCTTTCGTATTCTTGTCTTTTACCATTTGTGGGGGGTCAGGCTCTTTTGTAGCTATCTTTTGTTGTTGCTTATCGCTTTTCTTCTTTTCTACTACAACAACTTCATCTTCCTTGCTTATCTATTCTTATCTTGGATCAACCGTCTCTGCATCAGAGTCATAACGGTCATCCTTGGCATCATTTTGGTCCTCCTTTATTTGATCTTGTGTTTCTTGAGCAGTTTCATCATAATGGTTGTCTAAAGTATCCCTTTTCCAGCTTTGTGCCAAAATCAGGATTATATAAAGAATCATTCTTAGCCCTAGTAGACATCAATTCCAAACATTCTTTAATAGTTAAAGTATTTATCGATCCTCCTGCTGAAAAGTCAAGCAACTATCTACATTGAGTATTAAGACCGTGGTAAAATAAATGGCAAATAGTTGATTCAGAATAGCCATGACTGGGAATGCTATTGATCATTCCAAAGAATCTATCCCAGGCTTGTGGGTAGTTTTCTCCCACGTTCTGACTAAAGTTGCCTATATATTTTCTTATTTCAGTTACCTTTTTAAAAGGATTAAACCTGTTTATGAATTTAACAATGCAGTTTTCCCAACATTTAATGTAATGGAGAGGGAGAGAATATAACCAGTCTATAGCCTTACCTTTAAGAGACCAACAAAATAATTTTAGACGAGAGAAGTTTCTTGGCAAACCTTTTGGTCCAAGTGATGTTATCACATCGTCGAACTCTCTAAGATGTCTCCCTGGGTCTTCATCTTCCCTTCCACTGAAAGCTTTTTTCTGCAAAATTTTAATAATTCCACCATCAAATCGATATTCTCTAACTCCAGGATTAGGGAATTCTATTGGTTGTTTAAGAAATTCAGAACTTGGAGCATTGTATTCTCTGAGAGTTTTCTTAGGTTTCTTGGGAGTTGTCCTATAGATAGACATGATTTCCATAATATCACTCAGGTTTTCAACTTCAACTTTATTCGATCTTAAAAGTTTTTAATAATTTCCTCACGCCTTTGAGCAGGCACGTGCTAAATATAATCTGGTAAATAGGTCCTACCAGAGCGTGTAGAACCTTTGTCTCCTAGGGAGAACATTTTGTAGTAGTAACACCTGAAATGTCAAGAGACAAACACTTAGCGCTTAGCTCCCCGGCAACGGCACTAGAAAATAGCTTGATGTCTGGAAGTGCACAGGTCGTTTGTAGCTAGTTTTGAAGTATAGATATCGATCCCACAGGGAGCCCAAAGGTAAGTATTTATGAGTGAAGTCTTTGTCACACCCAAAGTTGTCACAGGTCTTCGAGTGAATTGACTGCAAGTGTTGAAATTAAAATGGAATCTGGATTAAAGTGGGTGTATTTAAATAAAACTAGAATGTGAACTTCAGAAATAAAAAGCATAAAAGTAAAGAACGATTTGTTTGTTTGTTGTTTTCCACAGATGACAAAGAAGGCACGGGGAGATATAGTTCATGGTGGTAGTGACTGTGCCAGGTGAACGAATGATAAGTGTAAAAATTATAATCTTATAAGTATATGTGTAGGCGAGCAACCCATAATTAGCCAGAACTCCTCTTGGTAGATTTCGTCCCAACTTCAATAATCCTACTAGTCTGTTACCAAAACCATGGTCAGACACTAGACGATTAAGACCCTTCAGGTCGCTTAGCGATTAAGCTCCTTGGATCGGACTAATGCAATAAGCGTGGTGGTTCCTCATTATCCTCGAGTCTACTAGTTTTCCATTGATATCCCCGTGTCACTCGGGGGTCGCCTGTCTGCTAGCGAACAAGATCCTATCTATGTAGAACAACATCATGTTGTCTGGGCCCTTAATTAGACAACAAGCATTAGGCATCCCACAGATAGTCAAGCACACATAATATAGTAATTAGAATCAATCACAAGCTAATGGAAAATATATGGAGGCACATCACATCTCACCAATCCCTTACATCTCCCACGCCCAAGGAACTTACTCACACATGAGAGAAGAAAGAATCATCGATATAATTAAATAAAGGGAGTTCTTCTCGATATTACCGTGGAGATCCACAATAAGAATACAAAAGTAATCCAACACAATTCAAGATAGGAAGAAACAATCTCAAATCCTAGTCTTGCAACGTTAAAATCTCTCTCTCTGTCTCTGAAGTACAAGTAATGGCTATGGGGTGTATTGGCTAGGAGGTCGAAGATCGTGGAGCAAGATGAAGAACGTCTTCCCCTTCTTCTCCGGATCTCTTCTTTATCCTTTCTGGATGGGATGGTGGCTGTTGTGTTGTGGTTTCACATCTGGCCTCTTCATAGAAGTTGTCCCTTTTGACAAGACATAGGCGTGGAAGCTATACGCCGGGAACTATACGGGGTGAAAAATGTTCCCGCCATATAGTTGCTCGTTAAAGCCTCTGTATGCTTCCCTCGATTGCTTCCAAAGAGAGACTCGGTTGTTTTCGCCTGAATATTGTGTTTCTCTAGTTAAAACCTTTTGTTGACGTTTAGAACCTGAAACACACATTAAAACCCAAGTTTTCTTCGCTACCGAAGTATTATCGTTAGGTAAATCTAGAAAATGATCAAATCCGGGAGAAACCCGTAAAGAAAAGCCATGAAAATGTGTCGAATCTCACAGCTGTCACTAGCCAAATTCAAAATCTCAATCGAGCGACAAAACCACACACCGACCATGAAGCATTTTACACTCTTCCATTTCAAAAACTTTAAAATTTAAAATTCCCATTCTACCCATTGTTCAGACGACAAATGGGCATGCTAAAGTCGGTAGCTCGGGAGCACACTCGTAATTATTTTTTATTTTCACATCTATGGTCCCGATTCGCCCAGCTTTTCTTGTCGGCCCTCCCAAAAATCCCAAGTTCCTCTATCCCCTCCATGACCACCCCGTGCACCAGCCTGAGCTACGATCTCGTGCACCGCCATGGAGCCACTTGATGGCTGTGATAATACAACACATTTTAGCAATATAAATTGTGTCATTTTCCTATCATATCATGCTCCATGTAACTATTGCTATGCCTGATATGCATGATTACTTGTTTTTATTAAATTCAATATGAGCTTTGCACATTTAGTAGTTTAGGTAGAATTCCATCCCTCTTCCTTGTCTTTGACATGTGTGTAGGTGTTGATGATGATTATGGATAAAACAAAGGCAAAAGGAACAAAGAGAGCATAGTATGGAGGAGCTGCAGGGACCAGACTTAGCCATTTGAGGTGTTGGAAAAGTGATTTTTTACAACTTCTCAAAATAAATATCTAAGACAACATGTTTGTATCCCTCGACGAGACGAATTCAACGAGCCCAAGAACACCCAAAACGGAGTTCGTATGAAGAAATGGCGACCAAAATACTGAAGAGTATTGAAGGTTTAATGACCAATTATACGGCGGGAGCAAAAATTCCAGTCGTATAGCTCCCGTCATATAGTTGCCACAAAGTTCGCAAACAATGGGATTTCGCCCTCCAGAAGCTCCAGAACCTTCCCTAAGTCATATGACGGTATTGGGGGAACCCTAGGGCACCCCTAAGGCCTATATAAAGGAGGGAGGAGTCAAAGAAGAGAGGAGGAAGCCACCATACACCATATACAAGATCTAGATCCCATCTACTCCCTCCATGGCGGCGCCCTGTCGCCGTGCCGCCTCCATAGCCTCTACAGCTCCACCAAGATCCAGACCTCCATCAACACCATCAAGCCATTAAAGCAAGAAGAGGAGGAGAAGGAGGACGCCGCCATCACCACGCTGACGCCACCATCACCGCGCCATCATCACCATCTCCATCGCCGCTACTTCTTCATCCTTCCCCATCATGATCTCCATGATGGGTTGTAACATGCCTTGAACCCCCTTTTATTAATGTTATGATGATTTGAGTAATTGAAGTGTGGTGTGTTCTTGTTAATCAATATGTTTGTGATTTCTTTTTACATTGTTCTATTCATGGTATTATTCTAGTGATTGGAGACGTCCAATCCATTGTTGAGGAATTTACTAGGGATTCACGAAGTGTTACAAAACTTATCATTAGTCTCTACTCTTCCATGGGTACCTAACAAGTCCATGGGTAGAACCAATAGACTATTTGCTATAAGTGATTTGCGGAGGCAATAGCAGCTTAGGATGCACCTCCCAGAGTTCCTTCAAGATCACTCATGATATAGATAGGTATAGTGTTGCGAATTTCTTGACCCCAAAGTGACAGATGGGATATCTTGTGACTAGCACACTTGCTTAGGAATACGGTTGTCCATAGAACTTAATGCCTTTTCTCTGGTATGCCTTGATTGGTCTTGTCACCTTAATACACTATTCTCTTATGAGATGACCCATGTCCGAAGAGGGTGTGGACAATTGAGTTGTCTAGTTGCCACTTACCAACGGTGGGAGACAACAGTATATGAGGGACCGCCACAATTATAGTTAACAACTATTCCATAAGCACTTATCATGCACACCGGTATACACAACATTACTTGAGGAATCATAGCATTAATATTTCATCTCATTGCATTCACCTCTTTTTATTTTTACTTTTGTTCTAGTTTCTTCCAGTCCTAGTAGTAGTTATTACAAAACATCTTAAATTCATTTATCCTAGCAACTTATAGAATAGGCTATTTCCAAACCATGGTTTGGGTGCGAACATGGTCGCATTGACAACATGGTTGCGGGGTCATGTTCGCCGAGCTCCCATCGGGACAAACTCTTTAAAATTTGCTGCTACAAGTACTACAATAACCCTATTATTGGTGCAGGAACTCAGTCCCACCACTTCACCAACGCTCACCCCACTAGATCTAGTTCACCGGGTCTCTCTACCACTACAGTGGAGCTACAGTCTCGTTCACCACGCCAATGGCATCATTGATTGCCCAAGATCTGCTTCCCCGCTGCCAAAAGCTACCCAACTGTACCGGATCCGCTTCACTGGTGTCCACTGGACGGGTATAGTTCAAGGAGTTCCATGTCCACCACTCCAGACCAGCTACACGGCCGTCGCTATTCACTGCATCGTATCTACCTCAGCGACGCTCTCTTCCACCATGCTCAAGACGGCATTGACCACCCAAGATCTGCATCCCTGACGCCAACAACCACCACAACTGCAACACCCTCAGTGACCTGGCCGTCACCTGCACGGTATCGATGATTCTTAGACGCCTATCTGACCAAGGTAACCAAATCTCCAACCCATTTTTGTTTTGTTAGCAGTATAGTAGCTTCAAGCCTCTCACAGTGAACTGCATTTTTGTAATCGTGCTAGTACATACAAGTCACTAGGCACGCCTGTTCTTTGTGCTACATACAAGGTCTTTAGACATGTTGGTTTGCATTCGCTGCTCTACAAATTTCAAGTCATGCACATGTTTGTTATTTTGTCATGCACATGTTCTTAGCTACTTCGTGCAATAGTAATTGCCTGCTATTTTGTAGTTCTTGCAAAATGTAAAGTCAGTGGAAAATATTAGTATGGATTTCCTGCTCCACAGTTACTGAATCTATCTGGTTCGTCCTGAGCTAAGTTCCTGCTATTATTTTCTCCCTGGCATTGTTCTATTATCCTGTAGTACCCATTCAAACTCTTCATACTAGTTCGATTATGATTTTTTTGTTGCCATCTGGTTCTTCAAAAAGGGAACTCTGAACCTGTTGGTTTGCACAACCTCTTATACAAGTTCACCAGTGATGCCATTATATTCTGTGTTTGGTGTTGGTTCGTCCTAAGCAACGACATAACTATTCTCTATTGTATAGTTCATTCGTGTTTTCTATTCCTACTCTATAGATGCGGTTATAATTTCTACCTAGTTCATTCATAGCTACGATAGTAACTGCATGCCATTATGTAGCTCAACACAAATTCCGAGTCACCCAACGTCTCTTGCATTCTAGGGTATACAACTTCTTCCATATATATTTGTTGAAATGACTTGGCTAGTTTATATTTCCTGATATTCTAAGCTACACACACACATTTTTGATTGCTCGTTTCACGGTAGACACACTTGTTTAATGCTTCCTTATCCTGTTTGTTTGACATGATGGTTAATAATTGAACCATTACCAATAGTAAACTCCAGTTCATAGCTCCTGTTGTATCAGTCAAATGAGTAGTTTTTCTTTGTTTGATGTATTAACTTATTATTACTTAGTTTCAGACTGCAATTATTGCTATCACCACCAAAGAGAGGGATGCAAGATCATGTCTCAAGGTGGTTTTCCAATGTAGCTGTCACACTCAAAAGGGAGATGTAGTTGATAGATTGAGAAAGCAAATTGAGGATTCTTCTATCAACTCGATTATCAACTGAAATGCCAAATTTTCTTTCCCTTGAGTTTACGGGCCGCTGTAGGCTGTAGTACCGGGCCCATTTCAAACAGTGTAGGACGAAGCAGTAATGGGTCATCTTTTTATTGGGCTCTCCTAATGGGCCAGCCCACTTAATAATTAGAAGGCCTTGGCTGGGCTGGCTTCTACCATGGTTTCTCTGACCATTAACGGTGGTAAATGGGCGTTAACGGTGTTTGCCATGTGGCAGTTTGCATGACGTAAGTAGTCAACACGGCTGGCAAACAGATCTACGACAAAACAAGTTTTTGTGTCTAAAGGGTGCGATCCGCCACGGTCGAAAAACCGTGGTAGAATCATTTGTGACGGGCTTTTACCACGAAGGCCATCCGTCATAGAAGACTTTGTAACCACGAAAAATAGGCCTTCAACCACGAAAATCATCTGTTGTAAAAGCCATTTTTTCTTGTAGTGTAAAACTATCATCCCTAAATAGTTTTAGTGATTACGCAACCCTAATTCACTAGATCACCCCGATCATTATAGCTGGTGATATAGCTTCAAAGGTGGACAACCCAGTGTCGATCATATTATTCATGTGACTCATGCTCAATCTTTCGATCTCTCGTGTTCCGTGGCCATGTCTATACATGCTAGGCTCACCAATTTAACCTAAGTGTTTTTGCTATGCAAAATGGCTTACACCCACCATATGCAAACGCTGATATGTCTAACACCCGATCGTCATGACGTGCTTCATAATAGAGGACTTTCTTAGTGGTACACACTAAGGGAGAACACTTTTATTGGTGTTAATTAAGGGATCATCTTATATAATGCTACCAACGAGTATCTAATACTAGAAATCAATAAGATGCATAAAGAATTAACATCACATGCAATTGTAGTGACATGATATGGTCCTTCTTCTCGCGCCATGATCTCCATCGAGTTCTCTGGCATGATCTCCATCTTGCCCACCGGTACGACACCAAGTCCATGACGCCACCAGTTGTTCTTCCATCATTATGATGACTATTACTACAACTTACTAATAGAAAATAAACTACTTTACCTCATGATCATGACCATCTCAAATCACATGCCCCTGTAAAATAAAGATAGATGCCTCTATTTTATCTTTTGCATGTTCTACATGGCTGCTAGGGCTTTCGCAATAGAACCATTTCTAACCTATGAATTTTCAACCACAACATTGATCAAATAGTTGTATCTGTGACACCCCTTTTGGGGCCCTCCGTTGTAAATGTCGTACCAACTAATGTATGAGAGACATACACCCGCCAACCGCATATATGGTACAATCCATATGTAAAGTGCGGAACCAATCTCGTGTAATCTTACATGTAAGGTCCGTCTAGGCCGCTTCATCAAATAGTGTCGCCGTATGAACTAGTACACATGGGAGAGTAACAACTATAGGATCAATGCCTACATTCAACATGTGTTCTAACCGTACAAGCATAACTATGCATAGATCGTCTATGATACCACTGAAGGGTTTCACATTAGAAAACAATAATTTTTCATGACTAACACAATGCCAATGCCAAGATCTATCTATGAGTTAGTGCAGTAATGGAGAGAGGTTTCGGTTATATACCCTTGTAGAGAGAAATGGTTTAACGTTCACTAGAAACATGGATGGTGTAGTCATACTCGTAGCTGACCTCAAGGTCATGTTGCTCCCCGCACATCACCCCTGGTGCTACAAATGGCAGCACCCTCATAGTTTCGCACACGTATGATGCTCAACGATGACTCTCGTTCTCCCTGATCTAGCTGATATTGCGGAAGTAGACCTTCTGGAATCAGAGATCTAGCAGCATGATGGTGAGCCAAAGAAACCATTGTCTCCCATGCACACAGTTATTCATGGAACCGCAAGCATGAGAGACAATGAGAGAGAGAGAGAAAATCCCTAAGGAAATTGCGTTAGGAATTATTCAATTATTAATTGTTATTGTCTCTCCCCATGTGTCCCCTATTTATATACTGGGAGGGGAGAGACCCCCACTTACTAGCTAGAAATGTGGGACTAAAAGGAGGAGGAGGGGGCAAGGGAAGGTGGCGGCAGCCGGGTGGGCCCTACTGGTGCGTGAATTAACGAGCTCATTGGGGAACCCCAAGAGGAAGCTATGATGAGCACAGCTGTAAGTTTCCCTCAGTTATGAAACCAAGGTTATCAATCCAGTAGGAGCAAGGAAACACCCCAAAGGTGTAGCTAGCTGAACGTTGGCAGGGCGCACTACCGGTGCCAGCAGCAACGTGGAGACCTGCACAACACAACCACAGAACTCTGTCCCCAACTTGCGATGAGGTTGTCAATCTCACCGGTTTTGCTGAAAACAAAGGATTAAACGTATCGAATGGAAGGAAATAATAGTTTGTAGAAAGTAAACATAAAGCAGTAAATAGTTTGTAGATTGAATGTAAAAGAAAGGACCAAGGTCCATAGTTCACTAGAGGTGGCTCTCCTTAAGATAGATAACATGCTGGGTGAACAAATTATAGCGGGGCAATTGACAAACATCGAGAAAGCATACAAGCATATACTAATCATCTTGACTCCTTTGAGATTCGATTGGGCATTACAACATTATACATAGACCATCATCCAACTGCATCTATGACTAATAATCCACCTTTAGGTTATCGTCCAAACCCCCTCCAGTATTAAGTTGCAAGCAACAAATTATTGCTTTATGAATTGCGTGTAAAGTAAACAATATGATTGTTCTATGAACAAAGGATTGTTGTTTTCTCCCTAGTAGCAACAACACATCTAGTACCTGATGATCCACAAGTATATGGGGTGTATCGCAGTATTTTCGATAAGTAAGAGTGTCGAACCCAACGAGGAGAAGAAGGTGCTGGCTAGTGGTATGGATCAGGAATTCTCTGCAATTACTTAGCAAACGGATTTTTAGGGTTTTTTGATAAAGCAAGTAAACAAAGTACGAGTAAATAAAAGACAGTAGGAATAAATGCAGCAAGTGGACCAATCCTTTATGCAGCAAAGGACAAGCCGGTTGTATTTCTTAAGATGACCAAACATTCTCGAGGACACATGGGAAGACTGTCAAGTGCTTTCGCTTCATATAGTTGATTAATCTTCTTTAGCTTGCTAAGTGTTGTGTGGGTGAACCTGTGCTAATGTACCGACCTTACTAGGACTAATACATACTTGTGATTATACCCCTTGCAAACATCTGTAAGTACAAGAAAGTAATTAAGGTAGAAACCTAACCACAACTTTAAACTCTAAGACCCTTACGTCCCTTGTGCAATGGTTTCCTAACGGGGGTTCAGGTTTCTGTCACTCCGGCAACCCCTACGATTAGTAGCCAAATACACAATGCATTCCCCTAGGCCCATATAGGTGAAGTGTCATGTAGTCGACGTTCACATGACACCACTAGAAGAAGTACACCACAACTTAAATAGCAAACCATTGAATCTTTCTCAACACAACTCCACTACTAACAACATGACTTCTCCCATGTCCTCAAAAAAAACGAACTACTCATAAGACATCATATGGATCATGATCAGAGATGGAATAATGATGTATAACAATCTGAACATAAACAATAGTTCAATGGTTCACTCAATAGCATCAACTACAAAGAGTACTCAACACCGGGAAAGTTTCCCCTATGAACTATGCAAGATTCAACACAATTGTTACAGCAATATGGATATGGTGATGAGGGTGCTGATGGTGATGATGGTGGTGGTGATGATGATGATGATCCCGATGAAGTCCAGCTTCATGGTGGTGTTGATGGCGACGATCTCCCCTCTCCGGGAAGGAATTCCCCCGGCAGAAATCTGTCTGCCGGAGAGATCTTTCTCTCTCGGTGTTTTCCACCCCGCGGAGGCGGCAGAATCTTTCTGTGGTCACTCCCCAAGTCTTAGGGTTTCGGGAGGATAATATACGCCAGAGGGGAGTGCCAGGGGTGGACCAGGGCGGCCACACCACCTGGTGGCGCGGCCTAAGCTGGCCCGCGCCAGGGGGTGGTGTAGGCCCCCTCTGGCCCATCTCCAGCCCCCCTTCTGGCTTCCTTTGTCTTCTGGAAAAATAGGATTTTCGGTATATTTTCCCAGATTTTCTGATCTTCGCGAATTTTGCCTCCAAACTGCACCTTTTCCATCAGAATCCTGACTACAGCGGTCCATGCTCCAAAAGTCATCAACCATGCAAAAACATATGAAATAACATAAGTATCACCTCTCAATACAAAATATATCAATGAATAACAGTGAATTATGACATAGAGTAGTGATGCAAAATGGACGTATCAACTCCCCCAAGCTTAGACTTTGCTTGTCCCCAAGCGAAACTGAGCTCAATAAACATGGCCTCAAGTTTATGGAGTGAAGAGTCGATAAAAGAATACGGACAAGAAGCATCACATTCTTCAAATACATAGATCATAATAGAGGACAACTCACTATTATATAACTTGCACTAAGTAAAGGAAACACAATAAAGATACATAAAGTAAATCATACTTGGTAATGGCAAACTTAGCTCTTGGTCGAAGAATAGTTGATAATTTGCTGGAGTTCACAAATAGCTCGTTTTTCAATGATAGCTTTCAAAGTAGTAAACATCAAGATAAGAGCAATGTGCAAAACAAGGAACATAAGAAACATGATAGAATAAATCATCATATGAATGAATGAAACACAACAACTCAAAATACTTGCTGAGATAGAAGGGAATAGGTTTACTGACTCAACTACAAAGTAAAAGAAAGGCCCTTCGAAGAGGGAAGCAGGGATTTCAAGTCTCATAAAGAGCTCCCAAAAATTATGATACTTACTAGCTTTCAGCTCTCATTGCCCCTATCATGGGCATCTTTAGGTGATTAAGGCTAAAGTGATCAAATATGAGGATATGCATTGACAAGTTGTAAGTTGAGAACATCATGTCCCTTGAATACGAGGGCCACTCCTCATGCTACTCAAGTTTAGTCACCGGTAAGTTCTTGTCATCGTAAGCATATGTGTATCATAGAGAACCGCCAACGGGGTACCCCTTGCCCGATGATACGGAAGAATCCCCATATCAAAATGACAAGGCAAGCAGACAACAAGCATCTTAGCAATCTTCTTATTTACCATGGGAATATGGTGCTTTTTTCTCTCTTTCCTCTTTTCATAATATCTTTTTTCTTCTTTTTCTCTTTTTTCTCAATATCGGACTCTTTTTTTATAAGAAGAATGCTTCATAGATACTCGTTATGGTGACGCTGCAGGTTTCCACCATGTCAGCATGGATTAGACCAACGGCCCAGGCATTTCTCTAACACAGATGCATAACTCCATGGACTTACAAGCTCCCCGTTCATTTCACACCGACGACATCCATAGACAAAAGAACATGATATCAACTAGGTACAAAGTACCAGTGCAATGTTGAAAGCGTTCCCCATGATAGCATGGTTCTGCTAACTCACAACTTACAAAGCGCAAGCACTACGCAACATAGGTGAGCACAATGGTTCAAGTTTATTAAGTGCAAGAAAGTAAAGTGTGCCATCAAGTTCGTGAGAGCTTTAATCACTAATTTTCACATAACAAATTTAATTTGGGAGGTAGATAAAACAAGAATTTACTTGGAATAGCAATAATGCTAATAGGTAGGTATGGTGGACACAAATGGCATGGGTTTTGGTTTAAAGGAGTGGATGCACGAGAAGAATTCCCTCTCAGTACAGGTTTTTCGCTAGCAAGGCTGGGTAGCAAGTATAAGAGTTGAAGGAAACAAACAAACATACAAGTGATAAATACAAACAAGCAATCTTCCTTGAAAGCACAAAAGATCTTAACTAGATAATACTAAACTTATGAGCAAATCAAGAAAGAAAGATGATGAAATTATTTTTTCTTTAGAGTACTTTTATCTTTTTCATTCAACTCTTCAAAAATAGTGTCACTACTGACCGAGCTAGGTTTGTCAAAACCAACTAAATTAACTCAATGATCCCAAAGTGATACCAATACTAACAACAAGATCGATCATATAACCACGAATTGAAAACTAATATAAGCTATGCCAAAGAGTAAATGATAGAACTTCTCATTAATATTCCATAACGGCAACTCACACCAAGGGATACATATCTAACGAGAGAGGGGACACTTTCATAATTCAAACCATCCTACATGATAACTTCTCTAATCATGATATGACTCTACTAATAAGGTAAAAGATAGACGATAGTGGCGTGATACCGTGGCACTCCCCCAAGCTTGGAACAAGACAAGGGGATGCCAAACCTGATGACGAATTACTCCTTCAGTGGTGGTGGTATCCTCTCGATGAGCTTCTTGACCAATTTCCCCAAGTCCTCGATCTCGAAGGTGAGATTACGAATAAGCTGCAAGTTTTGCTCAATGCGGCTCATGATCATGTCGGGTTGAGAATCCCAGCTCTTGCAATTCTTTCCCCACTCTACCTCCTTGAAGTATTCTTTTCCTGCATGGCTAGAATGAGGAAAATCCCAATTGGAGGGTAATTTCCCCTTGGGAATATTCTGATATTGATGCTCATGGATAAGACTATGGAAAGGATTCTTGGTGCGTGGAGGAAGTGACCAGGGATCTGAACGGTGATGAGGAAGCTTTCCTCCAATCCTGGCAGGGTTTGCCACCACTCCAATGCTCGCAATGGTAGTGTCGGTGTGCTTTGCCTCCTCTTCACCTTCGCTCTTGATCTCCTTCTCCTGCCCGGGGTCTTGGAGATCTTCCTCCATAGGTTCCTTTCCTTTATCCTTGGTAGGCACCATTGTGCTTCAAAGCTTCCAAACATAGTTCCTGGCAGAAACAGATCAAAACAAAAACACGATATACGAACCTCGGGAGATCCGGGGGATTACATATTACGAAGTTTCATATCAAAAGGAAGGTATTGGGAGAAAACGAGTCGGAGGCGGAGTCCGGGGTGGACTCACCACCTGGTGGCACAGCCAGGGGTGGGCCCGTGCCACAGGGTGGTGTGAGCCACCCTGGCTCCGTTTCCATCCTTTTTTCGCTTCGTAGCTTTCCTTATTGACTAAAAACTGCAAAAATATAGTTGGATAGTATTTTCGTGGAGCTTTTCTTACCATAATTGTTACCTAATTGGAAACAGACTCTGCAGGTCTCTGAATTTGGTATTTAGTGGGTTCTTCCGAAGTCACCACTTGAATAATCATCAGTATCTTCATCTTCAAACACTTATTACTTGAGTCATAAAACCCTTCTCTTCCTTATTACACCATTATCTCCACTACCTGGAAATTTCTTTCACACGGTTCTCATTAGCAACATTAGTATTAGTGAAGTGATAAAACCTTTTGAGTCCAACTTCAACTGAAAACCATCAAAACATAAGCTACTATAGCAACTCCTTCCGAAAACCCAAAAAGAATTCAAAAAGGAAATCGAATAAAGAAGCAAATGGAAGAGTGGCAAAATCTGTCGAAACAGACCAGCAGGTAAAGATCAATTTTTTAGAAAATCGTCTGTTGCTCAAATAAAAAAGTGCAAAACTAACGAAAGTTAAATAACAACCTGGGGCAGAATCACAAAATATTACAGCTCAATCCGACTGACATAGATCTCTCACGAATTTTTACGGTGAAGCACAAAAATCTGTTTCGGGATAGCAACTTTCCCAAATATTACTTCTCTCTCATTAGAGGTTGATCTTGACACAAAAACCAAACAAAACGGATAAGGAGCGGTTATTACCGAAGTAATAACTTCCAAGATTCAAATAAACAAAAACAAACTGAAAGCAAAAACAAATTGGGTTGTCTCCCAAAAAGCTCTTTCTTTATAGCCATTAAGATGAGCATGATAATTTTGGAGATGCTCACAAAGGAATATGAACTGAAGTGAAAGAGAGCATTAATAAGAAAAAATAAACACATTTAAATCTAACCCACTTCCTATGCAAGGGAATTTTGTAAACAAACAAGTTGTTGAAACCATAGGCTACTTGCATAAGAAGGCAAAAGAAGTGCAACATAAAAACTTTCAGCATAGAACGAGGAAACTTGATATTATTAGGATACATAAGAACACTTTTCCCTCTCTCATAGTAACTTTCAGTATCATGCATAAACTTAACAATATAACTATCACAAGGGCCATCGTAACAATGATCACTTATTCTAACAGAAAACATAGGAATACTAGCCCTCATAACACTACTTTGTGAAACAATATTAGAGGTATCCTTACAAAGGATAGGGTGTCCCTCTTCTACATATTTAGTAACAAAGTCTTTCACATTTTCTATTATAGGTTCATCAACCATTTGTTTATCAGGTTCAATAGCTTTACTTGTACTTTCATTAACCATACTAGCTATCATAGAATGTTCCTTTATCTTAACTGGGAAAGGCATTTTCTCAATGTAAGGTTTAGGTAAGACATGATTAGCAGTATAAACTTCAGTATTTCTTGCAAGAACACTCTTAGCAATATCTTTATAAGGTTCATGATACTTATTCCACTTCTTTTTAGGCACTTCAATGTAGGAAGCAAAAGCCTTAAAATAAGAAGCAATAGCTTGAGAGTCTAGACCATAAGCATTTTTTATATTTTGAAAGTCATCAGTTCCCATACAAGATTCAATGCATTCATCATCATAATTTATACCTGACTTTCTACCTTAGTCATTCTCCCAAGCTTCAGCATTGTCTTGAATATGGTCCAGAAGATCCCATTTTAGCTTCTTCATCCATGTGAGTGAATGATCCAGCACAAGAAGCATCCAATAAATCCTTATCATGTAGAGGGAGCCTTGCATAAAAGTTATTGATAATAATATTGTTGGGGAGCTCATGAATGGGACATTTGAGCATTAGTAACTTCAATCTTGTTGGAGATATGCCCAAGAGGCAATAATAAAAGTGGTTATTATTATATCTTTGTGTTTATGATGAATGTTTACATCCCATGCTATAATTGTATTATAAGGAAACACTAATACATGTGTGTTTTGTAAACGTAAAAGAGTCCCTAGTAAGCCTCTTGTTAAACTAGCTTGTTGATTAATAGATGATCATGGTTTCCTGATCATGGACATTGGATGTCATTAATAACAAGGTTATATCATTAGGAGAATGATGTAATGGACACACACCCATAGTAAGCATAGCATAAGATCAAGTCATTAAGTTCGTTTGCTATAAGCTTTAAAATACATAGTAACCTAATCCTTCGACCATGAGGTTATGTTAATCACCATCACCGGATGGGTACTTTGATGACATCAAACACCGCTTCGTAACTGGGTGGTTATAAAGGTGTCATTGGGTATTCTGAAAGTATGTGTTGAAGCGCATGGACCAAGATTGGGATTTGTCCATCCATATGACGGATAGATATGCTCTGGGCCCTCTCGGTGGAATGTCATCTAGTTAGCTTGCAAGCATGTGACTGGGTCACAAGGGATGACATAACATGGAACGAGTAAAGAGTACTTATCAGTAACGAGGTAGAACTAGGTATGGAGATACCGACGATCAAACCTCGGATAAGTATAGTATCGCGTGACAAAGGGAATTGGTTTCGTATGTTAATGGTTCTATCGATCACGAAGTCATCGTTGAGTATGTGGGAGCCGTTATGGATCTCCAGATCCCGCTGATGGTTATTGATCGGAGAAGTGTCTTCATCATGTCTGCATATTCACGAACCGTAGGGTGACACACTTAAGGTTCGAAGTTGTTTTAAGTAGATATGGAATGTGCGTTGGAGACTGAATGTTGTTCGGAGTCTCGGATTGGATCCGGGACATCACGAGGAGATCCGGAATTGTCTGGAGAATAAGATTCATATATTGGGGATCATTTTCTAAGTTAGGAAATGTTCCGGAGTATTTGTATGAGGATTCTAGAAGGTTTCGGAATGTTCTGGAAGGTTCTGGAAGATTTCTTGGAGTTTGCTTGAAAACCAAGAAAGGATCAAGGAGTCCTTGTGGGGCAAGACAAGGAGTCGTGGGGGAGGAGGACTCCTCCCCCCCTCCCAATCCGCCGGCCAAGGAAGGGAGGGGAGTCCTAGTAGGACTCCCCCTCCCATGGCGCCTCCCTCCTTTAAATAGAGGGGTGGAGGCGCCACCCCCTGGCCCCCTCCACTACTCCAAACCTCAGCCGCCTCTCTCCTCCTCCTTTCTTCTGCTCAGGCTTAGGCGAAGCCCTGCAGAATTCTCTACTCCACCACCACCACCACGCCGTCGTGCTGCTGGGATTCCGTGGAGAAGATCTACTACCTCCGCTGCTCGCTGGAACGGGGAGAGGAAGGTCTGCTTCAACTCCGCACGTGTGACCGACTGCGGAATCGCTGCCGGAACGCGGCGCCGGAAGGATCGTCCACTCGATCTTGAGATCGGCAAGTGATCGACTACATCAACCACGAGATCCAATCTCGTAACGCTTTCGGATCTACAAGGGTTAGTACAGATCTATCTCGTTGCACATGTCTAATAGATTAGATCTTGGCTTTTATCTAGACTAGATCTGGGTTTTGTTCGTTCTTGCGGTAGAATTTTTTTGTTTTCCATGCTACGAACCCTTCAGTGGTATCAGAGCCGTGTCTATGTGTAGATCTGTTGCACGAGTAGAACACAATGGTTTTGTGGGCGTTGGTGCTCGTGCTGTCTTTTGCTTTGTGTACTTTGCATCTTGCGGTATGGTGGGATGAAGCGGCTCGGGCTAACCTTACATGTCATCGCACATGAGACTTGCTCCACGCTTGACGCGTAACTTGCTTTGCACAAGTGGCTTTGCGGCTGTCTGTCTCTCGTGTTGTCTGTCTCCATAGTATCGATCCAATCTACACTTTGCGCTTGATAGCACTTGTATCAACGTTGTGGTTCAGTTTCGTAGGTAAGATCCGTTCTTATTCGAAAGCCCCAAACCACGTAAAACATGCAAAGAAAATTAGAGGCGTCTAACTTGTTTTTGCAGGGTTTTTGTGATGTGATATGGCCATCATGTGATTGTGATTGTATTTGATGTATGCAATGATCCTTGTTGTAATATGGCAACCGGCAGGAGCCTAATGGTTGTCTTTAATTCTGTTAAGACCTGCGTGTCTATTCATCTTGTAATAACTTTATTCCAAGTAGTTGTAATAGTTGCTAGTGATGATGGACAACCATGAAGCGACGCCACTGACCTTGACGCAATGCTGGTGATGATGGAGATCATGTCCGTGCTTTGGAGATGGAGATCAAAGGCGCAAGAAGAAAGGGCCATATCATATCACACTAATTATGAATTGCCTGTGATGTTAATCCTTTATGCATCTTGTATTGCTTAGATCGCGACGGTAGCATTATAAGATGATCCCTCTCACTAAATATCAAGTAATAAAGTGTTCGCCCTTAGTTGGCATCGTTGCTAAGACTCGTCGTTTCGAAGCATCTCGTGATGATCGGATGTGATAGATTCTACGTGTGCATACAACGGGTGCAAGCCAGATTTGCACATGCGGAAACTAAGGTTAATCTTGACGAGCCTAGCATGTACAGACATGGTCTCGGAACACGGAAATACCGAAAGGTAGAGCATGAGTCATATAAATGATATGATGAACATGAAGATTGTTCGCCGACGAAACTACATCTTCTCTCGTGAAGATCGGACTTGGTGTAGTGGACTTGGTTCGTGTAATCACTAAGACAATGTGAGGGATGTTGTTTTGAGTGGGAGTTCACCTAGTTAATTTAAGAATTAAATTTGAACTCAATTTATCATAAACTTAGTCTAAACTACTTGCAAATTTGTTGTAGATTATGGCGACCCCCTCCATCAATTTCAATGCGTTCCTAGAGAAAGAAAAGCTTAAGAACAATGGAAGCAATTTCACGGACTGGTTCCGTGGACTGAAGATCGTCCTCAGGGTTGGTCAGTTGACCTATGTGCTCGAAGCACCGCTAGGTGACCCACCTGCAGAAGATGCCACCGATGACGTAAAGAATGTTTACGCCACTCGGAAAAATCATTACTCCACAGTTCAGTGTGCCATCCTGTACGGTTTAGAAGCAGAGCTTCAGAAGCGTTTTGAGCACCACGACCCGTTCGAGATCATTAAGGAGCTCAGGCTGATTTTTGAGACTCGCGCGGCCATGGAGAGCTATGAGGCCTCCGAAAAGTTCTTTAACTGTAAGATGGAAGAGGGTAGCTCCGTTAGCGAGCACATGCTCACCATGTCTGGGTACGCAAACAAGCTCCAAGAGTTGGGGATATCGATTCCTAATAAGAACTTTGTGATGAACTACAATATGCACTGCATGAACAAGACGTTGCCTGAACTATCGTCCATGCTGAAAACTGCTGAAGTGGAGATCAAGAAGGAGCACCAAGTGTTGATGGTCAATAAGACCACCAATTTCAAGAGACAGGGCAAGCCTAAGAACAAGGGCAACTTCAAGAAGGACGGCAAGAAAGCTGCCGCACCTGCAAAGAAGCCCAAGGTTGGTCCCAAGCCTAAAACTGAATGCTTCTACTGTAAGGGTGCTGGTCACTGGAAGCGTAAATGCCCCAAGTACCTGGCGGATCTGAAGAATGGCAACATCAAGAAGAAAGGTATATTTGATATATATGTTTTGATGTGTATCTTACTAGTAATCGTAGTAGTGCCTGGGTATTTGATACTGGTTCGGTTGCTCATATTTGTAACTCGAAACAGGAGCTGCGCAATAAGCGAAGACTGGCGAGAGACGAGGTGATGATGCGCGTTGGAAATGGCTCCAAGGTTGATGTGATCGCCGTCGGCACGCTCCCTCTACATCTACCTTCGGGATTAGTTTTAAATTTGAATAATTGTTATTTGGTGCCTGCGTTAAGCATGAACATTATATCTAGATCTTGTTTATTGCGAGACGTTTACTCTTTTAAGTCCGAGAATAAAGGTTGTTCGATTTATATGAGTAATATCTTTTATGGTAATGCACCTGAGATGAATGGTTTATTCTTACTGAATCTCGATAGTAGTGATACACATGTTCACAACATAGAAGCTAAACGAACAAAATTGAATGATAATTCTACATACATGTGGCACTGTCGTCTTGGTCACATTGGAGTGAAGCGTATGAAGAAACTCCATTCTGATGGACTTCTTGAATCACTTGATTTTGAATCACTTGAAAGATGCGAAGCATGTCTAATGGGAAAAATGACTAAGACGCCATTCTCTGGAATAATGGAGCGAGCTACAGACTTATTGGAAATAATACATACCGATGTGTGCGGTCCAATGAGTGTAGCATCGCGTGGTGGATATCGTTATGTTCTCACTTTCACGGATGACTTAAGTAGATATGGGTATGTCTACTTTATGAAACATAAGTCCGAAACTTTCGAGAAGTTTAAGGAATTTCAAAGTGAAGTGGAAAATCATCGTAAAAAGAAGATTAAATTTCTGCGTTCTGACCGCGGAGGTGAATATCTAAGTTATGAGCTTGGCATGCATTTAAAGAAATGTGGAATACTTTCGCAGTTGACACTGCCGGGAACACCACAGCGTAATGGTGTGTCCGAACGTCATAATCGAACTCTCTTAGATATGGTTCGGTCTATGATGTCTCTTACATATTTACCGCTATCGTTTTGGGGCTATGCATTAGAGACAGCCGCATTCACTTTAAATAGGGCACCATCTAAATCCGTTGAAACGACACCGTACGAATTGTGGTTTGGTAAGAAACCTAAGTTGTCGTTCCTTAAAGTTTGGGGTTGCGAAGCATATGTAAAGAAGTTACAACCTGATAAGCTTGAACCCAAAGCGGAGAAATGCGTCTTCATAGGATACCCTAAAGAAACAATTGGGTATACCTTCTATCATAGATCCGAAGGCAAAGTTTTTGTTGCCAAGAATGGATCCTTTCTTGAGAAGGAATTTCTCTCGAAGGAGGTGACTGGAAGGAAAGTATAATTCGATGAGGTTATTGAACCTTCTCTCAGATTTGAGAGTAGCGCAGCACCGGAAGATGTTTTTGTGCTGCCTGCACCAATTGGAGAGGAAGCTAATGATGATGATCATGAAACTTCAAACGAAGTTACTGCTGAACCTCGCAGGTCAACGAGGGTTCGTACCACTCCTGATTGGTATGACTCTGCCTTGAACGTCATGTTGGTGGACAACGCTGATGACCCTGCGACGTATGAAGAAGCTATGGTGAGCCCAGATTCCGACAAATGGCTAGAAGCCATGAAATCCAAAATGGGATCCATGTACGAAAACCAAGTGTGGACTTTGGTGGACTTACCGGATGGCCGTAAGGCTGTCAAGAACAAATGGATTTTCAAGAAAAAAACAGATGCTGATGGTAATGTTACCGTCTATAAAGCTCGACTTGTCGCGAAAGGGTTCCGACAAATTCAAGGAGTTGACTATGATGAGACATTCTCACCAGTAGCGAAGCTAAAGTCTGTGAGGATTTTGTTAGCAATTGCTGCATATTTCGATTATGAGATTTGGCAGATGGATGTCAAAACGGCGTTCCTTAATGGTGACACTGAGGAAGAGTTGTATATGGTACAACCCAAGGGTTTTGTCGATCCTAGTGATGCTGACAAGGTATGCAAACTTCAGCGCTCCATTTATGGATTGAAGCAAGCATCCCGGAGTTGGAATCAACGTTTTGATAAAGTAATCAAAATCTTTGGATTTATACAAACTTATGGAGAAGCTTGTATTTACAAGAAAGTGAGTGGGAGCTCTGTAGCATTCCTAGTACTATATGTAGATGACATATTGTTGATTGGGAATGATATAGAACTTCTTAATAGTGTCAAAGCCTATTTGAATAATAGTTTTTCAATGAAGGATCTTGGCGAAGCGGCATATATTCTAGGCATCAAGATTTATAGAGATAAATCAAGACGCCTAATAGCGCTTTCACAAAGTACATACTTAGACAAAGTTCTAAAGAAGTTTAGAATGGAAGATAGAAAGAAAGGGTTCGTGCCCATGTTGTCAGGTAAGACCTTGAGTAAGACTCAAAATCCAGCTACGGCAGAAGATAGAGAGAAAATGAATAATATTCCCTATGCCTCGGCCATAGGTTCTATCATGTATGCCTGCTGTGTACAAGACCGGATATAGCACATGCTGTTAGTTTGACTAGTAGATATCAAAGTGATCCTGGAATGGAACACTAGACAGCGGTCAAGAATATCCTGAAATACCTAAAGAGGACTAAGGATATGGTTCTTTCTTATGGAGGTGATGAACAGCTTGTTGTAAACAGTTACACCGATGCTAGTTGGAACACCAATCCGGATGACTCGAAGTCACAGTCGGGATACGTATTTATTTTGAATGGTGCCGCAGTGAGCTGGAGGAGTGCCAAGCAAAGCGTTGTGGCGAAATCTTCAACTGAATCGGAATACATAGCTGCTTCGGAGGCTGCACAAGAAGCCATATGGATGAAGGAATTCATTACTGAACTTGGCGTGGTTCCCAGTGCGTTGGACCCGATGGCCATCTACTGTGACAACACAGGTGCCATAGCTAATGCACAGGAGCCAAGGTCACATACCAAGCTGAAGCACATCAAGCTACGTTTCCACGCTATTCGCGAGTATGTCCGAGATGGTGACATAAAGATTTGCAAAGTACACACTGATCTGAATGTGGTAGATCCGTTGACTAAACCTCTCCCTAGAGCAAAGCATGACCAGCACCAGAACGCCATGGGTGTTAGGTATATTACCATGTAATCTAGATTATTGACTCTAGTGCAAGTGGGAGACTATTGGAGATATGCCCAAGAGACAATAATAAAAGTGGTTATTATTATATCTTTGTGTTTATGATGAATGTTTACATCCCATGCTATAATTGTATTATAAGGAAACACTAATACATGTGTGTTTTGTAAACGTAAAAGAGTCCCTAGTAAGCCTCTTGTTAAACTAGCTTGTTGATTAATAGATGATCATGGTTTCCTGATCATGGACATTGGATGTCATTAATAACAAGGTTATATCATTAGGAGAATGATGTAATGGACACACACCCATAGTAAGCATAGCATAAGATCAAGTCATTAAGTTCGTTTGCTATAAGCTTTAAAATACATAGTAACCTAATCCTTCGACCATGAGGTTATGTTAATCACCATCACCGGATGGGTACTTTGATGACATCAAACACCGCTTCGTAACTGGGTGGTTATAAAGGTGTCATTGGGTATTCTGAAAGTATGTGTTGAAGCGCATGGACCAAGATTGGGATTTGTCCATCCATATGACGGATAGATATGCTCTGGGCCCTCTCGGTGGAATGTCATCTAGTTAGCTTGCAAGCATGTGACTAGGTCACAAGGGATGACATAACATGGAACGAGTAAAGAGTACTTATCAGTAACGAGGTAGAACTAGGTATGGAGATACCGACGATCAAACCTCAGATAAGTATAGTATCGCGTGACAAAGGGAATTGGTTTCGTATGTTAATGGTTCTATCGATCACGAAGTCATCGTTGAGTATGTGGGAGCCGTTATGGATCTCCAGATCCCGCTGATGGTTATTGATCGGAGAAGTGTCTTCATCATGTCTGCATATTCACGAACTGTAGGGTGACACACTTAAGGTTCGAAGTTGTTTTAAGTAGATATGGAATGTGCGTTGGACACCGAATATTGTTCGGAGTCTCGGATTGGATCCGGGACATCACGAGGAGATCCGGAATTGTCCGGAGAATAAGATTCATATATTGGGGATCATTTTCTAAGTTAGGAAATGTTCCGGAGTATTTGTATGAGGATTCTAGAAGGTTTCGGAATGTTCTGGAAGGTTCTGGAAGATTTCTTGGAGTTTGCTTGAAAACCAAGAAAGGATCAAGGAGTCCTTGTGGGGCAAGACAAGGAGTCGTGGGGGAGGAGGACTCCTCCCCCCCTCCCAATCCGCCGGCCAAGGAAGGGAGGGGAGTCCTACTAGGACTCCCCCTCCCATGGCGCCTCCCTCCTTTAAATAGAGGGGTGGAGGCGCCACCCCCTGGCCCCCTCCACTACTCCAAACCTCAGCCGCCTCTCTCCTCCTCCTTTCTTCTGCTCAGGCTTAGGCGAAGCCCTGCAGAATTCTCTACTCCACCACCACCACCACGCCGTCGTGCTGCTGGGATTCCGTGGAGAAGATCTACTACCTCCGCTGCTCGCTGGAACGGGGAGAGGAAGGTCTGCTTCAACTCCGCACGTGTGACCGACTGCGGAAGCGCTGCCGGAACGCGGCGCCGGAAGGATCGTCCACTCGATCTTGAGATCGGCAAGTGATCGACTACATCAACCACGAGATCCAATCTCGTAACGCTTTCGGATCTACAAGGGATAGTACAGATCTATCTCGTTGCACATGTCTAATAGATTAGATCTTGGCTTTTATCTAGACTAGATCTAGGTTTTGTTCGTTCTTGCGGTAGAATTTTTTTGTTTTCCATGCTTCGAACCCTTCAAATCTCCCCCAAGCTTGAGCTGTACTCTCTCCATCAAGAGGCCAAAAGTTGTATATTTGATTCCGATCTTTATGAATCTCACTAGGAGGATAAAACTTTGAATAAAAGAGAGGTACTATTTCCTCCCATTCCAGAGCTTGACCATTCTTCAGCAGCTTATACCAGTCCTCAGCTCTTCCTTTCAGTGACAATGAGAATAACTTCTTCTTAACTTGATCTGTAGTAACACCTGCACACTTGAATAACCCGCATAATTCGTGTATAAAGAGTAAATGATCACCGGGATGGACAGTTCCATCCCCAACTAGTAGTTATCCATAACACGATCAATAATTCTTGTAGGTATTTTGAAAACATCATTCTCAGCAGGTGGTGGCTTATCTACTACCTTAGCAGTGGTAGTAGCATTACCAAATAAGAAACTCAGCGAATTATCCATAACGAAAATAAAGCAACTAATAGAAGTAAACAATACTCACAGTAGAAGTTTCCTTTACCAGTTCCACTCTCCAATAGCGCTTCACTCCCCGGCAACGGCGCCAGAAAATAGTCTTGATGACCCACAAGTATAGGGGGTGTATCGCAGTATTTTCGATAAGTAAGAGTGTCGAACCCAACAAGGAGAAGAAGGTGTTGGCTAGTGGTATGGATCAGGAATTCTCTGCAAATACTTAGCAAACAGATTTTTAGGGGTTTTTGATAAAGCAAGTAAACAAAGTACGAGTAAATAAAAGATAGTAGGAATAAATGCAGCAAGTAGCCCAATCCTTTATGCAGCAAAGGACAAGCCGGTTGTATTACTTAAGATGACCAAACATTCTCGAGGACACATGGGAAGACTGTCAAGTGCTTTCGCTTCATATAGTTGATTAATCTTCTTTAGCTTGCTAAGTGTTGTGTGGGTGAACCTGTGCTAATGTACCGACCTTCCTAGGACTAATACATACTTGTGATTATACCCCTTGCAAACATCCGTAAGTACAAGAAAGTAATTAAGGTAGAAACCTAACCACAACTTTAAACTCTAAGACCCTACGATTAGTTTCCTAACGGGGGTTCAGGTTTCTGTCACTCCGGCAACCCCTACGATTAGTAGCCAAATACACAATGCATTCCCCTAGGCCCATATAGGTGAAGTGTCATGTAGTCGACGTTCACATGACACCACTAGAAGAAGTACACCACAACTTAAATAGCAAACCATTGAATCTTTCTCAACACAACTCCACTACTAACAACATGACTTCTCCCATGTCCTCAAGAAAAAAACGAACTACTCATAAGACATCATATGGATCATGATCAGAGATGGAATAATGATGTATAACAATCTGAACATAAACAATAGTTCAATGGTTCACTCAGTAGCATCAACTACAAAGAGTACTCAACACCGGGAAAGTTTCCCCTATGAACTATGCAAGATTCAACACAATTGTTACAGCAATATGGAGATGGTGATGAGGGTGCTAATGGTGATGATGGTGGTGGTGATGATGATGATCCCGATGAAGTCCAGCTTGATGGTGGTGTTGATGGCGACGATATCCCCTCTCCGGGAAGGAATTCCCCCGGCAGAAATCTGTCTACCGGAGAGATCTTTCTCTCTCGGTGTTTTTCGCCCCGTAGAGGCGGCGGAATCTTTCTGTGGTCTCTCTCCGAGTCTTAGGGTTTCAGGAGGATAATATACGCCAGAGGGGAGTGCCAGGGGTGGACCAGGGCGGCCACACCACCTGGTGGCGCGGCCTAGGCTAGCTCGTGCCAGGGGGTGGTGTGGGTCCCCTATGGCCCATCTCCAGCCCCCCTTCTAGCTTCCTTCGTATTCAGGAAAAATAGGGTTTTCCGTATATTTTCTCGGATTTTCTGATATTCGCTAATTTTGCCTCCAAACGGCACCTTTTCCATCAGAATCCTGACTGCAGCGGTCCATGCTCCAAAAGTCATCAACCATGCAAAAACAGATGAAATAACATAAGTATCATCTCTCAATACGAAATATATCAATGAATAACAGCGAATTATGACATATAATAGTGATGCAAAATGGACGTATCGGTACCTTAGAGATTTCTGTCACTTCCCCAGATTACCAGAGGCATGAAATCACTATCGAGCATAAATACTAACTCTTGGAGTTGCTAGCATCTACTTGGCCAAGATAGCTACTAACAACGGAAAGCATGCAAGATCACAAACAACAAAGACATGATAGAATCAATAATCAATCTGAAATAGCATCTCAATATCCATCGGATCCCCGCAAACACAACATGCAGAATTACAAATAGATGACCTTGATCATGAACGGAACTCACAAGATCTAGACATGAAAGCACAAAGGAGGAGAACCAGCCATCTAGCTACTACATGGACCCGTAGTCCAGAGATGAACTACTCACGCATCACACCGGAGGCTTGCATGGTGATGAAGAAGGCCTCCAGGGTGAATTCCCCCTCTGGCAGGGTGCCGGGAAGAGCTTTAGATCCCTCCCGATCTAGGGATGGAGATGGCGGCGGCTACAGACTCTTTCATGGAATTTTTGATCGGGTCCCTAGGATTTTGGTATCGAAGGCAATATATAGGCGGAAGGAGAGGTCGAGGGGGTGCTGGGATCGGCCAGACCACCCCTTGGTGAGGGCCAGGCCTAGCCACGCGGCCAGGTGGTGTGGCCAGGCCCCAGCCCCTCTCCGTCTCGTATTCTGGCTCCAGATGTCTTGCGGTAAAATAGTGACTTTGGCTTTTGTCCTGTCCAATTCCGAGAATATTCATTTTCTAACTTCCTGGAACCAAAAACAGCAGAAAACAGGCAGCTGGCACTGTGGCTCTTGTTAATAGGTTAGTCCAAGAAATCATATGAAAAGTACTCCAAAGTGTGGACAAAACACAAGAAAGTAAATAAAACCAAGCATGGAACATCAAAAATTATAGATACATTTGCAATGTATCAACATCCCCAAGCTTAACTCCTGCTCATCCTCGAGTAGGTAAGTGATAAAAAGAAAGAATAATTTTTGAGGTGACATGCACCATCATAAACTTGATCAAAGTATTTGTAAAACATTCAAAGTTGGGATCATAGTACTTCAATCATAACATGAAAGACAAAGTTCTAGCAATAAGACAAAGAAACTATGATGCAACATGAAAAGGCACAAACAAAAGAATCATGAATAACAATGCTTTGCAAGACGTTTGTTTGTTTCACATAAAAAAACATATCATAATAGTATTCAGCTTGTCCCTCATAGAGTAGCAAATATAAATGCATAAGACACCTTCAAAGTTCATAAGAGTGACTAGATACAAATAGTTCAAAACAAGCAATATCAAGTTAAGCATCAATCAACTAGTCCTGGGACAATGCACATAGAACTAAGAATGGCCACTATGCTCTCAAAGTAGGTGCATAAAGGTAGAAGGTGGAGACTCAATATAATGGTGGAAGAAAGGCCTTCATCGAAGGAAGCAGAGATTCAAGTTTCATAAAGAGCTTCCAAAAATTATGGTACTTATAGCTTTCAGCTCTCATTGCCCCTATCATAAGCATCTTGAAGTGATTAAGGTTAAAGTGAACAAACTATAGCGTGCATGCTTCACGAAGTATAAGTCGGGAATCTCATGTCCCTTGAATACGAGGGCCGCTCCTCATGCTACTCAAGTTTAGTCACCGGTAAGTTCTTATCATTGTAAGTACATGTGTATCATAGAGAACCGCCAACGGGGTACCCCTTACCCGATGATACGGAAGAATCCCCATATCAAAATGACAAGGCAAGCAGACAACGAGCATCTCAGTAATCTTCTTATGTACCATGGGAATATGGTGCTTTTTTCTCTCTTTCCTCTTTTCATAATCTCTTTTTTTTCTTTTTCTCTTTTTTCTCAATATAGGACTCTTTTTTTTATAAGAAGAATACTTCATAGACAGCTCATTATGGTTACGCTGCAAGTTTCCACCATGTCAGCATGGATTAGACCAGCGGCCCAGGCGTTTCTCTAACACATATACATAACTCCATGGACTTACAAGCTCCCCTTTCATTTCACACCGACGACATCCATATACAAAAGAGCATGATATCAACTAGGTATAAAGTACCTGTACAATGTTGAAAGTGTTCCCCATGACAGCATGGTTCTGCTAATCCCAACAAATAAGTGCAAGCGTATACAACATAGACGATACAATGGTTCAAGTTTATTAAGGGCAAGAAAAGTAAAGTGTGCCATCAAGTTCGTGAGAGCTTTAATCACTAGTTTTCTCATAACAAGTTTAATTTGGAAGGTAAACAAAAGCATGAATATACTTGGAATAGCATATGCTAATAGGTAGGTATGGTGGAATCTTTGGAATAACTTGGTTTAGGGAGTTGGATGCATGAGTGGAACTCATACTTGGTTGTGGAGGCTAGCAAAAGACTGGGAGCGACAAACTAAGAGAGCAATAATGGCCATAATCATGTAGAGCGACAAAACATCATTGAT
The DNA here is from genome assembly GCA_910589775.1 of Avena eriantha. Taxonomy (NCBI): domain Eukaryota; kingdom Viridiplantae; phylum Streptophyta; class Magnoliopsida; order Poales; family Poaceae; genus Avena; species Avena eriantha. The sequence goes on from OU342746.1 coordinate 241,547,577, forward strand.
CAAAGCATAAAGTGATACTACAAGTTGAAAACTAAAGGACCATAAAGGCTTATGGTGACTTTGGATAGTCATAACAGGGTGTGAGCATGTGCCAAGTCAACCCAAATAAAGCATCAAAAGAGAATACCACAATACTATGCTTTAATATGCTAAAACAACGCATGATTCATCCAAGGCACATTAAGAAACCTCAATTGTTTATAACAATTCATGCTACAGCAAAGAATACTAAGCATAAAGCCAAAACAATATCAAGCATGGCATGACAAAGTATAGGCCACAGTCAAAAACAAGCTCTCTTTACCACTTAAGCAATGAACTTTCCTACTCTTTTCCAAACCAAACCAAACTATTTGAAAACCAATGTATGAAAGAGGGGGTCCAACCAATTTATTCAGCAAACTAAGCAAACAAAGTAAACAAAAAACCAAAACAAAAACAAAAAAGAAGACGCTCCAAGAAGAACACAACTGTGCATGAAACAATAAAAATGAAGCGTTTGGAAGAAACCTGGAATTTTTATTGATGAAGGGGATGCCTTGGGCATCCCCAAGCTTTGACGCTTGTACTGCTTGGATATTTCTTGGGGTGACATGCGTGGCATCCCCAAGCTTGAGCTTTAGTCCATTCTTCATCTCATTACTCATTCCTTCCATATGTCTGAAATTTTCCTTCATACAAAACTTCACACAATCTTTATTAGCAACATTAGTGCACTCAAGATAATAAGTCTTTTGGTTCAGTTCTAACACCAATAAAACTTCCATTAAAACACAAGATACTGAAGAACTTCCCTCAAAAATCTCAATTCCCCAAAAGAACTAAAAAAGGAACCAACAAGAAGCAAATGCAAATAATGGCAGAAATCTGTCAAAACAGACCAGCAGGTAAAGACGAATTTTTTAGAAGACCTTTTGTTGCTCAAATCAAAAAGTGTTGAACTAACGAAAGTTAGATACAACCTAGGGCAGAAGCACAAAAATTCACGCCTCAAAAGGACGTTCAGAGATTTTACACGAATTTTTACGGTGAAGCACATAAATCTGTTTTGGGACAGCAACTTTCCCAATCATTACTTCTCTCTCATTAGAGGTTACTCTTGGCATAAAAAGCAAATAAAAAGGATAAGGAGCGGTAACTTCCAAGACTCATCTAAATTTTTTGGGTTATCTCCTAATAAGTACTTTTCTTTAATGCCTTTAAGTTAGGCATAAGAAGCAAGAAAAAGAATCAAGTGTTCTCAAATGAAGAAGCATTAAAACCAAATTTCTTGCCCTTACCTCTCTTACTTTTATTCTTAACCTTTGGAAAAATATGATTGTTTGGTGGAGAAGAAAGGTGCATGGTCCCCTTTCCCGCATCTATTATTGCTCCAAGGAGTTCTAATAGGGACCTTCCAAGTGTAATTTGTCCTTTTCCTGCACATTCAATAACAAAATAATCACTAGAAATCACTTTCCCAAGGATCTTTGTAAACACTCCTTCAGCTATTCCAATAGGTAATATTGTAGCATTATTAGGAAGATATATTTATATTCCCCCTTCAGAAAGCCCCCAAAGATTCAAAGATTCATAAATATCTTTGGGCATAAGACAAAATTCAGACATGATATCACAGCGAGCTTGAAAAGTTTCATTATTTATATCAATCTTTACTATGGGGAGCCACTTTGATGGTTCAGAATTTATTGGAACATAATTATGATGCTCCCTAAGCGTATTATAGCAATCTTTTAAGTTAGTAGTGCGGGTCTCAAGAATGTTCAATCTAGCAAATATGCTTGCGAAAGAAATATCAGTTTTACTAGGCAAGTTGTAAGTAAAGATCAATTTCTTTATAGAATTAATAGCATCATCCTCATTACATTGGAGGAAATCTCCTCCCACAACAGCATCTAAAGCATATCTATAGCAAAGAGCAAATCCAAGGTAAAAACTGCTAAGGAACAAGCTTTGAGACATTTTAGGCTCAGTTTTTCATGTAGATCAAAGATTCTAGACCAAGCTTCCTTGAAACTTTCCTCAATTCCTTGTTTAAAAGTGAAAATCATTTCCTCAGGTGACATAGTGATTGGGGCAAGGCTAGACATAAAGGCAACTTAAGATAGGAACTAATTTTTTTGTGTTTTCAATAAAGAAAGCAAACTTGTAAAACTAATTTTTTTGTGTTTTTGATAAAGAACAAAGAAAACAAAACAAAAGTAAACTAAGCAAAACAAAAATAACAAAGTAAAGAGATTGGTTATGAGGGACTCCCCTTGTGAAGATGTCCTTGACTCCCCGGCAACGGCGCCAGAAAAATACTTGTTGGCGCGTGTATTAACGAGCTCGTTGGGGAACCCTAAGAGGAAGCTATGATGAGCACAGCAGTAAGTTTCCCTCAGTTATGAAACCAAGGTTATCAATACAGTAGGAGCAAGGAAACACCCAAAAGGTGTAGCTAGTTGAACGTTGGCAGGGCGCACTATCGGTGCCAGCAGCAACGTGGAGACCTGCACAACACAACCACAGAACTCTGTCCCCAACTTGCGATGAGGTTGTCAATCTCACCGGTTTTGCTGAAAACAAAGGATAAAATGTATCGAGTGGAAGGAAGTAATAGTTTGCAGGAAGTAAACACAAAGCAGTAAACAGTTTGTAGATTGAATGTAAAAGAAAGGACCAGGGTCCATAGTTCACTAGAGGTGGCTCTCCTTAAGATAGATAACATGCTGGGTGAACAAATTACAGCAGGACAATTGACAAACATCAAGAAAGCATACAAGCATATACTAACCATCTTGACTCCTTTGAGATTCGATTGGGCATTACAACATTATACATAGACCGTCATCCAACTGCATCTATGACTAACAATCCACCTTCAGGTTATCATCCGAACCCCCTCTAGTATTAAGTTGCAAGCAACAGATTATTGCTTTACGAATTGCGTGTAAAGTAAATAATACGATTGTTCTATGAACAAAGGATTGTTGTTTTCTCCCTAGTAGCAACAGCACATCTAGTACCTTAGAGATTTTTGTCACTTCCCCAGATTACCAGAGGCATGAACCCACTATCGAGCATAAATACTAACTCTTGGAGTTGCTAGCATTTACTTGGCCAAGATAGCTACTAACAACGGAAAGCATGCAAGATCACAAATAACAAAGACATGATAGAATCAATAATCAATCTGAAATAGCATCTCAATATCCATCGGATCCCCGCAAACACAACATGCAGAATTACAAATAGATGATCTTAATCATGAACGGAGCTCACAAGATCTAGACATGACAGCACAAAGGAGGAGAACCAGCCATCTAGCTACTACATGGACCCGTAGTCCAGAGATGAACTACTCACGCATCACACCGGAGGCTTGCATGGTGATGAAGAAGGCCTCCAAGGTGAATTCCCCCCTCTGGCAGGGTGCCGAGAAGAGCTTCAAATCCCTCCCGATCTAGGGATGGAGATGACGGGGGCTACAGACTCTTTCGTGGAATTTTTGATCGGGTCCCTAGGGTTTTGGTATCGGAGGCAATATATAGGCGGAAGGAGAGGTCGAGGGGGTGCTGGGGTCGCCCAGACCACCCCCTGGTGCGGGCCAGGCCTGGCCGCGCGGCCAGGTGGTGTGGCCAGGCCCCAACCCCTCTCCATCTCGTATTCTGGTTCCAGATGTCTTCTGGTAAAATAGTGGCTTTGGCTTTTGTCCCTTCCAATTCCGAGAATATTCATTTTCTGACTTCCTGGAACCAAAAACAACATAAAACAGGCAGCTGGCACTATGGCTCTTATTAATAGGTTAGTCCAAGAAATCATATGAAAAGTACTCCAAAGTGTGGACAAAACACAAGAAAGTAGATAAAACCAAGCATGGAACATCAAAAATTATAGATACATTTGCAATGTATCAGGCCCCACCCCACCCGCGCGGCCCAAGCCTGGCCGACCCCCATGCCTAGGGCGGTGACCCTCCCCCATGGGCCCTTCCCCATAGGAAGTGTCCCAATAGGTAGGTATTGCCCAAATTAAATTTAAATTAGAGTTTTTCAACATTAATTCCACCAATTAATATCAAAATCATATTTAACTATTCCTCATGATCCAAAACTCATTTTGAATTACTCCAAACTACATCGGACTTTACCCGGAACCCTTCCGTCTTTCTCTCTTGTTTCTTTCTGTGATCCCGATGTTTCCAAAGCAATCTCCAAGCGTCAAGAACCCTTAAGTGTGTTACCCTATAGCTCGGGGACATCATAGGCATGATTGAGACACCTCTCTTATGAATGATCATCTATGGGATTTGGGTACCCATAATGACCCCTATGCATTCTACGATATCAATGTTGCTTGAACCATAAATGCCGAGTCTAATTCCCTTTGTTTCTTTGATACATGACTTGTCCAGGATCTGATCATTGGTATCACCATACCTAGTTCCATCATGTTACCGACAAGTGCTAGTTAACTCGTTCCTGTGATATTCCATACTCATGACCTAGTCATATGTTGTAGCTTCTTGGATGTAATCTCACCAAGTAGGTCTAGCATATATTTTCCCGTCACGCGGGATAAAAAAATTCCGATCTCTATGCATACGCCTCAACCTATCCCTTAAGAATACCCGGCATGCACCTTATGATCACCTTGTTATGGTACGACAGTTGATGCAATCAAAGCAGCCTCGGGTGACAGTAATTAGATATGATCTCGCGGTATAAGGAGTAGGATACTTCGTTTTCTAACTATTGCAACGATAAAATTTGTGACTTGATCGTGTTGTAATACTTATATTGGGTATATTTTCCAATTACATCATTCATCCAATGACGTGACCTCATTGTCAATTGACATGAATGTCCATGATCAGAAAACCTTGATCATCAGTGAACCAATGAACTAGTTGTATAGAGGCTACTACAGACTTGGTTTGTTTACATACCACATGTGTACCAATGTTTCCGACTGATAAAATTATAGCATGGTATAAAACTATTATAAACTAATGAGATATGCTAATAAACACCCTTTATTATTTGCCTCTAGGGAAGATCTCCAACGGCTAGTTGAGTGAGAGTTTGACCTTCATATAAGGGAGGCTTATCCACCACTAGTACAATCTTGAGAAGAGAGATATACACGCGCGCTTCTCCTCCACCGCCGCCCGCCTCACCACGCCTCACCTCATCGCAACGCGCGCGTTGCAGGTTGCGGGGAATGAGCCGAGCCAAGGATCCACCTATGGGTCATGTATTACTTTGTCTATCTTTTATATGAACTAAATGGGGCTGCTTGGCTTCGGCCGCTGCCTGTTCGGTTCATCTCCTGACTCTTCGTTTCATCGTCTCGCACAACATGTTCGTCTCTCCCTCTTGTTATTATATAAGAGAGGCCGCTCCTCTCGGCACACCACACCAACATACACCGGCAATCCTTTCAGAGCATTGCATAGTCTTCAGGTCTTCCCTATCTTGGCTTGTGGTGTGCACCACGATTTGGGATAGTAGGCTTTTCAAGTCATGTACGAGAGAAGGGCGATAAGGTTTTTGGGGAGCGCTCACACACGACTACTGGCTTCATCATGGACTTTTTCACGGATAATGATGACATCTTCCCCAACATTGACTACTTCCCGGACATCACGAGCCTCTTCGACAACATGGTTGACAACACCGTCAACACCAACACCAACATGAACAGTTCCTCTTATGCACCGTATGCGCTCATCATCAACATTTTATTCACATCATGTTCCTTCTGCTACAAATTATATCACATATTATGTGTAGTAATCTATTTATACTTGCTATTTACAATCTTTCTGTTAGATTGTATGATTAATGTTATCTCTATGTTATTACTCATGCTTTATATATTGTTTTCATGGATTAAATCATATGGTAAATTTCTCATATTTCCAACATTTGGTACGTGATGAAGCAACTTTGGTGCATGAGGAAGCAAGTTTGGTGCACGAGAAGCGACTTTGGTGGAGCGGTGAAGCAACTAGATTCACTAGAGAGGTAGGAAACTTTGCATGGACAACTTCCACAACGACGGTGGGCAAGTTTGTGGCAACAAGTATGCAACTTTAACAAGAGTGGGTAGACAACTCATGAAAGCGGATTAATAACTTCATAACAACACTAGACAAATTCACAGCAACACTAGGAAACTCCAGAAACCATGATCGACAACTTTACAATGGTACTATGCAACTTCAAAATAATGTTAGGCAACTTCATATGATAGGTAGGTAACTTCACAAAACTGTGATAGCTAACTTTGTTGTACTATTTGTTTTCACTATTGTTCATCATAGTGGTAGGAAACTTCACAACATGGATAGAAAATAGAAGTAACTAAATATCACCTTTGGTGCGCGACGAAGAAACTAGATTCACAACAACAGTAGCCAATTTAACAATAATGGTAGCCAACTTCACCACAATCAAAAGCAACTTCGCAATATTTGTAGGCAACTTCACAAACTACAGTAGGCAGCAACAACAACAGATGACTTTATAACAGAGTTAAAATTTGTAACTACTAAAAGAAACTTTACAACATCATCAGTTTATGATGCATAATAAACCATGACACGGAATGCTCGATGCTCACCTCTCGCTAATTTCTCAATATGTTGCTTGTTCATGCAAATGGATATTCTTTATTTCAATTCGGGCGAACACTGTATTTCATTAGAGTGCACAAATTTTGCTGTAGAACTTGTAACCTTTTCCTCAGGCCGGTTGGAGGTGTTATCATGGCAACAAGGATGGGCAACGTCACAACATACAAACCAATATAATTGAGGTTTGAGCAACTACTGTTAACTAGCGTAATTGAATAAATGATATAATTGAAACAAATTTAGGTAATTAAGCAACTACCATTCCCTATTAGGCAACAAATTAACATAATAAGCAAAAGTGACAAATATAGACATTTCCTACACACAGTAGGATACACATTGGCTATCAAAGATCATGACTGTGCATAGATAATCGACCATACTCAAGTGTAGTCAAAATAACAAGAAATCCATGTGGTAACATAGTAATTGACTGACATGGGATGACTTATCGGGTTCCCGTGATTAGTTATCGTGGGCATACCGGAGCTATGGCCCATGAGGCCCATGAAGAATACAGAGTCCAAGAAGCATCTGACCGACAGAAGTTTAACTGGCGATCAAGATAGAAGTGCAAACCGACATAGTCTTAGTGTTGTAAGTGTAACTTGTAACCTATCTGTATACGGCTCTAGGACCTGGGATTTCATATAAAGGCTCGAAGGAGCTGACGGAGAGGGCACCTTAATTTTCCAGCAATACACAATCCGCCATGAGCTAGATCACAACTAGCGAATCAACGACTTTGTAATCATCTTCTCCACCATAATCAGACGACATCGACTCCCTTATTTGTCTGATAAGCCGATGAAAACACCAACAATCTCTTTTCCACGAAATCCTAGGTCCATAACCATGGACATTGCCAAGGTTATCCCTCGTCATTGACCCTACCATTATTGTCTTCTACATGAGAGAGGAGCAAAAGGCAATAACGAAGACATTCTGTATCTCTCTCCAGGTTCTCTGCACAAATCAACGGAAAAGCGCTCGCGTCAGGTGTGTCACCCAGCACCATGACCCTTGTCACCGTGCCTCGACGCTCTCCCGGAACATCATCGTCGAACGCGAGCTCTTGCTTGGCCATGCCAGCCGCTTGATGGATCAATCTAGCATCATTTTATGTGATGGATCTGTAATTGCTTATTTTGGGCTTATGTTGTGTGGGGTTTGGAGCTACAGGAGGCCAGCGCTATCGCATGAAGTAGGGGGACCAACAAAGTTCAATCTCACTGTTGGAGGACGACAAAAGCCCCCCTCTGCTGACGGCGGCCTCACTGGTAGAATCCTCATACTACCGCCCCCCATCCTCCTTCCCCTTCCCGTGTTGTGGGGATTAATCTCTACACTAGGTCGCAGCTGGTTGGGAGCAGTAGCGAAATGAGGCCGGGGCGAGAGAAAGAGATGGATACGGGCGGAAAAGAGAAGGGACACATCATCAGCGACAAGGCAGGAGTGAATACCAGACAAAGAGTCAGAGACAAATCCAGGGGAGAGAAAGAGTTGCTGCTGCTGCTTTCTGTTTATACAGAGATAGGAGAGAGAGAGGAACTGTAGACGAGTGTTTCTATTGTACTTCTTACCGCAGCTTGGTTTTAGACTTTCAGTGGATGCACCGGGGTCATAATACTGATACTTCTGCGTGCTGTTTTGCTTTGTTTGAGCTGTTGCAGTTTCTCATTTTTTTCATTACGGTGGTATGTGCCTAATCCTATGTTATTTGGCTCCCATCCCATCTATTGGATTTCTTGCTTGTTTTCATGGATATTGATGGCTAGATGTTGCTCATTCATTTCTTGTTGTTTCAATTTGTGTGTACTCAGATTGTAACAGGCCAGGTGTATTTTTTGTACCTACATCTGTACATATGTCGTCAGTCAGCTTCAGGGATATGACACTCGCCATGATCATTTTTGGACATTTCTAATGTTGAACTATATAAGTGTATTGTCTAACTTTTTTCATAAGATCAATTTTTTGAAATAGTTGGTTAGTACATAAATCTTAACATCTAAAGATATAATTGGTGCACCCTCGCGACGCCCTCCTATAAATTAGATTTTATGGGCCGTCAATTTCCTCATAATAAATCATAGTGGTTGATTTATATTTCACTATGTCATATAAAACGGAGCCCCGACGTGGAAACCCTAGCAGCCATAGCCCCATACGCTCTTGCGTCCCCTCCCCTAGGCTCTCCTATAAATTAGATTTTATGGACCGTCAATTTCCTCATAGTAAATCATAGTGGTTGATTTATTTTTCACAGTGTCATATAAAATGGAGCTCCGGCGTGGAAACCCTAGCAGACATAGCCCCATACACTCCTGCGTCTCCTCCCCTGAGCGAGCCGTCACCCTTTAGCCCCACATGTCTTATGAGATGGACATTCCCCGAGAGATGGAGAAAAGTTTGGCACATGCATCTCCCTTCCTCCCATGTGCATACCCTTTATGATGTATTTTTTTTCACGGCCATATCATGTATTGATGTGTGTTTCCCCTAGCAAACAAAGAGACTGGTCTTTTGGAGGTCGGTTTATAGATCTTTGAAATTTCGAATTCTCAAACATTTTAAAAATTTCTAAACAACATCTCGACATAGATGATATTGTAATCTTTCAGTGTGTAAATTTTCGGAGTGAGAAATTTTGTATTTTGAGCTCATACAAAATGACAAGTCTGGATTTCATCACCGGCGAACAGTAATGGAGAGTATACCGAATTCTCAATGTTGTCATATTTCTTTGAGATTTTGTCATTTTTACTATGGGCATGCAAAGTATTTTGTTCTGAAAATTTGCACATCGATAGAATAAAACATAGTTGTCGCTAGGTGGTCTAAAAATATATTTTAAATTTTTGTTACTTTTAGAGCTCTTTATACCATTGTTGATAATTATTAATAGATTGGTGTATTTTCCAGAGAAAACATTTGGAGTTTCCAAAAAAAGTAATGGCCTACATGTAGCCTAGGCTACATTTGAAGTTTCCCTAGCAAACAACTCCATATTATATGTGATGAAACTTAATCGAGAGGTGAGCAAGCCAAGTGTGTATATTAGACTAATGGTTTTACGGGATGAATATTTAAGTTTGTTATAAGGAAACTGCTAGGCGTCCCCCGGACGATGAGGAGTTTTCATCGTCCTCCTCTCCTGCGCGAGATCGTGTCCACCGAAATCGCTCCAAATCCCGCGTTTGCTGTAAAACACACATTTTTGCTGCATATGTCCCGCTTTTGCTTCCGAAGCAAAAAAAAACAGTTCGTTTCAGAAATAGAACGTCTCGCTGGAGACCATGTAGCAAAAAAATTGTACTGATGTAGCAAAACCGACTTCGCCGGAAACATTGTCGGAAAAAACTCGCTGGTGACTCTCGCCGGAGACCTTGTAGCAAAAAGTTGACACTGTTGTAGCAAAAGAACAAGACGTTTCTAGCAACAACATTCTTCTAATGTAGCAAAAACCTACTTCGCCGGATACATGGCTGAAGACTTCGGAAGACCTCGCTGGAAAACTTGTAGCAAAAGCTTTACGGTATTGTAGCAAAACAAATAAACTGAGATATCAAAAAAAAATCAATGTAGCAAAAATCAGAGGCCATCCTTTGTAGCATCGGACGCCTTAGTTTGCAGCTCCGACGAGCACCGCCATCCTTAGTATGTAGCTCCAGCGACCACTACTCGCAACAACACCGACCCGCCTCGCAGCAAGAGTGGACTACCACGAGCTCCACCGCTAGGGCGGCCGCGACGAGCAGCTGGGGACCGCGCCACCAGACGTGCGTAGCACGGAGGAGCAACAGCGGGCAGCGGCGCCGAGAAGCTGTGGCCGCGACGACTATGGAAAACAGCAATGGGCGTCCACCGGGAGGCTGCGACGCCGGCGAGGGAGAAAGGGCCTGGGATGAGAAGGCGCCAAGCAGAACCACCATGTGAGCGTGGCGGGAGGAGCACGTCGGAGGAGGGTGCTGCGGAGGAGGCGTGGCGGAGGCGCCCGTCCGGAGCACGTCGGAGGAGGGTGATGCAGAGGAGGCGTGGTGGAGGAGGCATGGCGGAGGCGCCCGTCCGGAGCGGCAGGGCGGCGTCCGACAAGGCCCTTGCCGGAGACGAACCCGTGGTCCACAACACCGGCCTGCAGGTTATACGTGGCCACCATTGGTAGCACTGCTATCTCCCGCTCGCAGCAACATCACCTCGCCCTTGTAGCTCTGGGCGGTGTGGGTCTACTCACACAAATACATGCCGACGGCGAGGCGAGCTGACGATTTGGAGGTGGTGGTTACCGGTGGGGCGAGTTCACGATTTGGAGGCGACGGGAGACATGGGCGCAACCGATGGGGAGGAAGAAGGGGAAAAATCTAGGAGGACGAACGGAGCGGTGGTGTGTGGGTCCACGCGGGACACGTGTCGTGCTTTCAATCCTGAGGACGGGAGGTGCGGGATCGTCCGGGTTAAGAGTATCATTTTCCTTGTTATAATCCGTAGCAACGCACGGGCATTCGGCTAGTATGTTTTAGATATAACTATTACAGAGTAACTATTTATGGGCATTAACGTTATTACTATTCTTTACTAGAATTCTTTGGATTTAATGAGTAGGAATGCCTATATAGAGTGCGCGGTGCAGTCTAGCTGGTCGCCGCCGGTCAATTGGCCTCACGTCTTGTCTTTTCATCTTCCCAATTTCATGCTTCGTCTTCTTCAACCTGTCAGAGCAAAGTGCCATGAACGCATCGCGACCAATAACTCGCTGACCGACAGGTGGGTAGCACGTCACATGACCCCATTCTTCAGTCACATACGAGTTTCCTGAAGCAACGTATCCTCAATTTTCGCCACTCTTTCAAATCAATGGCCAAACCAACCTCCCGTGCGCCTCCCACTCCACCCTTCCCCTTTCAGCAAAAACCCCATCCCGGAGCAGACTCGACCCAACCACCACCCAGCCCCAGCCAAAACCCTAGCCGGAGCAGCAGCCTCATGCTCCTGGGCACGCGCAAGCGCGGCCATGCCGGCGGCGGCGGCCCCGGCCCAGCTCTGCTCGGCAACCACGGCTTCGGGTGCTACGCGCGGCCCGACCCGCCCGGCCTTTCGGGCGGCGGCGGTGGCGGTGGCGGTGGCGGCGGCGCTTGCCACGGCGACAATGTCCTTGATGTGGCGCTGCTCGACGCCCTCGGCCTTGGGAGCTTCGCGCGGCTCGACCTCCCCGCCCCGCCCGACGGGCTCGACCTCACCGCTGCGGTGAAACCCTCCTCGAACTGCATTATCGTCTCCATGGGAGGCGATAGCATCACCGCCTCGCCCCCCGACCTCGCGGCCGCCCTCTCTCTGCGGCTGGGCGCGGTTGCCCTCCCCGAGGAGGTGAACGCGGCCGTGTTCTCTTCCGTGGAGGCGATCGCGGCCGTGAGGGAGTTCGTCCACGATCGACTGCTGTTGGGAGGAATAGGGGATGGACAGGTGTTTCCGGAGGAGACCGTCGCGGCCTTGCGGCTGGTGGAGGAGGGGAAGGCGTACATGGTGGACTGGGGCTGGTTGGTCTGGGCATTTCTGAGGTCGGATGTGTTGATTGGGAAGCGACTGCGTTGCAGTCAGTACCTTCTCCGTTTGATGAAGTGCCAAAGGCCCGATCTTTTCTCTGAGGTTTATGGAATGTTTCCTGGAAAGAGGAGAAAAGGCGTAATACTGCAGCAGGAGCAGAACTTGCTCAGCAGAAACAGGGGATATGATCAACTCATGGCAGCATATGCAGGGGTTGAAGAGGGGTCGGTTTTTGGACTGCACAAAAACGCTGGAGACTTGGAGAAGATGCCAGCATTTAGATATGTCAAAGATCAACAACATAGAATTGAAACTGAAGATCAAGAAGATGGCAACCATGACAATGCCAATGTTGGTCCTAGACATCGTTCTTTCCGTGCCAGTCGACAACAAGTTCTAGCTCATCTCTCTAACATGAAGAATGCAACTTTGGATATGGAGAGAACTTTGGCACACACTCTAGCTGAAATACAGCACACGAAGGAGAAGGAGAAGGAAAAAGACAATCAAATAAAATCTATCACTGAAGATACAAAGAAGAAACTTAAAGAAAGGCTTGCCAAAATTAATCAACTTGAGCATGAAAAAATGGTAATGGAAAGCACTCTTCATGGGTGCAAAAAAATGCTTCAAGAGTCATCAACTGCATTTTCCGAGTATCGGAAGATGATGTGCGAAGAAAGTGGTGTTTCATCTTTGGATGTTGTGGTTGACGAGAAGAATCGGGTACGTTTGATGCAGCTGCAACGGCGTGCCCATGAAATTATAAATGGGATTCAAAGACCTGTGTTGTTGAAGTTTTCGGCATGTGCTACGAAGATTAAAGCGCTGTTAATCAAGCTTGCAGACCTCAACCATAAAGTGCAAAGGTCGAAGGATTCCAGATCAATTCCAGATCTCAATGTGCGGCCTCATCTGTGACTTCTACATTTAGGTAATTGTGAACCTCTAAAAACAGTTCATGCTTATTTATTTGTAATCGGTCTTGGTCTGTTCTGTAATATGTCAAAGTTGAGCTCTGGTCTGATATACTGATTTCTTTCCCCCACAGGAATCTACAATGCTGACGCAGGTGGCAGGTGTCTATTCAAGTCTTGGGCAGGCAGAAGGATGTTGGTATTGCTGAAATAGCCGAGATGGTTCTTGTATGGATGTCTATTGGTGATTAGTTGTTCTGTTATGCTTTTCGTTTCGTCTATAGCTTATGCTGAACAGTTAAGAGGTGATATGTCTTGTGCATTATTTCCTTACTGGATGCTTAGTTGGATCCTGAAGGATATGGCATATGCTATCTTTCATTTCTGTATATAGTTTTCATGTCGGACGGATCGCTGTAATCATATGGTGATTCTCTTCTATAAAATTGGGTACCTACCCTTTATGGGGAAAAAAGGGAAGAAAAAGTAAGGGATGGATGGATATAGGCTTATTTTCACCGTTGCTTGATGTCATATTACCCGAGTGAATTTGGTAACAATTGGTGCTAGAAAGTAGTTCGATTACTGTTCCATTGTCTATCCATACCAGTTTCATCATCTCTTTCATTGCTTCATCGAATACTCTTATCAGCACAAAATGTCATGACATAAATGCCGCTTTCTACACCTCTCCATTGTAATTAAGCTCTGCGTTTTCTTTTCAACCGAGCTAACTTGGTTCCTCTAAACCATTTGGATATTCTGCCGACTTTCCATGTTCCGAAATGTAACCTGAGAAGCCGTTAATTAATTCTCAAGTGACAGATCATTTTATTGTCTACAACTACCATTAACTCTGGTTGTCAGATCACTAACTTCGGAAGGACATTTGATGTGCTCTAGATCTTATTCTTCTTTTGAAACATTGCTCTTCTTCAATATTGCTTGCCTTATTTTATAGAGACATCTCATATTCTCATGTTGCCTTAAGTATTTGCAATTTTGTAGTCAGTAGCCGCATAGCCTGCTGTATACATTGCAAGAGGCCTACTGTCAGAAATTCAAAATGGAGTCTCACTTTCTCCATGCTTTATCTCCAGGAGTGTTAATTATTCCATCTATTAAAAGGCTTGTTTTTACTGTTATATCCAAAGTGGTATTTTCGCTGTTAACATTATAACCAGTTCAATATTTCGGACAGCAGGTTTTTTTTTTCTTGAACGAAGACAGCAGGGTATTTTACTGCAACCATTTACTGATATGTAGTATGAGACTGGCAGTCAAGATTGTTTTCATTTTAGTTATATACTTTTAGTTAAGTGTCACTCTTTAGGCTTATAGCTTGATGAAACAATCATTCCTTAATATTTTCAAGAAATAAGTAGTATGCTCGGATGGCATGTGCTCAGATTTATTTTGGTTGTTCACTGTGAATATGTCCAAAGGGCAGCAAGAAGTTTAGCTTTGGTAGCCTGTGGGTATTATACTTGATATTTCCTTACTGTTTGATGCAATCAATTGGTCATTGCCCGATAGTTACTGTTCAGTATGGCGCTGACAGCTTGTTTAATTGACCAGTGATGATTTTGGACTTCATGGAGCCTTTGACAACTTTCTGATGTCCAGCCTGGTCTGGAACTTGCCCAAATTTAGCAATGTATTATCATGAACTTGCCACAACAATCTAAATTTTTTGGTAAGCATAACACTGAAATTATACAAACCATTCATAAGTTTCAGTTCTATTAACGTTGGTCTTGTAAGTTGTAATAAACTTCTATTGAAACTCGGGTTTACTGGACATATGGCTGTCCTTATACATGGATGTAACTACCTGAAATTATTTTAATGCATCTTCATGACCTTGGTGGCAGGGGTTGAATTGATTTGTTGAATAGAGTGCATGCTTATCAGGTGCATTTTGCTAGTTTTTGAGTTTCCACTATGACAAAATGCTCTTTGTTGCAGTAATTTATTCTTCTGAACTTTCCACACCATTGCTAGCTAGTAAGCTTAGTATGTTATTATGTACTCCCTCCGTTCCAAAATATAAGATGTTTTAGCTTTTGTGAAGCGAATGTATCTATAAGCCTTTTAATTTGTAGGTTCGGAGTGAATCTACACATAAAACACGTCTAGATACATTCGTTTCACAAAAGCTAAAACATCTTATATTTTGGAATGGAGGGAGTAGTAGTTTGCAGAATCAAAGTACTTATGAGGTATTACCTCTGTATTACATCTTATATTTAGGAATGGAGTTAGCAGTCTAGTATTAAGAACTAAAGTCACTCACTGTAGTGTGATGCTGATCCTTGTGGACAACAACTCCAAGTGTATTTCAGTTGCAACTCTTATTCTTGAAATCTGGCGTACTGTTTGACCATGCCTCTAGCTTAAAGTACAACTTTTGTCAGTTAATTTATTTCTTAATTGTAAATCTTGTAACCATATCAATCTATTTTTGGATTTATGTCTATTTCTGAAGGTATCTACTTCTCTAGTTATTAAGAGCTCTTTTTAGTTCAAAGGAGTTCCTAGAAATTTTGGAGTCACACCTTATGTAAATTTTCCATTGCTTCTATGATAAGGCATGCAACTATTCCTTCATGGAAGCTCCTATGTTTTTACTTCTGGTGCAACCAAAGGATTTCTATTGCATATTCCTGTAGGATTCGTTGTGGCTTGACACCCCAATTGCTATGATTTTTCTATTTATGTGTTTTGCAAATCCTGCAAACCCAAAGAGGCCCTGAGATATTCTACCAATCTTGGTATAAGATATCTTATCCCTGCTTATAAATATTCATAAACATCTTGGACAGGCTACTCATCTGTACTAGATGCTCCAAGCAGTAAAGCACATACAAGCAGACAACTGAACATAACATTCTTCCAAGTCAGAGACTCCAGTATATAAGTCACTACTTCCAAAGATGATAGAAGATCAACAAATTTTCAACGGAAAGGACCACGGTGTAATATATTTGTTCCAGCATCTCTTGTTTGTCTTGTCCTAGAAACACAAAGTGGAGGGAGACTGAATTATCTTCCTGAATGTAGAGTTGCAAAATTATGCACCAAATTTTCAACGCCTGGCATTACTTCTGGAGAAAGATTTGGTAGAAGTGAATAGGAGCAAGGGTTCCCCTGTAACAGAGATCCCTAAAGTAACATGCAAGTCTCCCGGAGTCCTTTCATGAAGGGAAACCTGCAGAAGTTGCCTGAGGTTTGATTTTCTCTATGTGCAGTATTGTATTTTCTAAGCTGTTTCCTTTTTTGTCTCATTGGTTTATCCTGATTGCCTTCATCTGAGGGTTGTGATCATATCATTGCAAAGTGTTGCATTCTCTAAATGCAAACTTCAGTTGTTTATTACTGCTTGGTTCCATGTTGCATTTGGTGTTAGCATTCTATGAGTATGTAATGCGAGGGAAGGTTACATCCATATAAAATTTCACCCTGGTGTTACATGTGTTAAGCAATATAGAGTCATGCAGCATATATGTTAAAACTGTTGTATCCATCATTTGATAGACTGGAATTTGTAATTTTTAGATCCCAGGCCATAGGTAAAAAGAGATCTACCCTGCAACTACTGAGAATGCCTAGTGACCCATTTATTCAACTATGTGATCAAATTAGCATGCTAAGTTTAAGGGCATCCAACTTGAAAGCAGGAGGCACTAAGCTTTGTATGGAAAGTTTTAATTGCACCCTGAATTTAAAAATTTGTGATTATATCTCGATTTCTGGAGTGCTAGTTTATCATGGTGTATCTACAAGCTTAAACTGCAATTTAGATCACATGCCATAGCTCAAGAGATCTACCCTGCAACTACAGAGAATACCTAGTGACCCGTCTATTCAACCATGGGATTTGAATTAACACACTTTGTTTAATAGCATCCATTCCTGAAAGCAGGAGGCATTAAACTTTATATGGAAAGTAATAGTTGCACTGCGAATTTAAACTTGAGATTATATCTTGAGAGCTGAACTGCTAGTTTTTCATGGTTTATCTAGTACAAGCTTTAAAGTGCAATTTAATGGGACATCAACTAATTTACATGATAAGTGTGAAGTGGTTGTATTATTCAGTTGGACTTGGACAAATAAGTATATTTTTCCATTAGTGAATTGCCTAAACTAGTATGAAAAGAGCATAGTTAGTTTTGGTTACCCTTTTCAATTATGTGCACTTCTTGTTCATACTGCCAGCTTCCTTTCCCATTTCTCGTGTCCAGATCCAAAAGCTCCTTCAGTGCTGAAATGGGTCATGAGCTTTCCAGCTTTGAGGTTGTTGGCTGGACAACATTCTAAATACTAGATTCTACTCGTGAGCGACTTTTCTCCTTATGAACTTGACTCTTGACTCTTGAGCCACTTTGTTGCAATCTCTCTTGATCTAAAAAAATATATATTTCCGCGGAAATAAATTTATGGCAGTTTTAGCCTTCTGAAATGACCGATCTCCATCTCGCTTTTCTCCCGAATTCTACCTGCCAGCTAGGTGGAAACGGTGGCACAGTGCGAGCTCAACATCAAAGGCTTTTGAATTTTTCTCATTTACACGGTACGTTTCTTCTGGGCACTACCATAGTACTTTTCATCTTGTGATGCCGTTTATTCTCCTGCTCGTCCACCTGTTTTCCGGTTATGGGACTGTTTGTTGTATCGCTGCTCGAGACAGGTAGGAGGGGAAGTTTATCCAAAACTCGATCACCTTGTGGATAACGAAGTAAAGAACTTTTTGGCGGTGGGAAAACCTAGTCCCCAGGTGGTACCATTTTCTACCCACCCTGTCATGGTAGCGTTCACAGCTGCGCTACTAATCAAGAGGCGAATCTGGTGAGCCTTATCCTGCTTTTTCATCCTCAGTTGACGAATCTATTCCTCCTAAAAACTAGTGCCATTGATCGGTCCAGATTAATCGCATCATCCGCTGTACAGTAGTACATGCTGGATCAGGTTTCTCTGCATGCAACCCTAGATGCCTAAATTTTGTCTAGGATCGCCGATCACTGAATATTTGTGTAGCTAGGGTGAAGAACCCTCACATGTTAATCTTACTCGAACAAGCAGATCTGCCCACTTTTTTCAGACTAGGATCTTGATATGTTACTGTAAGAGAAAAATACAAAGATCTGAATAGTATCTTATTCAAAGCCAAGAGTGGCCATATGGAACTCGCGTAGTCCGTGATGGGATGGAGGGACCCCATCAGGTCATCATCAACCCACTGCTTACCAAACAAATCCTCGCATATATTTTCCAGGCCGGCCGTCCAGCCAGCCGGATCTCCCCGTGCCCGGTACGGCGGACGTAGACGGCGACTTTCCGAGTCACCGCTGCCAACTTTCTCGTCGGAGAAGAAGCCTTTCCTCGCCTTTTGAGTCGGAACACCACTACTCCTCGTGCTGCTGCTTGCTTTTCTTCCTTCCTTCCAGCATACGTAAAGAAGCCAAGAACCTACGCGCTGGTGGAATGGAAGTCTTTATGCATGATGGCAACGTATCTACAGTAGTATATGGAAACACACATATTATAGTCTCTCTGGTTTGTCACGTTGAAGCCGGAAGATGGTGCTCGAAATATAGTTTAATGCAAGTGGTTGACTCTGGTGATTATTTAGGTATAGCTTGATGCATGTGTGTAATTGTGCGCACTTGCACTTCCAATTGCTTCCAGAAGCACTTAAGATCGCACTGAACACTGATACTAGAATAATAGTGTATCGATACGGAGTTATAAAATGGTTTTACCCATGGTGATCAGTTAGTTTGCAGATGCATATATATCATCCACAAGTAGTGCTTACATTACACCCTTGTTGTGCCTAGCTTAGTTAACTTGGCGGGCGGGAATGCATCATCCTCTGTCTTTATCTACCTAAAATGACCGGACATCTTTTCCAGTGTCCCTTGATGGACGAATTGCTTTCATTTTCTGGTGGAGTGTTAACCACTGCGTAGGAGCTACATGAGTGCAATTTTACTCTATCCATTTTCTGGTGTTCTTTAGGATGTACTACATAGCAACTAACTTATCCAAAAGACCAATCTAACAGGAAGTGGATATTCATATACTTAGCAATGTTAACAAGGTAAATATGCCCGGGATGGCAAATTCTAGTTTTGTTTTTTGTTTTTAATGGAAGACTCTGGTGGAGGGTCTCTACACGCAAAAAATGCATGTAATCAACAAATAAAATTATTGTTACTCCCTCCGTCCCAAAATAAGTGACTTGAGTTTGTCTAGATTCGCATGTACCTATATACTAAAGCGTGTCTAGATACATCCGAATCTAGACAAACCCACTTCACTTATTTTGGAACGGAGGGAGTACAAAGTTCGAATAATAGAATGTTGATGGGCAAACATAAATGATGATCTAAAAGGTACAAATGACATCGAATGGACCAATTATGCGATGTAAATTGCAGTAAGAGATTGTCAAAAACTTCATTGTTTTTAATGAAGATTTAATTATTCTCTAGGTCTCTACACGCAAAAAATGCATGTAATCAACAAATAGAATCATTATTACAAAGTTCGAATGGTCGAACGTTGATGGGCAAACATAAACGGTGATCTAAATGGTACAAATGGCATTGAGTTGCCCAATTACGCAATGTAAATTGTAGTAAGAGATTGTCAAAAATTTCATTGTTTTTCAAACACAACAAGTGATTAGCCGATTTACTGATGAATGTAAACAAACATCGAGTGGCCCAATTATGCATTCTAAAATGCACAGAACCAACAAACACAATCAAAGTTTGAATAATACAAGCCCGTCGGCGGTGGGCAGGAATAACCATGGTTTAAAAAGTACAAATGGCATCGAGTAGCCCAATTATGCATTCTAAAATGCGATCAAAGTTTGAATAATAGAAGTCCATCGGCAGTGCGAGAGAATAAACCGTGGTTTTAAAAGTACAAATGCATCGAGTAGCCCAATTATGGATGAAAATTGTAGCAAGGTAGGTTGGCACCAACTTCATTTTTTTCAAATGCAACAAGTAAGAGATTACCCGTTTTATTGATCAAGAAGAAGATTCACACAACAAGCAAAGAGATTTAAAAAAAAAGTGTATGAAGCTTGACACAACTTGCAAAAACCTATTCTCCCACCATGGGGAACCAGTCTTTACTCTTTAGATAAACGTCATTTCGGGGGGAAAAAAGGTAACCAGAAAATTGTTGAAATGTCGGCCACAAAGTTGGGAATATTTTTCTTCATTCAGCGGGACAAAAGCAGTGTGGCTACATAAAGTCTAACAGAGCTCTTAATATTATCCACTATCCCTTGTTTTCACAAATACGAGAGATGTGGGGCGAGCTCCATGCACATGCACATGCACAGCTGCAGACTTCAGGAGTGTATTTGCACACTGCTGAATCCATCACCCAGACGCGAGAAGTACAGATCAAGCAGCGAGTGGCAAGAAACAAAAAACTCAAAAAAAAAAGTGGGAGTACACACTAATTACTATTCACAGATTGTTGTTGCTGGGTCTGCTGACTCTCCAAGTCCTCCAGTCGCATCTCCACGTGGTCACCCTGCTGCGGCCTGCGCGGCGCCGACGACGGCCTCTCTCTGCTCAGCATCTTCATGAGCGACGCGCCCAGCCCACCACATGGCGGCCCCGAAGTCCCGACGTCCTCCTTCACCACGATCTGCCTCTCATGCACCGACCCTGCCGCGGCTGACGGCGGGGGCGGCTCCACCAGTGCGCGGCAGACGGGGCAGGAGGAGCTGGAGGCGAGCCAGGTGTCGACGCATGCGACGTGGAAGACGTGGGCGCAGGACGGCAGCACGCGCACGGCTTCGCCCTGGCACGCGGCGCCGAGGCAGATGGCGCACTCGCCCGGCTCGCCCCCGGCCTCCTCCTGGTACGCCGCGACAGGCAGCGCCGCGATGGCCGAGGGGTCCAGCCCGGTCTTGGGCGCCCTGGGCTCGGCCTGCAGGACGGCCGCGGCGGCGGCAGCGCGGCGCCTGTGGTTGCGGCGGCGGACGCGGCAGATGTAGAGGTGCAGGAGCAGGGCGAGGCCGAGCACGGAGACGAAGGCGGCGACGGCCGTGGCGATGAGCCGCACGCTGTGCGTCGGCCCCCCCGGGGTCGGGCTCCTGCTGCCGGCGCCGAACCAGGCGGAGCCCGGGTCGCTCGCCTTCCCCGACATGGACATGGATGTCGACATGGCCGTCTTCTCGGTCGATCGATGTGTTCCCGAACGTTCGTGCTTGTTGGCTGGCTGGTTGGTGAGATGGCGCGTCGTGGGCGTGCGAGCTAGAAACTAGAGCAGTGGTTGTTGTTTTTGGCTTGCGATGGAGCTGAGGAATGATGGCGCGGGGTTGTTCCGTTTTATATAGGTTTCAGGGCAGGGGGCGCGCGAGGGACGGAGCCGAGCGTGCGTGCCTTAGCGGTGCACCTAGCAGTTAGCTTTAGCGAGCTCGATCGATGGATCGAGCTAGTGCGAGTGGGCGTGATGTCCGTCATGTCAGTGTGGGGTAAAGGCGCGGCACGTTGGCAGGTATTTGAAACTCCGACGTGGCCATTCGTCCCCCTCGATGGCGACGGCCATGATTCGCCTCGATTTAATTAGATTTCTTAGCCTCCGGGGCGAGCGCGGGCGCCAGGCCAGGTGTTGCCGCGCCTTCGCGGCGGAGGCGTACGTGCGAGCCCATGGTTTCGTACGGGGCAATTAATTAACGGCGTGATTAGTTATAGTCAGCCCGTCGGTGGGGCACGGATCGACGGTGGCCGCACAGCTACTGGCCGGCCGTGCCAATGGGGAGGATGGTCGGAGATGTGGAGGAGGAACTCTGGGTTGTTCGGTGATGGGGAATGACGCCCGGCAACTGTAGCCTGTAGGCGTGGTCGGCTCGGTGAGTGCGCGCGCTCAGGTTCGGGTTGGTTGGTTGGTTTGGTTGGTGGTCACTCCGAGTCCGCCCGACGTCGACCAAGACACTCACCAGAGCAGCGCCAGTGTGCAAAGATCCGGTTTCTATGGCTGGCACCAGTTTGACAATCGGATTCGGTTGGTAACAGTGTTCTGATCCGATATTTTTCTCTCTTTGCGTGCACAGTTCTGTCGATAATGACCGCACCCCCGAGCCTCTTATGCCGACTGACAAACTACCACTGCTCTAGTAGTGTGCGTACGTACCTGCAGGTTAACCGGCTCTATAGGACTGGTACGGTTATTGTCTCACGTCTAGATCCGAACAAAGCAGCTTTAGCTTAGCACGAGTCACCGTTAACTTTTTCAGAGGATTTCCACTGGGTTAAGTTTCGCAGCGGGTGAGTTGGATACGGAACAGTAAGCCAAGCCTGTGTGTCGAGTCGAGCTCACGGCCTGAAACGCCACTAAAGGCTTCCCTGCTACCGTATCATCAGAGAGTAGAAGAGTACGGTACCCCCATCTACCGGAGTAACTACGTATCTCTCGGGCTCTGTCGATACCTACCAAGTCCTGTCATCCGAACACCCAACACTGATGTGATGAAAGCTGCAATCGTTCAGTCTGAAGAAACGAATGCATCATTCAGTGTGAGCAAAGGCTGGCTGAAACAGCATGCGTATGCGTGCTAGCACTACGCAGTTGCAAGGGCCTCTTTTTTCGTACGTACGTACTACAATCTTCAGAGGAAGTCGTTAAGGCTTTGCTTGTACTACTACTACCTCGTTTTCACTCCTCAGGGACATGCTTCGGCTGCCATTACTCGGACCCCTGAATTCTCAGTTGGTCAACTATTATTTTAAATTTTGAACTGCAGTTGGTCTAATTGAACGGGGCTAGTCACTCAAACTTCGCTTGGACAGGATCACAGAAGTGAATACATCAAGGTAATGTGTGTATAATCCTCGTCTCGTACTCTTTCTCCCTCTCTGTTCCACAAGTATTTGTTTTTGCGGGGACTCTGTTCCACAAACTATAGCTGCTGTAGAACCAAGATAAGACACAAACTATTTGGGTTTCCTTTCCTTGAGACAAACTGTTTGCACATACAACATTATGAATATATTATGATATATATGTCCATATGTCCGGCTCCGATAATTAAAGATGTATACTGGAAGCCAGACTTTATGGCATTAATGCTTGTAGTCAAGATAAAAACAATAGAGGTATCAAATCCACTAAATCAGTTCATTAGGAACTACCAGACCAGACCAGTCCACCGGCCCTCTGAACCAAGTGGGAAAAGAGTTGGTGAGGAAATCCTAAATGTGAATCCAGAAGTGCCGAGCTTAGTTCCTGAACTACCCAGACTCAGTTTCCCTAGGTCATGTTTTGTTCAGTCTAGTACCTCCGATTAGATGGCGTTTGTTATATGTTGATCCAAATTCTACAAAGTAAATGCCAACTTCTGACGGAGCGGAGCGAGGCCCGTCGCCGGAGGCTTGGGCCGCTACATAAACCTCTTGTAAGCCGCCGGCTGGGATAAATGGCATCTGTGAAATCCTCGACGTTGTGTAAACACTTCCCGTTATAAGAAGTTTCGCTGGCTGGCGCCCGTGGTTTTTTCCTCTCTTTGTTGGAGAGGTTTTTTCACGTTAAATCTGTGTCCCCTTTGCTGTGTTTTTTTATCGTTCTTCGTTATTTGATTGTCGCAAAGCTAACAGCGTTCATACTCCCAGACCATGTACTATTTAGTTTTTCCCTTATCAGGTGTAATTCCAGTATAGGCAAAGAACAATCTAATGGTGTTTTTGGAACCTTTGAGTTGGGACTTAGCAGTTTTGTCATGTTCGTTTTCAAAAGGGTATTCTTCTAAGTCAAGAACTTCCCAGTCGGTTTTGTGTGGAACTATCAGATCTTGTACAGTATATCTTTACTTGGATAGAAGATTGTGTTGTGGTTCATATGTGTTTATGAAAGGCTTGGTTTCTTCTGGTGATGTGCTGGAACATCTAGGAAAGGTATTTTTCATGCTCCAAACAATTAGATTCTTTGTATGCATCTGATACCACATGATATGTTCTTCGGTACTCTTCGGTAATTTTGAATTCGTTGTTTTTTGTCAAACGATCAAACTTTCGGCCTCCCCTATATAGATGTTCTCCATGATGAAGGCCATGCATCGGAAGGTTGAGAAGAACCTGGGCACAAAGGGTAATTCCTCATCATCTAAATCTTTTCTATCGTTTTCCTCTACGCATATTTCATCAAAACTGAATAGCGTTGGTATTAGTCTTGGTAAGGATGCTAGAGATGTTTCTGTTTCTACTAAGGTCTTGAAGCGGATGGAATTTGACCGTTTAACGGTTATTCCAAAAGTTTTGACCTCTTTTGTTTCGACTTATTTTGATGATGAGGACGTGAATGCCACAACGGATGGTCAACTCCTACCTCATCTAGTAGGTGAAGTTTTGTAGGTTGGTTTTGACGAGGACAGATTAAGTTCATTATATGAACTAACTGCTTCTGGTCGAAAATTTACTTCTAGTAAAAAATATAACAAGTCTCCGAAACGAGATATTGCTCCAAAATATGTTATTGTTTCTTAATAAATGGCATGTTTTTGAATAGCAGAGGTCTTCGTGACTTGGCTAAACATTTAGACATTGCACTTTGTTCTAGGGAGCATAATTTAGATTTTGTGGCTATTTCGGAAACAGGTAGACGAGAATTCTCACAAAGTTTACTTGACCGCCTTTTAGGTGGCATGGACTTTGTTTGACATTCTCATCCACCTAGGGGACGCTCTGGTGCTATTTTACTTGGCGTAAGGACTGATACCATGGATATTTTAGCTTGTTCGAAAGGAGAGTTTCATATCAAACTCCACATCCGTAATAAAGCTGACAATTTCATATGGAGCCTTGTCGCTATGTATGGTGCTGCCCAAGATTCGTTCAAGGCTGATTTTCTTTGAGAGTTGGTGAACCTAGCGAAAGAGAATCCGTACCCTATTCTCAAAGGGGGTGATTTCAATTTGGTCCGATTTCCATTCGAGAAGAGTAAAGGCAGGTTTGATGATCATTGGCCGTTCCTTTTTAATGTTGTCATTGAAAGCCTTGACTTGAAAGAAGTAACCATGATTGGACGATAATTTACATGGGAAAATAGTCTTTCGGAACCTACATACGAAAAGCTTAATTGCGTATTGATGGACTCACATTGGGAAGGACATTTTCCCCTAGTCTCGGTAGGTGCTCTAGAACGTATTGAGGCTCTGTCAGACCATGCTCCCATCTTGCTGACTACTGGTATACCTAGGACACGATGTTCTTGTGTAACATCCCAAAACTTTAATCTAAGGTTATTAAGATCCAAATCATCAAAATTAGGGTTAACAAAAAACTTTTCCAATTAAAATTATTAAAGCATTCATATGTGTGTGTATTTAAAATAGGACTTGATTTGAATTGACATGATTAAGTGATCCATTGCTTGTAAAATGATTCTTAGGTGAAATAAACATCATCTAGATCCTTCCCAAACCAATCCCAAAGAAAAACAATTCAAAATGAATAAAAGAAGTGAATGGTCATTTGTGCCATTTTAATCAACATGCCTACTTTGGATATTCCTAGTACTCAAAACCTAACAGAAACAAATGTGGATCTTTGCACCCCTTGCTAGTACACATAATGATGTACCAAGGTCCACTTTGTGATCTGCCAAAAAACATTCAAACACTATATTTAAATGGCTTTGGAAAATTGAATCTATTCCATATGGGAAGATCCCACTATTTCAAAAACCACTCAAATGAGTTCAAATTTCAAAACCCAAGCAACCACAGAGTCTCAAGCTTATACCTAGCATACCCACCAAAAATCTTTTCAAAATTCCAAAATAAAATTCTTGCGGCCATTTCCACAAACACTTGGCAGGCAGAGTTTACACTCTAAACATAGCTCACTGTTTTGTACAGGGTTTTGCCCCATTTGATCTCCATTTAATCCTATTGTCTCCCTTTGATCAAACCAGGCCATAGCACCCCATCCCCTACCCCCTAGTGGCAATGCTAAGCCATGCCGAGCACCATGCTTGCCGGCCGACCATGCCATCGCCGCAGCAGACAACCCCTCTCTCTCACCATGTCTACTAGCTAGCCCGGACCTCACCGCCACCTTCTGTCCCCTCCCCGAGCACAACCGAGCCTTGGACCACCTGCAGCGCGCCGCGCACTGACTCTCTGCGCCATGCCGAGCACGCGCCAGAGCGCCGCGCCCGACACGCGTGTACATGCCGTCCCTCGACCGTAGCCCGCGCCCACCGCGTTGCCACGACCCCAGGAACACCGCGGACATGCCCGTTCGCCGCCCCTTGCACCACAGCCACCGCTCGCCGTTGAGACCGCCGCCTCTGCCGCTCAGAGCGTGCGCACCGCCCGACCAAATGCCACCGTCCCTAGGCCCGCATTTACCCCGTAGAGCACCGCCAGGAGACCAGTCACCGTCCCCTACCTCGAGCCACGCCGCTAGCACACTGTGCAGCCCTCGCCGGAGCCGCCCGGCCATGCCTTTCGGTCGCATCGTTGGGCTATAAATAGAGGCCACCCCCACCCATTTTCTGCACACCACTCACCTCCCCTCACCTCACTGATCAGTCCCCACTTCTCCCCGGAGCCGCTCGAGCTCGCAGTCGCCGGAATTTCACCGGAGCTAGCCGCCTCTAGAGGAGAAGGGCCCCGCTAATTGCGACCACCCCCGGAGCTGCCTCGACCGTCCCTGAGTTCGCCGTCGACCACCAGTTCGTTTGCCCCCATCACCGTCGTCGCTGGAGCCCTGGTACGCCCCCTGAGCACCCCCACCGAGCCGCTAGGGTTCGACCTCACCGGCGACCTGTTCGTCGTCGACGACGAGCCCCAGCCGTTGATCCTATTTCTAATCTAACGGCCCACATCGCCCCGTACCGCTTCGCACGTTATGAGCCTCTGACTGGTGGAACCCCCCTGTCAGTTGTGCCCCACGCCATGGAGTGTCACTGGGCCGGCCCGTTAGCTTTCCCGCGCGACCCATTTAGTTTGAATTAGGATTTTTTCTATTTAGTTTAAACCTAGTTCTGTCCCCTAGTTTGAAATTCAATTCAGAGAGATTTACAAATCCAAATGGAGTGATTCCAATTTTGTTAGAAAGCTACTGAAAAGATCTACCCAAGCACATTGGATTTAATTCAATTAGAGTTAGAGATCTCTCCTAGTAAAAATAATAAGACAGAAGCATTTGCACCTTGCAACATTTTTATAAAATCAACCATGTTAGCTTTTGAGTTGATTTCAACTCTCAAAAATCACATTTTACCATACCTATAAGAATATGTAATAATATTAGGGTTTACATGCAGTGACTTTGGACTAGTACCAAAATAATGCTATATCGGCATTTCTAGTCACTTTAAATCATTAAATAATGAACTTAAACCAAAGTAATTATGATCCAACATTTAAATCACATTTCCACATGTTAGAATATGTGGTGATGACATGTGTCCACATGATCCCATATTTAAAGTGCTGAATATTAAATCTTAGTTAATTTTTCAATGGGTAGAAATTATTTTTCTAAAATAAAAAGAAGGAAACTAGTTAATAAAACTTGTGATGCTTGTGATGATAATAGATCATCAAACGTGTGCCTTAAAGTGCTACTTAGACTAGTTAAGTATTGTTTGGTGATTATGTACTCCGTATGTATTTATAGACGATAGTACCGACCAAGCTTTCGAGGAGGAGGAGTTCTATCAAGAGGAGGAAGAAAACTTCAACCACTGCACTAACCAAGGCAAGCTAGAACTATCCAAGTTAACCCTTGCAAGTTGTACTTGCAAGCCACCATTAACAATGCAAGCTAATCCTTGCAAGCTAGATAATCTAAGTAGATGCTTTAGGCATGCTTTGGTTATACCACCTTGACTATTACTTACCCCAAGTATTATTTTTCAAGCTTTACTTCCTTTACTTTACACAAAGTTCTTTACTTGTTTTGAAGGTAGCATAAAGAGTATAAAACTTGACCTATATAGAACCCTTTAGATGTCATTCTATGGCAGGAGATTGATCCCATCATTTTCCACCTTAGTGAACACTCTTAACTTAGTAGTTTAGAGTAGATAAAAACTTGAGTCACTGTAGATGGGAACACTTGGTGAAAATGAATTACGAAAACCTTGGAATGCTGAGTCATTCTATTGAGATGTTTTGACATGTGTTGAGAAACACAAATGGTTTATGATGGTGAAAATGCTGAGGCCTGAGCCTTAACCCTTTTATAAAACTGATGGTTAGATTCGGATGCGATACCATTCCAAATTTACCGTACAACCACATTATCTAAATTAGGTAAGGCTTAACCAGAAGTTTATATACATTTGTATTAGTTCCCTCGCAGGAGAGGTTTGAGCTGAGGCTACCTCTCAATGTTGTCCACCTATGTAGTGCCCAAGATGACATATGGTCATGGTTGGGAGGCCATGCTCATAGGAGAGGTGCTTATACTAGGGTGTGTAAAGGAAAGGTTATGTTTGATTATCTGCATACTAAGTATGATGATTCAGGGTTATCCCTGATAGATGTATCGAATCTTATGGTGAAAGTGTACCACCTCTGCAGAGTGTCAAACTATTCGAATAGCCGCGTCCGCGGTTATGGACGGTTGGAATGGCCATACTGTTTCGTTGTAAGATGTTTTTCAAAATAACTTATGAAGTGAATGATGAATCTTGACTTGACCACAACAGGGTTGTGTTTATGACACTAGCTTCCCAACTTAAGTGATTCTAGAAATTTATTTTATCTTTCTTTGCTTCTGAACTCAGTTTAGGTTTCAAACTTAACTTTATAGTTAAACTTAAATTTAGCACTTTAACTTAGAACTATACTACTTGTTAGTGGTAGTTTGCGAGTACTTAAAGAGTACTCATGGCTTTTGTCCCTGTCTATTCTCATGGCCAGACTATGAAGGAGACTACCAAGATGATGGCCAGCAGGACGGCTATGATAACTAGGACTATCTGCCTTCGTCAGCATTGCCTATGCCCTTGAAGATGGACCCCACCGCTACGCTTATCTTTTATTCCGCTGCTTGTTGTATTAAGACTGGATCATGAAATCCTTATTTGTGTAAGACCTTATGTATGGTTTGTAATGGATGATGTACTGTGATATCCAATCTGTTATGTCTCGCAAAAATGGTAATCCTGGAATTGCGATGAATGGCATAACAGGCATCTGGGATTAAAAATCCGGGTGTTGACATCATGTCCGTTCAAATTTGAACTAGGATGGTTACATCAGTAAGGTTTCCAGGATATGGTCAAAGCTATTTGGGAAAGACTGGTTATGGGTAATACGCCAATCCATAGGTGAATAATAAAGTGTGTGCAACACGCAAACACCTCGAGGGTGGGCACATCACACAACTGGTATTCTTAAAAAAGAAAAGCAAAGGCTCTCATCTTCTATTGATGAACTCAAAGCATTAGCAGAAACCCGTTTGTTAACTTCGCATGAAATTCAGCTTAAAAGCCAAGCTAGCACAACTTCTACGTGAAGAGGAACTCAAATGGTACCAACGTCCCAAGGCTCAATTTATTCTGCATGGGGATTCGAATACTAGATACTTCCATAGTGTGGCTAATGACAGACACAAGAAAAAACTTATTCGCTCCTTAACGCAAGATGACGGAATGATTACGTGACATGAGCAGTTGAAATCTTACATTACAAATTACTACAAAGGTTTGTTTGGGGAACCAGAAAAGGTACCTTCTCCCTGGATGAGTGATGGCTCGTGATTGATGAGCTCGTTGGGGAACCCCAAGAGGAAGGTATGATGAGCACAGAAGTAAGTTTCCCTTAGTTATGAAACCAAGATTATCGAACCAGTAGGAGCAAGGAAACACCCCAAAGGTGTTGCTAGCTAAGCCTTGGCAGGGCTCACTACCGGTGCTAGTAGCAACGTGGAGAGCTGCACAACACAACCGCGGAACTTTGTCCCCAACTTGTGATGAGGTTGTCAATCTCACCGGTTTTGCTGAAAATAAAGGATTAAACATATCGAATGGAAGGAAGTAATAGTTTGTAGAAAGTAAACACAAGGCAGTAAACAGTTTGTAGATTGTATGTAAAAGAAAGGACCGGGGTCCATAGTTCACTAGAGGTGGCTCTCCTTAAGATAGATAACATGCTGGGTGAACAAATTACAGCGGGGCAATTGACAAACATCGAGAAAGCATAGAAGCATATACTAATCATCTTGACTCCTTTGAGACTTGATTGGGCATTACAACATTATACATCTATGACTAATAATCCACCTTCAGGTTATCATCCGAACCCCCTCCAGTATTAAGTTGCAAGCAACAGATTATTGCTTTACGAATTTCGTGTAATGTAAACAATACGATTATTCTATGAACAAAGGATTGTTGTTTTCTCCCTAGTAGCAACAGCACATCTAGTACCTTAGAGATTTCGATCACTTCCCTAGATTACCAGAGGCATGAACCCACTATCGAGCATAAATACTAACTCTTGGAGTTGCTAGCATCTACTTGGCCAAGATAGCTACTAACAACGGAAAGCATGCAAGATCACAAATAACAAAGACATGATAGAATCAATAATCAATCTGAAATAGCATCTCAATATCCATTGGATCCTCGCAAACACAACATGTATGGATTACAAATAGGTGTTCTTGATCATGAATGGAGCTCACAAGATCTAGACATGAAAGCACAAAGGAGGAGAACCAGCATCTAGCTACTACATGGACCCGTAGTCTAGAGATGAACTACTCACGCATCATACCGGAGGCTTGCATGATGATGAAGAAGGCCTCTAGGGTGAATTCCCCTCTTTGGCAGGGTGCCGGGAAGAGCTTCAGATCCCTCCCGATCTAGGGATGGAGATGACGGCGGCTACAGACTCTTTCTTGGATTTTTGATCGGGTACTTTGGGTTTTGGTCCCGAACGCAATATATAGGCAGAAGGATCGGCCGAGGGGGTGTCTGGTCTGGCCACACTACCCCTAGCACGGCCAGGCCTGGCCCGCGTGGCCAGGTGGTGTGGTGGCCCCCTGGCTCCTCTCTGTCTCGTATTCTGGCTCTAGATGACTTCCGGTAAAATAGCGACTTTGGCTTTTGTCCCGTCCAATTCCGAGAATATTCATTTTCCGACTTTCCTGGAACCAAAAAACAGCAGAAAACAAGCAGCTGGCACTATGGCTCTTGTTAATAGGTTAGTCCAAGAAATCATATGAAAAGTACTCCAAAGTGTAGACAAAACACAAGAAAGTAGATAAAACCAAGCATGAAACATCAAAAATTATAGATACATTTGCAATGTATCAATGAGTCCCAAATAGACGATGTACCCTAGGTTTCTCATGAGTAAAACATTCTATTGCTTGCTCCCTATACTGAGAAGGAGATCTAGAAGGTTGTTTTTCAAATGGAACACAATAAGGCCCTTGGTCTTGATGAATTCTCACCTAAGTTTTATCAAACCTTTTGGGCTGTTATCAAAATAGATCTTCTGGAGATGTTTAGTGCTTTGCACGCTGGACAGCTGGATTTGTTTCGATTGAATTTTAGAGAGATTATTTTACCTAAGATTAATGAAGCTGAACGAATCCAAAAATATAGACTGATCTGTAGTCTTAATGTTAGTTTTAAGATTTTCACCAAACTCGCTACTATCAGGTTAAATTTAGTGGCTAATCATGTAGTTCACTCATCGCAAACTGCCTTCATGCAAGGTCACAACATACTTGACGGTGTGGTTACCTTACATGAAACAGGGCACGAACTACATAGGAAGAAGTTGAATGGGGTCATTCTAAAAATTGATTTCGAGAAAGCCTATGATAAAGTCAAATGGTCTTTTCTTCAGCGGACTCTTAGAATGAAAGACTTATCAGCTGAGTGGCATGCTTTAATCAATAGCTTTGTGTCGGGAGGTAGTGTTGCCATCAAAGTTAATGACGATATTGACAAATACTTTTAGATCAAAAAAGGCTAAGACAAGGTGATCCATTATCGCAGATGCTATTTAATATAGTGGTTGATATGTTATTTATCATGATTGAGCGTGCAAAGTCTAAGGGCCAATTTGAAGGTGTGATTCCCCATCTAGTGGATGGAGGTTTATCCATCCTTTAGTATGCCGACGATACAATTCTATTTATGGAACACGATCTCGAAAAGGCTAAGAACCTCAAACTCATACTTTTAGCTTTTGAACAACTTTTGGGATTAAAAATAAATTTCCATAAAAACGAGTTGTTTTGTTTTGGTAAGGCTCAAGATGCGGCTAACCTTTATGCTGAGCTCTTCGGTTGTAGTCAAGACGTATTTCCGATTCGCTATTTGAGCATTCTGGTTCACTATCGGAGGCTTACAAATGCTGAATGGGAAATCGTTGAGCAAAGACTATAGTTGAGATTGAGTAGCTGGAAAGGTAAATTACTCTCCATATGGGGAAGATTGGTACTCATTAATTCAGTACTAAGTAATATGGTATTGTATATGATATCATTCTTTCAACTTCCAAAAGGAGTCTTGCAAAGATTGGATTATTTCCGATCAAGATTCTTTTGGCAGGAAAATAGTGAGAAAAAGAAGTATAGACTGGCTAAATTGAGTGTGCTTTGTCGATCCAACGAACAGGGGCTAGGTATTCATGATCTGGAGATCAAGAATACAATCCTACTTAGTAAGTGGCTCTTCAAGTTATTAACTGAAGAGGGATATGGCAAACTCTATTAAAAAGATAATATGTTGGGTCAAAAGCATTGTCCCAAATGGTTTAGAAACCTAGTGACTCTCACTTTTGGGCTAGGATGATGGCAAAGAAAAAATATTTCTTCCGCTTTGACACATTTTCTATTAAGGATGATTCTCAGATACGGTTTTAGGAAGATAAGTGGCTTGACACTTCTACACTCTGTGAACAATATCCTGCATTGTATTCCATTATCCGTTATAAGAAGAAAACGCTTGCCACAATATTGGATTCATCCTCCCCCAATGTGACTTTTAGGAGATATTTAATTGGTACCAGACTTGACTCTTGGATCACATTCCTACATTATATTGGTTAGCAAACTGTCAGCTGGGACTGATGAATTTCTGTGGAACTTAAGTGAGAATGGGTGTTTCTCCGTTAGTTCCTTATACAATGTTTTAGTCTAGCCAGTCATACCAGTTTTAGATAATAGGATGATCTGGAAGATGAAGATACCTCTAAAAAACAAAATATTTGCTTGGTATCTTCGTTGAGGGGTTATCCTTACCAAAGATAATCTTATTAAGTGGAATTGGTACGGGAATCCTATGTGTGTGTTTTGTCATCATAACGAGATAATCAAACACCTATTCTTCCAATGCAACTTCGCTAGGTCTATATGGTCAGTTACCCAAGCAGCTTCAGACTTGTATCCACCACGTAGTATTGCCAACATATTTGGAAATTGATTACATGGTATAGATCACAAGTATAAGTTACTTCTTCGGGTTGGAGCGATTGCCATTATATAATCGATATGGCTATGTAGAAATGATAAAGTTTTTAATGATAAAAATTGTTCTCTCATGCAGGTTATTTGTAGATGCACCAACACCCTACGGTCTTGGTTGGCACTGCATCATGCGCATTATCACGACCTTTTTACGGAGGTGTGTACACGGCTCGAGGATACGGCGCATGATTTGTTTACCCGACATGGATGACAACATAATCTTCGGATAAGCCCTCCTTCAGCATCTTAGGTGTTTTACAATTTCTCATTTGGATATGTAATCCGCCTTTTTTTATTTTTCCTTGTTTGGATCTGTGGACAATGACGGCTCTATGCATCCTAACTATATAGAGGCCAGGTATAATACTTAAACCTTTTAGGTAATAAAGCGTCTCTTATCGAAAAAATGTAGATGTTCTCCTACCCCTTGGGAAGGCCTAAGGAAATTGAGTGAGAGAAAGACTTTGAATCTCCACACCACCCCTTGTGCTTTGCGCTTCTATCTTTGAGGGATTTTTTGGGGAGCTACTAATCGTTTTGGGGAGCTGCTAATCGCCGCTCGACATAGCTTGAAGCGGGCAGCAACTGAGCCAACCCAGTTTGAGCGCGGCTCATTTTTCTTTTTTCTGTTTCTTTTTTCTGTTTCTTTTTTCAATATCTTGTTTTAAACGGTGATCATTTTTATAATTGTGTTTTAAAAGCAGTGAATATTTTTCTGAATATTTCTGAAGATTTTCAAAAATCATGAACAAAAATTTCAAATAAAAATCATGAACATTTTTCGAAACCTCATGAACTAAAATTCAAAAATCATAAACCAAATTTCGAAAACCATGAACTAATTTCAAAAAATCATGAACCAATTTAAAAAAATCATGAACCAAATTCATAAACCATAAACCAATTTTGAAAAACATGATTTTTCCAAAATACAATGAACATTGTTCGAGAAAAAAGATAAAAAAAGTAAAGTAGAAAAGAAAAATAAAACCAAAAAAGAAAACTGGAAAATGAAAAACAAAACAGAAAAAAGAACAAAAAATCATCGCCGGTGCGGAATGGGCCGGCCCAACAGGGAAGTGCCCCTATGCGGCGCGAGCCGCCTGGGCCGCAGTAGGCAGGAATTAGCATTTCCGGATTGGGGTGGGGGAGGATCCGAGAGTTTTATTTTTATAAACTTTGCAAAGGTTCCATATCTAAGTGAAGGCACCAACTAATTGTTTCTTTTGTAGGGTGAGGTGAGCTCCTCCTAGATGGCTAGGTGTTACTTGGAAGCTTTGAAGCTATGCAGGACATAAGAAGTTTGTAAACACAATGAGATCACCTACTTTGTGGGAAGATCTACTCATGGACTAGGTGTTCTAGCTCAAGGATGTATCGATGTGCAGCGATTACTAAGGCTTGCGGCTGATCCTCTCGAACAAGGACGTAGGATTGCACGAACAATCTTAACTTCGGGTATACATCCTTGTTTTCGAGATCCTCTCAATTCATCTCCTTTAGATTGCATAATTTACTTCTCTGTGAGTTTATCTTTGTAGAATTTCATGTTAGGGTAGAAAATAATTTGTAAAATTGACAACTTTCACACATTACCTATTCACCCTTCCTCTAGTTTAGTTTATATCGTCGGTCTTCCAAAGGTTATTTACCAGTGTCATGCGACTGGGAAATATCTATTTCCATGGCAACACTAGCAACCGTGTCCAATCTAAACATGTATATTTGTGCAAGTACAAAAGGATGCAAAGATTTTGATCGAATAGTTGTTGATGTCAACTAAGGAATTGTTACCAGTAAGTTATTTGAGATCTTATCTTTACATTATCCAAGAATTTCCATACATTTCTACTACGTATCCACCACACTGCTAGCTCGCCTAACGCCACTATGGTTGGCAATGGGCTGGAAGTTTGAGGGTGCAAGAAATACTAGATTAAGATTTCTTCGCTTGTTTCCAGGTCACCTAGAAAAGACAGTAGCTTCACGTTATACATTAGGTTATCAAACAATGTCAACTAATGATCACATTGATGTGGTCAACAAATTAAATTTGGAAACTTCGACAGAGAAGTCATTTTCTACAACAGGAAATACATCAATGTTTCTCTTATACGTAGGGGCGAAGCTAGAGCCAGGCAACACATATGGCCGATCCAACTTAAGCACTATATTTCCACGGCATGTTCATAAGCTTGGGGCAACATGTACCATGGCTACGCCAGGCCTCTCTATGCTAGCTCCTGCTTGTACGCTATGAGATCACCCCATCACCAAGAGAAGGCAACAACCTTTTTCTTCTTCTTTTGTCTCCAGAACAATCTTACGTGTTATCTCTTAGTAGAAAAATCTCGTGTCACGTAATTATATTTTGTTTTCGAAAAGGAGGTTGAACGCCATTATACTTGACACAACGCAAAGAGAAGGTTTATGATTGTTCATTCAAAACAAAGTCGATGCGACCCTCATTCGCAAAAAAAAAAGTCGATGCGACCCTATTGTGCAATCGCGTCAACTGCACTGACCACACCATATGATCGTCTATATGTGAACCACTCCTAGATTAGGCCCATTCCAAAATGTATGTGGTCTAAAGAAGATCTATTGACCCTGTCCTATTGGATTACGTTTTGCCTTCTCGGGCTGAACAGACCGGGTATGTTGGCCGAGACATAATATGCAGCCTTGTCCATATTAGTATTACGGAAGATCTCTACCCCCAGGCCCAGTTGTGTCCCCTGCAAAAAGAGCATGGGTTGAAGACCAAATCCATCAGATCTACATTTTCATTTGGAAAGCGTTAGGCCCATCGTCCTGCTTTGCGCGCAACGTGTACCCTAAAATTGTTCCAAATCACGCTTTTACTGCAAAAACACCATTTTTTGCTATAACTGTCTCCGCTTTTGTTTCTGAAGTAAAAAAAAAAAGATTCGTCCTAGAAATAGAACGTCTCGCCGGAGACTTCACCGGAGACCACGCAGCAAAAAAATTATACTAATGTGGCAAAACCGACTTCGCCGAAAACATCGTCGGAAAAAACTCGCCGGTGACACTTGCCGGAGACCTTGTAGCAAAAAGTTGACACTGTTGTAGCAAAAACCACAAGACGGTTGTAGCAAAAAAGTTCTTCTAATGCAGCAAAAAACCTACTTCGTCGGAGACACCGACGGAGACTTTTGTAGACACCTCGTCAGAGGCCTCACCAGGATGTCACGTAGCAAAAAATTACGATATTATAGCAAACATGTAGCAAAACCTGAATTCGCCGAAGACATTGTCGCAAAAACATGCTATGTAGCAAAATAATTTGTCATACGTAGCGATGACGACTGCCGTATGTAGCAAATTTGACCACCGTAGGGAGCAAAAATTGCCAACGTGACAGGGAGCAGCGCCGCAGCGGCCACCTATGGAGGAACTAGGCCATGGAGGTAGAGGAGCGGGCCTCTCGTCCTCGACGCCGACAGT
This sequence comes from Avena eriantha, assembly GCA_910589775.1. Classification (NCBI taxonomy): domain Eukaryota; kingdom Viridiplantae; phylum Streptophyta; class Magnoliopsida; order Poales; family Poaceae; genus Avena; species Avena eriantha. The sequence continues at coordinate 241,584,608 of OU342746.1, forward strand.
CTAGATCCAGAGGAGGAGCAGTAGACTCGCCGGTTGTGCTGCGCGGAGGTCATCGGGACGGAGGTCGTCGGGGCGGAGGTCGCCGGGGACGGATATAGAGGCGGAGGTCGCTGGGGACGGAGCCGGCGAAGGAGCAGCGCGGGGCAGAGGGAGCAGCGCGCGAAAGGAGCAGTGCGCTCGCGATCCGGACGATCATCGTCTGGATGATGCGGATCGTTTTCCTTTTCATTTTGTCTCGTGTGAACCAATCGATTAGCTCACATCATCGGTCCGTAAGCTTCAAATTAACAACAGATCTATCTCATGCATGAAATAGAATATGGTAGGTAGTAGATTCTTATATGCATGTTTCCTGAATCTCTGATAAGATATCGGCCTACCTAATTTTGATGTTATGTTGTCCAACTAAATCTACATCTCTTGATTACGCCACCTGAGCATGCGCATGTCGATCTGGTTATATGCTCGCTTCGCAGAAACCTCCAATTTCGCCGCATTAATTGCCACAGGACAAACCACCAACATGCATGATTCGTCTTTGTGAGAGACGATATGTCACAGGCAGGGCGTAGCGTGATCGCGGACAAGACATCTTTTGGCGGCTTTGGCAACGAGCACGGGCATCGGTCCGCCGTGCATCGTCGATGTGGCGACGGCGACGCCGGGCCGGATCGTAGGAAGGAGAGCAGGCTTTGGAAAGCCAGCAGAATATGCCCTCCCGTCCTTCGAATCTCTAGACTAAAGCGCCGCACTCGCCCGACCGATGCAAGCAATCCAGCGTCGCCCGTCGAATGGGATGTGATGTCCATCGAATGGGATGCGCTAGCTGGGGGCCTGCCTAACGAATGAAACTTGGGCAAGCAGGTTCGTCGTCCGAGGGAGTGAAAGCGGGAGCGGCACCATATCTTGTAGTACTCGTGAAAAGCGAGGCGTCAGCGTCGCGTCGTCGAGCAGGCATGGGCGCAGTGTGGCAGCGGCGCCACCGTGGACGGGCAAAGAGCCCCGACCAGATGCGCGCCGGCGGAGGTGACAATGATGCCGTCGCCATCGCAGTTACTTTCCGTATGGGAGATGCCGTTGCGTGCTGGGCCTGGGCGCAGGCTTATCTTTCTCCGAATGTGCTTAGGCCATCTCCACCGGGCTGAAATGGGTGGCCGGAGTTCCGTTTCTCTCCGTTTGAGTCGGATCATGGTTTTTTTGTTTTATGGTCCAGCCTGTATGGCCAGGACCTATTTGTCCGCTCTGGTGTTTTTTGGCGTCATCGCTGGCAAAGGTTGCCAATCAACTCAAAAACTTAAATTGATAAAGAAATAGCACAAATTGACTATCAAATAAAATGACAGACGTGTGCCATCGCCTTTTCGGCATCGCCAACAAGTGGCCAGTGGATCTGAAATATGCAAAAGGAGGCAATATCATACACAATGTCCAAAAAGTGGCATCTTCTCTGCCCAGAAAGTTGCAGTCGTCGTTGCCATTGCCGTTCCAGCATCGCGATCCCGGATGGTCTGCTGCCTCCTAGCGACCCAAGCCCTGCGATCGGGATCGACGATGGTGTCCAGGTCGATGAGCATGATGGCATTCTCCTCGGCCATGATCTTGGCTTCGGCCTCTTTGGCCTTGGCATCTGCCTCCGCCACCCTAGACCTAGCCTCGACCTCCTTGACCTTGACTTCGACCTCCTTCGCCTTTGCCTTGGCCTCGATCTCCATTAGCATGGCCTTGGCATTGGTCTACTCCACCTCGATAGATCTCGTCTGGAGCTCAACAAAGGTCTTGGTGGTGGCCTCTTTCTCTTTGCGCCGCCTCTCTTCCCTCTCAGTGATGGTATCTTCCTTCTTCTCCAGGATCTTCCTCAAGGTCTCCTCGAATGCCAAGGAACTAGTCTAGCGGGCGATGTCGGCCTTCTTAGCCTTGTGGCCTCCAGGCCGGCGGGCACAGGCGGCAGTCCCGTCGCCTACAGGGTTGACGAAGCCTTCGTCATTGCTGTTGTCTAGGTCGATAACACCTCTAGTAGAAGCATTGTTCTTGCCCTTCTTGTTGTCAAGTTCTTTCCAAAGGGCATAGCTAGTCTTGTATTTTTTGTAGTCCTTGATCAATGTCCAACAATGGGACAAATTGAAGGCCTTGCTATCATTCACCTTCTTGAAGTGCTCCATTGCTTTCATGACCTACACATACAAATGCTAACAATGGCTCAATGCATATGCAAGACATCTGACAAAGAGAGGAAGAGGTTTTACCATGTCAACCGGCATCATGCCGCTTATTTTCTTTTTTTGTCACTGTTGAAGTATGATCCAGATTCTATTAAGGAGGCTAACTTCTGACGGAGCAGAGCGAGGCCCGACGTCGGGAGGCTTACCACCGCTATATATACCTCTTGCAAGCCGCCGGGTGGGATAAGTTGCATCTGTGAAATCCCCGGCATTGTGTAAACACTCCCTGTTATAGTGAAGTTTCGCTGGCTGGCGCCCGTGGTTTTTTCCTCTCTTTGTTGGAGAGGGTTTTCCACGTTAAATCTATGCCCCCCTTGCTGTGATTTTATTTTCGTTCTTCGTTATTTGATTGTCGCAAAGCTAACAAGTGGTATCAGAGCCCTAGGTTCTAATCTAGGGTTTGCGACATGTTGTCATTGAAGTTCAATCTACCACAGCTAGACTACACCACAAGATTCTACTTGTGGCAGGTGAAGATGCGGGTGATTCTCGCCCAAAATTCAGATCTAGATGAAGCGCTGGAAGGATTTGGGAAACCGGATGCGAAGAGCTGATCCGACAATGAGAAACAAAAGGACCGTAAGGCTTTGTCTTTGATTCAACTTCATCTGTCCAATAATATTTTGCAGGAAGTTTTGGCAGAGAAATCTGCTGCTGCTCTTTGGCTGAAACTGGAAACGATCTGCATGTCAAAGTATCTAACCAGTAAGATGCATGTGAAGATGAAGTTGTTCTTCCATAGATTGCAGGAAGGTGGATCGATAATAAATCACTTATCTCTTTTCAAAGAGATTGTTTCTGATTTGCAATCTATGAAAGTAAAATATGATGATGAGGATCTAGCTCTATTACTCTTATGCTCGCTGCCTAGTTCTTATACACACTTTCATGATACAATATTGTTGAGCCATGATAAAATAACCCTTGATGAAGTACATAAGGCCCTCAAACAGAGGGAAAAGATGAAAACTATGGTGGGGCGTCATCCAAGGCTGAAGCTCTACAGGTTCATGGCAGGACCGGGCAGAGATCTAATAACTATGGCAACCAAGATAAGAGCAAAGACGACAGAAGTCGTTCGAAGTCCAAGGGAAAGGAAAAGTTCTGCAGGTATTGTAAGAAATCTAATCATGTTATTGATGATTGTTGGAAGCTGCAGAATAAGGAGAAAAGGAACGGGACTTACCAACCGAAAGATAAGGATCAAGGTACTGGTAAGGCTGTTGTTTTTTCTGGTGATAGTTCTGACGGTGAATGTTTAGCCGTTTTTGCTGCTTGTGCTTCTCGTGATGATGAATGGATACTTGATACTGAATGTTCGTTTCATATTTGCTGTAACAAAGATTGGTTCAGTTCATATGAGCATGTGCAGACTGGAGATTTTGTACGTGTGGGGAATGGCAACCCATGCCATATTGTCGGAGTTGGATCTGTTAAGATCAGGACACATGATGGCGTGACACGTACGTTGGATGAGGTGAAACACATACCAAGCATGGCCAGAAATCTGATCTCTCTAAATACCATGGACGTTGATGGATACAAGTATGCCGGTGGGCGTAGGTTGTTAAAGGTATCAAAAGGTTCTCTTATTCACATGATAGGTGATATGAATTCTGCTAAGTTATATGTTCTTAGAGGTAGCACTTTGCCTGGTATTGCTACTGCTGTTACTTCTAATGATTTTGATGATTGTGGTAACACAAATCTGTGGCATATGCGTCTTGGGAAAATGAGTGAACATGGCATGGCAGAGTTGGTAAAGAGAGAGTTGATTGATGGTTGCAACTTGGGTAAGTTTGAGTTTTGGGAGCACTGCGTTTTTGGTAAGCATAAAAGAATTAAATTCAATGCTTTCGTTCATACACCAAAAGCATTTTAGATTATGTGCATGCTGATGTATGGGGGCCTTCCCGTAAGACATCTATTGGTGGTGCTAATTACATGCTTACTATTATTGATGACTACTCAAGAAAAGTGTGGCTATATTTTCTGAAACATAAATCTAATGTTTTTGATGCTTTTAAAAAGTGGAAAGTTATGGTAGAAAGGCAAACTGAAAAGAAGGTAAAGGTACTACATACTGACAATGGTATGGAATTCTGTTGTAATGAGTTTGAGGAGTTTTGCAGTAATGATGGTATGATTAGGCACCACACCATCCCTTACACTCCCTAGCAGAATGGCGTGGCTGAGCGCATGAACAGAACCATCATCTCGAGGGCTCGTTGTATGTTGTCCAATGCAGGTATGCATAGAGGTTTCTAGGCTGAAGCAGCCAACACAGCGTGTTACCTCATCAATAGGTCACCTTCTATTCCACTCGAGAAGAAAACTCCCATTGAGGTATGGTTAGGTTCGCCTGCTGATTATTCATAGTTGAGAGTTTTTGGTTGCACTGCTTATGCTCACGTTGATAATGGAAAGTTAGAGCCTAGAGTTATTAAGTGCATGTTCCTTGGTTATGGTTCAGGAGTTAAGGCATATAAATTATAGAATCCTAAAACTAAAAAGATTTTGTTGAGTAGGAATGTTGTTTCAATGAATCTGTTATGTATCATGATAGCTTGCCATCAGATCCCTCTCCTGTTGCTATTGGAGAGGAGGGAGTTAGTGTGCAGGTGGAGCACCTGCATAAAACTATTGATAATAATGATGTCATTGATGATACCCATGAGGAAAATATTGATGATGATGTTGTTCATCACTCACCTACTGTTTTGCAGTAGGCACAGGAATCTATTGCTGCTGATAGACCGAGGCGTAACATAGTTCCACCTCATCGTTTAATTGAAGAATGTAATCTTGCTCATTATGCCTTGAGTTGTGCTGAACAGGTGGACCATGATACTGAACCTGCTACATACAATGAAGTTGTTGCATCCGTTGACTGCGAGAAGTGGGTTTCTGCTATGCAAGAAGAGATGCAATCGCTTGATAAGAATGACACATGGGAAGTTGTGCGCTTGCCTAAACAGAAGAAGGCCGTCCGATGTAAGTGGATATACAAGAGAAAGGAAGGTTTGTCTCCTAATGAGCCTCCAAGGTTTAAGGCAAGGTTAAGTAGCAAAAGGTTTCAGCCAGATTCCAAGTATTGACTATAATGATGTTTTCTCTCCGGTTGTGAAGCATATTTCTATTCGTGCTTTCTTTGGTATTGTTGCTATGCTTGATCTTGAGCTTGAGCAGCTAGATGTAAAGACTACTTTTCTGCATGGTGAACTGGAGGAGGAGATTTACATGGACCAACCTGAAGGGTTCATAGTTCCTAGAAAAGAGGATTTTGTGTGAAAATTGAAGAGATCGCTTTATGGTTTGAAGCAATCTCCAAGATAGTGGTATAAAAGGTTTGATTCATTTATGATCTCGCAAGGTTTTAAGAGGTTTCAGTTTGATAGTTGTGTTTACATAAATTTGTTAATGGATCACCTATTTACTTGCTGTTATATGTTGATGATATGTTAATTGCTGCCGTGAGCATGAAAGAAATCACTACTTTGAAGGCACAGCTAAGTAGTGAATTTGAGATGAAAGCTGTTGGTGCTGCTAAGAACATCCTAGGTATGAAAATTAAACGGGACACAAAATCTAGGTTGCTATTTCTTAGTCAGCAAAGTTACGTTGAGAAAGTTCTTCAACGTTTTAATATGCATGATGCAAAGTCTGTTAGTACTCCTGTTGCTCCTCACTTTAAATTGTCAGCATTGCAATGTCCTAGTTCTGATGAAGATATTGAGTACATGTCTTGAGTTCCTTATTCTAGTGTTATTGGTTCCTTGATGTATGCCATGGTTTGTTCTCGTCCTGATTTATCATACGCTATAAGTTTGGTGAGTCGTTACATGGCTAATCCTGGTAAAGAACATTGGAAATTTGTTTAGTGGATTTTCAGGTACCTCCGTGGCACATCGAATGCTTGCTTGAAGTTTGGCAAGACTGGTGAGGGACTCACAGACTATGTGGATTCAGATTTTGCTGCCGACTTGGATAAGAGGAGGTCCCTCACAGTTTATGTGTTCACGGTAGGTGGATGTGCCGTGAGTTGAAAGGCAAGGCTGCAACCAGTTGTTGCTCTATCTACAACCAAAGCAGAATATATGGTTGTTGCTGAAGCTTGCAAAGAGTCTATTTGGTTGAAAGGTTTGTATACTGAGCTTTGCCAGGATGATTCTTGCATTAACCGATTCTGTGACAGTCAAAGTGTTATTTACCTTACTAAGGATCAGATGTTCCATGAGAGAACAAAGCACATTGATATCAAGTACCATTATGTCCGTGATGTTGTTGCACAAGGTACACTAAAGGTATGCAAGATAAGCACTCATGATAATCCCGCTGATATGATGACAAAGCATGTTCATGTTGCTAAGTTTGAGCTATTCTCAAGCTTAGTTGGTATAACTGCTTAGCCCAAGTGGCTGTTGGCGCCGAAGGTGTTTTCTTTGTTTGTTCAGGGAGATGATTACAGTTGATGCTACAAGAAGGAATTTGTCTCAAGGTGGAGTTTGTTGAAGTATGATCCAAATTCTATTAAGAGGCTAACTTACAGATCGTTGATGACCTAGGTTACCACCGCTATATATACCTCTTGTAAGCCGCCGAGTGGGATAAGTTGCATCTGTGAAATCCCCGGCATTGTGTAAACACTCCCCGTTATAGTGAAGTTTCGCTGGCTGGTGCCCGTGGTTTTTTTCCTTCCTTTGTTGGAGAGGGTTTTCCATGTTAAATCTGTGTCCCTCTTGTTGTGATTTTATTTTCGTTCTTCATTATTTGATTGTCGCAAAGCTAACAGTCACCATATCGTAGGAGCCTTGGAACTTGCTACACTCGGCATGGATGGTGCCCCATCGCTTAGAGAGGGAGAGATCATTTCGGTCGCTATGTCCGTGACCCCCTCGCCCATGGAAGTGCTGTCGTTTCCAAACAATGACTCGTCCACAATGTTGTAGGCATCTTGTTGAGTTTCTTGCTGGGTCTCTGCGTCTTCGCCATAGCCATCTCCATCCTCATTGATCATGTCATACATGACATCCTCGGCATCATTGGCCACAAAATCCTACACCTAATTTGGCCATGATAAAGAGGCGGGAGCACTATACTGGAAAAGGCAAAGAAATGTCGCGACCATACCGTGCCATCAGCGGTCGGCGACTTGTCAGACATTTCGCTGAACAGGTTAACTGGCACCATCATGTCCACGGCGGAGATGGATCGCCGCTTCTTCCATGCCTCTGGGGTTGTGTCCATAGGCGTTGGAGTGCGGCTGAGGTCGATGGCGGGCTCTCCAGCCTTTGATGATGTCGTTCGGGGATTGATGAACCGGGAGAGTGAGGCCACGATCCTAGTGTTGCCTCCAAGCGAAGGTGTGTGCTAGCCTAGCATCCTGGCTAACTTGGTGGCTGGCCGCAAGGCGTGGAAGTGACGGAGCTGGTAGAGGACGCGCTGACCATGGACATGCCGGGAATAGCGATGGCGATGCCATCGATGGCCATGGTGCCACCGAAAGCGGCGGTCAACGCCTCCTGCTTCATCATGTTGACGGCATGCCTGGCGGCATTCACTGCCAGCTTGTTGGTGTTGACCCTGTTCTAGGCGGCGAGGAAGCGCTCATTGTCCTCCCGACGCTCCTTCTCAAGCTTGGCTGCGACGAGTCGAGCTCGTGCCGCTACCCGCCAGCTAGTGCACTTCTCCGACTCAGCTTTCTGCTCCTCCACCGTCAGGTCCTTGCCAAGCTTCTTCGGCTGGCCGCGCTTCTTGGTGGCGGGAACAACGTAGGGCGTAGCATCGGCCATGACGGCGGGATCCATCGCCTTCCCTCCTGCTCTCGCTAGTGGAAATTTGGGAGAGGGTTTTTGGAGGGTGAAGTGGAGTGGTTTGTGCGCCACTGGCAGGAGGGACCGCCAAAGGTGAAGGGAGGACATGGGAGGACGCGCACGCTGTCCGGGCCGATGCAACTATTTCCTAAATTAGGTGCACGGATGGGTCGAGCCGGACATGTATCTGGATGGGTCTGGCCGCTGGGAGACCGCGCATGTCTGACACGTCCGCACGGACGCGTTCAGACATGCTCGGACATGTTAGGTCAACCCGGTGGAGATGCCCTTAGGGTATGTATAATGAGGTGACAGTAGCCTTCTCTTATGATTGTCACATTAGATTTTTGCTTAGTTGGAGGAGAGAGAAATAAGAAAGAGAAGGTTGTCTTCTCTTAGCTAAGAAATGATCTCTTAAAAATAAGAGAAGCTTACTTTCTCTATTGTACCATATGCCTTTCCTTAGCAAATCAGTTTCTTATTACTAATAGTAAATTCTTATTAATTGGTAGAGATGACAATAGGAGATAATGTATTGTACAATTTATACATATTATCTTATCTACATGATGTGGAGGGCCTTCCCTAGCATTGTATATGCCATTAGTGCCCTGCATTCTGGACACCTAATTGGTCTAACCCAGTCCATTCACGGGGAGGACACGCGCTCCAGGGCAGAACCGTTTTGTAGGGTATAGTGCACTCAATGCTCCCACAAAAATAAACGAAGAGAAAAAATAGTAATAATGAAGGAGATATGCCCTAGAGGAAAATAATAAATAGGTTTTTATTGTCATATCTCAATTAGTTCGTAATAGTTTCATACTATGCTATAACTCTATTAATACAAAATGTTAATACACGTGTGGTATGTAAACAAACCAAGTCTCTAGTTACCTCTAGCGAACTAGTTCATTGGTCATGAGGATGATCTAAGGTTTCGAGATCATGGGCATTTATGCCAACTGACAATGAGGTCACGCCATTAGTTGAATGATGTGATAGACAAACAACCCAACTAGTTGTATCTTAATGAGATCTAGTTACAAAGTTCACCATTAATGATAAACTAGGGAAACCTCGCAACCTGATCCTTAGACTGTGAGATAATGCAAATCACCGTTCTGGAGGGAGCTTATATGGTTATCAAGTATCACACCGTGACTGGGTGATCAAAAAGGTGCTACTCAGGTTTTCCAAAGGGGCACGTAGAGGAGTACATATCAAGACCAAGATTTGCCAATCCATGTAACGGATAGATACATATATGGCCATCTCGGTGACATTGCATTAACGAAGCTTGGAAGCGTGTGACTGGGTAACAGAATGCAATGACACAAAAACGAGAAAACAAGTTCATCGGCAACGATATCGAGCGAAGGTATGGAGATACCTCGGGTGAACTAGGTATCAAGTGGCAAAGGGATTGGGAAACGACTGTTTACGGTTCAAACGACATTATCATCGTGGAATGCGCAGGGGTCATTATGGGCATCCCGGTCCCTCTATTGATCATTGATGGAGATCATGTTTGTGCCATTCTCGAGCCGTGGGGAAATACACTTAAGGGTATGATGAGCTATAGATCCTCTGTAAGTTGGAATCACCATACAAAAGAGAAAAGGAAGCCGTAAAAGTTCCATGAGAGAACCGGAATCGTTCCGGGAAAGATCCGAAGTCGTTCGGAGGAAATCGAAAGGGAACCAAAAGATGTTTCGGGTCAAATCAGATTTTGTAATATGTATTTACAAAGTAATTAATGTAATTAATATTAAATATAATATTAAAAACTAATTTGAGGGGATATTCCACTAATGGGCCAAACTTCCTAGGGAAAAAGGGCCCATGAGGGAAAACCGAAAGGGGGAAGGGCCAAGGCCTAGCCGGCTCAAGGGGGCCCACTCGGCTAGCCTAGGGCTATGCGTGGGGTGGGGCCCACCCCTGGCCAGCTGGCCCATGGTGCCCTAAGGGCCCATGCGCCTCCCCCTCTCTCCCTTGTTTAGTCCCACATGGGAAAGCCAAAGGGGAGGGCACACCCCCCCTATATAAAGGGGTGCCCATGGGTGGGAATAGACACACCAATATTTGGAGAAGTACTTTGGTTGACTTTCTCCTTCCCTCTCTCTCCCGTCGCCATGCGTTGGCACGGTCTCAAGTAAGGACTGTCCATGCAAGAGACACCGCACCTACAGCACGCCGTTGCGCTATAGGGATTCCAAGACGGAGTTCTACTTCCACACTCTCGAAAGGGATCAAGGAGTTGGAGGTCGTCATCGTACACCGTATGTGTACGAAACCACAAGGGGCCTCACTTGAGGCACCTTGGATGTCGTGAGCCGGAGCTGCTGCAGGATGAAGAAGGAGCAAGGGGTGACCTGCGAGGAGCTTTGTGACCTTGAGGTCAACTACGAGTTCGACTACTTCGACCATGTTCCCCCGGAACGTTAACCGCGTACGGTCTACAAGGGTATGTATTCTATATGCTTGGCCGTTACCACATTACTATATAGATAGATCTTGGCAGTATTAGGCGGTTCCAACGTAGGAATTTTTTTGTTTTCTGTTGCGGAACCCTTCAGTGGTATTAGAGCCGATCTATGCGTAGGATTGCTGTACTGCCAGTACGCACAAGTTTTGTGCGGACATTGATCCCTTAGTTGCTACCCTCTAACGTGTACTTGTTAATATCGCGGCATTGTTTGATGAAGCGGCCCGGACCGACCTTACGCGTATTCGTACGCGAGACTGGTTCCACGCTCGACATACGGCTTGTTCCGTATAAGTGGCTAGCGGGTGTCTGTATCTCATTCAATAGTTGATATAGCATTTACAACGGAGGGCCCCGAAATGGGTGTAGTAAAGACAACTATTGGATCCATGTTGTGGTTGGAAAGTTCATAGATAAGAAACGGTTCTATTACGAAAGCCCTAACAACCACGTAAAACTTGTAAAATATAAAGTAGAGGTGTCTAACTTTATTTTGCAGGAGGGCTTGTGTTATGATATTGCATTGGTCGTTACGAAGGTAAAGTAGTTTACTTTTATGTTACTAAGTTATGTAGTAATAGTCATTGTTTCAATGGATGACCGGGTGGTGGCGTCGTGGACTTGGCGTCAAACCAGGGGCAAGATGGAGATCATGCCGGAGCGCTCGATGGAGATCAAGGCGCAAGAAGAAGGACCATATCATATCACAATATATATGTGTTGTTGATACCTACTTTATATCTTATTATATGCTAGTATTAGATACTCAACGGTAGCAAATAAGATAATCCCTAAATAATTCCAATGATCGTGTTCCCCTTGTGTGTGCACCACCAAGAAAGTTTGCTGTTATGAAGCCAGCCGTGACGATCGGGGGATAGACATATCTACATTCGCATACAGTGGGTGTAAGACATGTTGCACAACCAATACACACCAGTTAGATTTGGTGAGCCTAGCATGTGTAGACATGGCCTCGGAACACAAGAGATCGAAAGATCGAGCATGAGTCACATGGATGATGTGATTGACATTAATGAATGTCTACCTTTGATGCTGCACTGATGGCCGTGACGATCGGGGGAGGTGCAGAGGATTGGGATCATGTGATCACTAAAATCGTCTAGGGGATGACAATTTTAGTGGGAGCTCAATTAGTATTGAACTCATATTATGAACTTAGTCTAGATGTCTATTTGAAAATATCTTAGTAGATCATGGCCTATCCCTTTGTGGTCCTTTGCGACCATGGGAAATTTGTTCCTTGATGTGGAACTTAGAAAAAGGGTCCAACTTCATAGATTAATACCCATTCCTAAGGGATATCCTCGTAAAAGGTGATATTCTCTTCTTGATAGAATGACCATTAGGAGATAATCCGATGACTCCGCAATGCTTGTGTGTTCTACGTAATAATCCAACAAGCCATTCTCCATTTGATGCAGAGTTGGATTACAATCTTGTATTCTGCAAGATCAGGCACATAAAGTATGACCGTTGGATGAGTTTTCTTCCATGATGGATGAAAAAGTGAATATTTGGAGAAACACTTGGCAATCTTGCATTAGAGTTATGAACTCTCAGAAGCGCTTGATTGCAATGGAGGTCATGAATGAAAAAGGTATATGTTAGATATACAAAGTTATAAATGTAATTCTTGCAAAACTCATTGCAGTTTATATAAGTATATGATACTTGTCCCGTTTTGTGAAAAACAAGATGGTCTGCTTGAGAATTGCTTGAATTGAGGCAATGTGGCAAGATGACAGCAAGCAAAACAGTTTATGGATGACATCACCCCTTTCCTCAAAGATTATCATTTGGATTAGTGGACTTGAATATAATTTTGTAATCCTTGTTTGTGTGTCTTGCTTTTAGCAAGACGATTATTCATATGAATAAGTTACAAGCTAGTTGTACTGTTCTTATGAATAATACCTTTATGGTCACATTACGATTATAAATGAGTTATTCTCATCACTATGTTAATGATAATAGTTTAAGCATTTATAAAGGATTAGAATGCTAAAAGATATCCAAAGTTTAATTATTATATGGCACTATAGTTTAAGTCATTTTGGTTATTGCATGTTCTTCATTATAAATGAAGATCGAGGTCTTAGATGCTTAATCTAGAGACTTTGCAAAACCATGCCTCGTTGGGAAGAATGACTAAAACTCCGCATTCTGGTAAAACAGTGATATGCGAAGAAATGTTGAACTTTATACATAATGATGTATCGTATTTTCAACAAATAGTGGAAGTCATTATTTCACACTTCATTGTGGATTTAAGTGAATATGAGCATTTGCTTAATGAAACATAAGTTTGAAACTATTTTGAATTGTTCAAAAGATTTCAAAGTGAAGAAGGATATTGAATTAACAAGAATACAAAAGTCTCTTCGATTTGATCGATATGACTAAAGTATTTATTTTTGGCATAAAAGGACATATGAAAGAGGTTTCACAAATTATGATGATAGGGCAATTTCAAAGTGTATTGAAATGTCTAAATATCATAATCATTATGTATTAGATACATATTGTATAATATTATCTCTTATCGGGGTTATAGTTATCGTTTAGAGTTAGAGATCGAAATGAGCAAACACTCAGTTGAAATGCAAAGGAGCATCTAAAAATGATTCGTGGAAACAACACCATAAGAGTTATGGAATGTTTGAGTTTCTAGAGGTTTCGATAATTCGAAATCATGGCGAATAAACAAGTCTTTGTAGCGTATTCTTAGGCAACTATGAATACATCTTCCAAAAAAAGGGGCAAACTTCCTATTGTCCAAAGTTGACGTGTCTTGATGAAGATACAGGTGGAAGAAAGTAAAAGATCAAAACAAGGTATTTAACCTTGCCTCCGAATTGTTGAGTGGCGTAGCGGAATTTGTTTCATGAAACCAAACTCTACAAATAGAGGAGAAACTAATGATAATGATCATAAAGTTTCGGTGAATACTTTTACTAAAGAAAGTAGGATTCAACAATATATACTCTACAAGTTCATGGAAATATATTATTGATTCACTTGTCATGTTTATGAACAAGAAATACCTACGAATTACAAAGAAGCATGATGGACCTAAGTGCGAGAAATGACCTGGAGTCATAAAATCCTATATTAAGTTACATTTAAGATTGCGAAGTAATATGTTACTTGATTTTATTAAGTAAAGAAGTTTACTTGATATTTCTAAATGACTTCAAAGTCATAAGATGGAAATGAAACTTAATAGAGACGTAAAAGCTCGATTTGTCACAAAGTATGGACAAACTCAAGGAGTTGACTACAAATGTAGTGATGCTTGAGTCTATTGATTTACATTAGCAATATATGGATATTGAAGTCTCGTAGATGGCATTCTCAATTTGATGATGATCAAAGAATTTTGGAATGTCCAAGATTATCGAGAGGACCTGCATTTGAGTGGGAGCTAATTAGCTTGGCAAAATCTTAATATGTAAGAGACATATTTTGAGTGGGAGCTAAGTAGCTTGGATGAATCATAATATGTATTAGACATATTTTGAGTGGGAGCTAAGTGAAATCCCTGGATCTCAAATATGGATGCCATATTTGAGTGGGAGCATGAAATCATTCTGGGATATGTGGACGACATATGTGAATGATGTGATTGGCGTTAATAACATTCAAGTAGATAAATAAGGATGAAGTTGAAGTTATTAAACAATGAGATCTATCGAGATATATTGGTAAGTTTAATAAAAGTCAAATGTAGAATGCTTCTTGGATTTGATTCTGAAGATGTTCAGAATGTCCTAAGCAAGATTATGAAGAAGTTAAGAATGGAACAAGGTAAAAAATAAGTTCTTACTATATGAAGCATTGTCTTAGTATTACAACGATGGTTAAAAAGGAAGAAAGAGATGTGTTGCATCTCCTATGCCCCAGTCATAGGTTCTTCCATCCAACCATATTGTATACTCGACGTAATGTGACCCGAAGTTCTGGTTGGAAGGACAAGCTCTTAACTGTAAGAACATGTCTTGAAGTGATTCTTGAGTTAATCACTAAAACAGAATTAAGTTTGTACTTAAATGGTAAGAAGAAAAGTAAGTGGCATAATTGCATTTCATGCACTAGGATCTACATAGATATAGAAGTATAAATGCTCCATCTGATGTGATGTATATTTTTATGGCGGGGCTAGTTCGCTTTTAACGTAGAATGATGTGTCCCAGGGTACATTGCCCATAAAAAGCCCTCGAGGTTGATCTAAAGTCACTGTAGGCTCCTGGAAACCGGCCTCATTCTGCTGCCATAACTGTCATATATACACAAAGGATTGCAAAGTGTGTTTTGAAGTTTAGATGACAAAAGTGAAAACGACCGTCATTATAAACACTAGAAACAAAGTCTCACTTTGTCGCCAAACGAATACTTCAACCCATTATGGGATAATGGTATGAATGTCAAAATTAGGAAGGCATTAATGATTTGCAAAGACATAATGATCTGGTAAAACAGAACATGGACAAGACGTTTTCCACAAGAATACATGATCAATAAACGCATATGTGATATGGTTTATGATGAGTGAAATGCAAGCTAGATTATTTGTAGTCTAGTGCAAGTGGGAGACTGAAGGAGATATGCCCTAGAGGCAAATAATAAATAGGTTTTTATTGTCATATCTCAATTAGTTCGTAATAGTTTCATACTGTTCTATAACTGTATTAATACGAAACGTTAATACACGTGTGGTATGTAAACAAACGAAGTCTCTAGTTACCTCTAGCGAACTAGTTCATTGGTCATGAGGATGATCTAGGGTTTTGAGATCATGGGCATTTATACCAACTGACAATGAGGTCACATCATTAGTTTAATGATGTGATAGACAAACAATCCAACCAGTTGTATCTTAATGAGTTATAGTTACAAAGTTCACCATTAATGATAAACTAAGGAAACCTCGCAGCCTGATCCTTAGACTGTGAGATAATGCAAATCACCATTCTAGAGGGAGCTTAGATGGTTATCAAGTATCACACCGTGACTGGGTTATCGAAAAGGTGCTACTCAGGTTTCCCAAAGGGGCGCGTAGAGGAGTACATATCAAGACCAGGATTTTCCAATCCATGTAACAGATAGATACATATGTGGCCATCTTGGTGACATTGCATTAACAAAGCTTGCAAGCGTGTGACTGGGTCACGGAATGCAATGACACAGAAATGAGAAAACAAGTTCATCGGTAACGAGATCAAACGAAGTTATGGAGATACCGTAGATCAAATCTTGGGTGAACTAGGTATCAAGTGGCAAAGGGAATGGCGACTGTTTACGTTCAAACGAAATTATCATTCTGGAATGCACAGGGGTCATTATGGGCATCCTGGTCCCGCTATTGATCATTGATGGAGATCATGTCTGTGCCATTCCCGAGCCGTGGGGAAATACACTTAAGGGTATGATGAACTAGAGATCCTCTATAAGTTGGAATCACCATACGAAAGAGAAAAGGAAACCAGAAAAGTTCCGTGAGAGAACCGGAATCGTTCCGGGAAAGATCGAAGTCGTTCGGAGGAAATTGAAAGGGAACCAAAAGGTGTTTCGGGTCAAATAAGATTTTGTAATATGTATTTACATATTAATTAATGTAATTAATATTAAATATAATATTAAACTCTAATTTGAAGGGGTATTCCACTAATGGGCCAAACTTCCTAGGGAAAAAGGGCCCATGAGGGAAAACCGAAAGGGGGAAGGGCCGAGGGCCAAAGGGCCAAGGCCTAGCCGGCTCAAGGGGGCCCACCCGGATAACCTAGGGTTGTGCACGGGGTGGGGCTCACCCCTGGCCGGCCGGCCCATGGTGCCCTAAGGGCCCATGCACCTCCCCCCTCTCTCCCTTGTTTAGTCCCACATGGGAAACCCAAAGGGGAGGGCACACCCCTCCCCTATATAAAGGGGTGGCCATGGATGGGAATAAACACACCAATATTTGGAGAAGTCCTTTGGTTGACTTTTTCCTTCCCTCTCTCTCCCATCTCCATGCGTTGGCACGGTCCCAAGTAAGGACTATCCATGCAAGAGACATCGCACATGTAGCACGCCGTTGTGCTGCAGGGATTCCAAGACGGAGATCTACTTCCGCACTCCCGGCAGGGATCAAGGAGTCGGAGGTCAGCATCGTACACCATATTTGTACGAAACCACGAGGGGCCTCACTTGAGGCACCTTGGATGTCATGAGACGGAGCTGTGATGTCTATGCACTTCTATTCTTGTAGATAGTTGTTGGGCCTCCAAGTGCAGAGGTTTGTAGAACAGCAGCAATTTCCCCTTAAGTGGATTACCCAAGGTTTATTGAACTCAGGGAGGAAGTGGTCAAAGGTATTCCCTCTCAAGAAATCCTGCAATTAAGATACAAGAAGTCTCTTGTGTTCCCAATACACCCAATACACTTGTCAGGTGTATAGGTGCACTAGTTTGGTGAAGAGATAGTGAAATACAAGTGGTATAGATAATTATAAGTGGTAACAGTGATAGAAAATAGCTTGATGGCGTGGAAAAGACTAAAGGCAAACTGAAATAAAGATGGAAACAAGCAAACATGTAACAGATCTAGTTGCAAACGGTGTTTCAATGCTAAGAAACAAGGCCTAGGGATCATACTTTCACTAGTGAACACTGTCATATAAATATCTTCTCTTTATGATACTACTCTTAACTACTCTTCGGTTGGACACTCTAATCGATGGTATGGCTATAACAGCACACCTCAAAGTAAGTCTTTCCCATCTAGAAAACCCCACACTGTCACCTTGAGCACTAGATGGGTCCAACAAACACCACAATTTCATAAAGACATCCAAGTCCAAATATAACTCATAACAAGTATTTGTAATCTCTAGCCTAAGTGCCACCATGGTGTGCACACTGTCAACTTCACACACATGGGGAGAGCAGAGATCTATTAAAGCACTTGAGTAGCAAGGTAGATCTATAGATTACAAGCTCATGATCTCAATAAGATCATGCATAGAGAGAGAGATGAACACATAGCTACCTGTAGAACCCTTAGCCTCGAGAGAGAACTACTCCCTCCTCATCATGGGAATCTGCAATGGTGATGGAGATCAATGGAGATGGCTCCAGGGGCACTTCCCCGTCCCGGCAGGGTGTCGGAACAGAGACTTTCTGTCCCCCGAATCTCCCCTTCGGTGGTGGCGGCGCTGCGGAACTTTTCGTGGCTAGAGGCTTGATGATTTAGGGTTTATGCATCGGGAGGCTCTTATAGGCGAGAGGGGATACCGAGGGTGTGCCGGAGGGGCCCACACCACCCCTGGCGCGGCCTAGTCTGGCCCGCGCCACCAGGGGGTGTGGCCACCCTCTGGCCCTTCTCCATCTCGTATTCTGGCTCCAAGTGTCCCCCGGTAAAATAATAACTTTGGCTTTTGTCTCGTCCAATTCTGAGAATATTCATTTTCTGACTTCCTGGAACCCAAAACAGCAGAAAACAGGCAGATGGCACTGTGGCTCTTGTTAATAGGTTAGTCCAAGAAATCATATGAAAAGTACTCCAAAGTGTGGACAAAACACAAGAAAGTAGATAAAACCAAGCATGGAACATCAAAAATTATAGATACATTTGCAATGTATCAACATCCCCAAGCTTAACTCCTGCTCATCCTCGAGTAGGTAATTGATAAAAAGAAAGAATAATTTTTGAGGTGACATGCACCATCATAAACTTGATCAAAGTATTTGTAAAACATTCATAGCTGGTATCATAGTACTTCAACATAACATGAAAGATAAAGTTCTAACAATAAGACAAAGAAACTATGTTGCAACATGAAAAGGCACAAACAAAAGATTCATGAATAACAATGCTTTGCAAGACGTTTGTTTGTTTCACATAAAGAAAACATAGCATAGTGGCATTCAGCTTGTCCCTCATATAGTAGCAAACATAAATGCATAGGACACATTCAAAGTTTATAAGAGTGACTAGATACAAATAGTTTAAAACAAGAAATATCAAGGTATACATCAATCAACAAGTCTTGGGACAATGCACATAGAACTAAGAATGGCCACTATGCTCTCAAAGTAGGTGCATAAAGGTAGAAGGTGGAGACTCAATGTATAAGTGGAAGAAAGGCCTTCGTAGTAGGAAGTAGAGATTCAAGTTTCATAAAGAGCTTCCAAAAATTATGGTACTTAATAGCTTTCAGCTCTCATTGCCCCTATCATAAGCATCTTGAAGTGATTAAGGTTAAAGTGAACAAACTGTGATGTATATGCTTGACGAAGTATAAGTTGGAAATCTCATGTCAATTGAATACGAGGGCCGCTCCTCATGCTACTCAAGTTTAGTTACCAGTAAGTTCTTGTCATCGTAAGTACATGTGTATCATAGAGAACTACCAACAGGGTACCCCTTGCCCGATGATACGGAAGAATCCCCATATCAAAATGACAAGGAAAGCAGACAACAAGCATCTCAGCAATCTTCTTATTTACCATGGGAATATGGTGCTTTTTTCTCTCTTTCCTCTTTTCTCATATTTTTTTCTTTTTTCTCTTTTTTCTCAATATCTGACTCTTTTTTTATAAGAAGAATGCTTCATAGACAGCTCATTATGGTTACGCTACAGGTTTCCACCATGACAGCATCGATTAGACCAGCGGCCCAGGCGTTTCTCTAACACACATACATAACTCCATGGACTTACAAGCTCCCCTTTCATCTCACATCGACGACATCCATAGACAAAAGAGCATGATATCAACTAGGTACAAAGTACAAGTGAAATGTTGAAAGCGTTCCCCATGACAACATGGTTCTAATAATCCCCAACAAATAAGTGCAAGCATATAAAACATAGACGACACAATGGTTCAAGTTTATTAGGGGCAATAAAAGTAAAGTGTGCCATCATGTTCGCGAGAGCTTTAATCACTAGTTTTCTCATAACAAGTTTAATTCGGAAGGTAGATAAAACCATGAATATACTTGGAATAGCTTATGCTAGTAGGTAGGTATGGTGGAGTCTTTGGAATAACTTGGTTTTGGGAGTTGGATGCATGAGTGGAACTCATACTTGGTTTTGGAGGCTAGCAAAATACTAGGAGCGACAAACTAAGAGAGCAATAATGGCCATAATCATGTAGAGCGACAAAACATCATTGATCAAAGCATAAAGTGATACTACAAGTTGAAAATTAAAGGATCATAAAGGCTATGGTGACTTGGAATAGTCATAACATGGTGTGAGCATGCGCCAAGTCAACCCAAACAAAGCATCAAAGGAGAATACCACAATATTATGCTTTAATATGCTAAAACAACGCATGATCCTTCCAAAGCACATTAAGCAATCTCAATTGTTTATAACAAGTCATGATACAGCAAATAATACTAAGCATAAAGCCAAAACAATATCAAGCATGGCATGCCAAAGCATAGGCCACTGTCAAAAAACAAGCTCTCTTTACCACTTAAGCATGAACTTTCCTACTCTTTTTCCAATCCAAACCAAACTATTTGAAAAGCAATGTATGAAAGAGGGGGGTCCAACCAATTTATTCAGCAAACTAAGCAAACGAAAAATCAAAACGAAAGGAAAAGGAAGACGCTCCAAGAACAACATAACTATGCA
Source organism: Avena eriantha (assembly GCA_910589775.1). Taxonomy (NCBI): domain Eukaryota; kingdom Viridiplantae; phylum Streptophyta; class Magnoliopsida; order Poales; family Poaceae; genus Avena; species Avena eriantha. The sequence goes on from OU342746.1 coordinate 241,604,774, forward strand.
TGAAACAATAAAAATGAAGCGTTTGGAAGAAACCTGAGATTTTTATTGATGAAGAGGGGAATGCCTTGGGCATCCCCAAGGTTTGACGCTTGTACTTCTTGGATATTTCTTGGGGTGACATGCGTGGCATCCCCAATCTTGAGCTTTAGTCCATTCTTCATCTCATTACTTATTCCTTCCATACGTCTGAAATTTTCCTTCATACAAAACTTCACACAATCTTTATTAGCAACATTAGTGCACTCAAGATAATAAGTCTTTTGGTTCAGTTCTAACACCAATAAAACTTCCATTAAAACACAAGATACTGAAGAACTTCCCTCAAAAATCTCAATTCCCCAAAAGAACTAAAAAAGGAACCAACAAGAAGCAAATGCAAATAATGGCAGAAATCTGTCAAAACAGACCAGCAGGTAAAGACGAATTTTTTTGAAGACCTTCTATTGCTCAAATCAAAAAGTGTTGAACTAAAGAAAGTTAGATAACAACCTGGGGCAGAAGCACAAAAATTTACGCCTCAAAATGACGTACAGAGATTTTACTCGAATTTTTACGGTGAAGCACAGAAATCTGTTTCGGGACAGCAACTTTCCCAATCATTACTTCTCTCTCATTAGAGGTTACTCTTGGCACAAAAAGCAAATAAAAAGGATAAGGAGCGGTGAATACTGAAGCAATAACTTCCAAGACTCAGCTAAAACTTTTGGGTTATCTCCCAATAAGTACTTTTTTAACGCCTTTAAGTTAGGCATGATAGTTTGAGAAGATGCTCACATTGGAAATATGAATTGAAGTAAAAGGGAGCATCAAGAAGCAAATTCAAAACACATTTAAGTCTAACCCACTTCCTATGCATAAGAATCTTGTATGCAAATAAATTCACAAAGAACAAAGTGACAAGCATAGTAAAGCAAAACAAGTGCAACTTCAAGACTTTCAACATAAAGAGGGAAAACCTAATATTATTGAGATGCATAAAACCATGTTTCCCTCTCTCATAATAACTTTCAGTAGCATCATGAATAAATTAACAAAATAACTATCACATAAAACATTCTTATCATGAGCCACATACATAAAAGAATTAATACTCTCCACATAAACATAGTCATTCTTATTAATTGTGGTGGGAGCAAATTCAACAAAATAGCTATCATTATTATTTTCATCACCATAATCAGCAAATATAGGAGGCATATTGTAGTCATAATTAATTTCCTCCTCAATAGTAGGTGGACTGAAAATATCATATTCATCATTGTAATCATCATATATTGGAGGCATATTATCATCAAAGTAAATTTTCTCCTCCGTGCTCGGGGGACTAAAAATATCATGCTCATCAAAACCAGCTTCCCCAAGCTTAGACTTTTCCATAGCATTAGCAATAATGGTGTTCAAAGAATTCATACTAATAACATTGCTATTAGCGTGCAAATAAAGTTCCATAGGTTTTTTAATTTTCTCTTCAAACGCTTCATGTCCTAACTCAAGATAAATACTATAAAGCTCTCTAATTTTGTTGTTGTTTTCCATTAAGCCTAACTAGTGAAAACAAGAAATAAAAAGACAAAATTGCAGAATCTAAAGGAAATAACTTCGAGCACTCACACCAGAGGATGTGAGTACCTTTTACCTTACCTCCCCAGCAATGGCGCCAGAAAATAGCTTGATGTCTATGCACTTCTATTCTTGTAGACAATTGTTGGGCCTCCAAGTACAGAGGTTTGTAGAACAGCAGCAAGTTTCCCTTAAGTGGATTAGCCAAGGTTTATCGAACTCAGGGAGGAAGTGGTCAAAGGTATTCCCTCTCAAGCAATCCTGCAATCAAGATACAAGAAGTCTCTTGTCTCCCCAACACATCCAATACACTTGTCAGGTGTATAGGTGCACTAGTTCGGCGAAGAGATAGTGAAATACAAGTGGTATAGATAATTATAAGTGGTAACGGTGATAGAAAATAGCTTGATGGCGTAGAAAAGACTAAAGACAAACTGAAATAAAGATGGAAACAAGCAAACATGTAACAGATCTAGTTGCAAACGGTGTTTCAATGCTAAGAAACAAGGCCTAGGGATCATACTTTTACTAGTGAACACTCTCATATAAATATATTCTCTTTATGATACTACTCTTAACTACTCTCCGGTTGGACACTCTAATCGATGGTAGGGCTATAACAGCACACCTCAAAGTAAGTCTTTCCCATCTAGAAAACCCCACACTGTCACCTTGAGCACTAGATGGGTCCAACAAACACCACAATTTCATAAAGACATCCAAGTCCAAATATAACTCATAACAAGTATTTGTAATCTCTAGCCTAAGTGCCACCATGGTGTGCACACTGTCAACTTCACACACATGGGGAGAGCAGAGATCTATTAAAGCACTTGAGTAGCAAGGTAGATCTATAGATTACAAGCTCATGATCTCAATAAGATCATGCATAGAGAGAGAGATGAACACATAGCTACCGGTAGAACCCTTAGCCTCGAGAGAGAACTACTCCCTCCTCATCATGGGAATCAACAATGGTGATGGAGATGGTGGTGGAGATCAATGGAAATGGCTCCAGGGGCACTTCCCCGTCCCGGCAGGGTGCCGGAACAGAGACTTTCCGTCCCCTGAATCTCCCCTTCGGTGGCGGCGACGCTGCGGAACTTTTCGTGGCTGGAGGCTTGATGATTTAGGGTTTATGCATCGGGAGGCTCTTATAGGCGAGAGGGGAGACCGAGTGGGTGCCGGAGGGGCCCACACCACCCCCTGGCGTAGCCTAGCCTGGCCCGCGCCACCAGGGGTGTGGCCACCCTCTGGCCCTTCTCCGTCTCGTATTCTGGCTCCAAGTGTCCCCCGGTAAAATAATAACTTTGGCTTTTGTCCCGTCCAATTCCGAGAATATTCATTTTTTGACTTCCTGGAACCAAAAACAGCAGAAAACAGGCATCTGGCACTGTGGCTCTTGTTAATAGGTTAGTCCAAGAAATCATATGAAAAGTACTCCAAAGTGTGGACAAAACACAAGAAAGTAGATAAAACCAAGCATGGAACATCAAAAATTATAGATACATTTGCAATGTATCAAGCTGCTGCACGATGAAGAAGGAGCAAGGGGTGACCTGTGAGGAGCTTCGCGACCTAGAGGTCGGCTACGAGTTCGACTACTTCAACCATGTTCCCCTCGGAATGTTAACCGCATACGGTCTACAAGGGTATGTGTTCTATACGCTTGGCCATTACCGCATTACTACATAGATAGATCTTGGCAGTATTAGGCGGTTCCAACGTAGGAATTTTTTTGTTTTCTGCTACGGAACCCTTCAAATAATAATTATAAAAACCTAGTTCCGGGCAGTTCCACATCCAACATACATCTAAAAAGGAAAAAACACCCTCTATATTACATGGTGCATCACAAGGGCTAGTTGTGGGGTGACGGTGGCGGCAGACCAGCACGTCGCGGTGGCCTACTCGTCGTCATCCTCGATCTTGATTAAGACTGGGGGCAGCGGCCAGACCAATGCACCAACGGGCGGTGCAGGCACGAGCAGTGTAGGCGCGGCCGGAGGCGACGGGGGAGCAATGGGTCCCTGCGGCACCGCAAGCCACGATTCATGGAGGGCTTGCACGGTGATATCCCACTTGCACTCCTCCTCGAGCTGAGACTTGAGGATGGTGGCCTAGAGCCCCTCCTTCTCCGTCATCCTATCGCGGTCCAGATGTGGCGGCTCATCCACCTCCTCCTTGACGGTGACTGGCGGAAACTGGTGGCCTGCAGTGCCGGGCTCACCAAACGACCACACTACGGACGCCATAGTATCGGAGCCCTAGTACCTCGACCAATCCGGCACCCGAGCTGCACATGGTAGGTAGGCCGAAAGTACCTATAGCCCCCCTCGCGGTCCTCCTCCTCCTCGCCGGAATCCTCCAAGTAAGCCTCGTCCCATGGACCTCGATGGCAGCGCACCGAGTCTCGTGCTCGGCCTCAAAATACCTATCCCATAGGAGGAGTTGAGGGATACACCGGGTCACATCATAGATCCGGTGGGAGGTAGGCTCAGCAGCAATAGATCTTCCGCCAGTGAGCAGTCCTGGAAACAGGGATGGCCGAAACCGGCACATGGGCCCCTCATGGCCAAAATATATCGAGCTCGTTGGGGAACCCCAAGAGGAAGGTATGATGAGCATAGGAGCAAGTTTTCCCTCAGTATAAAACCAAGGTTAAATCCAGTAGGAGCAAGGAAACACCCCAAAGGTGTTGCTAGCTAAATGTTGGCAGAGTGCACTACCGCTGCCAGCAGCAACGAGGAGACCTGCACAACACAACCACAGAACTCTATCCCCAACTTGCGGTGAGGTTGTCAATCTCACCGGTTTTGCTGAAAACAAAGGATTAAACGTATCGAATGGAAGGAAGTAATAGTTTGCAGAAAGTAAACACAAAGCAGTAAACAGTTTGTAGATTGATTGTAAAAGAAAGGACCAGAGTCCATAGTTCACTAGAGGTGGCTCTCCTTAAGATAGATAACATGTTGGGTGAACAAATTATAGCGGGGCAATTGACAAACATTAAGAAAGCATACAAGCATATACTAATCATATTGACTCCTTTGAGATTCGATTGGGCATTACAACATTATACATAGATCGCCATCCAACTGCATCTATGACTAATAATCCTCCTTCAGGTTATCATCCGAACCCCCTCCAGTATTAAGTTGCAAGCAACAGATAATTGCATTACGAATTACGTGTAAAGTAAACAATACGATTGTTCTATGAACAAAGGATTGTTGTTTTCTCCCTAGTAGCAACAACACATCTAGTACCTTAGAGATTTCTGTCACCTCCCCTGATTACCAGAGGCATGAACCCACTATCGAGCATAAATACTAACTCTTGGAGTTGCTAGCATCTACTTGGCTAAGATAGCTACTAACAACGGAAGGCATGCAAGATCACAAATAAAAAAGACATGATAGAATCAATAATTAATCTGAAATAGCATCTCAATATCCATCGGATCCCCGCAAACACAACATGCAGAATTACAAATAGATGATCTTGATCATGAACGGAGCTCACAAGATCTAGACATGATAGCACAAAGGAGGAGAACCAGCCATCTAGCTACTACATGGACCCGTAGTCCAGAGATGAACTACTTAGGCATCACATCGGAGGCTTGCATGATAATGAAGAAGGCCTCCAGGGTGAATTCCCCTCTCCGGCAGGGTGCTGGGAAGAGCTTTAGATCCCTCCCGATCTAGGGATGGAGATGACGCCGACTACAGTCTCTTTCGTGGAATTTTGATCGGGTACTTAGGGTCCGTATCAGAGGCAATATATAGGCGGAACGAGAGGCCTAGGGGGTGCCTGGGGCGGCCAGACCACCCCTGGCATGAGCTAGGCCTGGCCGTGTGGCCAGGTGGTGTGGCCGGGCCCCAACCCCTCTCCGTCTCGTATTGTGGCTCCAGGTGTCCCTCGATAAAATAATGACTTTGGCTTTTGTCCCGTCCAATTCCGAGAATATTCATTTTCTGACTTTCCTAGAACCAAAAACAGCAGAAAACAGGCAGCTGGCACTGTGGCTCTTGTTAATAGGTTAGTCCAAGAAATCATATGAAAAGTACTCCAAAGTGTGGACAAAACATAAGAAAGTAGATAAAACCAAGCATGGAACATCAAAAATTACAGATACATTTGCAATGTATCAGCCCCATTCAGGTGACAACCGACTGATAGGTGGAAATCTGGCCATGGGAAGGGCATCCCCGTCTCCGCCAATGCATGGGCGACCTCGATTCTGGCGCTGACCCAACGCTCTGAGTGGGGCCTCAATGGCACACGGGGCAGCGTCGTGCCTATGGCAAGTGGGATAAGTAGTGGTAGCAGGGAGATAGCAAAGAGCCGGCATTTCGGTAGCCGCGGCCGAAGGAGGACCCAACCTTCTGGTCATTGCTGTCGGGATTGAACCAGTGCTTCGAGGGCTTCGTCATCGGTAGGAGAGAGGCTAGGGTTTGTGTTGGTGTTTTTTTTGGGTTTGACTGGGAAGGGAACTATTGAGGATAGGGATGTCGAGGTCCCTATTAAAAAGGACCGAGGTCTCCTTGTTACCCTCCCTTGCCCGTTGACGAGTGGACTTGGTGGTTGATGCATGTAAAATGCATACATGAACGTTGCACTTTATTACTTGAGATTCCAACATATTTGCATCATATATGGGTTATATTCATGTTTTATAATGATTATTGGGAATAATTCACACTTCCCATATTGCTTTGGAATGAACCCTGTCGAGGCAAAAAAACTCGTATTTCAATGTTTTTTACTTTCAGGTACCCAAACAACCTCCAATTGACCTGAAACTTCATGGGACCCATCATTTATCAAAATGAAGAACAATGGGCCAAAGATCCATTAGAAAAGAAGACCGAGGAGGTAACGGGCATAGCAGCCGCGGCCCACCCCCTGGTCACGAATGGTATGCTCTGTCCTCCCTTGAGTCTCCGATGCTGTCGATTCTTTCGCCAAACGACTTGTCTTGACCTAAAACCTACTATATACCCCCTTTCGGTGATCCTCGACATAGATGGAGGTAGAGATCAAAAACACAGAAACAGAGAGTCAGCGGAGAAGATCGGAGGGGGGGGGGGACACCATCGGAATCGCCTCTAGAGGGCTCTACCCCCCTCCGGCATGTTCATCATCAACACCTACAACAAGATCCTCTCCATCTCCCTACTATAATCTCTTGGCAAAAATGATGGTGTGAAGAAATATATTATTTTCCCTTGGTCTATTGTGTCTCCATGTCTTTATTTGAGTAGTGAATTGTTATGGCAAAAGTGAAATAGTTCATTTATTGGTTGCATGCAGTATTGTTATCTTTTATGATTGTCTTCTTGTACAATATATGAGTGTACGCATATGTTAGGGAATGCATGTAAGGGGATCACCGTAGTGTAATGGCGTGGGGAGGACCGTGGAGGATAGAAAATCATGGTCCAATCCATAAAGTTACATTAGGGGGATATATATCGGGGACCCTAGAGTTTATAGTTATGGTGGGACAATAATGTCTTAATAATTCCAATTTTTTCTCAGTAACATGGCCTTAAGATCCATCATAAGAGTTGTGTATGCACATTTATTTGACTGCACCTAATTAAGGTCCCTTCCTAGAAGAAACAATAAACAACCAAACAAACGAATGAAATAACAATTGCCTAAACATTTACTCCCTTAGAGAAACTTGGTACTTGATAAAACTTTCCACCACTCTACTCCACTTCATTAGATCAATTTAACTTGCACTAGTTTACTTGTAGTTTCCACTAACACATACTTTATTTATTTTCTACCTAGTACCAAAATAAAACACACGCTTAGATCCTAGCTTTGCATAGAAGGCCATATAAGAGGGTTATAGGGCTTTAGAGAATATATAGTTTACCTTCAGCTCCTCGTGGGTTTGACACTCAAATACTTATCAAATTGTACTACGGTGATCCCCAGCACTTGGGGGTTATCAACATACTTTTCTAGCGCCGTTGCCGGGGAGCATAGCGATAGGCTTCTATTCTTGCTTGCATTGCTAGTTTATTTTTAGTACCTTTTAGTTTTATATAAACTAAAACCCAACAAAAATTATATGGATCCTTTTCCCAAGATTAACCATGAGATATATGATTTTTATGTCAAATATATTCTTTTGGGCACTAACCTTTTGGATGCAAGAGATAATGTTGAAAGTGCCAAGGAAGGAGATGAAAAAAGCCTAAGATTGGGGATGTCCATGCCACCCCAAGAAGAAGAGGAAAAGGAAGAACAAGTGGAGGAAGAATGGAGTAGCTACCCATCTACTACACCCAACAATGGTAACGAACACATTCTTTTTAATGATGATGATCTTTCAGTGTCTAGTATTCCTCTATGTGAAACAATTATGACTAATATATGGGAGGATAAAAGTGATATAATTGAGTTAGATGATCCAATATTCTCATCATATGACTTGCCTTTATATGGTGAATCTATTCAAAACTATGAGATTAAGTTTGCTTTTGATGCTTGCAACTATTATGAGAGAGGAAGAGGTAAGAGCCCTCTTTATATTTCTATGTTATTTAAAATGCAAGCTATTGATCATTATATGAATTGGATATCACAACCTTGCTGCTATTTATTCACGTATAAAATGCCAAATTCATAGGAAGAGAGTTAAACTTAAAAGTTAATGTCTATGTGCTTTATGGTGTGCTCCACATGCTTTCAAATACTATTATATTTGAGCACACCTTGATATCCATGTAACATGTAAAATAACTTTACCTACTGATTTATAACAATTAGTTTAAGATTTTTCATTTTTTATAAATTTTGGGAAAGTAAATGAGAAACATGAGCAATGGAGAAGTTGGGGTCAACCTTGAACATGTGTTGTTCATGCCAATGGAACCATTGCAAAATCTCTATCATTAAACTTCTCCCATCATAAAACAAAATAAAAAGAGTGTTTATTACTACTGAAACATCACCTTTGTATCTTACTTTCTCATATTTGTGCCAAAAATAACCTCTTTTGAGAGGTAAGATCAAACAATTGTAACTTTTTGTCCAGAAAACACATTCCTGAGCTTCACTGCAAAAATGTTAAAAATCATAGAAGAAGAATTTTGACCTGTAATTTCAGGTAAGAAATATCATCTCTTTAGCCACATTTCATTAGTTCAAAGTTTTTTGATTTGAGCAATGTAAGTGCCTGTACAATTTTTAGCCACATTTCATTAGCCACATTCGATCTTTACAGACTGTCCAGTTTTTGACAGATTTTATTTCTATTATGCATTAGTCTTGTTAGCTTTGTTTTATGTGGTTCTTTTTATCAAAGAGCAATAAAAAACCATAGTAACAATAGCTAATGTTTATTTTATGATATGTGTTTGTTATACCTATTGGGATTTAATTTATGGAGGCACTAACCACTCTAATCAAGTTTTATGATGAGTTTTGTGTAGAAAGAGTTTTCAAGTGAAAGAGTTGAGGGTGATGAATGAAGATTAAGAAGGACAAACAATCAAGCTTGGGGATGTTACCCCTGGGATCACCTCACATGTATCAAAGGAATACAAGCATTCAAGATTGGGGATGTCCAAGCTACCTCATAAGCTCAAACCATCTTGATATCAAGTAAGTAAGCCTAGCTATATGACTATAAAGAAAGCGCTTTGCGGGAGGTAACCCGATTATTTTTGTTTTAATTTTTGTGTGTCCTCTTGCTGTAACAAGAGACCTTAGTTTTTGTTTTGGTTCTAGAAATTTTAATAAAATACCAAGTTTTACCATTTTGGATTGAAAGAGTTGAACATAAATATAATGTTGCAGATTCCTACACGAGTCTCTATACCGTATGATTTTTCATATTTGTTTTTTAAATCCGATTGAGATTACATTTGAACTGTAGTTAAACTGTTCATCCTTTATATGATCAAGAAATTTTGTGATTTTAGGACATGTCTAAGTAGGGTAATTAATTATGTTTTGCTGCTGCTAAAATTCTCGACAGATTCTGTTCCATTTTGTTTTATGTGTTCTTTGAGCTTTTAAGTTAAATATTTTTGATTAATTTGATTCCATGAAAGAGCATACAACATTATATACCTATTGGACACTTCATATATACATTTTTAAGGATTTATTGCAGAAAATATTATGTCTTTTATACCCACTAATATCACCCCACAGAAAAAGATGAGAGAAAAATTTGTGTTGAAGTTTTTTCACAGGAATTAGAGGAGCTGCACCAAGAGCTATCTAAGGATGGTGAAAATCATAAGCTTGTGGATTCCCAAGGAACCCCACTGGACCAACCACACTCTCGGTTTGCACACGTCTACTTTCTGTTTTTCGAGCAACACATTACTATCGCATAAACTTGGAGCGTTTGTATCTTACTTCCTTTATTTTTAGTTTTCATTTTGTTCATGTTGCCAAGACCATTATAAATATATGCTTTCTATAGAAAAAAATTAAGTTGGATGCTATAAAAGAGTTGGAATAGGGATGTTGAAGTTGATTCAAAAAGATATATATAGTTGCATGATTCATATGCTTTGAATGAATATTAATTTGCAAGTGAGTTATGTAGAGCTATATTTTATTCATGTTTTGATGCTTGCTATTAGTTTACATTGTTTGGTATGGATTGATTAGAAATATGGACTCTTATGCATTCTTGTAGACGTTTAACTTTCTCCCTCTTGCTAACCCAAAAATAAATCCAACAAGTTAAAACTTGTTTATACAACTCCCTTTGAACCAAGTTTTTTCAGAGTGTCCACCATACCTACCTATTAGCATAATTGCTATTCGAAGAATATTTCTCATACTTTATTGTTTTATCTATCTTCCAAATTAAAATGCTTATGATTGTGTTTGCTATGAGAAAGTTAGTTAGTAAAGCTCTCATGAACTTGATGGCACATTTTATTTTCCTGCACATAATAAACTTAAACCATTGTGACTATCTTATGAGGCTATGTTCTCGTCAAATTATGGGTTGGGAGTTACCACAACCATGTTTTCATGGGGCACATTTTCAACATTGCACTTAATTATATTTAGTTGATATCATGTTCTTTTGTTATGATGCCTATCAGTGTGAAATAAGTTGGAAACTTATAAGCTCATGGAGTTTGTATATGTATTAGAGAAATGCATGGGACGCTAACCCAAGCCATGCATCATTCATGGTGTAAATTTACATTAACCCATAGTGAGCATTCTATGAAGCATCTTCAATAAAAAGCGATGTCATAGTAAATAAAAAGAATTTCTAAGATGCTCATTGTTTGTTTGACTTGTTGTTTTGATATGGGGAACCTCCTATATCATGGGACAAGAGGTACCCCATTGGCATTCTCAATGATACATGTATGCTTACAATGACAAGAACTTATTTGGGACCTAAGTTGAGTAGCATGAGGATTAGGTACTTGTATTCAAGGGGCATGAGGCATTCAACTTATATTTTGTCAAGCATATACCTCATACTTGCCATCACATTAACCTTAACCTTGAAGATGCTAATGATAGGGACAATGAGAGCTCAAAGCTAATGAATATCATAGTTCAAACATAATCATAAGTGGAAGCATTTGGAAGCTATATGAAACTTATTCATGATTAATATCTGCTTATTATCTATCTTTCTAAAGTGTCCACTTTAATATTCAGAATTTAGAAGAAAACTCTATGACCACTATAGGATGTTTTTACTTTACTTTTGCTTTTGCATTTTGCATTCATTTAGTTCATAGCTCTTTCTTCTATGTTACAATTTGTGAATTACTATTGATCATCCTTTCATTGTATATGAGATATCACCTTATTATCTATCTTGCACATTGCTATTCCTTTGAAGAATGAATCATTTGACTTTGTGTAGAAATAGTAATCAGTTTTAATATCCAAATAGTATTAACGTACATAGTCCATGTTAGTTTTATCACCTTCATTTTCGAGAACGAGTATAGGTTAATGTTGGGGATGATGATGCATGTAAAATGCATACATGAACTTTGATGGGGGAATACCAACCGGGTATACCCATGAAGCGGAGTCGCCCATGGAGGATCGAATCGCCAAGTACAGCGACTAGCGCACACTGGACCCAGACGACTCGCCGACTGGAGGCCCAAGACGGCGACTCCAATACAAAGCCCATTAGTGCACCTGTAAACCCTAACTGACTGTATATATAAAGCCACCAGGGGCACCCCTTTGGGAGGTCTCTCACACACACGTCATATTAGATCTAGTCTCTCCCTTCGCCTACGGCGGCTCCCATGTAAACCCATCTATGATCATATACTGGATTGATAGCAGGACATAGCGATTCTCCATCGAGGGGACGTGAACCTGGGTACATCATGTGCCAATCTCGCTCCCAAATTCTCCTATGTCGCCTTGCCCTTTTCTCTATGTAAGCTACCTTGTAGCATCTGTCGTGGTCAATACCACAACAGTTGACGCCCACCGTGGGGCAAGCGATGTTTGAGGTGATTATCCGGGCGGGATCACGACTTCGCCCATGGCCAGATCGCAATCTGGTGCAACGTCCGAGTAGCTGGAAGTTGATCGGTCTGGCTTTCTTGGCGGCCAATGGAGACCGACGCGAACATGGCATGTGCAACTGCACTCGTCGACTTGGGAAACCACGCATGGAATATACAAGATCGATCAGCTGTTGAGTTTTCTATTCGATCCACTCTCTATTGATTGCTCTATATACTTATAGTTTTATTTAGATTTAATCTCACGTGCACTTGCTTGTGCTCATCCTTTGGAGGATCAATCCACGAAAGCAAATTGGATCATTCGTGACTGTTAATCCACGAGCCAAAGGAAAAAAGACGGAGCGCATGTCAAATGGATGAATCCAGTTTCGAGATGCAACGCATCAACTCCAGGGAAAATAAATAAGAGATAGATGCATGATTGACTGTTGGACCTAATCGTTTGCAACTTTTTTTGAGTACATGCGCTACATAGCATGAATCGTGAGTATAATCTACTCGTGGAGACGTGGTCATTTGTTTCCTCGGCCGCCAAGTCCACGCTGGGTGGTTCCTAAATTCGGCGACCTAAAGGGTTGCCCGACTATAAGCTGTTTGATAGCCGGCATATACGCGCTTCGATAACCAGTCCTACGACACAAACATCAGGTGCTATTTTCCTAGTCATTTACTCACTTTGCAAATTACAACCTACAAATATATTTTTCCCTGTTTGTACTATGCTTTTACGGTTTGACCATCGCGAACTCGAAATCACGGACTCACCACGCTTGAGGACTCACTGATCGCCAGTCTCCCAGACTCTCTACTGGCCATGCTCGGAGACTCGCCTCGCCCGCTGTGCTCTCACCATTGCGGACTCGTCGTCCACGCGGACTTACCGCGCTCGGGGACTCACCCGCCACAGACTCGTCCATCGTGGAATCACACCGGTCGCGGATTCTCCATTCGCCACACCTGGTGACTCGCCCTTATGGACACGCCACACTCAGGAACTCGCCATCACGAGTTCGCCCTCGCGGCCTCGCTGTCGACGACTCGCCATTCTACCGGCTAAACGCCGCGCGACACCGCCACAGCGTGACTCCATCCGTTGCGTCGACATCGCCATAGCGCGACCTCTGTCCGCCGCGTCAACCCCATGTCCGCCGCGTCGACTTCGCCGTAGCGCGACCTGCGTCCGCCACGTTAACCCCGTGTCCGCCGCGTCGACTTCGCCATAGCGCGACCTGCGTCCGCCGTGTCGACCCTGTGTCCGCCGTGTCGACTTCACCATAGCGCGACCTTCCTCCGCCGCGTCACCCCGTTTCCACCATGTCAACTTCGCCATAACGCGACCTCCGTCTGCCGCGTCGACCCTGTGTCCGCCGCATCTACTTCGCTACAGTGTGACCCCCGTCCGCCGCGTTGACCCCGTGTCCGCTGCGTCGACTTCACCATAGCGCGACCTCCGTCCGCCACGTCGACTCTTTATCCGCTGTGTCGACTCCGCCAAAACGCACTTATACTTTCGCTAGCCCGAATGCGTATGCCGCACCTGCTAAGGGCCCCTCACCGTACGAGTTGCCAGAGAGGATCGCATGCCACGCTGCATGGACTCACCACTGGGCGTCTCTTCCCTCCGGGAACATCAATTCGGCTTTGTCGACCTTTGAAAGAGCGACTCGCAATAGCCAAGTAGTGTGGACGAGGACTCGCAAACCAAGCCTCGGATCGTCCACGAAAAATGCTAACCGAGAGCCATTATTGGAGTCGCCTTGCTCGACTGGCCTTCCGGGCCAAGACAAATGGCAGTACTACACAAACAGCACCATGTCCTCCTCAATCTTAGATAGTGCGACTCGCACGGCCAAGTACTACGGACGAGGACTCGCAAACCGAGCCTCGGATCGTCCAGGAATAACGCTAAGCCAGGAGCCATCTTTGGAGTCGCCATGCGACTGCCCCCCGGGCCAAGATGAGAGACTCGCTAACAGAAACAGCGCAATCAACATCATCGCGGACTCACAATCATCACAGACTCGCCACACTCGAGGACTCTCCCGTCGTGGACTCGCAATCATCGCGGACTCGCCACACTTGGGGACTCTCCTCTCGCGGACTCGCAATCATCGCGGACTCGCCACACTCGGGGACTCTCCCCTCGTGGACTCGCAATCATCGCAGACTCGCCACACTCAGGGACTATCCCCTCGTGGACTCGCAATCATCACGGACTCGCCACCGCGGACTCGCCCTTGCGTACTCGCCACGCTCGGGGACTCGCCACCGTGGACTCGCCCTCGCTTACTCAACACGCTCGGAGACTCACCACCACGGACTTGCCCTCGCGTACTCAACATGCTCGGGGACTCGCCACCGCGGACTCGCCCTCGCGTACTCAACACGCTCGGGGACTCGCCACCGCGGACTCGCCCTCGCGTACTCAACATGCTCGGGGACTCGCCACCGCAGACTGGCCCTCGCGTACTCAACACGCTTGGGGACTCGGACTCGTCTCGTGTATTCCCCTACACCGACTTGGCGACTTCAACATCAATGATTTGGTGAACTCCACGTCCTCTACGACAGCAAGTTGACAAGGCGCTGGCCAAACTTCTCCAAGGGGCGACTCCATCCAATGATGACTCGCCCGACGCGTCGACTCACCTTGGCGATTGGGCTACTTCATGAGCTATTTCTCTATTTCAGGAGCTCGCCAACGACTCACCATCGACTCCACCCTGGAATCACATGCGTCGATTCAGCGGCTTGAAGTCATCGCCGTGTCCCTGATGTGCTCGGGGACTACTGATGGAGGAATACCAATCGGGGTATACCCACGAAGCGGAGTCGCCCATGGCGGATCGAATCGCCAAGTACAGCGACTGGCGCACACTGGACCCAGACGACTCGCCGACTAGAGGCCCAAGACGGCGACTCCAATACAAAGCCCATTAGTGAACCTGTAAACCCTTACTGGTTGTATATATAAAGCCACCAGGGGCACCCCTTTGGGAGGTCTCTCTCACACATGTCATATTAGATCTAGTCTCTCCCTTCGCCTACGGCGGCTCCCATGTAAACCCATTTATGATCATATACTAGATTGATAGCAGGACGTAGCGATCCTCCATCGAGGGGACGTGAACCTGGGTACATCATGTGCCAATCTCGCTCCCGGATTCTCCTACGTCGCCTTGCCCTTTCCTCTACGTAAGCTACCCTGTAGCATCTACCGTGGTCAATACCACGACAAACTTTGCACTTTATTACTTGATATACGAACATATTTGCATCATATATGGGTTATATTCATGTTTTATAATGATTTTTGGGAATAATTCACACTTTCCATATTGCTTTGGAATTAACCCTGTTGAGGCAAAAAAAACCCCTATTTCAATGTTTTTTACTTTTAGGTACCCAAACGACATCCAATTGACCCTAAAATTTATGGGACCCAGCATTTATCAAATTTAAGAACAATGGGCCAAAGATCCGCGAGAAAAGAAGACCGAGGAGGGAACGGGCCCAACAACCGCGACCCACCCCCTAGCCGTGGCTGGTATGCTCTTTCCTCCCTCGAGTCTCCGATGCCATCGATTCTTTCACCAAATGACTTGTCTTGACTTAAAACTTACTATATATACCCTATTTTGGCGATCCTCGACACAGACAGAGGCAGAGATCAAAAACACAGAAACAGAGAGTCACTGGAGTAGATCGAAGAGGGGCGGACGCCACCGAAATCGCCTTCGGAGGGCTCCACCCCCCTCCGGCGTGTTCATCATCAACACCTACAACAAGATCCTCTCCATCTCCCTACTGTAATTGATAGCTGTGAGATTCGACATATTTTTTATGGTTTTTATTGATGGTTTTCTCCCGGATTTGATCGTTTTCTAGCTTTACCTAACTCTAATACTTCGGTAGCAAAGAAACTTGGTTTTTAATGTGTGTTTCAGGTTTTGAATGTCAACAGAGGGTTTTAACTAGAGAAACGCAATATTCAGGAGAAAAAAAAGCAAGTCTCTCTTTGGGAGAAATTGAGGGAAGCGTACAGAGGCTTTAACGAGCAACTACACGGCGGGAACAATTTTTCTGGCTGTATATATTTCCCACTGTATAGCTGCCGCCGCCTCTGTCTTGTCAAAAGGGACAACTTCTGTGAAGGGACCACAGATGAAAACACAACACAGCAGCCGCCACACCATCCAAAAGGGAGAAAAAGGAGATCCGGAGAAGAAGGAGGAGACATTCTTCATCTCGCTCTACGATCTTTGACCTCCTAGCCACTACACCCCCATAGTCATTACTTGTACTTGAGAGAGAGATAGAGATCTTCACCTTGCAAGACTAGGGTTTGAGATTGTTTCTTCCCATCTTGAATTGTGTTGGATTACTTTTCCATTCTTATTGTGGATCTCCATGATAATATCGAGAAGAACTCCCTTTATTTAATCATATCGATGATGCTTTCTTCTCTCATGTGTGAGTAAGCTCTTTGGGCATGGTAGATGTAAGGTATTAGTGATTGCATTAGTCCGATCCAAGGAGCTTAATCGCTAAGCGACCTGAAGGGTCTTAATCGTCTAGTGTCTGACCATGGTTTTGGTAACAGAGTAGTAGGATTATTGAATTTGGGATGAAATCTACCAAGAGGAGTTCCGGCCAATTATGGGTTGCTCGCCTACACATATACTTATAATATTACAATTGTTACAGTTATCATTCGTCCATTTGGCACAGTCACTATCACCATGAACTGTATCTTCCTGCGCCTTCTTTTGTCATCTACAGAAAACAACACACAACCAAGTCATTCTTTACTTTTTGCATTTTATTTTTGAAGTTTATATTTTAGTTTTATTCAATACAATCAGTTTAATCCAAATTCCATTCTTATTTTTACACTTGCAGTCAATTCACTCGAACACCTGTGACAACTTTGGGTGTGACAGAGACTTCACCATAAACACTTACCTTTGGGATCCCTGTGGGATCGATATCTATACTTCAAAACTAGCTACAAATGATATGTGCACTTGTAGACATCAAGCTATTTTGTAGCGCCATTGCCGGGGAGCTAAGCGCTAAGTGTTTGTCTCTTGACATTTCAGGTGTTACTACTACAAAAATGTTCTCCCTATGAGACAAAGGGTCTACACGCTCTAGTAGGACCTATTTACCAGATTATATTGATCGTGTGCCTGCTCAAGGACACGAGGAAATTATTGAAAAACTTTTAAGATCGAATAAAGTTGAAGTTGAAAACTTGAGTGATATAATGGAAATCATGTCTATTTACAGGACAACTCCCAAGAAACCTGAGAAAACTCTTAGAGAATACAGTGCTCCAAGTTCTGAATTTTTGAAGCAACCAATAGAATTCCCTAATCCTAGAGTTAGAGAATATCGATTTGATGGTGGAATTATTAAATTTTGCAGGAAAAAGCTATCAGTGGAAGGGAAGATGAAGACCCGGGAATACATCTTAGAGAGTTTGATGATGTGGTAACATCACTTGGACCAAAAGGTTTGCTAAGAGATTTCTCTCATCTAAAATTATTTCGTTGGTCTCTTAAAGGTAAGGCTCCAGACTGGTTATATTCTCTCCCTCACCATTACATTAAATGTTGGTAAAACTGCATTGTCAAATTCATAAATAGGTTTAATCCTTTTTTAAAGGTAACTGGACTAAGAAAGAATATAGGCAACTTTAGTGAGAACATGGGAGAAAACTACCCACAAGCCTGGGATAGATTCTTTGGAATGATCAATAGTATTCCTAATCATGGCTATTCTAAATCAACTATTTGCCATTTATTTTACCACGACCTTAATACTCAATGTAGAGAGTTGCTTGACTTCTCAGCGAGAGGATCGATAAATACTTTAAATATTAAAGAATGTTTAGAATTGATGTCTACTAGGGCTAAGAATGATTCTTTATATAAGCCTGATTTCGGCACTAAGATGGAAAAAGGGATACTTCGGATAACTCCTGATCTTATGCTTGAAGTACGCAAAACAATGAAAGAAAAAGGTATACCTTGCGAACTTGTTAAAGAAAACAAAGTAGACTTGTTACAAGTTTTAACTGAAGAAATGAAACTAGGAAAGTTTTTCAAGAATTAAAACATCGACAAGCAAAATCTCATAACAACCTGCATAAGCACTTTCAAAAACATAAAAATATTTTGGCAGAACTCACAGAAAATTATGATGAGATCGGCCAAGAAATTAAATTATTTCACAAGTATCTTAGTATAATTGAATCCCAGTGTGAACCAATAGCATCTGGTTATCAAAATTTTCTTCGAGATGATATAAATATTCCTGTTTCTACTAATGTTGTTACAAGAAGAGGTGCAGTTGTTACAGGACCATTAGGACAACCAGAATATGAAGCTGAAAGAGAGCGAAAGGAAAAATCCTTGCTTGAAGCAAGCCAAGAAGATGATACACTAGTGGATCCTCAAGATGAAACTGCTCAAGAAACACAAGATCAAACCAAGGAGGGCCAAGATGATGCACAGGATGACCGTTATGACTCTAATGCCGAGACAATTGATCCAAGAGAAGAAAAAGAAGTGAGCAGCAAAGATGAAGTTGTTGTAGTAGAAAAGAAGAAAAGCGATAAGCAACAACAAAAGAAAGCAACAAAAGAGCCTCACCCCCCCACAAAAGGTAAAAGACAAGAATAAGAAAAGTGAGAAAAAGCTTCCTTATCCAGATCGAAAAAAGAAAGCACCAGATCAGGTAATCTATGATTCTTTTACAAAAGCACTTGGTGACCTTCGTCTAGAAATTCCATTTGCGGATGCAATCAAAGTTCCTACCTATTCTAAATTCCTCCATGATATTCTTAATAGAAAGAAATAACCGAAACCATTGCCAAGGTGACTATTTATAATGCTAATGGGAAGCTATTGTCTAAATCAGGAGATCCCGGAATACCAACTATTTCATGCTCAATAGGCAAAACTGATATTCACAATGCCTTGTGTGATTTAGGTGCAGGATTTAGTGTAATGTCATACTCCATCTATAAAAGTTTAGGATTAGGGGAGTATTCCCCTACTACTATCACTTTACAAATGGCTGACAAGTCCACTAAACAACCCATTGGTATGATTGAGGATGTTCTACTTAGAATAGATGAGCATGTTATTCCCACTGATTTTATTATTCTTGAAATGACAGAGGATGAAAAATTATCTATAATACTTGGAAGACCTTTCCTTAGTACTGCAGGAGCATCAGTTGACTATGCTGAGGGAAAAATATTCTTTAATGTTTATGATGCTGAAATCATCCTATATTTTCCAAAGAAGCTAGAAGCAGGAGAAAGATATATTCCACGGACAAAACGAGTTCATGTGGTAAGTGCCTTTGGTAAGGGGCAACCCAAGGTAAGAATTCCAGAACAGAGAAGGGGTTGAGTTATTCAACAATTCTTAATAAAATGCTTAATGGGAGTCAACCCATCACGTTAATAAAATAAACTAAGGAATACAAAGTTCATCACATTCCTACAACTTCTTCACAGACATTCATGCGAAAGCGCGCTCTTGAAGATGCAGCTGTCAAAAAGTAGTAGAAACATTGACTGAATAAATATAGAATAAGTATAAAAATAAAAGTTTGAGTTTTATCTACAAAGGTTAAAATTCTACTCATTACATGCTGATGTTGGTCGACAGTTTCTACTGTCATTTTTTCTGTAAAAAATAAGGTATTTTGTTGAGTTTCGGGATAAGAAGGTATTCTCGAAGAAACAGAAATTTTTTGATGACTACTGATGGTTTAACGACCAACTATACGGCGGGAATAAAAATTCTGGCCATATAGTTCCGGTCGTTAGATATCTTTGCCATCAACAATTTTCTTGTGTGGGCACAGAGAATTTAACGACCAACTATACGACGGGAATAAAAATTCTAGCCGTATAGCTCCGGTCGTATAGATATCGATGCCTTCGTACAATTTCTTCTCAAAGGTAATGACTATTTAACGACCAACTAGACGGCAGGAATAATAATTCCAGCCGTATAGTTCCGGTTGTATAGATATCGATGCCCGTTTTTGAGAATTTATCTCGAGGATACAAACGGTTTAACGACCAACTATCCGGCCGTATAGTTGTGTCTGTATAGTTGTGTTCTGCATAAAGAAACCCTAGTTGGCGACGCCACCGCAACTATACGGGCAGGACAACATATCTTGCCCGTATAGTTCTGGCCGTATAGTTTGGCGCGACCACAAAATCGGGTCGGGGCGGCTAGGTTTCTTCTCCTTCCTCATTATTTATCTCATATTCTCTCTCCAAACCTCTCAAAACCACCCTAGAACTCTTGATTCTTTGTGGATTTTGTTCATTTGAGTGGGGGACTGAACATATCGGTATGTTTCTCTCTCTATCCATGCTTTATTTTCAGATTTCCATGGTTGAAACTCTCACATTGATCTAGTGGATGAACTCAAGCTTGTCTACTTTTACCTATTGATTTCTCATGCTAGGATTGAATTTTTCCATGTAGAATCGTTCGTATATCATGTAAAAACTATATGCCTAAGGTTTCATGGTGAATTTTTTAGTGCATCAAGATGAACAAAATCGGTAACATTTTCCGCAAGAGCAAGCGCCAACGTGGCGAGAGCTCGGGGTCCCAAGCCAAGCGCGACCCCAAGTTGGCCATAGTTTCATCAAGAAGGGTATTGCCCAAACGTGGGCCGACCATAGCTTTCTCACCGTGGCAGGGTTGAAGGTGGACTTCGACCTCATGTGTAACAAGGCCAGGCTAATAGTGCTTGGCTATGAAAGCCACGAATCCTACGCCAAGCTTACCTATGACTTCCTTGCCTCCTTCTATGACGACCACATGGAGAAAGGTAACGCGTGCATGGTAAGCTTCACCATGAACCGACAGCCTTATGAAATAACTTTTGAACAATTTTGCGATGCTTTCGGCTTCCCTCGTGTTGGGGAGTCAACTGTTAGTAACCTCTATAGCGTCACAAGTGGAGAAAATTGGGAGGCTATTTCTGTTAATGGTGGCACCGAATTCTACCAAAAGAAGATGTCCACCATCCAGAACCCAACAATTCACTACTACACCTTGTTCCTTGCCAACACACTATTTGGAAGAGGTGATACCGGTTCCATGGCCAATGCAGACATGGTAATGATCACCAAGGCTCTCTTTCCCACTGCACCACAAAGCACTAATCCTGTAGCTCTACTCATCCAGCACTTTCACCACCAAAGCAACAAGACGAAAGGTGATATTCACATTGGTGGATTGGTAACCCACTTTTCCCATGCATTAAATATTACATTACCTATTATGCAATGTGTTAACATCTCCAAACTTATGGACGTCAAGTATTTGACTACTTGTGGCTTTCATGTTGTTTTATTAATTTAGTTATCTTGGTGATGCACATGGTGAGCAGGTTCCGTTGCCCTGTGCCCAAGCCTTCTCTATTGTGGAGAAGGACACTTGGATCCTCACCAAGGACCAAGTTATGGAGATCATGGCTAAACTCTAGCCTGATTAAGAGGAAGATGAAGAAGGAGAGCAGTAGGATGAGGATGAACAGGAGCATGATGATGAGCAAAGATACAACCCTGCTTGGGAGGGACAGCAATAGTAGCAAGGGGGAGCCTAGGACCTGTGTCCCAACTAGCCATAGCAGGGGTACAACTATGTACCCTATCGAGAATTCCAGCAGCTCAACCAGCACGTTGGGGAGATCGACCACCCTCTTCAAGGAGTGAATGAAGATGTGAGTGCCTTAACTCACAACTTCAGTCACTTCATGACTCACTTCCTCGACTACTACCAGCAGTATCCTCACCAGCCACCGAATGACGGCAACAACTGAGCCTGACAATAGCCTAAGCTTGGGGGAGGTTTAAAAACCTCCAAACCTTGCATTCATATTTTTATGTCTTCTTTTGATTTATTTTATTTCTTCAAAATTGCATGTTTAGTTTCAGTTTGCATTCCTAAAACAAAAATACAAAAAAATTAGTTGTAACTTTTATTGCAAGTTCATTTCTTTGTTTCTCTCAGAGATTACTCAATTTCAGGTGACTTGGCAATATGGAAATACAGAGGGGGTTCGAGTCAAATACGAGAATGAAGCAAGAAAGAGGAGGTATCACATTCTTTCATCACCTTTTTTGCAACCTTAAATTTATCCTACAATTATTTACTCACTTGCACTAGAGTCACTCCCCACTTAGCTTGTTATCCTATAAATTCTATTCCTTTGCTAGTGTCTCTTTTTTAGCTTTGAAACAATGAGCAATGAACTTGGTTAAAATATTTCCTACATTTTTACAACAAGAAAAAGCATCCAAAAGATGACTTGAGTCCATGTTTAGCCCAAAGAATTTGATTTTAGAACTACTCCATCCCGTTTGAGCTTAATATAAATAGACTCGATAGTACCCTTGAATAAAATTGTTTGATAAAATGGATGCTTTGAAGTAGTAGAGATTATGCCACTGCATTTTCTAATAATTACCGTAAGATATTACTTTACACGTGTCATTACAACATTGTCATGCCCCATGGGGAATGATACATTGCAAATGTATCTATAATTTTTGATGCTCCATGCTTGGTTTTATCCACTTTATCGTTGTTTTGTCCACACTTTGGAGTACTTTTCATATGATTTCTTGGACTAACCTATTAACAAGAGCCATAGTGCCAGCTGCCTGTTTTCTGCTGTTTTTGGTTCCAGGAAAGTCAGAAAATGAATATTCTCGGAATTGGACGGGACAAAAGCCAAAGTGCCTATTTTTCCAGAAGACTCACGGAGCCAGAATACGAGACGGAGGAGGGCCAGGGGCTGGCCACACCACCCCCAGGCGCGGGCTGGGCCTGGCCACGCCAGGGCATGGTGTGGTGACCCCAGGCACCCCCTCGGTCTCCCTCTTCGCCTATAAGAAGCCTTCTGACCTAAAAGCTTCGGGGGGTTTGACGTTTTTCCAGAAGGAGTTCCGCTCCGCCGCCACCAGCAGATTCCATGAAACAGCACCAGAAACTCCATTCTGGCACCCTGCCGGGACGGGGAATTGGAGGAGATCATCGCCATCATCACCATCGCTTCTCCATCGACCATCCATGTTTCCCCCATCTATGAGTGAGTAATCCCCCACTGTAGGCTATGGGGATGGTAGGGATTAGATGAGATCGTACATGTAATGGCATCAGATTGTTAGGGCATAGTGCTTAGTATCTTTTATTAGTGCTCTATGACTTTGTTGCGACTTGTTGTGTTAATGCTTGTCACTAGGGCCCGAGTGCCATGATTTCAGATCTGAACTTATTATTGATTCATTATGATAGTATTGTTTCTGGTCTTATCTATAAGTTGTATACACACGTCGTTGTCCGGAACCTATGGCCCGGAAGTGGCAGAAATCGGGATAACCGGAAGGGAAAGGCTTTGGTGTGAGGATCACATGTGTTCACGGAGTGTTAATGCTTTGCTCCGGTGCTCTATTAAAAGGAGCACCTTAATTGCCAGTAGTTCCCTAGAGGCCTCGCTACAAATGGGCTGGCAGGACAAAAGATGTTGTGCAAGTTCTCATTGCGAGCACGTATGACTATATATGGAACACATGCCTAGGATTGTCTAGTACTTGGGTGCTTTATCTTATTTATTTGCAATTGCCCTATGTTCTGATTGCTATGTGAATTGTTTTGTCCATGCAACGCCCGTCCATCCATCCCTATGCCTACCGCACTCGAATCCCACTATTTACTGCTATTGTTACTATTGTCTTTGTTTTGCTACTGCTGTTACTTTACTATTCCTACTACAAAACTGTTGCTACTGATAAACTGCTATGAGCAAGATTGTTTCCAGGTGCAGCTGAATTGACAACTCAGTTGTTAAGAATGATAAGTATTCTTTGGATCCCCTTGTGTCGAATCAATAAATTGGGTTTCACTTCCCTCGAAGATATTGCGATACACCCCATATACTTGTGGGTCATCAAGACTATTTTCTTGCACCGTTGCCGGGGAGCATAGCTTTATTTATCAAGTCCACTTGGATTCACTATTGTTCAAGCTAAGTTTATCTTTCTCCTTGTTTGCTTGTTTCTTTATCAAAAATACAAAAAAGTAGTTCCTACTCTAGTTGTTATTTTCGTTGGTCTGTTATTGTCTTGCTTTATCATGCTTGTTGTCAATGGTTGGTTTCTTTGAAACTGAAGCTTATTGGCAAGGTGGGTTCACGGAAGATTCAAAATATTTTTATAAGGAACACCGCTTGTCACAAAAAGGGAAACACTTATGGGAACAAATTTATAGATTGTATACCATTGCTACGAACGTGTGCTCTACTTATAATGTTACTTATTGCTGTGATGAGTCTTGTTGCAGAAAGAGGTATAAACACCTCCCTTTTCAATGTGAGTATAGTGATAATGATACCATATCTTCCTATGCTAAAGGAATTTATGACTTTTATGATGCGGAACAAATTGAAGAATTTATTGCTTGGAAGGGTGCTTTTGAACTTGCTAGTTTGCTTGAAAATATTGATGATTCACCTTACAAATATGAGGTGTATGGTATGCTTAAATTTTGCTTTGATAATTACAAGGATGAAAATTGCTATATTCTTGAATATTTTAATAGATGCTTTCCACAAATGGAAGAGACTAATGCCTTGCAGGATCCTATGGAAGAAGAAATTGATGAACCTGAAATCCCATTAGATGAAAAAGAGGAGGAGAGTGATGAACAAAAGGAGGAAGAATGGATTAGCTACCCATGCCTACCTTCTAATGAGAGTAACTCTTTATCCCTTACATTATTTGATTGTCCCCCTTGCTTACTAAAGGAGAATGAATGTTATGTTCCTGAGGTTTCTCTTGAAGCTGTTTATAATAAAGCTCTAGTGCTTGTAGATCATGAAGAGCATGTTTTATGTGATAGTTATATTGTTGAGTTTCTGCATGAGGCTACTGAAAATTATTATGAGAGAGGAAAATATGGTTGTAGAAGTTTTCATGGTATTGAAACACCTCTCTATGTGCTGAAAGTTTTGAAATTACTCTTGTTTTATCTTCCTATGCTTGTCACTTTGTTCTTTGTGAATTTATTTGCATACATGATTCCTATGCATAGGAAGTGGGTTAGACTTAAATGTGTTTTGAATTTTCTTCTTGATGCTCTCTTTTACTTCAACTCATATTTCTTATGAGAGCATCCTCTCAAACTTTTATGCCTGAAGATGATAATATGTCTATTATTCTTGGGAGACCTTTTCTTAAATACTACAGGAGCTGTTATTAATTGTAATCAAGGGAAGGTGACCTTCAATGAACACATTGTCTATTTCCTCAAGAAGATTGAAAGGACTTATGGTTTGGATTCAATTGAACATGTTGAGGGCATTCAAGTTGGAGAAATATATTGTCCCATACGAAGAGAAAAATTTGAAACTATTATGATTAGGACCATTGCTATCAAGGTTGAGGTAACATAATCATTAGTGGGATACAAAGTTTTGAATCATATGGAATTGTTTTGGTAACAATACCTGATCAACCTTGTTAACAAAAGGATTTCATTGAACAAAACAATGGTTTCACTATGATTATTTCTGTTTACTTCTATTCTATCCATTCTAGTTTTTGCCTATGCCTAACTTAAAGGCGTTAAAGAAAAGTACTTATTGGGAGATAACCCAAAAGTTTTAGATGAGTCTTGGAAGTTATTAGCTCTGTAATAACCGCTCCTTATCCTTTTTATTTGCTTTTTGTGCCAAGAGTAACCTCTAATGAGAGAGAAGTAATGATTGGGAAAGTTGCTGTCCCGAAACAGATTTTTGCGCTTCACCGTAAAAATTCGTGAGAGAGCTCTGTATGTCGGATTGAGCTGTAATTTTTTTTCTTCTTCACCAGGTTGTTATCTAACTTTCGTTAGTTCAACACTTTTTGATTTGAGCAACAGAAGGTCTTAGAAAATATTCGTATTTACCTGCTGGTCTGTTTTGACAGATTTCTGCCATTTTCTGTATTTGCTTCTTGTGGGTTCCTTTTTGAGTTCTTTTGGGGAATTGAGCTTTTTGAGGGAAGTGATACAGTAGATAGTGTTCTAATGGAAGTTTATTTGGTGTTATAACTGAACCTTAAGACTTATTTATCTTAAGTGCACTAATGTTGCTAATGAGATTGTGTGAAGTTTTGTGTGAAGGAAAAAATTTCAGGTGTATGGAAAGAATGAGTAATGAGATGAAGGATGGAATAAAGCTCAATCTTGGGGATGCCACGCATGTCACCCCAAGAAATATCCAAGAAGTACAAGCGTCAAAGCTTGGGGATGCCCAAGGCATCTCCTTCTTCATCAATAAAAATCCCAGGTTTCTTCCAAACACTTCATTTTTATTGTTTCATGCACAGTTGTGTTGTTTTTGGAGCGTCTTCTTATTCGTTTTGGTTTTTACTTTGTGTGGTTTTCTTAGTTTGCTGAATAAATTGGTTGGACCCCCCTCTTTCATACATTGGTGTTCAAATGGTTTGGTTTGGTTTGGAAAAGAGTAGGAAAGCTCATGCTTAAGTGGTAAAGAGAGCTTGTTTTTGACTGTGGCCTATGCTTTGTCATGCCATGCTTGATATTGTTTTGGCTTTATGCTTAGTATTCTTTGCTGTAGCATGACTTGTTATAAACAATTGAGATTGCTTAATGCGCCTTGGATGAATCATGCGTTGTTTTAGCATATTAAAGCATAGTATAGTGGTATTCTCCTTTGATGCTTTATTTGGGTTGACTTGGCGCATGCTCACACCATGTTATGACTATCTCAAGTCACCATAAGCCTTTATGATCCTTTAGTTTTCAACTTGTAGTATCACTTTATGCTTTTATCAATCATGTTTTGTCGCTCTGCATGATTATGGCCATTATTGCTCTCTTAGTTTGTCGCTCCCAGTCTTTTGCTAGCCTCCACAACAAAGTATGAGTTCTACTCATGCATCCAACTCCCTAAACCAAGTTATTTCCAAAGAGTCCACCATACCTACCTACTAGCTTATGCTATTCCGAGTATATTCATGCTTTTGTTTACCTTTCACTTGTTATGAGAAAACTAGTGATTAAAGCTCTCACGAACTTGATGGCACACTTTACTTTTTGCCCCTAATAAACTTGAACCATTGGGTCCTTGCATTATCCCAAGACTAGTTGATTGATACATAACTTGTTATTGCTTGTTTTAAACTATTGTATCTAGTCACTCCTATGAACTTTGAAGGTGTCCTATGCATTTATATTTGCTACTCTATTGAGGGACAAGCTGAATACTACTATGCTATGTTTTCTTTATATGAAACAAACAAACGTCTTGCAAAGCATTGTTATTCATGAATCTTTTGTTTGTGCCTTTTCATGTTGCGTCATAGTTTCTTTATATTATTGCTAGAACTTTGTCTTTCATGTTATGATTGAAGTACTATGATCCCAGCTTTGAATGTTTTGCAAATAATTTGATCAAGTCTTTGATGGTGCATGTCACCTCAAAAATTATTTCTTTTTATGACTTACCTACTCGAGGACGAGCAGGAGTTAAGCTTGGGGATGTTGATACATTGCAAATGTATCTATAATTTTTGATGCTCCATGCTTGGTTTTATCCACTTTCTCGTTGTTTTGTCCACACTTTGGAGTACTTTTCATATGATTTCTTGGACTAACGTATTAACAAGAGCCACAGTGCCAGCTGCCTGTTTTCTGCTGTTTTTGGTTCTAGGAAAGTCAGAAAATGAATATTCTCAGAATTGGACGGGACAAAAGCCAAAGTGCCTATTTTTCCAGAAGACTCACGGAGCCAGAATACGAGACGGAGGAAGGCCAGGGGCTGGCCACACCACCCCCAGGCGTGGGCTGGGCCTGGCCGTGCGAGGGCATGGTGTGGTGACCCCAGGAACCCCCTCGGTCTCCCTCTTCGCCTATAAGAAGCCTTCTGACCTAAAAGCTCCGGGGGGTTCGACATTTTTCTAGAAGGAGTTCCGCTCCGCCGCCACCACCAGATTCCACGAAACAGCACCAGAAACTCCATTCTGGCACCCTGCCGGGACGAGGAATTGGAGGAGATCATCGCCATCATCATCACCATCGCTTCTCCATCGACCATCCATGTTTCCCCCATCTATGAGTGAGTAATCCCCCACTGTAGGCTATGGGGATGGTAGGGATTGGATGAGATCGTTCACGTAATGGCATCCGATTGTTAGGGCATAGTGCCTAGTATCTTTTATTAGTGCTTTATGACTTTGTTGCAACTTGTTGTGCTTAATGCTTGTCAGTAGGGACCGAGTGCCATGATTTCAGATCTGAACTTATTATTGATTCATTATGATAGTATTGTTTCTGGTCTTATCTACAAGTTGTATACACACGTCGTTGTCCGGAACCTATGGCCCCAAAGTGACAGAAATCGGGATAACTGGAAGGGAAAGGCTTTGTGTGAGGATCACATGTGTTCATGGAGTGTTAGTGCTTTGCTCCGGTGCTCTATTAAAAGGAGCACCTTAATTGCCAGTAGTTCCCTAGAGGCCCCCCTGCAAACGGGCTGGCAGGACAAAAGATGTTGTGCAAGTTCTCATTGCGAGCACGTATGACTATATATGGAACAGATGCTTAGGATTGTCTAGTACTTGGGTGCTTTATCTTATTTATCTGCAATTGCCCTATGTTCTGATTGCTATGTGAATTGTCTTGTCCATGCAATGCCCGTCCATCCATCGCTATGCCTACCGCACTCGAATCCCACTATTTACTGCTATTGTTACTACTATCTTTGTTTTGCTACTGCTGTTACTTTACTATTCCTACTACAAAACTGTTGCTACTGATAAACTGCTGTGAGCAAGATTGTTTCCAGGTGCAGCTGAATTGAGAACTCAGTTGTTAAGACTGATAAGTATTCTTGGCTCCCCTTGTGTCGAATCAATAAATTGGGTTGCACTTCCCTCGAAGATACTGCGATACACCCCTTATACTTGTGGGTCATCAGGGAACTATTAACTCTACTGGCCAATGAATGATCTAAATGTGGGAAACCACTTGATTTCGGCTATTGAGTTATGTAAACGTCTTTATCAGCAATGCTATGACGGGTAAAATTTTTGTTTCCTCGTGGTTTCACGTTCGAGGTGAAGTTGTAGTACTCCTCTGACCCATTATTTCTCAACATATTCAGTGGCATGGTCACGAGTGCACAACACAGTCCCAATTAACATGTTAAGAACAGTGGCATGATTTCTCTATGAAAGTGCTGAAGTTTTTGAAAGGCAAAGGAAGGAAAAAGGTGCTTTGAGAGTCTTGTAATTTTGACATGGGAATAGATGAGTTGTTCTTAAATTTAATATTTTGGTGCCAACTTGAGAACTCTTAATTGATTAAAGAAACAAGAGCAAAAAGTTTTCATCTCTCAACAAAAAGAGATACCAAAAGTATTTGTCTCATTTTCCTAGCTAAACTTTTGACACTTGCTCGGGCATATGGTTTATTTGCTAGCAAGATATATGTGGTTAGGACGTGGACTCAGTGCAATCTTGTAAATACTTGTATGATCATGTTTAAAATTGCAGGGATTATGAAGAAAAGAATTTGACACCAATCCAAGCTTGTAAGTTCTTTTATTTCAGTCTCTAACCTCCGCTATACTTCTTTATCTCCTTTTCACTCGAGGGCGGGCAACATCTAAGCTTCGGGGAGTTGATATCTGTGAGATTCGACATATTTTTGATGGTTTTTATTGATGGTTTTCTCCCAGATTTGATCGTTTTCTAGCTTTACCTAATGCTAATACTTTGGTAGCGAAGAAAACTTCGTTTTTAATGTGTGTTTCAGGTTCTGAATGTCAACATAGGGTTTTAACTAGAGAAACACAATATTCAGGCGAAAACAAGAATGTCTCTCTTCGGAATAAATCGAGGGAAGCGTACAGAGGCATTAGCGAGCAACTATACGTCAGGAACAATTTTTCTGGCCGTATAGTTCCCCCTGTATAGCTGTCGCCGCCTCTATCGTGTCAAAAGGGACAACTTCCGTGAAGGGACCACAAACCAAAACACAACACAACAGCCGCCACACCATCCAGAAGGGAGAAAGAAGAGATTCGGAGAAGAAGGAGGAGACGTTCTTCATCTCGCTCCATGATCTTTGACGTCCTAGCCACTACACCCCCATAGTCATTACTTGTACTTGAGAGACAAAGATCTTCACCTTGCAAGGCTAGGGTTTGAGATTGTTTCTTCCCATCTTGAATTGTGTTGGATTACTTTTCCATTCTTATTGTGGATCTCCACGGTAATATCGAGAAGAACTCCCTTTATTTAATCATATCGATGATGCTTTCTTCTCTCATGTGTGAGTAAGTTCTTTGGGCGTGGGATGGTGAGATGTCATGTGCCTTCATATATTTTCCATTAGTTTGTGATTGATTTTAATTACTATATTATGTGTGCTTGACTATCTATGGGATGCCTAATGCTTGTTGTCCAATTAAGGGCCTAGAAAACATGATGCTTTGTTCTACATAGATAGGATCTTGTTCGCTAGCAGACCGGCTGTAACATCCCAGCATTAGAGCTTAGAAATAAGCTAATCTCAGGTGTGTGCATTGCATTCGTGCATAAGAAAATTCAGGGAATTTTCGCGCAAAACCAAAAGACCCATAGAGGGATCGAGATCTCTACTGTTCTGATGGAAACATAAGAGCAAGTGCAAGATATTTCGACATGACCTGTATTGTATCTTTTGGGATTCAAGGGAAGACAATTCAAATTTGAATATTAAATTGATAAAATTGAATCCAAAAGGAATTTGAAAGGAAATGATTATATTTTAATATAAGAAAATTCAAGATAATAAAGTAATTCAAACAAGAGGAAATCTTTAATCATTTTCTTATTCAATATTCCACAAATACAAAGAATATAAGTAAACAAGAAGTTATTACACAAAAGAATAAATACAAGTAAAGAAAAAGAGATTCTCTATTGGATGAGATGTATTACATAGTTCATTCATAACAAAAGAATAAGAAGAAATACTACAAAATGAAAAATGAAGTACAAAGAATCTACTTTATTAATAATATTAATATTACAATGTCTCTACATTTATAAGAAAATAGAAATTACAAGATTAGTCAAATAAAATTGAATTAGTTAGTAATGTAAAAAGATGTTACAGTAAATAAATATTATACAAGAATGAATAAAAGAATATCTTTATTACATAAATAATATTACAATGTGTTTATAACTGAATTAAAGAATATAGAATATACATCCTAAACTAAGTCATGCACTATTACAAAGGAGAGTTTGTGTGTTAGTGTTAAAATGTGCCATCATCTTGGATGAGGCATTTTAATGTTGGAGCTTAACTTTGGGAAATCAAGAACTGGTCATGATCTCCACATTGCTGATTAAAGGGACTAATCTCAATCTAAGGGCAACAAGGGAATATGGATCTGGATCATTCTTAATCAATGGGAAACATTAGTAATTTGGAACAGGGACAAAGAAACACTAGTTGATCCATGTGAGAGAAAGGACAGGAGACAACATAATGTGATCCTTATTTATAATCTAGTAAGAAGGAAATTAATCAGCCCTTTAATCATAGTTAAGCTCCTGAATTATAAACAAAACCCTAGCAAGTACATAGTTAGTTCTCTGTTGATATTAAAGACTAACCAGAACTAAAATTCCATTTGGATAAGAGCAAACAGGCGTGCATTCACTAGATAAGGCAAAGCTCTACTTGACTACAGATGCTAGAGTGAACCACACACTCAGGCACCTTACATAACCTATGTGTTGTCCATTCCAGTACAGTAATAATTAAGCAGCACACTCATAACCTGCATGTGGTGTGCTGTCAACACCATAGAAGTAGTAGGCAGTAGTAGAAGATAAGGATGGACTAGAAGGAAGAGCAGCTGTGGCAGCTCAGCTATAAGTTGATCATGTTGGGTTCGCAGCATAGAAAACAAAAAATTTCCTACGATGAGAACTATACGCCAAGATCTATCTACTAGATACAGAGCAACGGGTGGATATACATCCATAGAGAACTTACCCTCTAAGACAACAGAGTTTTGTTAATGAGTTGGAACTCGTGGATGATGTAGTCGTACACTTGCCAATCTCAAGATCGTGCGGAAGTCCTAGCGCCGCAAATCAGCAGCGCATCCATCCTCGCACACACGTTCAAGCCACCGGAAAATCTCCACCTCCTCGCTCTAGCAAATCAGCGAAAGCAGAAACTCCTTCCAGACGCAAGGCCACCGGGAACATGTATCTCGCTAATCGGAGACCATGGGGGAATATATCTAGAGGGGGAGAGAGATCCTTCACGAGGAGGTGTGCTTTGTGAGGGAGGAGAGGGGGGGATCCTCCCCTCCCATGGCTGGCGTCCAAGGGGGGTGCCCCTACCTCTTCCTCATTCATGTGGTAGAAGCTCCACTCACATCAATTCAAGCTCCACCCAAAATTCCACTCACATGCATTAAATTTCCACCAAATTTAATGCAACTCTCAATTAATAAAACTCTTTTATTTATTTTATTCAGAATTTTGTTAATTACTTTAATTAACGAACATTCACATAAAACCCCTTGCAACATTTCAATATCACATGCAGAACCACTTTTTGCAATTTCACCCGAAACAATTCCGGTTTCTATCGAAACAATTCCTACGCTTTGCAATTCTTTCGTTTGAAACATATGTGCTCCAAAATGGTGTCCGGCAACCCTTAAGTGTGTCACCCTACGGTTCACGAATAATGCAGACATGATTGAGACTCCTCTTAGATCAATAATCAGAAGCGGGATCTAGAGATCCATACTGACTCCTGCACATTCAACGATGACTTATGTGATCGTGAGAACCTTTAACGCTAGTAACTTAATCCCTTTGTCTCATGATATAATACATGTCCGAGATTCGATCATCGGTATCCAAATACCTAGTTTGATCTCGTTACCGACATGCACTCTTTTCTTGTTCCCGTGATATAACATTCTAGTGATCACATCACTTGCTTGCAAGCTATCTTAATGTGATATCACCGAGAGGGCCCATAGTATATCTATCCGTCATCGGGATTGACAAATTCCACTCTTGATCCATGAGCCTCAACAAAACACCTTCGTAGCACTAAACCCACCTTTATAGTCACCCTGTTACGGTGTGACATTTGATGTTATCAAGATACTCTTCCGGTGTTAGCAATTAACATGATCTCATCGTCTAAGGACTAAGATTACTTCGTATGATGTTATAGCAATATAAACATAATGACTTTGATGGCAATGCTATACTTCGGATGAATGTTCACATCATTTCACAAATGCCGTGACCTCGTTATTAACAACATCCAGTGTCCATGATCAGGAAACTATGATCATCTTGTTAATCAACAAGCTAGTCTATAAGAGAGGAACTAGGAACCCTTTTTGTTTATTAAACACACATGTATTGATGTTTCCTATCAATACAGTTATAGCATGCAAAATAAACATCTATCATAAACAAGGAATACATAAGAACAACTTTATTATTGCCTCTCAGGGCATATTTCCTTCAGATCCATATCTCTCCTCAGATCCATTTCTCCACACCCACCATCAACTATTCCATTTCCACAAGCTCATCCACATATGTTCTTGCCATGTTCAAAGAAGCAACACAAGCAGCAGTAGCAAGGAAAGATGTGATCAAGATTCACATGAGGAACTCGAGGAAGAGGAGGTCCATGTGTAGAAAAGGGCAACAGCAGCTACACTAGAAGGAGACAGAGGAGCATGCCACAAACATTCATAAAAGCTAGTCAGGATCAACAACTCAGCCATCCGCAACAAGATCCAAGAAACCTTCACGGTATTAGGTGATTATCCATCTTCACAACATATGTTCTTACCAGATCCATTAGGAAAATAATGTGTGGTGAAGAGATATCCTCAGATCTGCATACAGTGGTATGTAAAGATCATCACATGGATACTTAGGTAGCATAAAGCATTTGTTCTTATCCAACAGTAGTCTCAGCCTTATGCATCATTGACCAAGATCACATGTTAGGGTTGTGTATCTAGATCATCGAGACTAGATGATATCATTTCTTTCACCCCTACTTAAAAAGCTAGCAGATCCAGGAGTGGAGACCACTGTGTTCCATCCTAAAGGAGGCATCATAGTGGAATCTCATTAGTGAATCCACACCAGCACAAAAGCACCTAGGAATCCTTTTCCTAGCTAAAAACACCTAGGAATCATATGACCACTATCTTACTGACAGTAGTTGGACAATAGCCAAATCAGCTTCAAAGCCAACAAAGAGGCAACATTAGTATATGTTCATGTGCAATAAATGTAAGGCTTCAGACCTGCATCACTGGTAGCATAACTCTAGATCTCTAGTCAGTTAATCAAGTAGCATGTACATCTCATGTGTTGTTCATCACTGTGCTCACTCCAGAAGGAGGCCCCACAGTGGCAAACACCATAGCCACAACCACCAAATTATACTAGGACTGGTTAAATATTTAGCAAAATCTCTCCAAAAGAAATTCTATCATCTTCCCAGTAGAACAGCCAGGAGCTTACACCTTAACCATACAAACAAAAGACAGTAAGATAGTGTATGGACAGCAGTAGTGATGCACAAAATATAAACAAGTTTGTACATACATTTTCACCATGTAAAGAAAATGCAACAGAATCTATAAATTAAAACAATAAGGACGCGTGTGTAGGAACACTATATGTCCTACAGAAGGTTAACATCTCAGGAATATCAACCACACACTTGCATTTGTAGCATTGAACTATAAACCATGTATAACTTCTATACCAGACTCCTATATAAACATATACAAAACAGCTTCATGCTTTAGCATGCTGGAATGATC
Organism: Avena eriantha; assembly: GCA_910589775.1. Taxonomy (NCBI): domain Eukaryota; kingdom Viridiplantae; phylum Streptophyta; class Magnoliopsida; order Poales; family Poaceae; genus Avena; species Avena eriantha. Next base: position 241,639,804 of record OU342746.1, read on the forward strand.
ATAAGATCATCCTGAAACTATTTACCAGCAACCCTAAATATAACCAGCAAGAACTTAACACTCAAACTACCTATACTCAAATTGTAGTAATCTATGGTCACACTTATACCTGACATGTACATCAATAATCAAGTGTGAACCTAGCAAATCAATTTATCTACATACTACCGCCACAATACTTTAGTCTCTTCCACACCATCAAGCTATTTTCTAGCACCATTGTCTTATATCCATACCACTTGTATTTCACTATCTCTTTGCTGAACTAGTGCACCTATACACCTGACAAGTGTATTGGGTGTGTTGGGGACACAAGAGACTTCTTGTATCTTGATTGCAGGGTTGCTTGAGAGGGGATACCTTTGACCACTTCCTCCCTGAGTTCGATAAACCTTGGGTGATCTACTTAAGGGAAACTTGCTGCTATTCTACAAACCTCTGCACTTGGAGGCCCAACAAGTGTCTACAAGAATAGAAGTGCGTAGACATCAAAGGGTTGTCCGTGGGATCATTCGGCACTGCTTCGACGCGCTACATCAACTTCTGCATCTGCGCGTCTAGCGGTAATCTCGTGGCCTATAACCTAAGCTGGATCTTGGGAGTACCGCATTAAGGGAAAAAGTTTTGTTTATCTCTGTGTGGCCCAACTGTGGTATCAGAGCGATAGCTTCTGGTTTTAGGCTCTAGATCTGTGCGTGTGTGATATGCACGAGGTGGTGGATATGATTCACTTAGGGTTTCGGTGGTCGATCTATGAGGTAGATCGGTTTTATTCAAGATTGATTGGATCAATCACACTCGGGGGTGCATGGAAGATCAGGTGCGGATGATCAATGAGATTGGTCAGATCTGCAGAGGGGTCAGATTTGGGTAAAAGTGTTTTATCCAATGAAGGAATCCATAACGGGACCGCCGGTTTCACCCTGTCGTAGCGCATTAGATGTCGTTGCGAGGTTCACAACGCCGGTAGATATCGTATCTATGCATAACTTGTTTTTGCAGGAAGTTGTGAATGGTATGGCTTATGTGCATTGGATGTGTGTAATCCATACGTGATCTGTGTATCATGGGTTTGTTAGCCGGCTGGAGCCAAAGTGCTGTCACTGTTATTGTATAATGACCTGCGTGTCGGCATGAGATGCCATCTTCTTGTATATTCCTTAGTGCTAGTGTAGCATGTTTGGAGGACTTGAAGGACACTGCAGCCAAAGGCATGATGAACAGGTTCACGGAGATGGAGATCGCCATGAAGGGAGCCATACCATTTCACATTATAATTGGATTATTTTGTGTGATTGTTATGTCTCTAGTTTTACCTCTATGAGATAGTGGTTAAACTTTAATCCCTCAAAGAACGTCTAGTCGATCTCCCCGCTGGTGCTGCACTATCACAAGTCAGACATTCTTGGTAGTGGGCTCATAAAATTGAGGTGCTACCAATTCTCTTCGACTATATGGGTTCGAGTCGGACTCTTACAGCGGAAGCACTTTTAAGCTAGACGGGTCTATCACAACGGATGTGGGGCTCGGGGAGAGGGCGGTTGGGATCCGGGGCATGAGATGCCACCCGACCAACAGAAGTCGCATGAGATGCGATTGGCAAGGAGTTGCCTACCTAGATCACTTGACGGCTAGCGGTGATGCTAAAGCTCACTAGTCGGCTTGCTTATTTAGGATCCTGAATCACTAAGTTACCATCGGAGGGATGTTGGTTCTAGTGGGAGCATAAGTATTAAAGTGTTTAATACGCCTGCTCTTTTATGAATACTTGTCTTAAGTGTGTTGCATATTTCTGTTGTAGATAATGGCACCTAGTAGCAGTCTCCCTCAGTTATCCAGTTCTGCTTTGAGGACCATTCTAGAGAAAGATAAACTTAATGGAACAAACTTCACCAACTGGTATCGTAATCTGAGAATTGTTCTCAAACAAGAAAAGAGGGACCATGTTCTAGACAACCCGCTTCCAGATGTGCCGAATGAGAATGCGAGTGTCGCAGCAACCAATACCTATTGTAGAACATGTGATGAGTCTACATAAATTAGTTGTCTGATGCTTGCTGACATGGAACCGGACTTGCAATAGCAGTTCGAGAATGTTGAGGCCTACGATATGATCGAAAGCCTCAAAAGTATGTTCCAGGCTCAGACAAAGATCAAGAGGTATCAAGTCTCTCAAGCTTTGTTGAGTTGTAAGCTTAAGGATGGTGATCCACTGAGTCCGCATGTGATCAAGATGGTTGGTTACGTGCAGTCTCTGGAAAGGCTTGGCTACCCCATTAGCGAAGAGTTCGCTACGGATATAATTCTGAACTCTCTTCCTAGTGTGTATGGTCAGTTCATATCGAACTACCACATGGATGGTATGGATAAGAAGCTCACTGAATTACATGGGATGCTTAAGCAAGCAGAGGTTGATCTCAAGAAAGGTACTAGCCAAGTGTTGGTGGTACATAATAAGGCTAAGTTTAAGAAGAGTTCTTGGACTAAGAATAAGAAGGCTAAGTCAGGAGGTCATGCTCAGGATCAGATCCCAAGCGTTTCCTCATTGACTAAGTCATCTCCTTCAGCCGGTTCTGCTTGCTTCTATTGCAAGGCGGATGGCCACTGGAAGAGGAATTGCAACAAGTATTTGGCGGATAAAGCCAAGAGTGGAGGTGTGACTTCCAACTCAGGTACACTTGTTTGCAATGTTATCGACCTTTATCTTGCTGATGCACTCGTTAGTTCTTGGGTATATGATACCGGATCAGTCATTCATATCTGCAACTCGTTGCGGGGACTAGTAAGAACTAGGGGCGTAGTAAGAGGCAAGGTTGACATTCGGGTCGGCAACAAAGCAAGAGTTGCTGCATTGAAAGTCGGCACGATGCAACTTCATTTACCTTCAGGATTCTTAATGGAACTGAATAATTGTTATTATGTTCCAGTGCTTAGTTGAAACATCATTTCTGCCTCATGTTTGATGAGACAAGGCTATGAATCTAATATTAAGAACAATGGTTGTTCTTTATATTTGAATGATATGTTTCACGGCTTTGCACCCGTTCAGAACGGGTTATTTATTTTGAATCTTGATGGTGGGTCGGTCTATAACATAAATGTGAAAAGGTTGAAACCAAATGATCTGAATATGACTCACTTTTGGCACTGTCGACTTGGGCATATAAGTTGGAAACACATGAAGAAGCTCCATGATGATGGACTCCTAACTTTGTTCGACTTGGAGTCGTTCGAGACATGCGAATCCTGCCTTCTAGGCAAGATGACCAAGACACCTTCTGCAAGGAGTTATGAAAGGGTGTCTAACTTGTTGGGACTAGTACATAGTGATGTATGCGGTCTAATGAGCGGGACAGCCAGGGGTGGTTATGAGTACTTCATTACCTTCACTAATGATTTGAGTAGATATGGATATGTGTACTTGATGAAACATAAGTCGGAAGCCTTTGAAAAGTTCAATGAATTCTAGAATGAAGTACAAAATCAACTCGACAAGAAAATAAAGTTTCTTCGGTCGGACCGAGGAGGCGAGTACATGAGCCATGAGTTTGATGACCATTTGAAGAGTTGTGGAATAGTTCCTTAGCTCACTCCGCCGGGTACACCATAGAGGAACGGTGTGTCGGAACGGCGGAATCGGACCTTGTTGGACATGGTAGGATCAATGATGAGTTGGACAAATCTACCTTTATCATTTTGGGGTTATTGTCTAGAAACGGTGGCGTTCACACTAAATAGAGTACCATCAAAATCGGTAGAGAAGACACCACATGAGATGTGGACAGGCAAGAAGCCAAGTTTTTCTTTTCTTAAGATTTAGGGTTGTGAAGCATTTGTCAAGCGACTTCAGTCGGACAAGCTTGTAGCCAAGTCGGATAACTGCATTTTCGTTGGGTATCCAAGGGAAACCTTGGGTTACTACTTCTACAACCGAGAAGAGGGCAAAGTGTTTGTTGCTCGGAACGGTATCTTCCTTGAGAAAGAGTTTCTCAATCGGGAAGTCAGTGGGAGTACGGTGTGGCTCGAAGAAGTTCGAGAGGAACCGGTCAGTAGCGATTTGGTGAAAGCCTTGGAGGTTGAGCCAGTCGTGGTAGCTGAGTCGGCAGTTGCACCTACACTGTGAAGATCGGCAAGATTGCGAAGTGTTCGTGATGTATTACTGTTAGACAGTGATGAGCCGGCAATTTATTCGGAAGCGATGGTGGGTTCTGATTCTTAGTCATGGCTTGGAGCCATGAGATCCGAGTTAAAGTCCATGAATCATAATCAAGTTTGGAACTTGGTTGATCTTCCAGACGGTGCAAGACCCGTCGAGTGCAAATGGCTCTTTAAGAAGAAAATTGATATGGATGGAAACGTTTCTATCTATAAAGCACAACTTGTCGCGAAGGGGTTCCGACAGGTTCAAGGAGTTGACTACGATGAGACTTTCTCTCTCGTGGCGATGCTTACATCAGTTCGGATCATGTTAGCTATAGCAGCCTATTTCGACTATGAAATATGGCAGATGGATGTCAAAACGGCTTTCCTTAATGGAAAATTAACCGAGGACATGTATATGATACAGCCCGAGGGTTTTGTCAATCCGGCTAATGCTGACAAGGTATGCAAACTTCAAAAATGCATTTATGGATTGAAGCAAGCATCTCGGAGTTGGAACAATCGCTTTGATGAGGTAGTCAAATCGTTTGGCTTCATCAAGAGTGATCATGATTCTTGTTTATACAAGAAGTTTAGTGGGAGCAAAGTAAACTTTTTGATCTTATATGTGGATGACATATTATTGATCGGAAATGATGTCCAGATGTTGCAAGAAACCAAGGAGTCATTGGAAAGGAGTTTCTCAATGAAGGACTTGGGTGAGGCAACTTATATACTAGGAATCATGATCTATAGAGATAGATCCAGGTGGCTCATTGGATTGAGCCAAAGTACATATTTGGACAAAGTGTTGAAGAAGTTCAGCATGGAATCGTCTAAGAAGGGGTTCTTACCAATGTCCCATGACATAAGACTTAGCAAGACTCAGTGTCCTTCGATGACTGATGAGCGAAGTAGGATGAGTGTGATTCCGTATGCTTCGGCAGTCGGGTCCATCATGTATGCCATTATTTGTACTAGGCCGGATGTTTCCTATGCTCTAAGTGTTGTGAGTAGATACCAGGCTGACCCTGGAGAAATCCACTGGGCAGCAGTTAAGAACATTCTTAAGTACTTGAGAAGGACTAAGGATGTGTTCCTAGTTTATGGAGGTGAGGTTAAACTCAGTGCAAGGGGTTACACGGATGCGAGTTACCTTACTGACTCAGATGATTCTCATTCGCAATCTGGGTACGTGTTCATTATGAACGGAGGGGCTGTGAGATGGAATAGTTCCAAGCAAGATACTGTGTCTGCATCTACAACAGAAGCTGAGTATATTGCTGCCTCGGAGGCAGCAAAAGAAGCTGTTTGGATCAGGAACTTCCTGATTGATCTTGGTGTGGTTCAGGGCTTGTCCAATTCGTTAGACGTGTATTGTGACAACAATGGTGCTATTGCACAAGCCAAGGAACCTAGACAACACCAGAAGAACAAGCATATACGCATGCGATACCACTTGATTCACCAGTTCATGGATCAAGGTGATATCAGGTTATGCAAGGTACACACAGATGCAAACGTTGCAGATCCGTTGACAAAGCCACTTCCACAGCCTAAGCATGAGGCGCACGTAAGAGCCATGGTCATTAGATGCCTAGACATGTGATGTCGGATGATTGACTCTTGTGCAAGTGGGAGACTGTTGGGAATATGCCCTAGTGGCAATCATGGTTGATGATATTTCCCAAAAGTAATGTTGTCCTTATATGAACATCAGATATATATCACTGAATGCGTGATTCAGTTGTGGAACTATGTATTCATGATTGTTCATATTATATTGTCCTTGGTCGTTGAGGTTGTGCTGGGCACACAACTTAGACCAATGTGCAAGTCGGCTGATGACACGGTTCCACTTGTCATGGGCATGGTGACGCTATTTCGACTTACACTAATTCGGCTAAAGAGTTTAGCGAGTCGGACTGACCAACACTTGAGATGCAACGAGCATGTTGTCATTTGCAGTCTCAAGCAATCGAATCCTTCGACCTGAGATGATTGCATGATCCGAGTTGTGGATCGCCAACTTAGGTTCTATCAAATGCTGTTCCGTAAATGGGCAGTTATAAAGGTAGAGTTCGGGTTGGTTGTGAAGCAAGCTACATGACGTGGATTACCAAGATGAGATTTGCCCCTCCGTAATGGAGAAATATTCTCTGGGCCTTCTCCTGTGATATGATTCGGAAGCATGGTCACACACTTAAGGGTAAGGAGCCCATGTGGATTAGATCCATATGGAGATTGGAGTACAGCCTAGATGGGCCTCAAGCGTTGAGCCCAACTAGGAGTGTATATAAGTGGAGTGACAAGGGATAGTCCCTGACCTAGCCGTTACTTTCTCCACTTCCATTTCGGGCTAGACAGGATCTAGCAGTCCTCTGTCCTAAGCTCCTTCCTGTATGTGTGGGTACCGGTAGAGGTGGTGCACGTGCAACGCTGGAGACGGGGAAGCTCGTGGGGATTTCACGAAGGAGTTTGTGGGATTTGGAGGGTGATACGTTGCTAATGTATCCATAATTTTTGATGTTCCATGCTTGGTTTTAACTACTTTCTTATGTTTTGTCCACACTTTGGAGTACTTTTCATATGATTTCTTGGATTAACCTATTAACAAGATGCCACATTGCCAGTTGCCTATTTTCTTCTGTTTTTGGTTCCAGAAAAGTCAGAAAATGAATATTCTCGGAATTGGACCGGACAATAGCCAAAGTCGATATTTTACTGGAAGACTCACGGAGCCAGAAGACGAGACGGAGAGGGGCCACAAGGTGGCCACACCATGTGGTGGCGCGGGCTAGCCCTAGCCGCGCCACCAGGTGGTGTGGCCCCCCTGGCCGCGCACCGACCTTGCCTCTTCGCCTATAAGATGCCTCCCGATACAAAAACCCTAGATCGTCAAGCCTCCAGCCACGAAAAGTTCCAAAGCACTGCCGCCACCGAAGGGGAGATTCAGGGGACAAAAAGTCTCTGTTCAGGCACCCTGCCGGGACGAGGAAGTGCCCCCGGAGCCATCTCCATCGATCTCCACCACCATCTCCATCACCATTGTTGATTCCCATGATGATGAGGGAGTAGTTCTCTCTCGAGGCTAAGGGTTCTACCAGTAGCTATGTGTTCATCTCTCTCTATGCATGATCTTATAGAGATCATGAGCTTGTAATCTATAGATCTACATTGCTACTCAAGTGCTTTAATAGATCTCTGCTCTCCCCATGTGTGTGAAGTTGACAGTGTGCACACCATGGTGGCACTTAGGCTAGAGATTTCAAATACTTTTTATGAGTTATATTTGGAGTTGGATGTCTCTATGAAATTGTGGTGTTTGTTGGAACCATCTAGTACTCAAGGTGATAGTGTGGGGTTATCTAGATGGGAAAGATGAACTTTGAGGTGTGCTGTTATAGCCCTACCAACGATTAGAGTGTCCAACCGAAGAGTAGTTAAGAGTAGTATCATAAAGAGAAGATATTTACATGAGAGTGTTCACTAGTGAAAGTATGCTCCCTAGGCCTTGTTTCTAAGCATTGAAACACTGTTTGCAACTAGATCTGTTACATGTTTGCTTGCTTCTATCTTTATTTCAGTTTTACTTTAGTCTCTTCCACACCATCAAGCTATTTTCTAGCACCATTGTATTATATCCATACCACTTGTATTTTACCATCTCTTCGCCAAACTAGTGCACCTATACACCTGACAAGTGTATTGGGTGTGTTGGGGACACAAGAGACTTCTTGTATCTTGATTGCAGGGTTGCTTGAGAGGGGATACCTTTGACCACTTCCTCCCTAAGTTCGATAAACCTTGGGTGATCCACTTAAGGGAAACTTGCTGTTGTTCTACAAACCTCTGCACTTGGAGGCCCAACAACTGTCTACAAGAATAGAAGTGCGTAGACATCAAGCTATTTTCTGGCGCCGTTGCCGGGGAGGTAAGGTAAAAGGTACTCACATCCTCCGGTGTGAGTGCTCGAAGTTATTTCCTTTAGATTCTGCAATTTTGTCTTTTTGTTTCTTGTTTTCACTAGTTAGGCTTAATGGAAAACAACAAAAAAATTAGAGAGCTTTTTAGTATTTTCCCTAAGGTAGAACATGAATTCTTTGAAAAGAAAATTAAAAAACCCTTGGAACCTTCTTTGCACGCTAATAGCAATGTTATTAGTATGAATCTTTTGAACACCTTCGTTACTAATGCTATGGAAACATCTAAGCTTGGGGAAGTTAGTTTTTATGAAAACGATCTTTTTAATTCCCGAGTTTTAAAGAAGAAAATTTGCTCTGATGATACTTTATCTCCCATATGTGGTAATTCTAATGATACTTGTGTTATTTGAAATCCACATACTGAAAGCATCCCTTTTAAAATACCTATAAAAATTGTTGAACGTGTTATGAGTAACTCTTATTTTGGAGATGGAACTGTCCATCCTGGTGATCATTTACTCTTTATACATGAATTATGTGGGTTGTTCAAGTGTGCAGGTATTTCAACGAACCAAGTTAAGACGAAGCTATTCTCTTTATCACTTAAGGGCAAAGCAAAGGAGTGGTATGAGCTACTAGATGAGCCTCATCATTTGGAGTGGAAGGAACTTGAGTCTCTCTTTTACTCTAAATTTTATCCTCCTCATGAAACTGATAAAGATAGGAATTTTATACTGACTTAGTTCCACTTGTCATGGGCATGGTGATGCTATCCTGACTTACACTGATTCAGCTAAAGAGTTTAGCGAGTCAGACTGACCCACAGTTGAGATGCAACGAGCATGTTTTCATTTATAGTCTCAAGCAATGGAATCCTTTGACCTAAGGTGATTGCATGATACCAGTTGTGGATCGCCAACTTAGGTTCTATCAAACGCTATTCCGTAAATGGGCGGTTATAAAGGTAGAGTTCGGGTTGGTTGTGAAGCAAGCTGCGTGACATGGATTACCAAGATGGGATTTGCCCCTCCGTAATGGAGAGATATTCTCTGGGCCCTCTCGTGTGATATGATTCGGAAGCATGGCCATGCGCTACTCAGTTAAGTGTTAACTGAGGAGTCGGACTAAGAGTTAGTCCAGTGAATCACATATCATGGTACGAGAAGAGAGTTAAGCTATTTAAGGGATGGCAACTACTCACCTATAGCTTAACAGATATATCGTGTGGCAAAGGGACTTGGACGAAAGTCACATCGAAGGTTCGTCTTCTAACTTTGCGGCACTTCGGAGTTGGCATGTCTTGCTAGAGGCCGCTACCATCTATCGACTTGAGATCGAGTGTTCATGGGAGTGAGTTGGACTCAAAGCCATGATGTGATACTTGGAGGAGTAGCTCATGTCGTGTCCATGTGTACGTGGACCTACAGGGTCACACACTTAAGGGTAAGGAGCCCATGTGGATTAGATCCATATGGATTGGAGTACAACCTTGATGGGCCTCAAGCGTTGAGCCCAACTAGGAGTGTATATAAGTGGAGTGACAAGGGATAGTCCCTAACCTAGCCGTCACTTTCTCCACTTCCATTTCAAGCTAGACAGGATCTAGCAGTCCTCTGTCCGAAGCTCCTTCCTGTATGTGTGGATACCGGTAGAGGCGTTGCACGTGCGGCGCTAGAGACGGGGAAGCTCATGGGGATCTGACGAAGGAGTTCATGGGATTTGGAGGGCTGTCCATGGGATCGTTCGGCACTACTTCGACACGCTACATCAACTTCCGCATCTGCGCATCTAGCGGTAATCTCGTGGCCTATAACCTGAGCTGGATCTTGGGAGTACCGCTTTAAGGGAAAACGTTTTGTTTATCTCTGCGTGGCCCAACAGAACATCTTCAACCGTGCACCGCCCAAGTCCAACAATAACAACAACAATACTGCCCCAAGGACTGGAAGCAATGTTGTGCCTGTTGTAGATAAAGACAAGTCCCAGATTACTTGCTTTTAATGTGGAGTCAAGGGTCAGTACTCCAACGAGTGTCCCAAGAAGCTTGCAACAACTACCAATGTAAATGCCCCTGCTCACCAGCACCGCCGTGTTTAGCCTGGAAGGAGATTTTCCCCAGGGAACTCGCTCAACCGCAGCGGCTGTCTGTTTCACACGAATGCTAAAGAAGCACAGGAAGCGCCAGATGTCGTGCTAGGTATGTTTTCTGTTAACTCACTACTTTCAATAGTGTTTTTTTTATGGATCATCACACTCGTTTGTTAGAGAAGAATTTGCATGCACTAGTAAGATTCAACCAAGCAAATTGAAGCATGTCATGATAGTTCAAATACCTGGTTCAACCACCGAAGCTAGAAAAATTTGCAAGGTTGTACCTATCAGAATCCATGGAATAGATTTTATGCCAATCTAATAGTACTTGGAACCAAAGGTTTGGAAGTAGTACTAGGATTGGATTAGATGTCGAAACATAAAGGATTGATTGACTGTGCCAAGAAAGCCATAACCATGACCAGTAGATCTAGAGTATCAGTAGAGCATGTGTCTGAGACTTTGCCGTGTCAGCTTAAATGCAACAAAAGTCTAGCCCAACCAACCCTAGACCAAGTCAGAGTAGTCTGTGAATACCTCGACGTATTCCTAGATGAATTGCCCGGTATGCCCCCGTATCGGGATATCGAGTTCATTATTGAACTAATTCCTAGAACTGGACCCATAGATCAGAGACCTTATAGTATGAACCCATCTGAACTAGTGGAGCTGAAGAAACAACTTGATGATATGCTGGCAAAAGGTTTGATTCAACCAAGCGCATCACCATGGAGATCGCATGTTTTGTTTGTGGATAAGAAAGATGGAGGTAACCATTTGTGCATGGATTACCGGAAGCTGAATGATGTCACCATCAAGAACAAGTACCCACTGTCAAAGATTGAGGATCTGTTTGATCAGTTGACTGGTGCCAGAGTGTTTTCTAAGATTGATCTTAGAACTGGTTATCATCAACTCAAGATTCATGCAACGGATATTCCAAAGACCGCCTTTACCACCAGATATGGATTGTATGAGTATACGGTCATGTCTTTTGGATTAACCAATGCCCCCACTTATTTCATGAATCTCATGAATAAGATTTTTATGAACTTTCTGGATAAGTTTGTCGTTGTTTTTATCGACGATATTCTGATCTATTCCAAGTCAGAAGAAGACCATGAGCTACACCTAAGAACCATCCTTGAAACCCTTAGAGAACGTCAGTTGTATGCCAAGTTTAGCAAATGTGAGTTCTGGTTGAAGGAAGTAGGATTCCTAGGACATATTGTGTCAACATGAGGAGTCGCTGTTGATCCAGCCAAGATCAAAGATGTGGAAGAATGGGAAGCCCCAACCACTCAAACCCAAGTCTGTGCATTTCTCGGATTAGCGGGATATTACCGCAAGTTTGTTGAAGGATTTTCAAGTATCGCAAGACCAATGAGCCAATTGCTGAAGAAAATAAGAAGTTCGAATGGACCGACAAATGTGAAGCAAGTTTTCAAGATCTCAAGAAGAGATTGATTTCAGCCCCAATATTGATTATGCCGGATATCAAGAATACGTTTGATGTGTATTGTGATGCATCGAAGATTGGTCTTGGATGTGTATTGATGCAAGAAGGCAAAGTCATAGCATATCTGTCCTGACAACTGAAGCACCATGAGCAAAACTACCCTACCTATGACCTTGAACTAGCAGCTGTAGTTTTAGCATTGAAACATGACGTCATTCCTTATGGGTAACCGCTATGAGATTTATTCAGATCACAAGAGTCTAAAGTATATTTTCACTCAGAATGAGCTGAATATGAGGCAAAGGAGATGGATAGAGTTAATCAAGGATTATGACCTTGACATTCACTATCACCCCGGCAAAGCCAATGTGGTAGCGGATGCTCTTAGAAGATTGCCGTGTAGATTAAACACCATGATCAAAGAAGCCCAGCCCAGTTTGCATGAAGAGTTGGAGCAGTTTAGAACGGAGCTAGTTAGCAAAGGATTTTTAGCTAGCATTGAACTTCAACCCACTTTGATCAGTCAGATCAAGGAGGCGCAGAAAGGAAATGCAAGTATCGACGGAGTCAAGCGTCATATTAGTACAGGGAAGGTACCCGAATTCACCGAAGATGAAGGAGTTTTGTGGTACAAAGGACGTATCTGTGTGCCAGCGGATTCCGAGCTGAAGCAAGTTTCATGCGGGAAGCTCATGATACTCTTTATTCTATCCACCCCGGAGGAACGAAGATGTATCCGGATTTGAAGGAGCAATTTTGGTGGAACAAGATGAAGAGAAATCGGAAGCTACATCGCCAAGTGTGATATCTGTCAAAGAGTCAAAGCGGAACATTAGAGACCCACAGGACTGTTGCAACCATAGTAGGAGAAATGAGATTCTGTTGGAATGGACTTTATCACCGGTTTGCCTACTTCTAGTAGGAGAAATGACTCGATTTGGGTCATAGTTGATAGACTGTCCAAGGTAGCCCATTTTATCCCTGTGAAGACTACCTACCAGAGTTCGAAGCTAGCAGAGCTATACATTGCTAAAATTGTCAGTTTGCATGGAACCCCCAAGACCATAGTGTCGGATCGAGGAACCCAATGTACCTCAAGATTTGGGCAGAAAGTCTAAGAAGGATTAGGAACCATGTTGAATTTCAGCACAGCTTATCAGCTGCACACCGATGGACAGACTAAAAGAGTCAACCAAATCTTAGAAGACATGTTGAGAGCTTGTGTTTTAGAGTATGTATCAAAATGGGAAGACTGTCTGCCTTTCGCAGAATTCTCATACAACAACAGTTATCAAGCCAGTTTGCAAATGGCCCCATTTGAATTTCTGTATGGAAGGAAGTGTTGTACCCCCTTAAATTGGTCGCGAGTAGGAGAGAGTCAGATTTTCGGACCTGGCATCCTACAAGAAGCCGAAGAGAAGGTTCACAAAGTTCGTGACCACCTCAAGACCGCTCAATATAGACAGAAGAGTTATGCTGACAAAAGATGTCAAGACCTGACTTTCAATGTTAGAGATTTTGTGTATCTCAAAGTATCACCCCTGAAGGGAATGCAAAGTTTTCAACTAAAAGGGAAGTTAGCCCCCAGGTATATTGGACCCTTCAAGATTCTGAATCGTTGAGGAGAAGTATCTTATCAACTAGAACTACTAGAGGAGATGTCAGCCATCCTGATGTGTTCCATATCTCATTACTTCACAAATGCCTAGAAGTTCCGGAGAAGACCGAAGTATTCAAGAATATCGATCATCGAGCCATAGATATCAACAAGGATCTGACGTATCATGAAGTGCCCATTCGTATTTTGGAAGAAGCCTTCAGAACCACCAGGACCCAGAGTATCAAATTTCTCAAGATCCAATGGAGCAACCATACCGAAGACGAAGCTACTTGGGAACGAGAAGATTACATTAGGACTGAGTTTCCAGATCTCTTTAGTTCCTAGTTTTTCTTAAATCTCGGGACGGAATTTTGTTCAAGGAGGGAAGGTTTGTAACATCCCAAAAACCCTAATCAAGATTATCAAGTTCTAATCACCCCAATTTATGGTTAACAAAAACTTTTATTAATAATTTGAATATGTATGCATGTGTGTTTGCATTAATGTGTGATTGATTGAAATTGCCATGCTTGATTACCAAAAATGATGAGAAATGGTTTAAATATGAATACTACATCATCTAGGCCATTTATAAAGAAATTCAAAAGAAAAAGAAATCAAATATGAATAAATAAAGGAAATGGTCATTTTGGCCAAAGTTAACCACTAGGTCACTTTGAGTGTTCCTAGAAGAAGATTTCTAACAGAAACATTTCTACTTCTTTTCACCCCTTTCTAGACCAAGTAAAAATGTATCAAGGCCCACTTTACAAACTTACAAAAACATTTTCCAACTCAATTTAATGGGTAGTTGAAAATTGAATCTAATTCATATGTGAAGATCACACTTTTTCAAAAACCCATCAAACCATTTCCCCTTGGATAACCCAAGCAACTAGAGACACTCAAGCTTAAGTTAATATCACTCAAAAAATTTGAATCAAAAATTCCAAGTTAAATTTTTTGCGGCCATTTCCTCAAACACATTCAGACAGAAAACATCTACTGCCTAACTTCACTGTTTTGCACAGTGAGCATTGACCATTTGGTCTCCCCTTAACTCCCATGTCTCCCCTGAGTCTAACCAAGCCCCTCTTAGCCGTGGTGCATAGTGGAGCGCCACCCCTTTTAGGTCGTCGCCGGCCGATAGTGGAGAGAGCATTAGAAGCATCGCCGCCCTTGCCCCCGATGCGCACCAGACACGCCTCGGTCCACCGCCACCCCCTGTCAAAGCCTCGACCACAGACGAGCCCTGGACCACCCTAGCTACGCCGCGCCCAACGTCTCTGCGCCATGCCCAGAGCGCGCCAGCTCGTCGCGCTCGACTGCCTTGCACAGACCGCGCTTCGCCTTCGCCGCGCATGCTCACGCTCGCCATGATCACCCCAACCTCGCAGACACCCCGTTCGCCGCTGTGCGACCCATTGCGGCCGCACGCTGATGCAAACACCTCTGCGTCCGCGTGGAGCACCGCACGCGCTCGACCAATCCACACTGCCCCACGCCATGCCATTAAGCCAGAGAGAACCGCCAGGGAAGACAACACCGTCCACTAGGCTCCACCATGCCGATAGCATCCTATAGCATCGTCACCAACGAGCTCACGCCCGCGCCGTTCGGTCCCCTCACCGCAGTATAAATAGAACCCTCCTCTACCTCTTTTCTCCACACCACTACACTCCCCACTCCTCATAGCCACTCCCTCACCCTTCCCCGGAGCAAGGCGAGCTCTCGCTCGCCGGAATTTGGCCGGAGCCCGCCGCTACTCGAGGAGAAGGCACCCTCTGTCGCTGACGAGTGGACCCCCTCTGGCAGCAGCCCATTTAGCTTTCCCGCGCAGGCCTGGAAATTCAAATAATGATTTTACTTTTTAGTTTAAACTAGATTCTATCCACAGATTCAAAAATCAATTTAGAGAGTTTCACTGAACCAAGTTGCATGATTCAAATTTTGTTGGATTTAAGTCATTAGGAGTTAGAGACAATCTGTAGTAAAAATAACAAGACAGAGACTTTTGCAATTTCAAACATTTTTCAAAAATCAACCATAAATGCTTTTGAGTTGATTCCAACTTTCAAAAATCACATTTGATAATATCTATCTGAATATGTAAAAACATTTAGGTTTACATGCAGTGACTTTAGACTAGTACCAAAATAATGCTATATAGGCATTTCTAGTCAATTTAAAACTATTAAATAGTAATTTTAAACTTTATAAAAAGTGACCAACACTTTAGATCACATTCCCATGTATTAGTATATGTGGGGATGACATGTGTCCACATGATCCCATATTCTATTTGGAGAATATTAAATCTTAATTAATTTCAATGAGTAGAAATTACTTTTCTAAAATAAAATAGATAAGACTAAGTCTTTATTTCATGTGATGATTGTGATGATGCTAGATCATCAAGTGTGAACCTTAGTGTGCTAAATAGAGTTAGTTAAGTATTGTTTGGTGATTGTGTACCCCGTATTCATTTATAGACAATAGTACCGACCAAGGATACAAGGAGGAGGAGTACTACCAAGCATAAGACAAAGAAAACTTCAATCACTTCACCAACCAAGGCAAGCTAACACTTGCAAGTTTCTTAACTCTGCAAGCTATTATGAGAAAGCTAGAACTATGCAAGCTAATACTTGCAAACTTGATAACTTAAGAAAAATGCATTAGGCATGCTTTGGTTATATATTTTTGATTTATACCCATCCCAAGTTTTACTTGAAAGCTTTATTCTTTTACTTTACCAAAGTTCTTTACTTTTAGTTAGTGCTTTGTGAGTATTTGGAAAAATAGAATAGATAGCATAAAGAGTATAAAACTAGGCCTATATTAGATGTCATTCTATTGCATGAGATTTAAGATTAGCACCCCTCCTTAGTGAACACTCTTAACTTAGTGGCTAGTGCTAAGCATAAAACTTGATCACTTTAGATGGGAATACTTGGTGAAAATGATTATGAAAACCTTGGAATGATGATTCATTCTATTGAAATGTTTTGACATGTGTTGAGAAACACAAAGGGATTTGATGATGAAAATGTTGAGGCATGATCCTTAACCCTTTATAAAAACTGATGGTTGGGTTCGGATGCGATACCATTCCAATTTTACCGTACAACCATAATACCTGAATTGGGTAGGGCTTAGCTGGAAGTTTACATGAAGTAGTATGGGTTCCCTTTCAGAAGAGGTTTGAGTTGAGGCTACCTCTTGATGATGTCCACCTATGAAGTGCCTAGGATGGCAGATGGCCATGGCTGGGAGGCCAAGCTCACAGGGGAGGTGCGTATACTAGAGTGTGTAATTAAAAGGTTATGATTGATTATCCGCATACTTAGTATGATTGATTTAGGGTTATCCCTGACGAATGTATCGAATTTTGTGGTGAAAGTGTACCACCTTTGCAGAGTGTCAAACTATTCGAATAGCTGCGTCCGTGGTCATGGACAATTAGAGTGGCCATACTATTCCGTCATAAGATGTTTTCAAAATGACTTGTGAAGTGAAATATGACTTTGACTTGACCACAACAGGGTTGTGAATATGAAAACTAGTTTTCCACTTAAGTGATTTAGAACATTATATTAGTTTTCTTTACTTCTAAACTCAGTTTAGATAAACCTGCCTTTTTGCAAATAAAACCTAGAGCTTAAGATTTCCTACTAGAGCTACCTTGCTTGTTATTGATAGTTTGCGAGTACTTAAAGAGTACTCATGGCTTTGTACCTGGCTATTCCCGTGGCCAGACTATGAGGAGGACTACCAGGATGATGGACAGCAGGATGTCTATGACAACTAGGATCATCTCCCATCGTCAGCATTGCCTGTGACCCTGAAGATGGAGACCATTACTACGCTTTATTATTCCGCTGTTTGTTTGTATTAAGAATGGATCATGAGATCCTTCATTTGTGTAAAACCTAATTATGGTTTGTAATGGATGATGTACTGTGATATCCAATCTATTATGTCTCGCAAAAATGATAATCCTGGGTTTGCGAGGTATGGCATAATTGGCATCTGGGATTAAAAATTCGAGTGTTGACACGGAGTGGACGGAGTTCATCGAAATATGGCGGAGACCGTCGTGGCCCCAAGTGTCAACCACGGGAGAACGAGAGAGGAAGAAGATCGAGTCAGGGAAAGGAGAGGGGTGTGAACTAGGTCGGTCTGATCGACCCAGCAGACCACCTAGGCCGGTTTAGCCTAGCCTAGTGGGCCGGTTTGATCTATAGACCAGGACCTCTTATAGAAAAAACGATAATAAATGAGTAAACAAAATTTGAAATTACCAAAATATCTCTAGACCTATTTCAGCTCTATAAAATATAGAAAACTCCTAAAAATACATATGATATATAAAAATGATCACAAAAGTAATATCTACCTAAGAAAATATAGGTTTACTTATTTAAGTTAAATAAAATGCAAATAAATATTACACCACTAAAGCAGTAAAATTTCATAAAATCAGGAAAAGTCCTAAAAATGAATAAAAATCAATTTTTGTTTATAAAAATAAATCTACTATTTTCTAAAAATACTAATTATTTTTTTACAAATGAACTTGAAGCAAATATTTAAAAAGGTTTAATCCTTTGTGGATCTTTATAAAAATAAGAACACTTCTTAAAAATAAATAAACAATATTTTTAAGAACTTGAATAACTATATTTTACTAAAAAATACTAAAAATATTATTCCAAAGGTTTTTAAGGTTTTAAAGTAATAAATCCTTATCTCTTATATAAAATACCTATTTTATAAATTCTTTTAGAAACATTTCTTAAATAAGAAATAATCACTAGGTTATATAAAACCTTACATCTAAATACAAATTCCAAAACCCTAACTAGATTCCATAATAATAATATTTAAATGTAAAATATTAATTTTTAGAAAACTCTTGAAAACCATAACTCCAAATTAAACCAACTATTTTAAATATCATTCACTTAGAATAAAAGTGAATGCTATTATTTCTTAATCATGCTTAACATTGTTTTAAACCTTAAAACATTAATCAGATCATTTAAATTAACTTTCTTTAATAAGTCAAAGCATTTCAATAATAGCAAATCACCTTTGAACTTATCATTCAGTTAATTGGAAGTGAATGAATTCACACTCTTAACCATCTTTATATTAACCGTAGAATTCAATAATAAATCAGATACATCACAACCCTAAGTCTATTTATGTTCCTTTTAAAGTTAAATTTCGTCTACCAAAGTTATAAGCATATAAACCAAATTATATTATGTTTTTATTGTTAACTTTGATCTGATTTCAATTAAATCTTAAAGCATCCCAAATCCAAACCTATCAAACCAACACAAATGACATGGATCATATTCTATTCATCATAACGATTGCTTAAACCTTATCCTATAAACCTTTCCTTCAAAGGTTATTCGTTTTTCCACTTCAAACAAAAACACCATGATAATTGTTTCAATTCCTATCAACCTAAAATAGAAACTTCCACAATAATACACAATATCAAGTAACTCTGAGCATGTGTTGTTATATTCACTTTGTATCATACATGTTAGTCTTAAGTTCCTTGTTTATATATATTCACTAGTAAAGTAAACTCATAGACAACCTAGATCTTAAGGAAATCACCCAAGCTTAACATATTCACCATATTGGGGTATCACTTTCAGGTTTTCCAAATTGCGTTACATTACTTATGCATAATTGCATATTGCATTTTTAAACATTAGTCCTTTACCAGACCAATGATGCTGATTTCAGATATTGGATCTTCTAGTGTCTCAAAGACCGTGATTGCATAGTCTTGCAATCATAAAAGGCAAGTTCACACTTGCTCATGTCCTTTGATTATTTTCTATTCTTGAAACACAACTGTTGTCATCACCTGCATTTCAAAAAGGTCGAAAACACTATTTTCATAATTAACAGGAAGTATCGGTTACTAATCCAGGGTGATCAGCTAATCTATTATAACTGGCAATGGAAACACCATTGTCCAGGAATATATCATCTAGGAGTTAACAACCAATGTCGCTAGTGATTCTAGCATCGTATATTATGCGTTAACCATGAGATCTGGAATGAGACAGAGAAGTTAGCTGGATCTTCTTCCTTTCTCATGGACGGATGAGCTTATCGTGAAGCTGCAAATTTCTCGTGGAGAATCTGGCACATGGGTGGGACCCCTCAGTTCCCTGCGATCTAGGTGTCTAGATTATATGTGCATAGCTGTTGTGGTGGAGGTTCACCATAGCTAATGGTGGCTGCCAGGTAGAGCTGCTTACAGATTCTTTGAGAGGCTACCCGGACTGTACTCGTGGTAAACCTGCCTGGGGGATCATGTCTTCATGCGGGGTTGCGGAGAGGGCAGTGATTGGCTTGGATCTTAGACTGGGCCCCATACCAAGGAAGTATGGACGAGCCTGCAAATCAGATGAGCAACAAGGCTAAGGTCTCTCATGGGTCAAGTAACGCACCTCTACAGTGTAAGAACTATGACATGTTACTCCCTGTTCCAGGAAGGAGCTATGAACGCGGCAGTAAAGGAACTCCACGAAAGTTGTGGTAAACCTGTGAAGGCTGACGGACATAGTTTTCGGAATAAAAGAAACTTTTGAAGAAATGTTTATGAAAACCTGCATTGCCTACGACCTTTGGTTTATGGCTATAGAGATAGTGCAGCATACACTCCTTTTTAGTGAACTTGCTGAGTATGCTCGTACTCAACCGTACCTTCTTAACCCTTGCTAGGTTCTAAGTCGTGGAAGACACCGTCAACATCAACTCTATGCTCAAGAACCCTCATCGCAAGCTCAAGCCCTTCAAGAAAGTCAATGAAGTCAACTTATACATCAACATAAGTGAAGATGAAGTCTCTGATTAGATAGGAGTATAATCTGTACCCCTAGAACCTACTTTTGTAGAGCATTGCCATAGCAGCAATTGCAAGCCTTTTAGTTTAGATGCTAGTCTTAGTCACCAGATAGTTCTGAGATGTTAGTTCTGGTTCTTCTTTGTAAGAAGATTCTTTCTCTCTCTTTAACCTACAATGTTTGCTGGACTTTTGTAAAGAGTCGAGTTGTAATCTATAGTCATGTCTTGGACCTCCTGTGTTTCTGTTGTACCACTCTGAGGGATGTAACACTAGTGAATGGTGTTTCAATGGTGTTATGTCAATGACTATAGTGTACTACATCATGCAGTGGTATGCTGGGTCACCGCAGCTGGTACCAGAGCATATGCTTTGACCTTAGGATTAAAACCCTTTTAGGAAGATCTGTAGGTTGGATAGTGACTATAGGAGCCATCTTATCTAAACCAAGACTTGTGATGGATATCCACTTGTGGATAAACCTTGTCACACTTAAGTTGGATGTTTTTATCATCTTTCTTAGGGATTAGTTATATGTATTCTCTAGAGAAATGTCATTTGAGTGTAGATCTAAATAGGTATACCACCACTAAGATATCTTAAGTAAGTTAAAATATCAAAGAAGATTACGACTAAGTTTAGGAGTAGTATTAGTGATGGAGTCTATATTTAGAATTCATGTAAATCAGAGGAACCTTATCGTTAGCTGATACTAGTATACCATGTAAAGTAGACCATGAGAGCATGTATAGTTATAATGGGAAATAAATCATGTGGCATTCACTTGAGAATTCCATGTGCTGGAGTAGAAATCTGTTAAGAATCATTAGTAGTAATCTAAGAAGCAGAATCATCATGGTGGGATTAGCTCCGAGACCATGATAAGTTGTAATTAGGACAAGTACTCAGTAACAAATCTTGTAATAACATTAAGTAAAGAACAGTGTAGGTCTATGATAGAAGGCATAGGTGTCATAATATTACGATAATTTTTTGATTAAGGTAGTGAATACAACTTTGTTAGTAGTTTTGAGAGACCATGGGAGGATAGTTTACGATAGAATGGAAAATTGCTAGCCCTTAGTAGTCCCGAAAGAAAGGTAAGAGGTTAGTTAAAACCAAAGAGCGACCACTTTGGTCAAAATTATCCCGTTGCAACTTAGGAATTTGGGTACATATTGAGACAAAGAGTAGTGCAACCCCTAAGTGCTAAGTATCACGAGGTAAACCTATATTAGGAGGTGTCATATATTACACAGCTAAGCTTGAATTCTTGAGATATTTTACTCAACTACTATATTACGGGCTTAGAATAATGTGTGTTATATGTACCACATTTGGATTTCTTGGTTTTTCTGGGATCTTTTTGATTGACTAGATCTGTACATGAAGTTTGACTTGGTGTGCAAATGCATGTCGCATCATCATGTTATTACTTAATGTTATAGATCTAGATAGGAAAGGGAATTCGTGTAAGGGAGTGACGAGTTTCGAAGATCAAGATGAAGACTTACATGAAGAGTGAAGCCAAATATAAGGAGTATCAACACTATTTTGAAGGATGGATCAATCCCAACTCACTATGAGCTGGCAATAAGAAGGAATATTAGTGTTGAAAAAGGGTGTGGAGCAACATTAAAGGATGAATCTAAGTTCACTCAAAGCGGGTGATGTTGCTCACAAGCTAACGAAGTAGTTATACCCACTCCATGGAAGTAACATGAAATGGAGCAAATAAGAAGTCTTGGAACAAAAATGGTATTCAAGATCTGACAACTCAGAGAGAATGCCAATAGTAAGTCGAAAATTTGTAGGGTAGTCCATACACCTAGGAAGATCCACAGCTGGTATCCCTAGCTGGTATCTTAGAAGTTTAGCTGATTAGGTTATCTTTGTATAATTTAAAGAGTATAAAACTTGGCCTAAGTTAAGAGAGACATACAGAAGCATAAAAGTTAAGCGAACGACTTTCGAGACATTTCTCCAAATTGGGGTAATTAGTGAGAAACAATGCCCAAAATGGTTAAGAGTAAGACAAGTAATGTAGTAAGAATCATTTGGGAGATCCACAATTATGTGGATATACCACAGATTCTTTCGTGAGACCTTCCTGAGGTAAAGTATAATATGGACAGAGACTGATATCCTAAATATTGAGTTAATGGGTATTATACATGAAGTTTAGAGACCATTAGGAAACCCCAAGGGGGAGAGTAAACAATAAACTCTGAAGTGTTGTTGTCTAACTTTCTGACTAAAGGTTGGAGAAGAAGTACTAAACAATGACAAGATTAAGCCTTATTCTCATAAGGTTATAAGAAGCCATCATTATAAAGTATTTCCAAGAGTATGTCCGGATGAATGATGGAAGGAGATAAACTAGGCTAACTTTAACGGACTAGTTATAAAGGGGAAACCACTCGTAAGTTGTCCTTAAGAGTAAAGAGAATGTTCCAAAATAGACCGGTGTAGTGTAATAGGGAAACCGGATTGAAATCGACAAAATGTGTCCACAAACAATCTTGAGTAGGACTATAAGTACATAATCCAAGAGATTTTTTCCCATACAACCCCCATCACATAGGGGTTGGGTTCCACTATCAACCGATAACGGAACAGAAACCACCGAAACACCACGATCTCAGGTTCACGCTCCTGGGAGCCACTATACATCACCACTGCTACCAACTACTATCATCAAAGATGTTTTGCAACCCAGAAACATAACAGAAAGAACGAGAGAGAGGGGAAGAGACGCAAGATCACCGCCACAGTAGAGGCTAGTGTTTTTAAATGGCCACAACTAACATCCCACTACCAGGACCAAGAAACGAGCACATGACAAAAGACATGTCCCTATTGAAGCCAAAAGCTATTCTGCAAATGGGAATTGGCACCCCTCATTCTTCTTCCTGTTCATCAGATGGAGATATGGGTTGCTTGCGGCTGATGGATGGTAATCCCAGAAGAGGCACTCTTGCTCTGTCCATGCCTTCCACGTGCCCTAGCGCATTCCTTTGCAGCATATCCGCTCCTTCCCGTAGCCTCTCCCCTTCTTCAGCATCATGAAGACCTGCCCAATGTTTCATAAAAACACAAGCATACATCACTAAATCAACCGGAGACTTGATTAGCTTATGCTCAAAACATGCTCTATTTCTCAGCTTCCAGATTGCCCAACAAATAGCAGCAATAGCTGTTATTTGAATATTCCGACTCATAGCCAAGAACCTAATGATCCACCGAAAATATTGTGAGAAGGATCCAGGCCTAGTATCAGCACCCACGGATCTTGCCACCATGCTCCAAACATATTTGGCAACAGGACAGGAGAAAAACAGACGGCCAATCGACTCCTCCTGGTCACAAAACCTACACATTGTTTCACCATTCCATTTCCTTCTCTTCATGTTATCCTTAGATGGAATCGCATTATGCCAAATGAGCCATAACCAAATCTTAATTTTTAGAGGAATTTTCGCTTTCCACAGATGTTTAAAGCTCCTGTCTATCCCCCCATTCGCTAGATGGTTATACATTGACCTAACACTGAACATCCCTGACTTTGTCCACAACCACCTTGGTCTGTCAACTTCTTCAGACAAAGAAATATCAGCCAACAACATCTGCATACCTCTGTATTGCACCTGATTATCCATGTCCAACCATCTTCTAAAAGAACATTCCCAATTCCTACCAGCCATCTCAGCAACAGTCACATTCTGCTTCCGACATATCTTGAACAACTCAGGAAATTTACTCTTCAAAGGTACATCCAAGCACCAATCATCCCCCCAGAAATCTGTCCGCAACCCATTCCCAACCACCATTCTTCTTCCAGCCATATAAATTTCTTTGACCTTCAACAAATCAGACCAACAGGCAGAGTCACTTTGTTTATGCCTAATTGGGAAAATTCCTCCACTGCCCAGGTATTTCTTCCTCACAAACATTTGCCAAGGACCATTTTCAGACTCCAACCTCCACCACCACTTACATAGAAGGCTGATATTAAAAATTCTAATGTTCTTTATACCCAAGCCCCCTTTATTTTTTGGTCTGCACACATACTTCCATTTAACAAGCTAATAATTCTTTTTCCCTGCTTTACCATACCAGAAGAAAGATCTCGTATGTTTCTCCACTTCTTCCACATTTGTCTTATGTAAGAGGAACATAGACATAGGAGACACTGCCACATTGGAGACACAAGAAGTGATTTTGATGTATCTGCCACCCACAGAAAGTGCACCTCCCATCCATCCATCCATCTTTTTACCCATTTTTTCTCCAATGAATCTCATTTCAAATACAAAGCATTTCCTGGTTCCCACAGGAAGACCTAAATACTTGATAGGCCATTCTCCTATCTGACAATTAAAAAGAGTAGCATACATCTCCTGCTTTGCATCATCTTCCAGAACCATCATCAGTTCACTTTTCTCAAAATTGATCTTGAGCCCAGACATTGCTTCAAACAGGTATAACAATAGTTTCAAATTCCTGGCACCCTCCACATCATCCTTAATGAACAGAATAGTGTCATTAGCATGCTGCAAAATGAATATCCCTTTCATAAATAGATTATCAGCAAGCCATGTGATCAAATCACCTGCCTGTGCATTCAATACCATTTTGGCTAAACAATCTCCTGCCATATTAAACAGGAATGGAGAAAAAGGATCACCCTACCTCACACCTTTAAAACTCCCAAAATATGGTCCCACTTCCCCTTTGACTTTCACACTGAGGGTCCCTTGAGTAACAACACTTTTTAACCAAATCAGCCAATCATTATCAAAACCTTTCTGTTTACTACAGTGAAACAGGAATTCCCAGTTAACCTTATCATATGCTTTTTCAAAGTCCAATTTCAAAACCACCCCTTGCTGTTTCTGAAATTTAGCCTCTTTCAAAATTTCATGCAACAAAGTGACCCCATCAGCTATATACCTCCCCTTAATGGAAGTTGTCTCACAAGTTTCAATCAATTTATGCATTACAGGTTCAACTCTAATAGTCAAAGCTTTTGTAAAGATCTTAAAGATCACCTGTAGCAAACATATAGGTCTGAACTTTTGTATAATGTCAGCATCCTCACTTTTTGGCAACAAAGTGATGACCCCATAATTGATACTTGCCAAGTCAATTTTGTGAGAATGAAAGTCCTCAAAAACAGCCATAACATCATGTTTGATAATTTTCCAGCTAAATTGATAGAATTCTATGTTGGAGATATGCCCAAGAGGCAATAATAAAAGTGATTATTATTATATCTTTGTGTTTATGATGAATGTTTGCATCCCATGCTATAATTGTATTATTAGGAAACACTAATACATGTGTGTTTTGTGAACATATGAGAGTCCCTAGTAAGCCTCTTGTTAAACTAGCTTGTTGATTAATTGATGATCATGGTTTCCTGATCATGGACATTGGGATGTGATTAATAACAAGGTTATATCATTAGGAGAATGATGTGATGGACACACACCCATAGTAAGCGTAGCATAAGATCAAGTCATTAAGTTCGTTTTGCTGTAAAGCTTTCAAATACATAGTAACCTATTCCTTCGACCATGAGGTTATGTTAATCACCATCACCGGATAGACACTTTGATGACATCAAACGCCACTTCGTAACTGGGTGGTTATAAAAGTGTCATTGGGTATTCTGAAAGTATGTGTTGAAGCGCATGAACCAAGATTGGGATTTGTCCATCCATAGGACGGATAGATATGCTCTGGGCCCTCTCGGTGGAATGTCATCTAGTTAGCTTGCAAGCATGTGACTGGGTCACAAGGGATGACATACCACAGAACAAGTAAAGAGTACTTATCAGTAACGAGGTAGAACTAGGTATGGAGATACCGACGATCAAACCTCGGATAAGTAAAGTATCGTGAGACAAAGGGAATTAGTTTCGTATGTAAGTGGTTCAATCGATCGCGAAGTCATCGTTGAGTATGTGGGAGCCATTATGGATCTCCAGGTCCCGCTGATGGTTATTGATAGGAGATGTGTCTCTATCATGTCTACATATTCACGAACCGTAGGGTGACACACTTAAGGTTCGAAGCTGTTTTAAGTAGATATGGAATGTGCGTTGGAGACCGAATGTTGTTCGGAGTCTCGGAATGGATCCGGGACATCACGAGGAGATCCGGAATGGTCTGGAGAATAAGATTCATATATAGGAGATCATTTTATGAGATAGGAAATGTTCCGGAGTGTTTGTATGAGGATTCTAGAAGGTTTCGGAATGTTCCGGAAGGTTCTGGAAGATATCTTGGAGTTTGCTTGAAAATCAAGATAGGGATCAAGGAGTCCTGGTGGGTCAAGATACGGATTCGTGGGGGAGGAGGACTCCTCCCCCCACCTCCAATCCGCCGGCCTAGGGAGGAGAGGAGTCCTACAAGGACTCCCCTCCCCATGGCGCCATCCCCTCTTTAAATAGAGGGGCAGGGGGCGCCCCCTCCTCCTACGCTCTCATAACGTCCAATCTCTGCCGCCTCTCTCCTCCACCATATTCTGCACACGCATAGGCGAAGCCCTGCAGAATTCTCTACTCCACCACCACCACCACGCCGTCGTGCTGCTGGGATTCCGTGGAGAAGATCTACTACCTCCGCTGCTCGCTGGAACGGGGAGAGGAAGGTCTGCTTCGACTCCGCACGTGTGACCGACTGCGGAAGCGCTGCCGAATCGTGGCGCCGGAAGGATCGTCTACTTGACCGAAGGCGGAAGCGCTGCTGGAACGTGACGCCGGAAGGATCGTCCACACGATCTTGAGATCGGCAAGTGATCGACTACATCAACCACGAGATCTAATCTCGTTAACGCTTTCGGATCTACGAGGGTTAGTTCCCATCTATCTCGTTGCTCATGTCTAATAGATTAGATCTTGGCTTTTATCTAGATTAGATCTAGGTTTTGTTCGTTCTTGCGGTAGAAATTTTTTGTTTTCCATGCTACGAACCCATCATTCTACAGGAAAGCCATCAGGACCAGTAGCTTTATTTTTTCCATCTGCCCAATTACATCTTTAATTTCCTCCTCTGAGAAAGGTCTCCCCATGTTCTCTCTATCTGTTTCATTAAGCTTTTCCCCATCAGTCCAGTTGTCATCTGTCAGCCTAATAGCAAAACACTCAGCAGGCCCAAACAACGTTTTGTAATATTAAGTGGCATGTCTCAAGAGATCATAGGTCCCCTGAATTTGCCTTTCTCCATCCTGCATAGAAAAAATCATTTTTTTCCTCCTAACCCGATTTGCCACTCTATGAAAATATTCAGTATTGCTGTCACCCTTCAGAAGCCAATTATCTCTTGATCTCTGTTGCCAATACTATTCTTCTTTCTCATACACTTCTAACAGTTCTCTCTGAATTTGAGCTTTCCTTATCTGCTGCTCCTTGCTGAGCAAAATGAGCTCCTCAATATCCTCTAGTTCTTTTAGTTCTTCATCCAATTGTTTTCTATGTTTCTTCTCCTGGCCCCTGATATGAGCACCCCACCCTTTCAAATCATTCCTAACACTTTTAAGTTTTTTCTGCAGCCTATCCAAACTGTTTTTGCTTCTAACAGGTTTATTCCAAACCTTCTTTACCCTTTCCAGAAACTCAGCATCCCCAACCAACTTTTCTTGAATCTAAACTCTCTCTTTCCTCCTGCTTGCCCTTCCATAGTATCCAAAATCAAAGGACTGTGATCAGAAATTTCTCTAGTCAACTTATGCACTGTCGTTAGAGGAAACAAATTTTTCCATTTCTGACAGACAAGAATCCTATCCAATTTCTCCAAGGTAGGAACAGCTTGATTGTTGGACCAAGTATATTGCCCTCCTGACATCTGCAATTCTCTCATACCATATGTATTAATTATAGAATTGAACATGTGACTTCATGTACTTAGGACATGGGTCTTATTTTTATCAGAGACAAATCTCGTGACGTTAAAATCACCTCCCACTAGTAAAGGAAGAGTTTGATCCCTGCATATATCTGCCAATTCAATCAAAAATTCATCCTTGTATTCATTCTGTGCAACCCCATAAATCACAACCAAGTGCCAATGGACCTGTTTGTTAAGATCATAGACTTTCATCTTAACATGAAATTTTCCTACCGAAAGATCACATTTATCAAACCTAGAGGAACGTAGGCCCCCCAGGATACCACCAGATTTTCCCACAGAAGGCAACCAACTCCAGGAAAATTGATTCATAGGATCAATTTTCCTGAAAAACCCATCAGAATATTCCTTTTTCATTGTCTCCTGTAAGCCAACAAAATCCAAGTGTTCCCTCTGCATCAAATTGGTCAGATAAGAGCTCATACCTTTCTTACCCACCCCGTACAATTTATAATGGCACCTATCGTGATATCTTTTTTCTCTCCCTTGTTCCAGTTACAACACCACTCATAGGGTGATAGTTGTTAACCTTCACAGCAGCTGCATTTAACTTACCCTGAAACTTCTTCACATTTCCAACTGACTTTCTCTTCTTTTTATTTTTCCTAGAAATCAGAGGAGTAAACTCTACATCTTCTTCCTCACCATCCCTCCACTCAAGGTATTCCACTTGTTCTCTCTGATCAATAACCTCATTACCATCACCTTTTTCCTTATTAGCTAGTTTGCGCCTAGCAATCTCTAAATCCTTAAGAGAATTAATAAACTCAAAACTTAAAGAAGAATGTTCTACTCCCATTTCTAAAGCCCTACTAATAATGTCCTCATCATCCAGCACAGCAAAAGAATTAAAGAGAGACAAGTTTGTACCTGACAAATCCCTCTGTGAAGCTTGAGCCATAGAGATTCCATTCATATTTGAAGTCCCACCTTGGTTGGTCAGCCTCTTACTCATTCTAATTGAAGGATCATCCACATTTGCCTCAATATTCTCAGCACTTCCCCCCTTGAGCCTCATGTTGTGAACTCTGACTCTCCTGGGTCAAATTTTCAGGTTGTGAAGATCCCACATGCATCTCCACCTGTTCCTGTATCTGCTCTAATCCCTCCCAGCATTTGGCACCTGAATAGTGGGTGGGTTATTCTCCTCATCAACACCACTTTCAGCAGATGAAGTAGTATTATCTCTAGACCCCTCCTCAGTGCTTTCATTATCCTCCCCAGCACCCCCTTGTTCCTCCTTAATTTGTTCCAACAAATGGCCATACATTCAGTTATGCTCATAATATTTATCACTGCTCTTATTCTGCAACAAATCTTGCACAAAATCTTGAAAAGTCTATCCTCCCCCAGTAGGATCATAAGGGTTAACCACTGCCCCTATTTCCTGAGGAGCCAGAGCCTGAGCAACCTCCAAGTGCACTTCCCCCATCTCCTGGTCCTGAACTGGTGCAACCACATCCCTCTGCTATATATTGTTACCAGCACCTCCTTCCAACTGCTGATTAGGTATATTACCAACTGCCCCACTATTTTCACTGATCACAATCCCCCTTGCAGAATTACCCCTTGGCCAAACTTGAGCCACCCTAGCACCAAAAGACATATCTCCTGTATCTGTAGAGTCCCTTTCCTCCTCTCTGGGTCCCTTACCTTTTCCCAATCAGCACATTGTGGGAGATCCCTGTTAGCCTGATTTGCTCTGACAGATTCACCAGTTACAGCAGCATTTGCACCCAGCCCAGCTTCAACTCTGTCAACATTGGCCACTATAAGTACATGCCTGCTACTATCTTCAAGAGCATTAGTGTTGGGCTGAGCATTCTCCCCACCCACATTAACAGAGATAGGGATAGATGGCACTTCACCAGGAGCAAAAATCTCCCTGGTATATTTGAATTCATATATCCCACCTTTCATCTCTCCTCTCCTTGTGTTGGGCACCAAAGTGACATCCATACATGCTACCTTTACCCTCACATATGCCAGGTTCCTAAGACTATTCCTGTCCATTCCCAAGGGCTTGCCTATCAGAGAAGCAACATAAAAACAGTTGATTTCTCCCTATATTTCATAGGGATGCCCACTATCCTGAACCAAGCTTCCTCCATCCATTCCAAAGGTTCCAGGTCTCCAGTCCATTTTGATAGTTCAATCACAGAATCAGGAATTGTTTTCATAAACACTTTTCCAAAATGAAAGTCATTAGTAGATTTCGCCGAGGGAAATCTCATCAGGAATTCCACATCACTGATAGGTCTAGCAGTAAACCTCCATCCAGAACCAATTGAATCCGCCCAAGCCTAAAACTCCCTCTCAAGATCCCTCCCAGTAACATCCCCTCTGACAACAGTAATATGAGCCAAATTCAGATTATCCAAAGATTGAATGGGTGATTCAGTCACTAGAATCGAATGAAACCCCTGGTCGAAATCAGTACTCGCAAAGAATAAAGGCACATATTCCCACGGTTTCCTATCTTGACAGACCAAAATATTATGATTCTTCCCATAGATTTCACATTCCTATACCTCAGTAACATCTGGGTTCGTCAGTGGGAAATTGCTGACATCCACAACCACTTGTTGATTCACATGCACATTGACAACTGGCGTAGGTACAGGGGACCCCACCAGTGTCGTGGCCACATCCGCAGATTGACTGATCAGAGGCACAGCAGAAGGGAAATTGCCTGCAACAGATGGTGTACTCACATGAATCGAGCTAGGCACACTCACAGACGGGTAGGCATGAACAAGAGGAATTGCATTAGGTGCTATTGATCTACTCATAGTAACAGAAGTAGGCACTGGATTTGTGACCACAGGGGGCTGTTCAATAGTTCGTGCAAACACCGGAGCAGGACGACAAGATGAAATATCTGCAGAGTTACCTATCCTCCCCCGGAAGGATGAATCCGACGTAGTGGATTGCGAATCTCTGTGCATCTCCAGGCGATAGCTCCATCTACTACGATTTCTGGCCTATTCATCATCCCTGCGACGAGCTTCCACTAGAGCCCTTTCCCTTGCCAGATCTTCCCGCCGCTGCGCATTAGCCCGCACAACGCTTGCCGCTTCATCACGCCTTCGATTTTCAGCCCTTGCTTAATCTTCTGCCTGCCTCCGCTCATCTTCCAGGCGATCCTCTTCCAAACGATGTTCTTCTTCCCTGCGGCGCTCCTATTCACTGATCCACCCCCATCTCGGCGACGCGCATCTAGAATATGCCTGTCACCTAACTAGCGACCTGCATCGTCGTCAAATCTCGATCTGTTCGCATAGGGAACATGTCGATTTTGACGACGCTGGGGAGATCTCCTCGTCCCTGATAACGGCGGTCCATCGTTGGCGGTGGATCTGCTACTACTTGCGCAAACGATCTGCTATCTCCAGATCTGGTGGCTCTCCACACGATTGGAACCGCAACCTGGGGGAACAGGGGCGACGACGAAGTGGGCGGCTGGATGAAAACTACTCTGCCAACTCCCCCCAATCTAGGGTTGAGAGATATCTCCAAGCCGCCCGTCGATCTGGATTCCTCCCTCAATCTGTGATTCACCGCCGCAACCACACCCCTTTGATCTATACCCCCTGTTGGGTGGCCCTCGCACACGGGCGGTCAACCCCCAGAAGTACCACGCCACACACAACCACCGACCATGATCGTCCGACACACTCATGCATAGGGCGGCGCGCTGGCACGATCGGGTAGATGCCTCCGCATGTCGCTCCGCGGACTGACCAAAACGTGCCATGCACCACATCTCACTCGGTCACCGTACGTGACTGCCGAATCAACCTGGACCGGATCTGTGAGTCGCTGCCCACCCTCATCAAATAACGAGAAGCTATTCATGCCAACCACCTTGATCGATCCCGATCTGCGTGGAGCCAGGACCCCTGCATCCGTGCACCTGAATATCACCTGCCGCCGTTCAGTCACCACCGGCAGGATGAAGTCAACCGCCGTGAGAATCACCGGTGAGGACGTGGGAGACGTGACAGAGAGAGAGCCATCGTCCGAGATTATAGTAAAAGAAACCATAGGATAAATTGGAAACTACAAGTGGATTCTGTTAAGAATGAAGAGGATTCAAGGAAAAAGATCTGGATACGGGATACCATAATTATCCCCAATTGTGATCACAATGGAGTTGAGAAATGTCGTGATCAATACAAGTCAACATCTTATTCCGAAACGTAAGAGAGTGCGAACTTCGGGGACGAAGTTTATTTTAAGGGGGGGAGACTGTAACATCCCAGCATTAGAGCTTAGAAATAAGCTATGCTCAGGTGTCTGCATTACATTCATGCATAAGAAAATTTGGGGAATTTTCGCGCAAAACCTAAAGACCTATAGAGGGATCGAGATCTCTACTGTTCTGATGGAAACATTAGAGCAAGTGCGAGATATATCGACATGACCTCTTTTGGGATTCAGGGGAAGACAATTCAAATTTGAATATTAAATTGATAAAATTGAATCCAAAAGGAATTTGAAAGGAAATGATTACAATATTTTAATATAAGAAAATTCAAGATAATAAAGTAATTCAAACAAGAAGAAATCTTTAATCATTTTCTTATTCAATATTCCACAAATACAAAGAATACAAGTAAACAAGAAGTTATTACACAAAAGAATAAATACAAGTGAAGAAAAAGAGATTCTTTATTAGATGAGATGTATTACATAGTTCATTCATAACAAAAGAATAATAAGAAATACTACAAAATGAAAAATGAAGTTGAAAGGACAAGGATGTCGCCTAGAGGGGGGTGAATAGGCGGTTTAAAAACTTTTATGAGATGGGCTTAACAAAGGCGGAATAAAACTAGAGTTTACTTTATCAAGCACAAAACATATATATACTATGGTTCACCTATGTGCACCAACAACTTATGCTAAGCAACACAAGCAACTATGTGATAGCAAGATATAGACTTCAAGCACGAAGGCTATCACAAAGTAAGGTCCATAAGTAAGAGCTCGGGTATAGAGATAATCGAGGCACGTAGAGACGACGATGTTTTACCGAGTTCCTCCCAACATGGAGTACGTATTGTTTGGAGAGGAGGTGGTATCAAACCACCAACGTCACAAAAGGCCTCCTTTGTTCTCCTGTGAATCTCACCCCAACGGGATCGATCTACTCTTCCACTATCGGTGCACTTGTCGGTGGCAATCCAGAACCTCTCACAAGATTGGGGCACTTCTCCACAACTCAATTGGAGGCTCCCAACTAACAAGCTTGAGGAAAGCTTCACAACTTAATTCGAGGCCCCACGTAATCCTCAAACCTGTAATACAACCAAACCGTCTAGGGTTCCAAGAACCCAAGAGTAAAAAGCTTCTCAACTTTCACCCAATTGAATCCTTACCGAGAACTCAAAACGATGCACCAAATGCAATGGCAAGAACACAAGAAGTGCTCAAGTACTTATCTCCCAAATTCCACCAAAGCTACAAAAGCTTATGGGGGAATAAGAGAGGAAGAACAATGGAGGAAATCCACAAAAGACTCCAAGATCTAGATCCCAAGATGTTCCCCTCACTTAGAGGAGAGATTGATTGGTGGGGTTGTAGATCTAGATCTCCTCTTTCAAATCCCTGAAGAATATGCAAGAATCAATGGAGGGATTGAGGGATAGCAAGCTCAAGAAGGTCAGCAATGGAGGGGAAACTTGCAAGGAACGTTAGGGAACCATTGGGGAAGAAGGGCCCCTTAAATAGGTCCCTCGAAATCCAACCGTTAGGCCCAGGAATTGCCCAGTCCGGAGTCTTCGGACTGGGACCGGAGTCTCTGGTGTACCCAGGCCAAACGGGGTCAAACTGGGGGACAATCAGTACGCGGTCCGGAGATGGACCGGAGATTTAGTCTGGAATCTCCAGTCTTACAAATACTGGCAGAAAGACCAATACGATAACAAGCATAACTTTTGCATCCGGACTCCGATTTTGATGACCTTGGGCTTGTTGTAAAGAGGAAAACAAACTCTACAAGATCATGCAGAGAACCATCATAGTCCAGTAAGGGAGGATAGAATCAAATGACGAAAGGTTTGACCTCTCTCAAAAAGATGAACCGGTAAAACCTCCAACATCGAAAACACAATAGATAATGCATATGAAATCCGTTGTCGATGAACTTGGGCTTGTAATGAAGACTAACACAAGCTCTAAATCCTTGCATGGATAAGAACCAAATAATGGAAGGTTTTACCAATAGCTAAAAGACAAACCGGTAAAACCTCCAACATCGAAAAGGCAATAGAGAATGCATATGAAATCCATTTTCGATGAACTTAGAGCTTGTTATGAATATTACCACAAGCTCAAGAACCTCACATGGATAAGATCCAAATAACAACCAATAAAGATGATGCGAAGTATGCAAAGGTTTGAGCTCTCTCCGAAGGATATGATCAAGTTACTCACTCGAGAACCCCTCTTGATAGTACGGTTACCTATCCTATAAACCGGTCTCCCCAACTAACACCATGAGACCGGTAAGAAATAAACCCTATCAAGGACATACCTTTTACTTGAGCATCTTCCACTTGAGCTTGATGATAACGATCTTTTCCACTTTATTCTTCAAGACACACTTGCCATAGGCTTAACTCTCACATGACCAATCTTTGGATCTCTCCTTGAACACCTTGGTCAACACTTGATCTTCTTTACTTTCCTCATCTCCCAACCTTGAAGACAACATATGGTAAAAGCATTGCCTATGTACAAATCCTACAATTAAAACTCAATGCAAACATAAGTCCATAAAGATTGTCATTAATTACCAAAACCAGACACGGGGGCACACAAGCACTTTCAATCTCCACCATTTTGGTAATTGATGACAATCCCTTTGAGAGGGTTTATATAAGGAATTAATCGAACAAAATGTTGTGCTAAGATCAGATACAACTATGTGATGTTAGTACAACCACAATATAGAGAAAACTCCCCCACAATCTATGCATGTGTGGATGAACTTGAATTTCATTGCATATATTGCCAACCATTACCGGTGGTTGAGTTTTCTCTATATATTCAAGATGCCATGCAACACATTAAGATGCAAAGCACACAAGGGAAGTGTTTAAGTACAAAACTCACAACACACAATCAAATTCCCTAAAACCCTCTAAAACTTCTCCCCGTTTGGCATCGATTCCCGAAATGGGTGAAAAACTTTAGAAGGCCAATTTAGTGAGAGTTCCTCCATATGGTGTGAATTTCCCATAATATGAGTGGAATCAAATGCACGTATCGAATGACGAATACCATGAGGAAATCAAACTAAACTGAGGATCCAAAGATTGCAAAGAAATAAAATGGTGAAGAGGCATCAATGAATGAAGCAAGCAATCAAAAGATCGAAAGAAGCACTTCACAAAAGGAAGATACAAAAAGAAAGATAGATATTATTATAAGGTTGAAAAGAGAGTGATCTAAATAATATGAGGAGACTCCCCAAGGTTTGTGCACAAATTATAATTTGCGTTTGAATACAATATGCACAAACATGGCATCCTCTCCCTTTGTGTCATTTAAACCACGAGCACAAGAAAGAGAGAATATATTATGATGAGAACAAATGGGTTTTTAGATGAAAATAGGAAGATCCACAAGTTTCATGCACAACAAAGTGCACAATTATGGAATACTAACTCCCCATAATCAAACAAAACACCAAACAAGAACAAGAAGGCAAATGTGTGTTCTTAGGTAAATTAGGAAAGATCCCCCAAGGTTTATGCACCAAATATAATAATTCCTTTGAATGCAAAGTGCATAAACATGGTATCCTTGCTTCCCCAAACTTACATAAAAACACAAAGGCATGAGAGATCAACTTTCTTAACACTAACGAGTGCCAAAATATGCAAATGAAAAGGTCAAGCACTCAAAGTAAAACTTTTGGAGCCACCAAAGAATAAAAAGGAGCACAAGGTGGACCCCAAAGCAATAGGACATCAACTAGAGATTTAGCAATAATCATGTGTATAAGTTTCTAGGTAGATAACAATCACCAAGATATACATCCACAAAGAAACATGTACACACAAAATGGATACTCAAGAATGAACAAGATATCTAAACGAAAGTCATAGATAATGCCCATAAGATTTTTGCTAGAAAGCATGGCCAAAGGCTCAAATTTATCTTATTGAACATCAATGACCTTCAACACCAACAAATACATCACAACTATCACAAGGGAACAAGAGATACTTGGAATGCATTGGGAAAGGCAACAAGTATCGTAAATACCAAATAAACCTTACAAATTCATCCATATTGCACATGAGAGAAATTGAGGAAATGATTGGCAATATAATTGCTAGATTGGTATATGTGGGATTGGTTAATAATAAAAATGACTTTTATACACTCCCAAAAATATGCATTCATCTCAACTTACTCATACCACAATAAGTGATACAATAAAATCTTGGAAGAACCACAATAAAGCAACCGAAGGACACATGCCATGATGCAACCATAAAGGTTGGATGCTAGAAAAGTATGCATGCGAGGGATAATTGTCACCAAGATACCAATGGTAGGATGTATTAGATATGAGTTTGTTCATCATCCTAGCTTGCCTCCAATTATCATTTAGTCACCACATATTCTTATTATTGAGACAAGCATCCAATGTATCTCCAATGTACCTAAAACAAATTCAAGTACACAATGGTCCCAAAACTCATTGGGTCCAAAGTAGTTAGATACACTACTAGTAAAAACTCCACAAAAACATGTGCATATTGATATGAAATTGAATTTCATGCACATCTTAGCCAAAATAGGATTTGGTGGAGTTTACCCTATATATTGGATCAAAGAAAGCAAGCATACCATAATATATACATCTAGTAAATATGCATGCACAAGACTTTCAAGAACCAAAAGGAGATATAGTTTCAACAAAACACCAAGAACACCAAGAAGGTACACCAAAGTGTGACCCGACAAACGGTTGTCCAAATTATATCAAAGACCAAATCAACACATGATAGGACACAAATTAGACAAATGAACAAGGCAAAAGCCAAAGAGCAAAGAGGATAAACAAATATAATTTTTCAATGATTTATCTCATTCAAATGGTTAAAAGAAAGTAGGGAATGAGAAAATCAACTCCCAAACAAAATACCACTTGAAAAATAAATGGTTCCAACAAAAGAACCAAACTCTCAACATTTTTTCAAGAATGGCACAAAGTACCAAAGAAAAGGTTTATCTTCCAATGGCATAAAACATGGTAGGGATCACCACATGTCATGAAGAAGCATAAAACGAGTGTTCTAAATAATATAGGAGAACTCCCCTATGATTAGTGCATTATTTAAGATTTTAAATTTTAATACAAAATGCACACACATGGGTTGATCATCCCTACCTACATCAAATAGAGTACTAAATGATTTCAAGACAAATAAAGATCCATAAGAGTCGAGGAAGACATGGGAGACAAAACACAACAAATTCTTGGCAAGAGATAGTAAAAAATTAAGCAAAGGCAAAAATGAATATGATTAATAAACTTCTACCATAAATACTAATTGTCCAAGGGCAAACACTATTGGGAATAATCTTCCCGAGGTCGTTCACACGGATATCCAAGATCATATTCACACAAAGAAGCATATAACAAAGTATAAGAATTAATCTTGATGCTTCGGAAGAGATTCTTGGTAGCTTCCAATAGTCACACAATCACTAGTGATTAGAGTAACTTGAAGTTAGTGGTTTCCATGAGGATATAGATGTCCAAGTATGAGGAAACACAAACCAAGAAGAGCTCACACAAACAAGATCCAAAAGATGAGAAATAATGTATTCTAGCAAATTTGAACTTGTTTGAGCAAATGTGTCACATAGGAGCTAGATAATTATTAGTATCAATTCTAAGTGACACAACCTCGAATATTCCCATTTTCTAGGCTTGTAATATGCACTAAGCATATGACTCCCCCATAATGTGATAAACCATAAATATCGACACGAGGCAAAAGGATCCAAATAGAGATGATTAATGGACATTATAGAACTTGAATTTATCATGAGAAACATACCACATATAGACTAGATAATATTGCACTATTAATACTAGGTGGTATTACTCATGTACACACATTTCGGATTGTGAGGTGCCCCAAAGGACAACACACTCCCCAAAAATGGGATAGTCCATTAATCTCCCACAAGAGCCAATTAAGATATGAACTAGATGCAATAGGCTCAAACAGAAAACACATACATGGTGTGCAAACCAACATACACAAGCTTGATTTCTCAAGTTAAGCAAGTAGGAAGCACAACATATACAAAACACATGCAAGGTACAAAACTAACATATGCACAAGGGGGTGAGTAACTTTCAATGTATATGAGTTAAGCACATGTTACCAAAAGGAGGAACATTGGATATATGATAGAAGCATGATAATCCAAATGGCTTGACTTAACAAGAATAAATGATGAAGATCCCTCAATTCTTCATAATGTAGCCAAACATCCAGTGCTCTCCAAACACACCTATTGATCAAGTTTTGGCTTGTTGGTCCCCAACCAAGTTGGGTCCTAAGAAGTTAGTCACAATAGGCTTGGCAACCCAAATGGTTCTTTTATTGAACCCACACTGAGCACCAAAAAAATTGGCAAACATATTTCCAACCTCATCCTTATGAAGAGAATAAGCATCATCAATTATGATAGGGTTGGATGAGGAGTTAACAATGGTGCATGAGGAAGAAATATTCCCTTTCTTGTGACAAATGCAGCAAGCTCTTCTCTTGCCATCTTTCCTTTTGGATGAAGCAACAACTTGAGGAAGAACTTGAATCTTCTTGGGAGGAGGCCCATCTCTAACAAGAGGTAGAGCTTGATGCCACTTCCCTTGTTGCTTCTTGCTAAGGGGCTTCTTCTTTAATGGGCAAGACTTAACATGATGCCCTTCTTCCTTGCACTTGAAGCAAACAATGTTGGCCGGCTGCTTGACTTGATCTTGGCAATTTTTTTTGCTCTTGTGCTTCAACTTGATATTGGACTTGTTATTGATATTAGAGTTGGATCCAAGTCCACTCTTGTCATTGGGGGATTTTTGCACATTCAAGATGTTGTTGAGTGTGGCCTTCCCTTTATGACCCCTTTTCAAGTCATTTTCTTCAAAGAAGTGACTTGAGCCTTGAGCTCTTTAATTTCCTCTACATGGTTAGTGTGAACAACAATACTAGAGGAAGTGGATGCTACATTTTTAGAGCAACAAGGCAAGAAATGTAATACATCAGAAGATGTAGCAATGGCATGAGTGAATGAATTACAAGGACAAGCACATGGCAATATTACATTTGTAGTAGAAGTAGTGCTAATGTCCACATGAGGCTCATTAGATGTTACCTTTGACATAATAGCCTCATGAGATAATTTTAGCCTATCATGGTACACTAGAATATCCTCATGAGATCTTGATAGCTTACCATGACTTTCTTGCAAGATCCCATACTTGCTAGTTAGTAAAGTGATACGTTGCAAACGTATCCATAATTTTTGATGCTCCATGCTTGGTTTTATCTACTTTATAATGTTTTATCCACAATTTGGAGTACTTTTCATATGATTTATTGGACTAACCTATTAACAAGAGCCATAGTACCAGCTGCCTATTTTCTGCTGTTTTTGGTTCTAGGGAAGTCAGAAAACGAATATTCTCGGAATTGGACGGGACAAAAGCCAAAGTCAGTTTTTCACCGAGGGACACCTAGAGCCAGAATACAAGACGGAGAGGGTCTGGCCACCCCAAGCACACCCTCGGCCTCTCCTTCCGCCTATAAGTTGCCTCTGATACGGAAACCCTAAGTACCCGATAAAAAATCCACGAAAGAGTCTGTAGCCGCCATCATCTCCATCCCTAGATCGGGAGGGATCTGAAGCTCTTCCCGGCACCCTGCCGGAGAGGGGAATTCACCTTGGAGGCCTTCTTCATCATCATGCAAGCCTCTGGTGTGATGCGTGAGTAGTTCATCTCTGGACTACGGGTCCATGTAGTAGCTAGATGGCTGGTTCTCCTCCTTTGTGCTATCATGTCTAGATCTTATGAGCTCCGTTCATGATCAAGATCATCTATTTGTAATTCTGCATGTTGTGTTTGCGGGGATCCGATGGATATTGATATGCTATTTCAGATTGATTATTGATTCTATCATGTCTTTGTTATTTGT
The DNA here is from genome assembly GCA_910589775.1 of Avena eriantha. NCBI lineage: Eukaryota > Viridiplantae > Streptophyta > Magnoliopsida > Poales > Poaceae > Avena > Avena eriantha. Next base: position 241,680,053 of record OU342746.1, read on the forward strand.
GATCTTGCATGCTTTCCGTTGTTAGTAGCTATCTTGGACAAGTAGATGCTAGCAACTCCAAGAGTTAGTATTTATGCTCGATAGTGGGTTCATGCCTCTGGTAATCTAGGGAAGTGACAGAAATCTCTAAGGTACTAGATGTGTTGTTGCTACTAGGGAGAAAACAACAATCCTTTATTCATAGAACAATCGTATAAGTTTACTTTACACACAATTCGTAATGCAATTATCCGTTGCTTGAAACTTAATACTAGAGGGTGTTCGGATGATAACCTGAAGGTGGATTATTAGTCATAGATGCAGTTGGATGGCGGTCTATGTATAATGTTGTAATGCCCAATCAAATCTCAAAGGAGTCAAGATGATTAGTATATGCTTGTATGCTTTCTCGATGTTTGTCAATTGCCCCGCTATAATTTGTTCACCCAGCATGTTATCTATCTTAAGGAGAGCCACCTCTAGTGAACTATGGACCCCGGTCCTTTCTTTTACTATCAATCTATAATGAAATGTCTACTTCTTTGTGTTTACTTTCTACAAACTATTACTTTCTTCCACTCGATACATTTAATCCTTTGTTTTCAGCAAAACTGGTGAGATTGACAACCTCATCGCAAGTTGGGGACAGAGTTCTGTGGTTGTGTTGTCCAGGTCTCCACGTTGCTGCTGGCACCGGTAGTGCGCCCTGCCAAAGTTCAGCTAGCTACACCTTTGGGGTGTTTCCTTGCTCCTACTAGATTGATAACCTTGGTTTCATAACTGAGGGAAACTTACTGATGTTCTCATCATACCTTCCTCTTGGGGTTCCCCAACGAGCTCGTTAATACACGAGTCAGCATAAAGCAAGTTGAGTCTTTATCTCAACATTCTCCTTCAAAATAGATGCTTCACAAGAAATAGAGTTAGTAGCACAAGAATCATAATTAATTGCAAGAGGTGAGGGTAACTTCGAAAGCTGAGTAAGAGGCTTTAAGTTGGTCATGTGACTCAGTGAGTTTGATGAGTTCTCCCTTGACGACCCTAGAGCCATTTTTAAGGTGCTCAAAATCCTCAAGGAGTTTAGCATAAGCAACTTGAATCCCAACATTTTTACTTTTAAGATCACTTGCCACCTCAAGATCTCTATGACGAGATTCCTTCACTCTAGACAACTCTAGAGCAAAAGTCTCCTCAAGAGATTCCTTAGTGGTTTATTCCTATTCAAGAGCTTCATTTAGATGTGCAATTTGATTAGCATACTGATGCTCAAAGCTACTCATTTTATCAATGGTGTTCTCATGATCCTAAATTTGTGCTTCTAACTTATCAATGTGTTCTTTGCTCTTAATACCAAAGTCCAAGATTTCAACAAAGTTAGAGCAAGCAATATTATCTTAACAAGAGCATGATAAACCGTCTCACCCTTTTCATATAAATCATCAACATTAATCTCTTTTTCCTCATTATCCTCATCCTCATCATTACAAGAGGTATTGGGTTCCAAAGTAGGAGTTACCTTTGAATCTCGAGCCATAAGGCATAGGTGGGAACCGTGAGATGATGATGATGAAGAATTACTTGAAGCTCCAATCAAATATGTGTCTTTACCAATAGAATCTTCGGTTTCCTCTACATTGTTAGACACACAACAACTAGAGGAAATATAAGCATTTATATTATGACAACAAGGCAAAGAGAGCATATCATCATGTGATCTATTGAGGCAATTTATACATGATATGCAAGGACTATCAACACTAGCATGTAAATCATATATAGTGCTAGACGTGTTTATGTCCAAAGATGAAGTATTGCAATGAGATAGAGAAGAAGGATCAATAAGAGTAAGATCACTATCAACATTGCAAAGTTCACCACCACTCACCATATCATTACCTTGTGTCTTACCACACTTTGGTGAAGTGGAATTAAAAGAGAACTCATCTCGACCAGAAGTGGAAGCAATACAATCATCCTTAATAATGTTGGACACATCATATTTATCTTGAAGTTTTGTCCATAAGTCATGAGCGCTCCAACAAGGTATGATTGAAGAAGTAACTACATAGCTCAAAGCATTGACAAGCACATTAGAAGCTTGAGCATCGATATATAAGTTTTTCTCATCCTCACAAGATAGATTTCGGAAATCCATTGGAGGAGAAAAACCTATATGATGCAGCCCATCCTACGGATGCTTCTACATCTACACCAACAAGTCCCCCAAGTGGACCCATGACTCGTGCCCGAGCCAAACTCCTGCAAGCTAAGGTGAACTCGCTCCTCTCTTCGTGCCAATTCGACACCTCCTTGGATGGCGTGCTACTTCATACCACTACTTTGTGCATCATCAGGTACGAGTCCCCGCCGCGTCGACCCACGAGCCCGGAGGCTGCACCTGACCTGAAGCTGCCAAAGCCGGAGTGTCCGCCCGAATCCAGCCGGAGTGTCCGGCCACCCCGGAGTGTCTGGCCTGACTCAGGCGGAGTGTCCGGCCTGCCCGAGCCCGGACCTGGCATGGACATTCAGAAGGTCAAATCGGACACCGCCTGGACACTTCCCGGAGTGTCCGACCACCCCGGACTGTCCGGCCCACTCGACCCGGAGTGTCCGGCCACCCCGGACTGTCTGGCTCACTCGCCCCGGAGTGTCCGGCCCAAGTGATGGGCCTGCGAGCCTAGCTGGGCCCTATGGCCCATGTACCCCTCTACTTCGCCTAGAACTCTACTTTAATGCCTGAATTACCCCTGAACTTGTGGCTGGCCTATATATAGACCCCCACCTCCATTGTAAACCCTAGGCATGATATTGGAACTAGTGGAAACCCCTTTGTGGATCTATCTAGTTCTTGCCTCATGCTCCTTGACTAAGGAGCACCAATATCCCCAAACCTCGTTGGAGTTTGCATCGTGCCTCCGTGTTGTACAAGGCCTTGGCATCGGTGTTCCTTTGCCTAGACGTCAAGATCTCACCGAGTCTCCCATCTCGTCGTGCCGGTTCGAGAGAGAGTCCTCCGTCCGACGCCGATCCTAGGGATTGCGCCGGACCGGTCACCGCCGGTGTGAGCTATTGGTGTTTATCGTGGTTTTGCGTGTGTGTGTTCATCGCGTTCTTCGTGCATGTGTTCATCGTGTTCATCCTCCCCTCCTTTCACCGCACTCCACCCTCGATTTGAAAGGGAATTGTGAAAGATCGGGCCACCCTAGAGGTTTGCCCTCAACACTATATCTACAATTCGCTCCAAATTTGGGTCCATGTACCGAAAATGAATAAGCATACGAGTTTTCCATATGTCATAATTTGTGCCATCGAATATGAACATTTCATTATGCACTAATCACCCAGCCGACATCTTTACTCTCAAGGCGGTGAAGCCTAAAATGAGAGACCAGGCTCTGATACCAATTGAAAGGACAAGGATGTCACCTAGAGGGGGGTGAATAGGCGGTTTAAAAACTTTTACGAGATGGGCTCAACAAATGCGGAATAAAACTAGCGTTTACTTTGTCAACCACAAAACCTATATATATACTATGGTTCACCTATGTGCACCAACAACTTATGCTAATAAAGATAAGAAACTATGTGATAGCAAGACATAGACTTCAAGCACGAAGGCTATCACAAAGTAAGGTGCATAAGTAAGAGCTCGGGTATAGAGATAACCGAGGCACGCAGAGACGACGATGTTTTACCGAGTTCCTCCCAACATGGAGTACATCTCGTTTGGAGAGGGGGTGGTATCAAACCACCAACTCCACAAAAGGCCTCCCTTGTTCTTCTGAGAATCTCACCCCAAGAGGATCGATCCACACTTCCACTATCGGTGCACTTGTCGGTGGCAATCCGGAACCTCTCACAAGATTGGGAAACTTCTCCATAACTCAATTGGAGGCTCCCAACTAACAAGCTTGGGGAAAGCTCCACAACTTAATTGGAGGCCCCAAGTAATCCACAAACCTGCAATACAACCAAACCGTCTAGGGTTCCAAGAACCCAAGAGTAAAAAGCTTCTCACCTTTCACCCAATTGAATTCTCACCGAGAACTCAAACCGATGCACCAAATGCAATGGCAAGAATGCAAGAAGTGCTCAAGTACTTATCTCCCAAATTCCACCAAAGCTACAAAAGCTTATGGGGGAATAAGAGAGGAAGAACAATGGAGGAAATCCACAAAATACTCCAAGCTCTAGATCCCAAGATGTTCCCCTCACTTAGAGGAGAGATTGATTGGTGGGGTTGTAGACCTAGATCTCCTCTTTCAAATCCCTCAAGAATATGTAAGAATCAATGAAGGAATTGAGGGATAGCAAGCTCAAGAAGGTCAGCAATGGAGGGGAAAACTTGCAAGGAAGGTTAGGGAACCATTGGAGAAGAAGGGCCCATTAAATAGGTCCCTCGAAATCCAACCGTTAGGCCCAGGAATCGCCTGGTCCGGAGTCTCTGGACTGGGGCCGGAGTCTCCGGTGTACCCAGGCCAAATGGGGTCAAACTAGGGGACAATCATTACGCGGTCCGAAGACGGACCGGAGATTTAGTCAAAAATCTCCGGTCTTACAAAAACTGATAGAAAGACCAATACGAAAACAACCATAACTTTTGCATCTGGACTGCGATTTTGATGATATTGGGCTCGTTTTAAAGAGGACAACAAACTATACAAGATCATGCAGAGAAACATCATAGTCCAGTAAGGGAGGATATAACCAAATGACGAAAGGTTTGACCTCTCTCAAAAAGACGAACCGGTAAAACCTCCAACATCGAAAACGCAATAGAGAATGCATATGAAATCCATTTTCGATGAACTTGGACTTGTCATGAAGACTAACACAAGATCTAAATCCTCTCATGGATAAGAACCAAATAATGGAAGGTTTTACCAATCTCTAAAAGACAAACCGGTAAAACCTCAAACATCGAAAATGCAATAAAGAATGCATATGAAATCCATTTTTGATGAACTTAGAGCTTGTTATGAATATTACCACAAGCTCAAGAACCTCACATGGATAAGATCAAAATAAGAACCAAGAAAGATGATGCCAAGTATGCAAAGGTTTGAGATCTCTCCGAAGGATATGATCAAGTTACTCACTCGAGAGCCCCACTTGATAGAGAATATCATTTTGCGGCCCGAAAGTTGGGGCACCCAGGCAACGCGGTACCCAAGTTGCTTAAAATCAGCTGCATTGCCCAAAGTTGGCATGCCAAATACTCAGAGGGTCTTTTTCGGCACGAATTCAACTTTACGTTTCAATACAAAATATGAGGCTAACGGTCGTCAAGTTACCCCTTCCCCCTGTCAGCTTTCGCCATTATGTCGCTACCGTCATGGCTACCATGTAGGCTTGCAGCGTTGGCGCATGCATCCTTTACACGTCTTCTTGTTCCTCCGGGGAGACAATCTGTGGTCCCGGCCATGGCGCGGCGCGAGGACTTGGACGAACCTGCTCGGCCCCGTTCTCCTCCCCATCCCGAATCGGAGCTCGCCCTCACCATGGCCGCACCCATGGCACGGCGCGGGGACGGGAATTCATTCCCGGGTGAGATCTGTCACCATGCCGACCATGCTCGGTCCTATTGGCCTCCAGAATCCGAGCTCACCATCACCGTGGTCGCACACGCACCAGCCACGACGCCTTCCTCTCCGAACCCCAAAGCCGCATCCACCCAGTTCGGCACAACGCCAACAAGGTGAAAATGCATCAAGTTTTCTTCTTGTGATTGTAGAAAAACATGTATGTACCGTGGCCGTAGCATACTCTAACAATGTACACATATGTTGTTTACTAGATTTTCATTTGAAATTAGTAGCTCCGTGATGACAACACATAAACAACCTAAATGGAATAAGGATGACAACCATGTTCTGTACTTTGCATTGCATCAACAAGTGCTCGCTGACAAAGCAAGTTACCAAGAGAGTGGAGTTCATCAGCCATTGCCAAAAAATATGTGAACAAATCAATGAGAGATTCAATGCAAATACGCATAGAAAAGCTAGATCCATGTCATTAATCATCAATAGGTGGCACATTCTAGTGATGCGTTCAAATGCGTACACCATGTATCATTTGCTTGAAGTGGTTGTTATCCTGAGCAAAAATGCCTAGTATGCACATTACCTTTGTATGTTCTATTCTGCAATTCTGTTGTTATGGGCGTGGAAAGAAAAGCTGGGCTTCACTGAATATTACGCAGTTAGGCCTAACTTAGTCTTACACAAATAAGCATAGCTTAGTCTTTACACAAATAAGCGTAACTAATGCTAAAGATAAAGACAAATGGTTCATCGGATCTGCCAGTATGAGCACTAGGTCCCTGGAGCTGGTGGTATCATCGGAACGAACCAGAATGATGCGTTTTGTCGTCTGGCATTCTCCATCAAATTGTACGACCCCATAGATGAGCCAATTGTAGGCCGCCTCCCCCCGACGTGGATTCGGCTCCAGGTCGGATCTAGAGTGTCAACATGATAGGCGCGTGAGTGTGCAGCAAACACACAATCTGCTATAAACACTAGAAGTGCTGGCACCTCAGCAACAACACCAGCATGTTCTTCCTGGACTTCGGTAGCAGCCTCAACAGGTATTGCGTCAGCTTCACCAACAGCAGCCTCAGCAGGTATTTCGTCAGCTTCACCAGCAGTAGTATTAGCAGGTATTCCATAGGCTTCACCAGCAGCAGCATCACCAAGTATTTCGTCAGCTTCACCAGGAGAAGCAGCAGCTAGTTCTTCATCAGCTCCACCACCACCAACACCAGCAGCAGCAGCATCAGGAGCCAGGGCTGCCTGAGCAATTATAGGTTCAACAGCTCTAGGGGCTTCGACAAAGAAAGGGTAGTTGATCCCAAGAAACATAGATTGTCCCTTCAGATTGTCGACTCTACTCCAGACTTGCTCTACTGGGTCTTTGGATGGGCATGCGAGCCTCGAGAAAACATGACACCGCAGCGATGGGTATGAAGAAAGTTGTGTCCCCATATGTTCTATTGTATCACCAACGCTGTTTAGTGCTCCCCTGATATGAATTCACATGAGTTCATCATCCTGTTTCGTGTCGCCTCCGAGAGGTGCCAGGAACCAGCGCCGTGTCCCAAGTTCAGCATCTGCTACTGCATCTTTGATGACCAGAGCTGGAATGATGAGCGGGGTTGCGTGGGTACCTGTGTGTTACTTACAGTCAGTAAGCAGAATTTTGAATAGGATTTTACTTGCTATATGACACCATGACTCACCCCAAATGGATGGCTCCCAAATACGCACGTCGCCGCTAGGTTCATTGACCGCATAAATGCATTGCGGTTTGTATGAAGAGTAGCTGTAGGTGAAGACGACGTCGACATACTTCTCCAGCCGCAGGAAGTCGTCGTGCAAGACTGTCCATTCCTTGTCTTCTGGGAATCTAATGAATGTGATTGCCTTGTCGAACACCGCTAAGAGGTCGTACTCCCAGGTCTTCCACGCCCCCTCATGCGGTCTATGTGGGAGTTGTACCTTCAGGAGGTCAAGTTCTGCCATGTTGAACCTGTAAGCGAATTCGGAAATGGGCAGTGGCCACCCATTGTTGAATGCAGTAATGCTGACATCCTCCAAAGATGGAAATGCAAGTCTCACCGATCTGTAGATTTTTTAGAGTCCAAGTACTCCCATCCTGTGATAAAAGGACCAACCACTCGCCGTTACCACCCACCCAGTTCTGGTCATCTTCCATTTCCGTCTCTTCTTCTTCCTTGATATTCACCACTACTGATTCGGACCACTTATCCAGAAGCATTATTTTTGCATGAATATTCTACAGACTTTGTTGTCACTTGGTACAATCACCTCACATGGATTCCATTGCAAATACAATTTGACAACTGGACCTTCAGATTAAAGTACACAAAATATCGCCTAAATACGAGTGTCTCCTTAGATATCGCCTAAATTGTGCATGTGTCACTACAAAGATACCCAATATATGGAGTAGTAGTAGAGCCCCCAGAACAAACTCCTGACGATGATCATAAACAGCCTAGGGCATAACAGCCTTAAATTGTCTAATCTGTTTGTTTTTATTTTAGGAAACAGAATATCACCTAGCAGGCATTCCATTGCAAAATCGAAATTGACAACTCGTCTATCACCTAAAGTAAGACTATGTCACTACGAAAATACCAGAATATCAGGTACGAGCAGAGCTTCTGCTGTACAGAATAATCTTAAATGGTTCGATTTGTTCAAACCGCGTGATACATTGCAAATGTATCTATAATTTTTGATGTTCCATGCTTGGTTTTATCTACTTTCTTGTGTTTTGTTCCAACTTTGGAGTACTTTTCATATGATTTCTTGGACTAACCTATTAACAAGATACCACAGTGCCAGTTGCCTGTTTTCTGCTGTTTTTGGTTCCAGGAAGTCAGAAAATGAATATTCTCGGAATTGTACGGGACAAAAGCCAAAGTTACTATTTTCCCGGAAGACTCACGGAGCCAGAAGGAGAGTCGGAGAGGGGCCATAGGGTGGCCACACCACCCGTAGGTGCGGGTCCACCTAGGCCGTGCCAGGGCATGGTGTGGGCCCCCTGGACGCCCACCGACCTTGCCCTCTGGCCTATAAGAAGCCTCCCGAGGCATAAACCCTAAATCATCCAGCCACGAAAAGTTCCGCAGCGCCGCCGCCACCGAAGGGGAGATTCGGGGGACAGAAAGTCTCTATTCTGGCACCCTGTCGGGATGGGGAAGTGCCCCCGGAGCCATCTCCATAGATCTCCACCACCATCTCCATCATCGTTGCTGATTCCCATGATGAGGAGGGAGTAGTTCTCTCTTGAGGCTAAGGGTTCTACCGGTAGCTATGTGTTCATCTCTCTATCTATGAATGATCATATTGTGATCATGAGCTTTGTAATCTAGTAGATCTACCTTGCTACTCAAGTGCTTTAATGAATCTCTGCTCTCCCCATGTGTGTGAAAGTGACAGCGTGCTCACCATGGTGGCACTTAGGCTAGAGATTGCAAATACTTGTTATGAGTTATATTTGGAGTTGGATGTTTCTATGAAATTGTGGTGTTTGTTGGACTCATCTAGTACTCAAGGTCACAGTGTGGGGTTTTCTAGATGGGGAAGGCTTACTTTGAGGAGTGTTGTTATAGCCCTACCAACGATTAGAGTGTTCAACCGGAGAGTAGTTAAGAGTAGTATCATAGAGAGAGGATATATTTATGAGAGAGTGTTCACTAGTGAAATTATGATCCCTAGGCCTTGTTTCTTAGCATTGATACACCGTTTGCTACTAGATCTGTTACATGTTTGCTTGCTTCCATCTTTATTTCAGTTTTCCTTTAGTCTTTTCCACGCCATCAAGATATTTTCTATCACCGTTACCACTTATAATTATCTATACCACTTGTATTTCTCTATCTCTTCGCCGAACTAGTGCACCTATACACCTGACAAGTGTATTAGGTGTGTTGGGGACACAAGAGACTTCTTGTATCTTGATTGCAGGGTTGCTTGAGAGGGAATACCTTTGACCACTTCCTCCCTGAGTTCGATAAACCTTGGGTGATCCACTTAAGGGAAAACTTGCTGCTGTTCTACAAACCTCTGCACTTGGAGGCCCAACAACTGTCTACAAGAATAGAAGTGCGTAGACATCAAGCTATTTTCTGGCGCCGTTGCCGGGGAGGAAAGGTAAAAGGCATTCACACCGGAGGATTAAAGAAGAAGAACCTCCCACGGCAAACGCCTATTTTCCGGTGTGAGTGCTCGAACTTATTTCCTTTAGATTCTGCAATTTTGTCTTTTTGTTTCTTGTTTTCACTAGTTAGGCTTAATGGAAAACAACAACAAAATTAGAGAGCTTTATAGTATTTATCTTGAGTTAGGACATGAAGTGTTTGAAGAGAAAATTAAAAAACCTATGGAACTTTATTTGCATGCTAATAGTAATGTTGTTAGTATGAATTCTTTGGACACCATTATTGCTAATGCTATGGAAAAGTCTAAGCTTGGGGAAGCTAGTTTTTCTGAAAATGATCTTTTTAGTTCCCCGGCTTTGGAAGATAGCTATTCTATTGCTTATGATGCTACCAATCCTCCAATATGATGCTAATGATTACAATGATGAGTATGATATTTTCAGTCCACCTACTATTGAGGAGAAAGTTAGTTATGATTACAATATGCCTCCTATATTTGATGATTATGGTGATGAAAATAATAATGATAGCTATTTTGTTGAATTTGATCCCACTATAATCAATAAGCATGACTATGTTTATGTGGAGAGTATTAATTCTTTTATGCATGTGGCTCGTGATAAGAATGTTTCTTGTGATAGTTATATTGTTAGTTTTATTCATGATGCTACTGAAAGTTATTATGAGAGAGGAAAACATGGTTTTATGTGTCTCAACAATATTAGGTTTCCCCTCTTTATGTTGAAAATTTTGAAGTTGCACTTGTTTTGCTTTCCTATGTTTGTTGCTTTGTGCTTTCATGACTTGTTTATTTACAAGATTCCTAAGCATAGGAAGTGGGTTAGACTTAAATGTGTTTTGAATTTGCTTCTTGATGACTCTCTTTTTCTTCAATTCATATTTTCTATGTGAGCATCTTCTCAAACTATCATGCCTAACTTAAAGGCGTTAAAGAAAAGTACTTATTGGGAGATAATCCAAAAGTTTTAGATGAGTTTTGGAAATTATTACCTCTGTAATAACCTCTCCTTATCCTTTTTATTTGCTTTTTGTGCCAAGAGTAACCTCTAATGAGAGAGAAGTAATGATTGGGAAAGTTGCTGTCCCGAAACAGATTTTTGTGCTTCATCGTAAACATTCGTGAGAGAGCACTGTATGTCGGATTTAGCTGTACATTTTTGTGCGTCTGCACCAGGTTGCTATCTAACTTTTGTTAGTTCAAGACTTTTTGATTTGAGCAACAGAAGGTCTTCGAAAAAATTCGTCTTTACCTGCTGGTCTGTTTTGACAGATTTCTGCCATTATTTGCATTTGCTTCTTGTTGGTTCCTTTTTGAGTTCTTTTGGGGAATTGAGCTTTTTTAGGGAAGTGCTACAGTATCTAGTGTTCTAATGGAATTTTATTTGGTGTTAGAACTGAACCTTAAGACTTATTTATCTTGAGTGCACTAATGTTGCTAATGAGATTGTGTGAAGTTTTGTATGAAGGAAAAATTTCTGGTGTATGGAAGGAATGAGTAATTAGATGAAGGATGGACTAAAGCTCAAGCTTGGGGATGCCACTTGTGTCACTCCAAGAAATATTTAAGAAGTACAAGCGTCAAAGCTTGGGGATGCCCAAGGCATCCCCTTCTTCATCAATAAAAATCCCAGGTTTCTTCCAAACGCTTCATTTTTATTGTTTCATGCACAATTCTGTTTTTCTTGGAGCGTCTTCTTTTTCGTTTTCATTTTGGTTTTTAGTTTTCTTGGTTTGCTTAGTTTTATGAATAAATTGGTTGGACCCCCTCTTTCATACAATGGTTTGCAAATAGTTTGGTTTGGTTTGGAAAAGAGTAGGAAAGTTCATGCTTATGTGGTAAAAAGGAGCTTGTTTTTGACTGTGGCCTATGCTTTGTCATGCCATGCTTGATATTATTTTGGCTTTATGCTTAGTATTCTTTGCTGTAGCATGACTTGTTATAAACAATTGAGATTGCTTAATGTGCCTTGGATGAATCATGCGTTGTTTTAGCATATTAAAGCATAGTATAGTGGTATTCTCGTTTAATGCTTTATTTGGGTTGACTTGGCACATGCTCACACCATGTTATGACTATCCAAAGTCACCATAGCCTTTATGATCCTTTAGTTTTCAACTTGTAGTATCACTTTATGCTTTGATAAATGATGTTTTGTCGCTCTGCATGATTATGGCCATTATTGCTCTCTTAGTTTGTCGCTCCCAGTCTTTTGCTAGCCTCCACAACCAAGTATGAGTTCCACTCATGCATCCAAATCCCTAAACCAAGTTATTCCAAAGATTCCACCATACCTACCTATTAGCATATGCTATTCCAAGTATATTCATGCTTTTGTTTACCTTCCAAAATAAACTTGTTATGAGAAAACTAGTGATTAAAGCTCTCACGAACTTGATGACACATTTTACTTTATTGCCTCTAATAAACTTGAACCATTGGGTCCTTGTTTGTTGCGTATATGCTTGCGCTTTATAAGTTGAAATTAGCAGAACCATGTACCATCGGGAACGCTTTCAACATTGCACTTGTACTTTGTACCCCATTGATATTATGTTATTTTGCTTACGGATCCCGGCGGTGTGAAATAAAAGTGGAACTTGTAAGATCATGGAGTGTGTATGTGTGTTAGAGAAACGCCTGGGCCGCTAGCCTAAGCCATGCCTAATCATGGTGGAAACTTGCAGCATCACCATAATGAGCACTCTATGAAGCATCCTCAATAAAAACCTATGCAAATAGCAAATAAAAAGATCGCTGAGATGCTCATTGTCTGCTTGCCTTGTCATTTTGATTATGGGAAAGCTCCCGTATCATGTGCAAGGGGTACCCCGTTGGCGGTTCTTAATGATACACATATACTTACAATGACAAGAGCTTACTCGTGACTAAAGTTGAGTAGCATGAGGATCGGTCTTCGTAAGTAAGGGGCATGAGATTTCGGTTTATAACTTGTCAAGCATATCCTCTTAGTTGTGTCACTTTAACCTTAATCACCTTCAAGATTCTTATGATAGGGGCAATGAGAGCTGAAACCTTTAAGTATCATAATTTTTGGAAGCTCTTTATGAGACTTGAATCCCTACTTCCTTTTACAAAAGGCCTTTCTTCCACCATTATATTGAGTCTCCACCTTCTATCTTTATGCACCTACTTTGAGAGCATAGTGGCCATTCTTAGTTCTATGTGCATTGTCCCAAGACTAGTTGATTGATGCATACTTTGATATTGCTTGTTTTAAACTATTATATCTAGTCACTCTTATGAACTTTGAAGGTGTCCTATGCATTTATATTTGCTACTCTATGAGGGACAAGCTGAATACTATTATGCTATGTTTTCTTTACGTGAAACAAACAAACGTCTTGCAAAGCATTGTTATTCATGAGTCTTTTGTTTGTGCCTTTTCATGTTGCATCATAGTCTCTTTGCTTATTGCTAGAACTTTGTCTTTCATGTTATGATTGAAGTACTATGATCCCAGCTTTGAATGTTTTGCAAATACTTTGATCAAGTCTTTGATGGTGCATGTCACCTCAAAAATTCTTTCGTTTTATCACTTACCTACTCGAGGACGAGCAGGAGTTAAGCTTGGGGATGTTGATACATTGCAAATGTATCTATAATTTTTGATGTTCCATGCTTGGTTTTATCTACTTTCTTGTGTTTTGTTCCAACTTTGGAGTACTTTTCATATGATTTCTTGGACTAACCTAATAACAAGATATCACAGTGCCAGTTGCCTGTTTTCTGCTGTTTTTGGTTCCAGGAAGTCACAAAATGAATATTCTCGGAATTGGACGGGACAAAAGCCAAAGTTACTATTTTCCCGGAAGACTCACGGAGCCAGAAGGAGAGTCGGAGAGGGGCCATAGGGTGGCCACACCACCCCTAGGCACGGGTCCATCTAGGCCGCGCCAGGGCATGGTGTGGGCCCCCTGGACGCCCACCGACCTTGCCCTCTGGCCTATAAGAAGCCTCCCGAGGCATAAACCCTAAATCATCCAGCCACGAAAAGTTCCGCAGCGTCGCCGCCACCGAAGGGGAGATTCGGGGGACAGAAAGTCTCTATTCCGGCACCCTGCCGGGATGGGGAAGTGCCCCCAAAGCCATCTCCATCGATCTCCACCACCATCTCCATCATCGTTGCTGATTCCCATGATGAGGAGTGTCGTTGTATTGGGAACAGCAGTACCTGAGGAGGTTAGATAGAGGTGTGGGGACTAGCAGAGAAGCTATCGACGGCGTCCGCAGGCGGGATTGGATACAAGCGAGCATAGCGGGACGCAAGAAGTACCCAGGTTCAGGGCCCTCGTGGTGAGGTAAAGCCCCTACTCCTGCCGGATCTGACTATGTGGGATACCAGAACTACAAGTGCTCCTCGAGCTGTATACGCTAGCTACTGCCTTAAATGCTGTAAGACCAACCCTTTCTACTGAGGCCTTGCCTCTCCTTATATAGGCAGAGAGGCAAAGGTCTCACTGGCTAGTCCGACTGGCGGGCCCCACAGGCAGGTCCCAGCCGGCTAGTCATCTGCAGTGTCCAGTATGGCTTGTCTTGTCGGAGTACGAGCGGGATGGCTGTCGTAGGCACAGTGGACGCCGTGCGAGCCTGTCGTCATTACCGGCCACTGTTCCTGCATCACCCACGCAAAGTCTTCAGTATGGCCGGGTAGTTGCCAGTCTTGTCACCGTACAGGGCGTACCGTGCACTGAGACACACGTCGCTCTGTCCCATTGATTGAGTCCGGCTAAGTCGCCGGATCCGCCTGCCTCTTGCTGATCCGGCTACCGGGGGGTAGTCGGCCTGTCTTGCCCTATCCGGCTGCATCTGGTTAGTCGGACGCGATCCGACTGACCTGTTTCTTATTCGGTTGGGTACCTAGGGATCATCCCCTTGACACTAGCCCCCGAGCACGTGTGGATTCCGCCCTTAGGCGAAATATGCGCGCGCTTCCTCTTGTTTTTGAATTTGTGTCCGGCTGAGCTTGGCGTTTGAGCTACCCATGACGTCAGTGCTGACGCCGGCCACGCGCGCACGCACCATCATTACTCTGCGGCGGGCAGCATAACGTCCTGTCGCACGTCGCCTCGGGAAACTGCTGTCCGGCGCTTTGGTTCTCGCTCCGAGATCTTCTGCGCATCCTGCTCTGGCACACAGGATCTAGGCGGCGGTTGGGGTGTGGGTTGCCCGGATGCACGCCACGTGCCCCGTCAACGGTTGCCCTTCTAGCTCTTTAAAGGGACACCGCGGGGGAGGCAATTTCTTTCCTTCGCTCCCCCACTTTAGTTTCCTTCTATCTCGTTGCTTCCGCTCGTGCACCCTTGCACTTTGTGCTGCCTGCTCGCTGTCGTCGACGCTACGGGCCACCATCAATCTTCCGTCGCCGCTCCCCCTCGTCAACCGGAAATGGCCGCCGACCGCGGGGCCTGGTGCGGCTCCGCCGTCACCGAGGACCAAATCACGAAATACCGCGCCACCCACGTCCTCCCGCCGGTGGAGGAAGTGGCGGTGCGGCTGGCGCCGGCCGGGGATGTGTCGCCGTATCCGGAGGAGGGAGAGCGCGTCATCTTCCTTTCGCATTTGGCACGCGGGTTCGCCCTTCCGGTGAACCCGTTCCTCCTGACCTTCCTTGCTTTCTTCGATCTTTGCCTCCACCACCTCGGCGCCAACGCAATCGGAACGTTGGCGCACTTCCTAGCTTTCTACGAGAGCTACCTCGGGATCCAGCCGGATCTCGGGCTCTTCTACCGGCTCTTTCGAGTCCGGCTGTAGGTGCAATTCACCAAGGGGCCACTAGTCGTCTGCGGCGGCGCCTCCATTTACTCCCACTCGTAGACCGGCTACCCAAAATTTCTTCTTCACGATACGGTGCGGCTGTGGCAGCAGTCGTACTTCTACGTAAAGAACCTCACCAATGTCGACCGGATCAATCTGCCGGCCTTCCATGACGTCGAATCCAGCCGGCAGAACTGGGACTTGAAGTTCCACGCCGACAAGGCGGAGACGGACGAGCTGCTGAAGCCCATGCGCTCGCTCGTCCACTGCCGGCTAACCGGCCTGGACGTCACTCTCAGCTGGATGTCCCGGCTGATGATGCCGTTGCAGCAGCGAGCACACAAGATGTGCTACTACTCTGGCCGGCTGGACCCGACCCGGCTGTCGCGCCGCGATCCCCACTACCACAACCTGAAGGAGTGGGTGTGGACGATCACCAAGGAGCGGCTGCCGGAGAACTGGAAGTTCAGTCTGACGCCTTATACTCGGGAGAACCGCGCGCCCCGGGTAAGCTCTTCTAACCGGATGCATTTTTGTGTTTTCTTGTACTTGTTCTTTGTTTTCGTCTGGCTGACCTTTGTATTCGGCAGATGTTCCCATGCATCATCCGCGAGGAGGGCGCGGCGGCCCTCGACGAATTCACGCTCGACCTGCCCGAGCCGCGCGCTCGGCGGTCCGGCGAGGAATCGGATGAGGACGGCGACGCCTTCCCTAGCCGGAATGACGAGCCGGCCGCCGACCCGCACGCGGAGGTGCACGAGGAAGAGGCCGCGCCGCCCACGGAGCCGGCGACGCGCTCCGCGACGGACGTGGAAGCGGGTGGGAGCGGCTCCAGCCGTTCCGGCTCCCGCCGCCCTGTGACGGAGGAGCCGGCACCCAAGAGGGGCCGGTCCGGCGCCCTGCCGCCAAGCCGTCTTAGCCAGAAGAAAGGGCCGCCTCCTGTTGTGCCGGGGTATGTTCTTTCTCCCCCTTCCCTTTCTGCCTGTTTTCTGTCTGCCTGCCTTTTTCCTCCTTTTCTGACTTTGGCTTGTTTTGCTCTTGTCTTCTTCTCTTTCTCCTTAGCACGCTGGTTTCCTTCGGAGCCGCGAGCCCGGCACGCGCGCCAGCCGGGTCGCCGCCCCGTACCCCGACTGCACCGACTAGCATCCCTCCTTCTTCTGAGGCGCAGCCTTCGCCTCCCCCTCGGGCTGAGCCGACTGTCTCCGCCCAGCCGGAAGTCCCCCAGCCGGAGGCGGGGTCCTCCCAGCCGGAAGGCTCCTCCGCAGGCGCGCGGGGGGCTGCTGGCAAGGAGCTCGTCGTCGTTGGCGACGACAACTTCGACGAGGAGCCTAGAGAGGAATGGTAGACGGCAGTGGTCGCGGCGAAGGAGTCCTTGGCCGTCAATGCCGTGGACGACGATGCTTCCTCCGCCGCCTCGCTGTCGGACCTTGCCGCCACGCTCGAGCTGGCGGTGAAGGAGATCCGGCTGCTGGAGGCCACAGCCGGCGGGAACCGGACGTTGGAGCAGAAGCTCGCTGCCGCCAACAGGACCTCCCAGAGTAAGTTCGCCTCACCCGGCTTGCCCCTTTTTTTGTTTTGGTACTGATAGCCGGTTTTGTTGCAGCCATCCTTATGTGCGCTCAACGCGAGATCGATCGCTTGAAGAAGGCGAACGATCGGCTGAGCAAGTCCAATTCTACCCTACGGCTGCAGAACAAGAGTTGGCAGGCGCGGGTGGATGGTCTGGAGGCCACCATCAAGGAGCGCGACGCCTCGCTCGCTAGCCGGACCGAAGCCTTCTCCCTTCTCGAGGCCTAGAACAAGGACCAAGAGAAGGAGATCAAATGGTTAGCGCACAAGGAGAAGGCGCTGGTGGAGGAGCTGATGCAGGTCGGCCACACTGCCAAGGGTGGTTCCTCTTTCCGTCTTCTTTTCTTTCCAGATCCGGTAGCCGGATCTGACTTCTCTTTTCTGACAGCCTTTTACCCCGGCATAGACCTGCTGGCCTACAACCGGCTGCAGGAGAACTGGTCGGGAGCGCAGCCGACGGCCCAGGAGCTCGTCATCCTTCTTGGCGAGGAAGCTGCCAAGCTTCGCCAGGCGGCGCGGGACGTCTTCTCCTTCGTATGGCCAGAGGCTCCGGTTTCGGAGACAATGGCGCAGCTGGCTGCGAAGGTGGGAGAGGTGCCGGCTATGGTGGACCGGCTGCGGGATCTGGCGGCGCGGGCCGGAGCGGAGATGGACCTGGCTCTGATGCTCTCCTGGTACAAGGACGCCCGCGTCGAGAAGATCGACGGAGGCTTCCATGCTGGAGCTGATCTTGCCGCTATCCGCCAAGCCCATCCGGAGCTCCGCGGGTCTGCCATCAAGATCGCCGACTACGTGGACCCTGACGAGGTGCTCACCGACTCGGAGTCCATCGGTACTCCTGATGTGGAGGTCCCGATGCCGCCGCCTGCCAGCGCTGGAACCGGATCAAGCTCCGCGCCTCCTCCGCCGCCCGAAGCCTCTGCCAGCCAGGGACTCCCCCACGGCAAGGGTCCTGCCGCTTAGATATCGCCCCGGGATGCCGGGTGTATTTGTCTTGTGTTACATACTTATGAGCCTTGTCTGTTTGTGCCGTCTGTCTTTGATGCCGGGTAACTTATGGGAGCTTCGTCTCTCTTTTGCTTGTTAATATTGACTTTGCTTGGATTTCCTTCAACTTATGCGCTTCGAATTTTCTTTCCATACTTCGCCGGTTAACTTTATCCGGCTTACTTCACTCGGCTACACACTTTTAGTCGGGGGAACCGCACCTCCAGTTGGGGCGCGCGAGCGCACCCACTGGGTGTAGCCCCCGAGATTCGTAGTAGCTGGCATAGCCAGGTGCTTCAAATCTTCCTTCTTTCCCCATTCTTCTATTTTTATCCGACTAGACTCATCTCGGACGGTTGCTTTCGCCGACTAACATTCTAGTGGGGGCGCGCGAGTGCACCCACTGGGTGTAGCCCCCGAGATTCGGAGTAGCTGGCGTAGCCAGGTGCTTCGAATCTTCCTTGTCTTCTCTTGCTCCTGCCCTTGCCCTCACCTGGGCTCCGATCGGCCGGCTAAACGCCTTTAGCCGGTCGGGAACCACAAGATTCCACTAGGGTCACGCGAGCGCACCCAGTGGGTGTAGCCCCCGAGATTCGGAGCGCTTGATGAAGGCAAGGACTTCGAATATTCTTTCCTTCTCCTGAATTCTGACTCTAGGTAGTCAGACAAAATGTACATACGCATACACACATGTCCACATAGGTTAGTAGGTTAGTCTGCCAAAATGTAGCCAAAAAAATGGCTTGTTTTTTCGAAAACTGGCTTGTCCCTTTCTAGACACTTAGTCGCTTTCCCGTGCGCTCTGCTATTTTCGCTGCGTCCTTGCCGGGCAGTCGGGTTGCGGTCTGCAGCCAGAATCGAAGGGAGCTGACAGTACATTGCACACGGTACTGATGGCTTAGCAGCTGGATTGGTTCGAGCTAGTTGCAGGGCCGGGACACCCGATATGTCGCGTCTCCTCCCCGTTTTTCGTGTGGGATGCCTCGGGCTTTTGCTCTTGCTAGCCGGACAGCCGGGTTGCGGTCTGTAGCTGAGACGAAGAGTGGGCCTCTGACATCGTCACACAGTACTCAGCCGATTTGTTGACTTAGCAGGCCGGGCCAGCCGGCGAGCCCCGGGGTAGGGGTTGCCGGAGCCGGAAAATCATAACCGAAAAATGGATGCATACACATTTCTAGCAAGGAGCCCCCGAGATTCTCATGGGGGTCCACATTTTTATTCATAGGGTTTTCGGAATACATACGCTGCCTGGCGACTAGGTATAAAACGGGCGCAACAGGGCCGCGTTCCAGGGACGCTCGGTTTCCTTGTCCGATTTGTCCATCTTGTTCTTGTGTGGCTGCTGCGCGTCGATGAGGTAGTAGGAGTCGTTGGGCAGCACTCGACTGATGATGAAGGGGCCCTCCCAGGGTGGCGATAGCTTGTGCATGCCCTTCGTGTCTTGCACCAGCGGAATGCGATTGGGCGGATCCGGCTTGAATGGTAGCGACGTTGTCGCTGCTGGTACAGGGCTGATCTGGACAAGGCCAGCTCGCGGGCCTCCTCCAGGAGGTCCACTCCGTCCTCCCGCGCCTCCTGGTTGGCTTTTTTGTTGTAGAGGAGCTTGCCAGGGGAGTCGAACTCGATGTCGGCGGAGAGGACGGCTTCCGATCCGTAGACCAGGAAGAACGGCGTGTAGCCGATTGACCTATTCGGCGCGGTGCGGAGGCTCCACGGCACGGCCAGAAGTTCTTCGATCCAACATCCGGGTGAACGCTCCAACGGCTCGATGAGACGTGGCTTGATGCCGGCTAGCACCAAGACGTTTGCTCTTTCGACTTGCCCGTTGGATTACGGGTGCGTGACGGAGGCGAGGTCCAGTCGGATGCCCTAGTTGCTGCAGAACCGGGCGAAGGCCCCTTTGGCGAAGTTCGTGCCGTTGTCGGTGATGATGCTGTTGGGGTAGCCAAAACAGTTGATGATGTCGGTGAAGAAGGTGACAACCGTCGCCCCGTCTAGCTTCCGGATAGGCTTGGCCTTGATCCACTTCGCGAACTTGTCCACCGCCACCAGCAGGTGGGTCATGCCCGCGCGTGCTCGCTTGAAGGGACCGACCATGTCGAGGCCCCAAACTACGAAAGGCCAGGTGATCGGTATGGTCTTGAGTACCGAAGTTGGCATGTGCCTGAGCTGCCCGAAGCGCTGGCACCCATTGCATGCGCGGACCAGCTGCTCAGCGCCTCGAGGGCGGTGGGCCAATAGAAACCATGGCGGAATGCCTTGGCGACTATCGCCCTTGACGAAGCGTGGTGCCCGCACTCGCCCTGGTGGATATCCTTGAGTAGCCGGTAGCCCGTGTCCGCATCAACACATCTTTGGAAGATACCGGATACACTACGCTTGTACATCTCGCCGTTTATGATGGTGTACGTGTGCGCGTGGTGCCAGATTTGCCTGGCCTCCACCTCGTCGTCCGGAAGTTCTCCATCGGTGATGTAGCTCATGAAGGGCTGTGCCCAGGATGGCACTTCCCGGATGACGAGGACGCTCTTGTCCTATGGTTGACGGGTGTCGGGGGGTCGTTCGGGTGGCATACCCGGAATAGCAGCCCCCGAGCCGCTAGGCGAGCCAGCAGCCCCCGGGTCTTGCGGGCCGGAAGGCGCTGCCTGGCCGGAATTGGTGCGGGTCTTCTTCTTTGGCGGCTCTGCCGGCTCCGCTCCCGCCGTTCCGTCAGCCGGAACGGTTCCTGCCCAGACGATGGAGTCCGATTCTGGCGATGGGTTGATGGATGTCTTGCGAAGGCGCTCCAAGGAGACCCCCGGTGGGATGGCCTGCCTGGTGGAGCCGATCTTGGAGAGCCCATCGGCTACCTCGTTGTTGACGCGGGGGATGTGGTGAAATTCGCACCCGTCGAAGGAGGCGCTGAGCTTCTGGATGTGGAACCGGTAGAGAGCCATGTTTGCGTCTCTGGCGTCCCATTCTCCGGATACCTGCTGCACCACCAAGTCCGAATCACCGAAGCACAGGATCCGGTTGACACCGATCTCCTTGGCCAGCCGGAGCCCGTGCGCCAGTGCCTCGTATTCGGCTACGTTGTTGGAGGCCTTGAAGTGGATCTGCAGCATGTACTCCAGCCGGTCTCCCTTGGGCGAGGTGAGCACGATGCCGGCTCCCAAGCCCCCGAGCATCTTTGACCCATCGAAGTGCATCCACCAATGGTCCGAATCCGGAACCGGCGGGGGATACTGGGTCTCGGCCCAGTCGACGAGGAAGTCCGCCAACGCCTGCGACTTGATCGTGAGCCGGGGCTCGTACTGGATGGAGTAGGCGGCAAGCTCGATGGCCCACTTGGTGACTCGGCTAGTGGCGTCCTTGTTGCCGATGATTTCCGAAAGGGGTGCGGTGCACACGACCTTAATCGGATGCTCCTGGAAGTAGTGCTTGAGCTTCTTGCATGCCAGGTACACGCCGTAGCACATCTTCTGGTAGTGGGGGGTAGTTCTTCTTGGAGAGGGAGAGAACCTCGCTGAGGTAGTAAACGGGCCTCTGAACCGGCTGAGCCTTGCCTTCCTCGGGGCGCTCCACCACCAGGACGACGCTGACGACCCGGCTGATGGCTGCTATATAGAGCAACATTGGTTCCTTACTAGCCGGCATGGCTAGAACCGGTGTTGTGGATAGCATGCGCTTGAGGTCGTGAAACACGGCGTCGGCTTGCGAAGTCTAGGAGAACGTGTCCGTCTTCTTCATCAGCTGGTACAATAGGAGTGCCTTCTCCCCCAGCCGGCTGACGAAGCGACTGAGGGAAGCCAGGCATCCGGTGAACTTCTGGACTCCAAGCAGGTTCCTGGGCGGCTGCATCCTCTCGATGGCCGTGATCTTCTCCGGATTCGCCTCGATACCTCGCTGCGAAATGAGGAAACCGAGGAGCTGGCCGGAAAGTACTCCGAAGACGCACTTCTCTAGGTTCAGCTTCATCCGGTACTGGCGGAGGTTGCCAAATGTTTCTCCCAGGTCCTCGAGGAGGGTGCGCTTCTCCTTGGTCTTGATGACCACGTCATCCACGTAAGCGTGCACGTTTCGGCCTATCTGCGAGTGCAAGCATTTCTGCATACATCGCTGATAGGTGACGCCTGCGTTCTTTAGGCCAGAAGGCATGGTTACATAGCAGAAAGCCCCATAGGGGGTGATAAATGATGTCTTAATCTGATCAGCCGGGTTTAGCCGGATCTGATTGTACCCAGAATAACAATCTAAAAAAGACAACAAATCATAGCCGGCTGTGGAAACGATGACTTGATCGATACGAGGCAAGGCGAAGGGGTCGTTCAAGCACGCCTTGTTCAGGCTGGTGTAGTCGATACACATGCGCCAGGTCTTGTTCTTCTTCAGCACCAGGACTGGGTTCGCTAGCCAGTCCGGGTGGTACACTTCCATGATGAACCCGTCTGCAAGGAGCCGGGTGATCTCGTCATCGATTATCTTTCTCTTCTCCTCTGCAAACTGGCGCAAAGGTTGCTTGACCGGCTTGGCATCCGGACGCACGTGAAGTGAGTGCTCGGCGAACTCCCTCGGCACACCTGGCATGTCCTTGGGGGACCACGCGAAGATGTCCCGATTCTCATGGAGGAAGTCGACGAGCGCGCCTTCCTATTTGTTGTCCAAGCCGGTGCCAATGGTGACGAATTTGGTCGGATCGGAGGGGTCGAGCAGGATCCTCTTCGTCTCCTTTGCCGGCTGGAAGGCTCCTTCTCCGGCCGGCTTGCTGCTAGCCGGAATGTCCTGCTGGTCCATGGCCACATTGCGCATCGCTTCTCCTCGGCTATGATGAGGGCCTCTGCTAGTTTGGAACCTGCTGAAGCGCACTCCATCGATCGCCTGAAGCAGCCGGCGATGGTGATCACGCCGTGGGGTCCCGGCATCTTCGTTTTGAGGTAGGCGTAGTGGGGGATGGCCATGAACTTGGCGAGGGCGGGCCGCCTGAGGAGAGCGTGGTAGGAGCTCGTCAGATTTACCACCTTGAACCAGATTGGTTTGCGGCGGAAGTTCTCCTCGGTCCCGAAGATGATGTCCAGCTGGATTTTCCCCAGCGGGGCGCAGACTGGCCCCGACAGTACGCCGTGGAACGTCGTGGTAGTCGGGCGCAGGTCGCTTTCGCGAATGCCCAGCTTCTCCAGCGAGGACTGGTAGAGGAGGTTGAGGCTGCTGCCTCCGTCGATGAGGACGCGCGAGAATCGGTAAGTGCGCGCGTTGGAGACGATGAGGGGGTCGAGCACCATGGCGTAGCCCCCAGGAGTAGGTAGATGCTCAGGCTGATCCGCCCGGCTCCAGGTGATGGGGGTTTCCGACCAGTTCAGGTACTGGGGGACCAGAGAGGCGATGGTATTGACCTCCTTGGAGCGTCGCCTGCGGCTGTGCTTGTCGTCCTGCTCCGTCTCAAAGATGTGGTAGGCGGTGTGCGGCTGGGGGTAGCCGCTGTTGTTGTTGCCACCGTTGCCGCCGTTACCATCATTACCGGCTCCCCTAGCCGGTGGTGGATGTCCACCCGGTGGGGGAGGCGGGGGACGAGGCTGGTTGCCCTAGTCCTTTAGCTGGCGGGTCCAGCTGCAGTTACGGGTGGTGTGCGTAGCGGGCTTGAAGGGACCGCTATGCCACTTGCACGGGCCATCGAACATCTGGTCGAAGGTGAGCCGTGGCTTCTGCCTCCTTGCTTCATTAGCCGGCGCGTCGGGCGCGCCCTCCACAGCGTTGACCTTCCACGCGTGGTAGCGAGGTTTTTGCTGTCCGGCCTGGTGGTCCCCATGGAACCGGCTGTCGTTGCCGTGGCGTCTGGAGGATCCGGCTTCTGCAGTCGGATTGCTAGGTCGGTCACGAGCCGGCTCTGTGGGAGTCGGACGTCCGTCCACGTTTACTCGGAGGGGCTTCTTCATGGCGGTGTCTGCCGTGGTGTACTGGTCCGCAACCGTCATGAGCTCCGCCATGGTTTTTGGTTCGTCACACAGTAGCCGGTGGCAAAGCATGGTGCCCTCTCGGCAACCCTCGATGAAGAAACCGATGGCTTGGCTCTCCAGGATGCCCTCGCAAGTGTTGCGCAGCTCCGTCCACTTGGCGAGGTTCTCGCGGTCGGTCTCGTGGTCGCCCTGGACGCACAAGGCCAGGTCGTGCGGGCGCCCTAGGCGCTTGTACGTGCCGTTGAAGTTGCGGATGAACACCTTCTCGAAGTCCGGCCAGGCGTTGATGCTGTTGGGCGCGAGGCTATTGAGCCATGTCCTTGCCGACCCGGTTAGCATGAGAGGGACGTAGCGCCCGGCTGTGCGCTTGTTCCCGTGGGCGATGCCGACTGCCATAGCGTAGTCGGTCAGCCAGTCTTCTGGTTTCATGCTGCTGTCGTACTTGGGGGTGTCCCTAGGCAGGGAGAATTTATCCGGAAACGGCTCATTCCGGATGCGAGGTCCGAAACAAACCGGACTGGTAGAATCTTCCTCCTCCGTGACGCGCGCTTGAGCGAGGAGCTCGATGCGGTCGCGAGCATCCGGACAATCCGGGTTGGGCGCTCCCACCCGGCCCGAGAGACGGGAACCGGCTGGTCTGGGCGCTCCGGCTGGCGGAGGGGGAGGTGGCGGGTTGCTGTTCACCGTCTGCTCCTGGCGCGGATGGCCCCTGTTGCCAGAGCTGCGACGCCTACTATGGGCCCTGGGCTGCTGAGGGGAGGACGCATGCTGGGTGTCGCGCGGCGCACCCCTTCTGTTGGTGGGTAGCCTGCTCCCCGGGGAGTAGCTAAGGTCTTCCTGCATCTGCCGGTTGGCACCAGCCTGCTCGTTCGCGACACGGAGGAGCTTCTACACGCGAGCGTACTGGCGGGCTCGCTCCTCGCCCTCCAGGCTGGGTAGTTCCTCTACCGCGGCTCGCGCCGCGTGCAAGTTCTTGATGGGCGTGCTATAGGTGGGCCGTGTGAGGGCGGGCGTGGGGTCCGGTTCCCCGTCCTTTTCCAACCTACCGCCCAGCTCGCCACCCCGACGCCGTACCTGGCCGCGCCGGCTCGGCTCCACGATAGCCGGAGTGAGGCCGTGCGCGCAGTCGTACTCGCGCCGGGTGATCTCGAGCTGCTTGTGGGCTGCCGCTAGCTCCATGGCCTCATGGAGGAGGATCTGTCTCTCCATGCTGAAGTTGGCCTCTGCCTCCTCCGGGTTATCCCCGAGGTTAACCGGCGTCAGGAGCCGATCAATGGCATCCTCCACCGGGTTCCGGGGCTGCGGGGGAGCGGAAGTTCCGACCTCGTCCGCGCCTCGCTCCCGCGGCTGGCGGGGATGGGAGCTGGAACCGGCCATCATGACCTCTACGCCGTGAAGCGTGGCAGAGGCGCTGCCGCCTGAGCACGGCAGCTCCACGACAAAGACGATTTCCCTAGGGAAACACTCCGGGACGGTGGCGACGTAAATAGGGAGGTCGCCGAATAGCAGAACGGTGCCGTTCGCCGGGAAGGAGGTTCCGGCGAAGCAGGAAGCGTTGTCGATGACGCAGTCGAACTTGCCGAGCGTGAGCACCAGGCCGGAGGCCACATGCTCACCGGCTGAAGTGCGGGGGTCCCATGCGGAACGTGACTCCGGTCGAAGCCATCTAGCCCTACGGTGGGCGCCAACTATCGTTGTATTGGGAACGACAGTACCTGAGGAGGTTAGATAGAGGTGTGGGGACTAGCAGAGAAGCTATCGACGGCGTCCGCAGGCGGGATTGGATACAAGCGAGCGTAGTGGGATGCAAGAAGTACCCAGGTTCGGGGCCCTCGTGGTGAGGTAAAGCCCCTACTCCTGCCGGATCTGACTATGTGGGATACCAGAACTACAAGTGCTCCTCAAGCTGTATAAGCTAGCTACTGCCTTAAATGCTGTAAGACCAACCCTTTCTACTGAGGCCTTGCCTCTCCTTATATAGGCAGAGAGGCAAAGGTCTCACTGGCTAGTCCGACTGGCGGGCCCCACAGGCGGGTCCCAGCCGGCTAGTCATCTGCAGTGTCCAGTATGGCTTGTCTTGTCGGAGTACGAGCGGTATGGCTGTCGTAGGCACAGTGGACGCCGTGCGAGCCTGTCGTCATTACCGGCCACTGTTTCTGCGTCACCCACGCAAAGTCTTCGGTATGGCTGGGTAGTTGCTAGTCTTGTCACCGTACAGGGCGTACCGTGCACTGAGACACACGTCGCTCTGTCCCATTGATTGAGTCCGGCTAAGTCGCCGTATCCGGATGCCTCTTGCTGATCCGGCTACCGGGGGGGTAGCCGGCCTGTCTTGCCCTGTCCGGCTGCATCTGGTTAGTCGGACGCGATCCGACTGACCTGTTTCCTATTCGGTTGGGTACCTAGGGATCATCCCCCTGACAAGGAGGGAGTAGTTCTCTCTCGAGGCTAAGGGTTCTACCGGTAGCTATGTGTTCATCTCTCTATCTATGAATGATCATATTGTGATCATGAGCTTTGTAATCTAGTAGATCTACCTTGCTACTCAAGTGCTTTAATGAATCTCTGCTCTCCCCATGTGTGTGAAAGTGACAGCGTGCTCACCATGGTGGCACTTAGGCTAGAGATTGCAAATACTTGTTATGAGTTATATTTGGAGTTGGATGTTTCTATGAAATTGTGGTGTTTGTTGGACTCATCTAGTACTCAAGGTCACAGTGTGGGGTTTTCTAGATGGGGAAGGCTTACTTTGAGGAGTGTTGTTATAGCCCTACCAACGATTAGAGTGTTCAACCGGAGAGTAGTTAAGAGTAGTATCATAGAGAGAGGATATATTTATGAGAGAGTGTTCACTAGTGAAATTATGATCCCTAGGCCTTGTTTCTTAGCATTGATACACCGTTTGCTACTAGATCTGTTACATGTTTGCTTGCTTCCATCTTTATTTCAGTTTTCCTTTAGTCTTTTCCACGCCATCAAGATATTTACCGTTACCACTTATAATTATCTATACCACTTGTATTTCACTATCTCTTCGCCGAACTAGTGCACCTATACACCTGACAAGTGTATTAGGTGTGTTGGGGACACAAGAGACTTCTTGTATCTTGATTGCAGGGTTGCTTGAGAGGGAATACCTTTGACCACTTCCTCCCTGAGTTCGATAAACCTTGGGTGATCCACTTAAGGGAAAACTTGCTGCTGTTCTACAAACCTCTGCACTTGGAGGCCCAACAACTGTCTACAAGAATAGAAGTGCGTAGACATCACCGTGCGTGCACACAACACGTTCGACGAAAGGAACATAGGATTCCGCTGACAGTTCAGCACATATGAATCAACGATATGAGTGAACGAATAAGCTAGATACTGGAACTTACGTGGCCATCGCGGTCATTTGGCTATTTGCTGTTATGGGGGTAAAGAAGGTATGGCGTGCCAAATGGTTGTTCGTCCATGTCCCACATTGTGAAGCGGTAGCCAGGGATGCAGCGAGCGAGGCGGCTGGCAGAGATGATGTCCAACCCTGAGGTGATCCTATGCACGTTCGCGGCGCTGAGGTTCGGCCATCCCCAATCCTCGCGGTGGCGGTCGCCCTGGCCATTCGTGTCGTCATTGCATGCCTTTCGCTTTAGCCTGCTGCTACCCCAAGCTCTACCCATAGCGGCAAATGGAGTCTAGAATTAGGGATGGAGGCATTGTGATTAGGAGGCGAATGGATTTGAGAGGGGGTGGAATCAGGGATGGGGGCAGTTGTTCGAGTGGGGAGTGAATCTTTAAGGAACCGTCGCCGCCGTCGGTTCTCGTCCACGTGGAAGACAAGGAAGGGGGCATAATTCTTGAGGGTGGACACCGGAACCGTCTAGAGGAAGTGAAAAAATAAATCGTAAGAGAGAGAAATGTGCAGCCCGCCTGTTAGTGAGTGTAGGTTGGCACGCGCAAACGTGCCTACATTTGACTTGGATCGTGCATGGAAAACCTCGATTCCATCGCATGCAAGTGGCGCAGAACAGATTTTAGGAAGCGCTAGCATCGACGTGTAAAACCGCCGTTTTTCTCCACCTTCACCCTACTACGAACGGTCGTGCACCATTCCAGATATTGGTAAGGGCGGTTCCAATCTTTCACTTATCCATCTCATTTCCTCCTTCACGGCCTCATCGTCTTTCTCCTCCACGACCTCATCCATTTCCTCCACCACTACATCACCCTCTTCCTCCGTATCCTTTCCCACTTGCCTGTAGTCATGGACTCTCCGGACGGCCGAAACGACGGCAGGCAAGAAACTGCGCACTTAGCCATAGAAGTACATGGCAGGAAGAAGATCGATGTCGTCTACACCACCGACCCTCGGATAGTGAGGAACACTCTAAATAATTATATGAGTTGGCTGCAGTTCGAAGAAAACAGGTTCGTAGGTATCGACCTCGAGTACAGCCGCGATCACCGTAGGATCGCCGTGGTGCAACTCTCCATGAAGGGGCACGTCCTCCTATACCAGCCTTTTTGCGAGAAGGGGGTTGACGAGATCTAGTAGACTTTGTTGTCTTTTTGTTCCTGAACCATCTGTTTCCAAAAGTTATTGCTATATTATTTGTCTGAATTCATTTTCATGCAGGTGGGGCGAAAGCATTAGGGATTTGTTTTATGAATTTCTTGTGAACCAGCACATAACATTTACTAGTGTTGACTCCAAACTGCTTGAAAGCCCGACTGTCAACATTAGAATCCCGAAGGAGTGCAGAGTGGACATCTAGGAAATTTACTGGATCCTAGGGACAAAGGGCGGCAAGACCGGGATGGCCGCTCTTGCCTCCGAACTCATCGACCCGTGGTACGCTGACATGAAGGGCAAATTACTGAGATGTTCGTGGAGGCGTTTAGGGCACGATTACTAGGAGGATGAACCATTTTCTGACCCTAATCTGAAGTACGCTGCAATTGATGGGTATGTTAGCCACGAGCTATACCGCCAGTTTGTAAAATATCGTTCCAGGCATCGCATCATTGAACCACCACCAAGGCAGGTTGTTTGCCCCAGATACCGGAGTGTAGATGAATCTACAAGCCAGGCACTTTCAAGGACGATTCAAGGACGCATAGAAACGATTCAAGGACGCCCACCAGGCACTTTCGTGCGGGTGGAAAACGAAGTAATACCATTACACAACAGTCCTTGATGGGACCCACAGAACATATATATATATATATACAACACGACTCCACGAGTCAAGAATACAGATATACAATACAAAGATCCAAATCACCTTGAAATCGATAGGGCGTCCGACTACGGATAAGATGCAAATGGGGCTAAGAGCCCTGAAGAATAACCAATGGCGTCCATAACCCTGCCAGGCCAAGCCGGAAGGGTAACCCTGCTAACGACGTCGATCTCAAACCTGCTAAAACAAAAGGGGAGCCGACAAAGGGCAAAGGAAAAAGAGGAGCGTCAGTACTGAGGCCAGTACACGGCGAGGCTAGAATTCGGCGGCTCTCGCCTACATAGGTATGGTGGGCTGAAGCGGTAGTGCAGCGGCACTAACAACCTATAGAGACTCGATACAACTGGCTGTTATCACAGAGAGATAAGAAAGACCTATTCGGATCCAACCTGAAGCTAACACCAAACAAACCCATCCTGGTATTTCCCCCTCGAGACCAAACGAGGAAGTCGGACCAAGGAACTCACACAGTTGGCAGTTTTATTAATTTCGTTATAGTTGCAGCACTTACTAAACAGATATAGATAACATGAGTCGTTCTGAAGCATAAGTAGTGGGCCGTTTTAATTAACATTCCGTTGTAGTTGGAACATTTACTAGTCAGATATAATTGTCCTGAGGAATCCCAAAACCCAACAGTTGTTGACAGTTTTATCACATTCCATTGGAGTTGCAATACTTACTAGGCAGGTATATCAGAACACGATACGACCAAGATCCACCAGTTTTTGGCATTTTTAATATCCATTCCGTTATAATTGAGCTGATTACTAGTCACATATTAAGTCAAATTTATAACACTACTTTAGTTATGCTTGTCTATGATCGAGATACTGTGCTCCAAGTCGCCCATAACCGCCGACACGGCTTTCATAGATTTTTACCCTGCAGGGGTGCACAAATAGCAACACACACTCGATCAACCTCAGAAAAACCAACTCAAAACCCAATGAGGCTTTCACGACAAAGCAATCACAGGATTCATAAAATATTTCGGGGGCCACCCCACTAAGCTACCCGCAACAAAGTTGGCCGGCTCCGGAATGGACCCATGGTTTGCGTCAATGGCTGTAAACAACTGGGAACCCGAAAGTGTGACTGGGCTTGTCGATACCGCGAAAACACTTCGCAATCCTAAACAGTACAGGTGCTCCACGCACAATCTTAAATAAAGCAGTAAACATGGCATAAGTACAGGATAGTAATAAAGCCCCAAACTACTTGTGGCCCCAAGAAATAGAAATGAATCAAGCTCTGGCTTAGGGGGGGTCCATAAGGCCTCCCGGATGTGGATAGTGCAAATAGTCAAGGAACAGGTATCAAGTACTCGGGGTCCTACGGGACACGAGTGAGCGTGGAAGAACCAAATAACATCTATTGCCCACCGATGCCTCTGCATTAGTTATATCTAGCATTTTAATAGTTGTATTTAAAGTCATGATCATCTCCACCATGAAGCATCTCCACCGTTTATCATGTGTCAACTTGCCATCAACGGTGAAACGACAACCACGCGAAGCAACACCTAAGCAAGCAACTACGACTCGCAAGGCTGACTATCTATCAAATAACAGGCAATAGGATGTGTCCATGGCAATATAGAGGCTGCATGGAGTATAAATGGTGCACGGAAACTAAAGCATCGCGACACAGATAGCAATAGATCAACAGGAGGAAATAAAGACTATAAATGCAAAATAGGTAGAAAGGGGGAGGATGCTCGCCTGGGAAACACTGCCGAAGGTTCATATCCGGAGAACTTGTCGATACTCGCATCAACTCATCGGCCTAATCCGCGAAGAAACACCGGATGCAATATTTAATACTATGGCAGAAGATCCGGCATGCTTATGATATGATGCATGACATGGCACCGATGCGTTGCAATTAGGCAATATTAAGCGGGACCGGGGCACCGCCGATTAATTAAATGGTTCAAGTTATTTAAGTACCCCGCAATTTAAATGTTGTATTAATAGGGCGAAACATGGCATCGGTTCGCTACACCAACTTAAATGGAGTCCGAGATAAGACTAGAGTAGCCGCATATGGACTCCATATTTAATTATGAGTGAATCGGCCTAATGACCCCAAACCCCACAATATGCATGCGAGTATGAATGATTCAATATGCATCAAGTGTATAGATGACATTTATAAAATCAGGTTCTCGGAAAGGGAATTACATTAGGGTGACTCGACGATCTTGGGGTTCCGAGGGTTCGAGGGATCGGCCTTCAGACTCCGAGAGGGAGAAGGCACCGGGTTCGGTCTTCGGGTCCAAAAGGAAGAGCTTCGGTTCGTTGGGTCCATGAAGAAGGTCATGGCATCCGGGAAGGCAAACATGACGTGCCGAGGGTTCGATCTTCGGGATATCTTGTCATAAACTGGGGACGAAGAGCTTCGCGGGCTACGATACTCTTCAGGTGGCATCACACATCTTCACACGGACATCATCCACGCCACAACCCGCTCGTAGATCATCCGGACAGATCTTAGGGGGGCACTGTGCCATCATAGGTATATCACATCGTAAGGATGCGAGCGCAGGACACATGAATAAAACGCAGATGAAGATCAAAGTACTACGAGGCAATATATCCCGAGTAGACTTTTCCTCAAACACCTTGTCAGAACTGGGGTGTTGACTACAGGGCGTTGACGGTTTGTTGCAAGGCCAGCAGCTGCTAGCACGCATGCTGTAGGGAGGCGAGGTGGGCACGGCGAGGAGCTCGGGTGAAGCGGCCCGACGCGGCATTGAGGAGGCAGAGCCCCGGTCGGCAAGGCCTTGGCGGGGCAGACACACTCAGGGCGGAGAAGGGCCCGCGGTGACGGGGCATGGAGCAACGGCCGGGAGGAGGTCGGGCTCGCGCGCGGCCAGGCCAGAGGCAGCGGTTGCGGATGAGGGAGCACCGGCGACGCGCGGGGAGAGGCACGAAGCGACGGCAAGGTGGCGGTGGCTCGAGCGGCGACTCGGCGCGCGTGGTCCGGTGAGGTGGAGCCCCGGGCGGCCGGACTTGCTTCTGGAAAGGAGGTGCGGCAAAGACGAGGCGAGCCCAGGGCCGGCCGCGCGTGGCGCTGAGAGAGGGCGGCGGCGAGGTGGTTGCGAGCCCAGGAGGCAGGGCCTGGGGCGGCGCTGAATGAGAGGGAGAAGGAGCGGCGCGGATGACAGCGAGGGCCGGGTCCTGGCCGAGGTTGAGGGAGGCTGGGCGGAACCGCTAGGACCGGCGGCGGCCGCGGAGCGAGGAAGGCGGCGGTGGAGACCAGAGGCGGGCATGGGGGACGAGCGGGAGGGAGACGGGCGCAGGGGTGGGACCAGAGCAGTAGGTGGGAGGGGTTCGATGGGGATGGGGGCGACACGGTTGGGCAGTCACGTGTCGGTGGGGAGTGGTGGGGCTGGCTGGGTGTGTGTGGTGAGGGAGTGCATGCATGATGGAGGCCAGGTAGGGTGGGGTTGGTGAGGTGGTGGGGGTGTGGGCGGGAATTTGGCGGCTGGGGGGATTTGGCTGGCGGCGGGGAGAGGGAGCTGGTGGGGCTTTAGGGTTAGGATAGATTTGTCTAGGGTTTGGGGTAGTAGGCCAGCTGGCTGGGCCTTTGGGCCTGGCCGGCTGCCTCCCCTAATAAAAACATTTTTATTTATTTATTTTATTTTTTTTATTTTTAGAAAAGCTTTTGTAA
Source organism: Avena eriantha (assembly GCA_910589775.1). Classification (NCBI taxonomy): domain Eukaryota; kingdom Viridiplantae; phylum Streptophyta; class Magnoliopsida; order Poales; family Poaceae; genus Avena; species Avena eriantha. The sequence continues at coordinate 241,712,912 of OU342746.1, forward strand.
ATAATTTTTAGACAAATAAAAGATCTGGAAAAGACCGAGATCTGATTTGAAATAAAGAGGGGCGTTTAGAAAACAAAACCAGACTTTTCAAAAATAGTTTTTAAACAAACCATGCATGATGATGACGATGTTCAAATGCAATGTGGCATGATGGCATGAGCATACGGTCATGATGATGCACAAAAACACAGTGATTTTCTAGTAGTGGTTTTAGCAGGATGCCACAATTCGACACCACTAACAAGGGATCTCGCCCTCGAGATCCGCCTCATGGTACCGGGAAGAAGGTCGGCGATCTGAATCTTCTCGCTTCGTGTAGATCCTCGCGACACCACTAACAAAGATTCCTGCTCCATCTTGAATCGGCGACACCACCAACAAGGGGTCGTTGTCCATGGTCGTCGAGAAAACACTCCGGGAACAAAGGATGAAGGTAAAGGTATCAAGAGATAAGGCCACCTTTAACTTCTGTGGACGGAGCGAAATTGCTTGATTCCCCGATTCGATGTACAAAAATGCACAGTGAGAGCCGCGTAGGGTGATCAGTCCATCCCGTACTCAAAGCATCCTTCTGTAAATGAATCGCAGAATCGTGCAACCAACTCTCGGGATTTAGACTAAAGATCTTCACCAGCGGTGTTCGAAACAAGAGGGGTGATGCAGGATCTTCATCGGATCTGGCGTAGATGACGGCGTGTTGGAAAACACCGGAAGACACAAACAAGGAACAAAGACTGGTATCATAGAGGAAGGATTCCTTGAATAGCACGAAGACCGAAGGTAGAAGCACCGTTACCAAAAGAGGAAGCGAAACCCTGAGGTACGACGGAAAACCCACTCACGAGAAATCCTGAACTCGAAGAAGGTAAGAGAGTAGAATCAAAACACGCAGAGGTAAGAAGAGAACGGCAGAGGGGTAAGGAGTAAAAGCAGACCTAATCAGATCTATCCAACCGATTTTGCAAAATAGTTCTTAACACTCTACTTCGGCCGTTAGCTAGGTTATCCTACAGGCTGGACTTGTGGGGTATCGTAACTGCTGAGCTCTGATAACACTCTGTAACACCCTCAAATCGGCCCTATGCAAGTTTTAGCCCTTTCCGCCAAACCCGCATAGAAACGATTCAAGGATGCCCACCAGGCACTTTCGTGCGGGTGGAAAACGAAGTAATACCATTACACAACAGTCCTCGATGGGACCCACAGAGCAGATATATATACAGCATGACTCCACGAGTCAAGAATACAGATATACAATACAAAGATCCAAATCACCTTGAAATCGATAGGGCGTCCGACTACGGACAAGATGCAAATGGGGCTAAGAGCCCTGAAGAATAACCAATGGCGTCCATAACCCTGCCCAGGCCAAGCCGGAAGGGTAACCCTGCTAACGACGTTGATCTCAAACCTGCTAAAACAAAAGGGGTGCCGACAAAGGGTAAAGGAAAAAGAGGAGCGTCAGTACTGAGGCCAGTACACGGCGAGGCTAGAATTCGGCGGCTCTTGCCTACATAGGTATGGTGGGCTGAAGCGGTAGCGCAGCGGCACTAACAACCTATAGAGACTCGATACAACTGGCTGTTATCAGAGAGGGATAAGAAAGACCTATTCGGATCCAACCTGAAGCTAACACCAAACAAACCCATCCTGGTATTTCCCCCTCGAGACCAAACGAGGAAGTCGGACCAAGGAACTCACACAGTTGGCAGTTTTATTAATTTCGTTATAGTTGCAGCACTTACTAAACAGATATAGATAACATGAGTCGTTCTGAAGCATAAGTAGTGGGCCATTTTAATTACCATTCCGTTGTAGTTGGAACATTTACTAGTCAGATATAATTGTCCCGAGGAATCCCAAAACCCAACAGTTGTTGACACTTTTATCACATTCCATTGGAGTTGCAATACTTACTAGGCAGGTATATCAGAACACGATACGACCAAGATCCACCAGTTGTTGGCATTTTTAATATCCATTCCGTTATAATTGAGCTGATTACTAGTCACATATTAAGTCAAATTTATAACACTACTTTAGTTATGCTTGATACTGTGCTCCAAGTCGCCCATAACCGTGGACACGGCTTTCAGAAAGTTTTACCCTGCAGGGGTGCACAAATAGCAACACACACTCGATCAACCTCGGAAAAACCAACTCAAAACCCAACAAGGCTTTCACGACAAAGCAATCACAGGATTCATAAAATATTTCAGGGGGCCACCCCACTAAGCTACCCGCAACGAAGTTGGCCAGCTCCGGAACGGACCCAGGGTTTGCGTTAATGGCTGTAAACGACTGGGAACCCGAAAGTGTGACTGGGCTTGTCGATACCGCGAAAACACTCCGCAATCCTAAACAGTACAGGTGCTCCATGCACAATCTTAAATAAAGCAGTAAACATGGCATAAGTACAGGATAGTAATAAAGCCCCAAACTACTTGTGGCCCCAAGAAATAGAAATGAATCAAGCTCTGGCTCAGGGGGGTCAATAAGGCCTCCCGGATGTGGATAGTGCGAATAGTCAAGGAACAGGTATCAAGTACTCGGGGTCCTACGGGACACAACTGAGCGTGGAAGAACCAAATAACATCTATTGCCCACCGATGCCTCTACATTAGTTATATCTAGCATTTTAATAGTTGTATTTAAAGTCATGATCATCTCCACCATAAAGCATCTCCACCGTTTATCATGTGTCAACTTGCCATCAACGGTGAAACGACAATGACACGAAGCAACACCTAAGCAAGCAACTACGACTCGCAAGGCTGACTATCTATTTAACAACAGGCAATAGGATGTGTCCATGGCAATATAGAGGCTGCATGGAGTATAAATGGTGCACGGAAACTAAAGCATCGCGACACAGATAGCAATAGATCAACAGGAGGAAATAAAGACTATAAATGCAAAATAGGTAGAAAGGGGGAGGATGCTCGCCTGGGAAACACTGCCGAAGGTTCATATCCGGAGAACTCGCATCAACTCATCGGCCTATTCCGCGAAGAAGCAAACACTAGATGAAACACCGGATGCAATATTTAATACTACGGCAGAAGATCCGGCATGCTTATGATATGATGCATGACATGGCACAGATGTGTTGCAATTAGGCAATATTAAGCGGAACCGGGGCACCGCCGATTAATTAAATGGTTCAAGTTATTTAAGTACCCCGCAATTTAAATGTTGTATTAACAGGGCGAAACATGTAAGCGGTTCGCTACACCAACTTAAATGGAGTCCGGGATCAGACTAGAATAGCCGCATATGGACTCCATATTTGATTATGAGTGAATCGGCATAATGCCCCCAAACCCCACAATATGCTTGTGAGTATGAATGATTCAATATGCATCAAGTGTATAGATGGCATTTATAAAATCAGGTTCTCGGAAAGGGAATCACATTAGGGTGACTCGGCGATCTTGGGGTTCCAAGGGTTCGAGGGATCGGTCTTCAGACTCCGAGAGGGAGAAGGCACCGGGCTCGGTCTTCGGGTCCAGAAGGAAGAGCTTCGGTTCGTCGGGTCCATGAAGAAGGTCATGGCGTCCAGGAAGGTGAACTTGACGTGCCGAGGGTTCGATCTTCGGCAGATCTTGGCATAAACTGGGGACGAAGAGCTTCGCGGGCTACGATACTCTTCAGGTGGCATCACACATCTTCACACGGACATCATCCACGCCACAACCCACTCATAGATCATCCTAACAGATCTTAGGGGGGGCATTGTGCCATCATAGGTACATCACATCGTAAGGATACGAGCGCAGGACACATGAATAAAACACAGATGAAGATCAAAGTACTACGAGGCAATATATTCCGAGTAGACTTTTCCTCAAACACCTTGTCAGAACTGGGGCATTGACCGCAGGGCGTTGACGGTTCGTTGCAAGGCCAGCAGCTGCTGGCGCGCATGTTGCAGGGAGGCGAGGTGGGCACGGCGAGGAGCTCGGGTGAAGCGGCCCGACGCGACATTGAGGAGGCAGAGCCCCGGTCGGCAAGGCCTTGGCGGGGCAGACACACTCAGGGCGAAGAAGGGCCCGCGGTGAGGAGGCATGGAGCAGCGGCCGGGAGGAGGTCGGGCTCGCATGCGGCCGGGCCAGAGGCGGCGGTTGCGGGTGAGGGAGCACCGGCGACGCGCGGGGAGAGGCACGAAGCAACGGCGAGGTGGCGGTGGCTCGGGCGGCGACTCGGCGCGCGTGGTCCGGCGAGGTGGAGCCCCGGGCGGCCGGACTTGCTTCTGGAAAGGAGGTGCAGCAAAGACGAGGCGAGCCCAGGGCCGGCCGCGCGTGGCGCTGAGAGAGGGCGGCGGTGAGGTGGTTGCGAGCCCAGGAGGCAGGGCCTGGGGCGGCGCTGAACGAGAGGGAGAAGGAGCGGCACGGATGACAGCGAGGGCCGGGTCCTGGCCGAGGTTGAGGGAGGCTGGGCGGAACCGCTAGGACCAGCGGTGGCCGCGGAGCGAGGAAGGCGGCGGTGGAGAGCAGAGGCGGGCATGGGGGATGAGCGGGAGGGAGACGGGCGCAGGGGTGGGGCCAGAGCGGTAGGTGGGAGGGGTTCGATGGGGATGGGGGCGACATGGTTGGGCGGTCACGTGTCGGTGGGGAGTGGTGGGGCCGGCTGGGTGTGTGTGGTGAGGGAGTGCGTGCCGGATGGAGGCCAGGTGGGGTGGGGTTGGTGAAGTGGCAGGGGTGTGGGTGGGAATTTGGTGGTTGGGGGAATTTGGCTAGCGGCAGGGAGAGGGAGCTGGTGGGGATAGGTGGGGCTTTAGGGTTAGGATAGATTTGTCTAGGGTTTGGGGTAGTAGGCCAGCTGGCTGGGCCTTTGGGCCTGGCCGGCTGCCTCCCCTAATAAAAACATTTTTATTTATTTATTTTATTTTTAGGAAAGCTTTTGTAAATAATTTTTAGACAAATAAAAGATCTGGAAAAGACCGAGATCTAATTTGAAATAAAAAAGGGGCGTTTAGAAAACAAAACTAGACTTTTCAAAAATAGTTTTTAAACAAACCATGCATGATGATGACGATGTTCAAATGCAATGTGGCATGATGGCATTAGCATACGGTCATGATGATGCACAAAAACACAGCGATTTTCTAGTAGTGGTTTTAGCGGGATGCCACAGTGGGGTCCATCTTCAGGGGCACAGGCAATCCTGACGATGGAAGATAGTCCTAGTTATCATAGTCGTCCTGTTGTCCGTCATCTTGGTAGTCTCCTTCATAGTCTGGCCATAGGAATAGCCAAGGACAAAAGCCATGAGTACTCTTTAAGTACCCGCAAACTATCACTAAGAAGTAAGGTAGTGCTAGTGTGGAGAGCTAACTCTATGTTTATTGGTAAAGAGATCTGGGAACTCTGTCCTAATGTAATCTTCTCGCTCCCAAGTGGCTTCCTCTACGGTATGGTTGCTCTATTGAATTTTGAGAAATTTGATACTCTGGGTCCTGGTGGTTTTGTAGGCTTCCTCCAAGATACAGATGGGCACTTCACGATATGTCAGGTCCTGGTTGATATCAACAGCCCGGTGATCGATGTTCTTGAAAACTTCGGTCTTCTCCGGCACTTCCAGGCATTTGCGAAGTAACAAGATATGGAACACATTGTGGATGGCTGACATCTCTTCTGGCAGTTCCAGTTGATACGATACTTCTCCTCGACGGTTCAGAATCTTGAAGGGCCCGATATATCTAGGGGCTAACTTTCCTTTCAAACTAAAGCGTTGCGTTCCTTCAATGGCTAACTTTCCTTTTAGACTAATCACAACCCTGTTGTGGTCAAGTCAATATTCATCATTCAGTTCATAAGTCATTTTGAAAACATCTGACAACGAAATAGTATGGCCACTCCAACTGTCCATAACCGCGGACGCGGCTATTCGAATAGTTTGACACTCTGCAGAGGTGGTACAATTTCACCACAAGATTCGATACATCTATCAGGGATAACCTTGAATCATCATACTTAGTATGCAGATAATCAAACATAACCTTCGCTTTACACACCCTAGTATAAGCACCTCTCCTATGAGCATGGACTCCCAACCATGACCATCTGTCATCTTGGGCACTGCATAGGTGGACAACATTGAGAGATACCCTCAGCTCAAACCTCTCCCGCGAGGGAACTAATACTAATGCATATAAATTTCCAGCTAAGGCTTACCCAATTCAGGTATTGTGGTTGTGCGGTAAAATTGGAATGGTATCGCATCCGAATCAAACCATCAGTTTTTGTAAAAGGGCTAAGGCTCATGCCTCAACATTTTCATCATCATAAACCATTTGTGTTTCTCAACACATGTCAAAACATCTAAATACAATGACTCATCATTCCAAGGTTTTCACAATTCATTTTCACCAAGTATTCCCATCTAAAGGGACTCAAGTTTTGATTTATCTCTAAGCTACTAGGTTAAGAGTGTTCACTAAGGTGGGATTCTAATCTCAATCTCATGCCATACAATTACATCTAAATTTATCTAGATAGATCAAGTTTTATACTTTTTATGCTACCTTCAACAAGTAAAGGACTTTGGTAAAGTAAAGAAAGTAAAAGCTTGAAAGTAAAAACTTGGAGTAGCTACTAGTCAAAGTGGTATAACCAAATCATGCCTAATGCATCTTGCTTAGGTTATCTAGCTTGCTATCAATAGCTTACCTTGGTTGGTGCAGTGGTTGAAGTCTTCTTCCTCTTCCTCTTGGTAGAACTCCTCCTCCTCGAAATCTTGGTCGGTACTATCGTCTATAAATACATACGGAGTACACAATCAACAAACAATACTTAACTAGGCTACTTAGCACACTAAGGCATACATTTGATGATCTATTATCATCACAAGCATCACAAGGTTTTATTAACTAGCTTCATTCTTTTTATTTGAGAAAAGTAATTTCTACTCATTGAAAATAACTAAGATTTAATATTCCCCAATTAAAATATGGGATCATGTGGACACATGTCATCACCACATATTCTAACATATGGTAATGTGATTTAAAGGTTGGATCACATTTAATTAAGTTTAAGTTTAATATTTAATGATTTAAAGTGACTAGAAATGCCTATATAGCACTAATTTGGTACTAGTCCAAAGTCACTGCATGTAAACATTAATATTATTACATATTCAGATAGGTATGGTTAAATGTGATTTTTGAGAGTTGGAATAAACTCAAAAGCTATCATGGTTGATTTTATAAAACATGTTTGAATGTGCAAATGCTTATGTCTTCTATTTTTACTAGGAGAGATCTCTAACTCTAAATGAATTAAATCCAACGGGCTTGGATAGATCTTTTTTGGGTCTTTCCAACAAAATTGGAATCACTCAGTTTGGTTCAGTAAATCTTCTTGAATTGATTTTTGAACTAAGGGACAGAAGTGAGTTCAAACTTAAATAGAAAAATCTATATTTGAACTAACTAGGTCGCGCGGGAAAACTAACGGGCCATCCCAGTGGTGCTCCGTGGCGCAGAGGGAAACTGACAGGGGGGTCATGCATGTCAGCGACACACCAAACACGAAGCGGTACGGGGCACTCTCAGCGCTACGATTAAAAGGTGGATCAACGGCTGAGGATCATCGTCCCCAGCGAACAGGTCGCCGGCGAGAGCTAACCCTAGCGACACGGTGGGGGTCTACTGGGAACGTACCAGGGCTTCAGCTAGTGTGGCGAGGCGGGCGATCAAATTGGATGGCGACGACGGGCTCAGGCGAGGTCGCGGTAGCTCCGGGGGTGGACGAAATCGATGGGGACTTCTCCTCCTCTGCAGCGGGCTCCTCCGGTGCAATTCCGGCGAACTATGGCTCGAGCGGCTCCAGTGAGAGGTGGGGAAGGATTAGTGGTGAGAGGGGAGTTGAGTGGTGTGAAGAAATGGTGCTGGGGAGAGCTCCTTATATAGGCTCGACGAGGGGACCGAGAGGGCGACGGCGAGCTCGTCGATGACGACGATACAGGGTGCTATCGGCATGGGCAGCGTAGGCGGACGGTGGCTTGCCTACTGGCGGTGCTCTATGGCTCAATGGCACGACTAGGGGCAGTGGATGGTGGTCAGGAGCGTTGCGCGCTCTAGGAGATAGAGGCGATGCTCGACGCGGCGCTCGGCGACTGTGGGTCGCGCGGCGGCGCACGGCCGTGTCTGGCGGGTTGCTGGGGTCGAGGCGGAGTGGCGTGCGTGGTCTGTGGTCGAGGGGCGGTCTGTGGCGTGCTGGCGGTGAGGGCGCTCTGACGCGCTCTGGCTGCGCAGAGAGAAAGGGCGGCGAGGCTGTGGAGTGGTCCAGGGCCTAGCTGGGCTTGGTGAAGGGGCAGGGAGGTGCGGTAGGGTTGGGCGGAGCTAGAGGGCATGCTGGAATGGCGCGGCGTGGTCCCTGGCGCATTGCCCTCTTCTGGCCAGCGGTGACCACAAAGTGGCGGCGCTCCACTTCTGCTACGGCTTAGGGGTAGACCGGTAGTGTGTTGGTTGGACTCAGGGGGACAAGGATGATCAATGCACACCAAATGGCTCGACAAGATTTGATCAAAAACAGTAATAGTTAGGCTAATTTGATTTTGTCTTCAACCTGTTCGATCAAATGGCCGCAAGAGAAAAATGTTTGAATTTTGGGCTGATTTTTGGTGGAGTGTTGTATCTTATGCTTGAGCTTCTAGGTGTGCTTGGGTTTTGAAAGTGGAGTTCATTTGAGTGGTTTTTGAATAAGTGTGATCTATACATATGAACTACATTCAAATTTCAATTGTCATTTAAATTTAGTGTTTGAAAGCTTTTGGGGTGAAACAAAGTGGGCCTTCGTACATCACTACTTGTACTAGCAAGGGGTGCAAAGAACCAGAATTGTTTCTGTTAGGATTTGAGTTCTAGGAATAGCTAAAGTAGGCATGGTAATTAAAATGGCACAAATGACCATTTGCTTATTTTATTCTTTTTGATTTGTTTTTCTTTGCGATTTGTTTGGGAATGATCTAGATGATGTTTAATTCACCTTAGAATCATTTTACAATCAATGGATCACTCAAACATGGCAATTCAAAACAACTCCTAATTTAAATGCACCCACATATGAATGCTTAATGATTTTAAATGGAAAAGTTTTTGTTAACCCTAATTTTTGATGATTTGGATCTTAATAACCTTGGATTAGAGTTTTGGGATGTTACAAACCTTCCCCCTTAAACAAAATCTTGTCCCGAGATTTACAAAAGAAAACTAGGAACTAAAGAGATCTGGGAACTCTGTCCTAATGTAATCTTCTCGCTCCCAAGTGGCTTCCTCTTCGGTATGGTTGCTCTATTGAATTTTGAGAAATTTGATACTCTGGGTCCTGGTGGTTCTGTAGGCTTCCTCCAAGATACGGATGGGCACTTCACGATATGTCAGGTCCTGGTTGATATCAACAGCTCGGTGATCGATGTTCTTGAAAACTTCGGTCTTCTCCGGCACTTCTAACCATTTGCGAAGTAACGAGATATGGAACACATTGTGGATGGCTGACATCTCTTCTGGCAGTTCCAGTTGATACGATACTTCTCCTCGACGGTTCAGAATCTTGAAGGGCCCGATATATCTAGGGGCTAACTTTCCTTTCAGACTAAAGCGTTGCGTTCCTTCAATGGCGAAACCTTGAGATATACAAAATCTCCGACATTGAAAGTCAGGTCTCTCCTTCTCTTGTCAGCATAACTCTTCTGTCTAGATTGGGCGGTCTTGAGGTGCTCACGGACTTTGTGAACCTTTTCTTCAGCTTCTCGGAGAATGTCAGGTCCAAAAATTAGACTCTCTCCTACTTGTGACCAATTCAAAGGGGTGCGACACTTTCTTCCGTATAGGAACTCAAATGGTGCCATTTGCAAGCTAGCTTGATAACTGTTGTTATATGAGAATTCTATGAAAGGCAGGCAATCTTCCCATTTTGATCCATACTCTAACACACAAGCTCTCAACATATCTTCTAAGATTTGGTTGACTCTTTTAGTCTGTCCATCAGTTTGCGGGTGATACGCTATGCTAAAGTTCAATTTGGTTCCTAATCCTTCCTGGACTTTCTGCCAAAATCTCGAGGTAAATTGGGTCCTCGATCTAATACTATGGTATTGGGGGTTCCATGCATACTAACAATCCTAGCAATATACAGCTTTGCTAGCTTCGAACTCTAGTAGGTTGTCTTGACAGGTATAAAGTGAGCTACCTTGGACAATTTATCAATGATGACCCAGATTGAGTCATTTCCCCTACTAGAAGTAGGCAAACCAGTGATAAAGTCCATTCCGACGGAATCCCATTTCCATTCCGGAATCTGCAATGGTTGCAACAGTCCTGCGGGTCTCTGATGCTCTGCTTTGACTCTTTGACAGATGTCACATTTGGCGATGTAGCTTCCGATTTCTCTCTTCATCTTGTGCCAGCAAAATTGTTCTTTCAAATCTTGATACATCTTCGTTCCTCCGGGATGGATAGAATAAAGAGTATCATGAGCTTCCTGCATGATAACTTGCTTCAGCTCCGAATCTGCTGGCACACAGATATGTCCTTTGTACCACAGAACTCCTTCTTCGTCTTCAGTGAATCCAGGTACCTTTCCTATACCAATACGACGTTTGATTTTGTCGATACTTTCATTTCCCTTCTAGGCTTCCGTGATTTGGCTAATCAAAGTGGGCTGAAGTTCAATGCTAGCTAAAAATCCTTTGCTAACTAGCTTAGTTCTGAACTGCTCCAACTCCTCATACAAACTTGGCTGCTTCTCCTTGACCATGGTGTTTAGCCTACACGGCAATATGCTAAGAGCATCCTCTACCACAATGGCTTTGTCGGGGTGATAGTGAATTTTAAGGTCATAATCCTTGATTAACTCTATCCATCTTCTTTGCCTCATATTCAGCTCTTTCTGAGTGAAAATATAATTCAACCTCTTGTGATCTGAGTAAATCTCACAGCGATTACCCATCAGATAATGACGCCATGTCTTCAATGCCAAAACTACGGCTGCTAATTCAAGGTCATGGGTCAGATAGTTCTGCTCATGTTGCTTCAATTGCCGAGGCAGATAAGCGATCACCTTGCCTTCTTGCATCAATACACATCCAAGACAAATCTTGGATGCATCACAATACACATCAAATGGCTTCTTGATATCTGGCATGATCAATTTTGGGGCTCATATCAATCTCTTCTCTAGCTCTTGGAAACTGGCTTCACATTTGTCGGTCCATTCAAACTTCTTGTCCTTCTTCAACAATTGGGTCATGGGTCGGGCGATGCTCGAGAATCCTTCTACGAACTTGCGGTAATATCCCGCTAATCCGAGAAATGCACGGACTTGGGTTTGAGTGGTGGGGGCTTCCCATGCTTCGACATCTCTGATCTTGGTGGGATCAATAGAGACTCCTCCAGCAGACACAATATGTCCTAGGAATCCTACTTCTTTCAGCCAGAACTCACATTTTCTAAACTTGGCATACAACCGATGCTCTCTCAGGGTTTCTAGGATGATTCTCAGATGTTGCTCATGCTCTTCTTCTGACTTGGAGTAGATAAGGATATCGTCGATAAACACAACGACAAACTTATCTAGGAAACTCATAAAGATCTTATTCATGAGATTCATGAAATAAGCAGGGGCATTGGTTAATCCAAAAGACATAACCATATACTCGTATAAACCATAACGAGTAGTAAAGGCGGTCTTCGGAACATCCTTTGCACGAATCTTAAGTTGGTGATAACCAGTCCTAAGATCAATCTTTGAGAATACCTGGGCACCAGTCAACTGATCAAATAGATCCTCTATCTTTGGCAAAGGGTACTTGTTTTTGATGGTGACGTCATTTAGCTTTCTGTAATCTGTGCACAAACGGTTGCCTCCATCTTTCTTGTCGATGAATAACACTGGTGATCTCCATGGCGATGCGCTTGGTTGAATCAATCATGTTGCTAACATAGCATCCAACTGCTTCTTCAACTCTACTAATTCTGAGGGGTTCATGTAATAGGGTCTCTGGGCTATGGGTCCGGTTCCGGGGATTAGTTCGATAATTAACTCAATATCCCTATCCAGGGGCATACCTGGAAATTCATCTGGGAATATGTCAGGGTATTCATAGACTACTCTGACTTGGTCTATGGTGGGTAAGGCTAGACTCTTGTTGCACTTGAATTGATGAGGTAAGGTTTCAGATATATGCTCTACTATGACTCTAGAGCTACTGATCATGGTGATGGCTTTCTTAGCATAGTCTATCAGTCCTTTATGCCTTGACATCCAATCCATACCTAGTACTACTTCCAATCCTTTGGTTCCGAGTACTATTAGGTTGGCATAAAAATCTATCCCATGTATTCTGATAGGCACAGCTTTGCAAATTTTTCTAGCTTTTGTAGTTGAGCTAGGAATTTGAACTATCATGACATGCTTCAAGTTGGTTGGGTGAATCTTACTAGTGCATGCAAATTCTTCGGTGACAAATGAATGCGATGCTCCAGAATCAAACAACACTCTTGCTAAAACTGAGTTGCCAGAGAACATACCCAGCACTACATCTGGCGCTTCTTGGGCTTCTTCGGCGTTCATGTGGAAGAGACGACCGTTGCGGTTGTGAGGGTTCCCTGGGGAAAATCTTCTCCCTAGTTGAATACGACACTGCTGTTGAGCTGGGGCATTCACATTGGCAGTGGCGGCAGTCTTCTTGGGACACTCATTGGAATAGTGACCCTTCACTCCACGCTCGAAACAAGTTATCTGGGACTTGTCTTTAGCTGCAACAGGCACAACATTGCTTCCAGTTCTAGGTGCAGTGTTGTTTTTGTTGTTGTTGTTGCTCTTGGGAGGTGCACGGTTGAAATTGCTGGTGTTGCCGGAGTGGTTGTTGTTTCCTCTGGTCTTCACATTGCCTCCGCTACGGTTGGGGTAGCTTGGGCGAGACATTGGGGGTCGGTTGTTTCTGGGTGCATATCCTGGTGAGGGGTTGGGACGGTACTTCTGGTGACTGCTGGATCTTGCTTGGTGCATCATACGACATTTGCGGTTGTCGTTTGCCTGGTTAATCTTCCCTTCCATCTGAATAGCAGAGTCGACTAGTTCTTCAAGATCCTTGAAGCAGATGTTGACGAGGACAGTCTGCATCTCGTCATGCAGTCCGTTCAGGAATCTCTCCTTCTTCTTTGCCTCCGTGTTGATCTCATCGGGTGCGTACCTGGCAAGCGATAGGAATCTGTCACGGTACTCCACCATAGTCATTCTGCCTTGCTTCAAATCTCGGAATTCATCCCTCATTCGGGTGACTAGGCCCTGCAGCACGTGGGTGCGACTGAACTTGATTTTGAAGGCTTCCCATGTCATCACTTGAGCATGGTTCATCAGGCGGATGTTGTTCCACTAGGCTCTTGCGTCTCCTACCAAGTAGTGGGTGGCAAAGAGAACTTTCTTGTTGTCATCAACTCTGGCTACCTCCAAATTATTCTCCATTGTCTGCAACCAGTCATCAGCATCTAGTGGGTTCTCCGAAGTGCTAAAGATTGGGGGATTGGTATTGTGGAAGTTTTTCAGCCTGGATCCTTGATGATCCTGATTTCCATGCCCTTGGTTGTTTTGGGCCATCTGAGCTATCTGCTGTAGTGTTGCTAAGTTGGCCTGGCGCTCTGCCCTGCTTGCTTCACAGTCTGCAACTAACATCTGCATGATCTGTAGCATTGGGTCTTGCGATGAGCTGCTCCCCCCAGGGATTCCATGAGTCATCTGAAGATTGAGATAGATAAAGGGGTAAGAGGGAAAGTTCCAAGGTTCATGGTTTTGGTTTCAAAGCTAAAACTTTGAGTTTGACTCGGGTTTTGCAACTAACTCCATTTCATTTATTCAGGCAAGCACACGATACAAACACACACCACACACCACACACCACAACAACAAAGGAAAATAGATGGTTTTAAGAACCATGCTGCAAGCTACGATACAGTGGGACCGATACATCTCATACTACGATAGTGCTCTAGTGCATCTACTCATCGTCGATGAAGTCGGAGTCCTCATCGTCAGTGTAGAAGTCCACGGCATCCTCCTCCAGAAATTCATCATCATTGCTGAGGTAAGAATCCATATCTCCCTGGATGCTTTCACCCTCCTCTTCTTCCTCCTTTGCTGCAAGCTGAGCTTCTTGCTCCTTGACAGTCTTCTCGAGGTCGGCCACCTTCTTTTTGCGCTGGAGGCGAAGAGACTGATGGTCCTTGACAAGCAGTGAGAAAGTCTGGGCCTTCTGGGTGGCAATGGCACGGTTGTGGTTGGCAAACTCCCTAGCATTGTCCAATTCCTTCTGGCGATCGTACAACAGGAAGTCAAGGTTCTCCACTTGACGCTTCAACTCCGGGTGACTTGGCATCTCCATTGGCATTCCCATGAAGTCACACCTTGCATAGTGCGCAAAGCGGGTTCCTTGGATTTGGTTGACACTGAGGGCACATAGATGTACGAGAGCTTCATGCATTGCCTTGGCTAATCCATCTAGCCAGTTGTTCTCTCTTACGGAGAACTGGATCCTCCCGGACGTTGGTGCTTCTATGCTTCCTCAAAGATCAGCAGTGACTAGCCACTGTAAATCTCCTCCTGGGAGTCCAGGAAGTTGAGCTCCAAGAAACTCCGAATGTGGGCGTCCCAATAACTCAGACAGTGAATCTAGATCCCTCTCGAAGATCAGCTGGCCTCCGTTTCCCAACTGGTAGAACTTGCTGAACTGAGTCTCCATCTACAAGAATTTAGGATGAGGAAGTTAGTGAAGTGATCAAGTGTGTCAAATTTTATGTAGTAATGTAAGAATTTGAGGAACATGAATTTATGAGAAAGAATGAATTCCCAAGGGTAAGAGAGGAAATAGTTTTTCATAAATACTCACTTTGGTTTTGAAATTAAGTCTTTGCTCGGACGTCCATTCTAACTAGGGTTTCCTATGGTCAGGATGGCTCAAATACCAACTTGTCAACACCCGGATTTTTAATCCCAGATGCCTGTTATGCCACACATCGCAATCCCAGGATTACCATTTTTGCGAGACATAACAGATTGGATATCACAGTACATCATCCATTACAAACCATAATAAGGTCTTACACGAATAAAGGATCTCATGATCTAGTCTTAATACAACAAGCAGCGGAATAAATAATAAGCGTAGCGGTGGGGTCCATCTTCAGGGGCATAGGCAATGCTGACAATGGAAGATAGTCCTAGTTATCATAGCCATCCTGTTGTCCGTCATCTTGGTAGTCTCCTTCATAGTCTAGCCATAGGAATAGCCAGGGACAAAAGCCATGAGTACTCTTTAAGTACTCGCAAAATATCACTAACAAGTAAGGTAGTGCTAGTGGGGAGAGCTAACTCTATGTTTATTGGTAAAATTAAGTTTGAAACCTAAGCTGAGTTCAGAAACAAAGAAAGATAAAACAAGGTTCTTGAATCACTTAAGTTGGGAAGCTAGTGTCATAATCACAACCCTGTTGTGATCAAGTCAATATTCATCATTCAGTTCAAAAGTCATTTTGATAACATCTGACAAAGAAACAGTATGGCCACTCCAACTGTCCATAACCACAGATGTGGCTATTTGAATAGTTTGACACTCTGCAGAGGTGGTACACTTTCACCACAAGATTCGATACATCTGTCAGGGATAACCCTGAATCATCATACTTAGTACGCAGATAATCAAACATAACCTTCCCTTTACACACCCTAGTATAAGCACCTCTCCTATGAGCATGGCCTCCCAACCATGACCATCTGTCATCTTGGGCACTGCATAGGTGGACAACATTGAGAGGCAGCCTTAGCTCAAACCTCTCCCGCGAGGGAACTAATACTAATGCATATAAATTTCTAGCTAAGCCATACCCAATTCAGGTATTGTGGTTGTATGGTAAAATTGGAATGGTATCGCATCCGAATCCAACCATCAGTTTTTGTAGAAGGGCTAAGGCTCATGCCTCAACATTTTCATCATCATAAACCATTTGTGTTTCTCAACACATGTCAAAACATCTCAATACAATGACTCATCATTCCAAGGTTTTCACAATTCATTTTCACCAAGTATTCCCATCTAAAGGGACTCAAGTTTTGATTTAGCTCTAAGCTACTAGGTTAAGAGTGTTCACTAAGGTGGGATGCTAATCTCAATCTCATGCCTTAGAATTACATCTAAGTTTATCTAGATAGGTCAAGTTTTATACTTTTTATGCTACCTTCAACAAGTAAAGGACTTTGGTAAAGTAAAGAAAGTAAAAGCTTGAAAGTAAAAACTTGCAGTAGGTACTAGTCAAAGTGGTATAACCAAAGCATGCCTAATGCATCTTTCTTAGGTTATCTAGCTTAATTCTAGCTTGCTAACAATAGCTTGCCTTGGTTGGTGTAGTGGTTGAAGTCTTCTTCCTCTTCCTCTTGGTAGAACTCCTCCTCCTCGAAAGCTTGGTCGGTACTATTGTCTATAAATACATACGGAGTACACAATCACCAAACAATACTTAACTAGGATACTTAGCACACAAAGGCATACATTTGATGATCTATTATCATCACAAGCATCACAAGGTTTTATTAACTAGCTTCATTCTTTTTATTTGAGAAAAGTAATTTCTACTCATTGAAAATAACTAAGATTTAATATTCTCCAATTAAAATATGGGATCATGTGGACACATGTCATCACCACATATTCTAACATATGGGAATGTGATTTAAAGGTTGGATCACATTTAATTAAGTTTAATATTTAATGATTTAAAGTGACTAGAAATGCCTATATAGCACTAATTTGGTACTAGTCCAAAGTCACTGCATGTAAACATTAATATTATTACACATTCAGATAGGTATGGTTAAATGTGATTTTTGAGAGTTGGAATAAACTCAAAAGCTATCATGGTTGATTTTATAAAACATGTTTGAATGTGCAAATGCTTATGTCTTCTATTTTTACTAGGAGAGATCTCTAACTCTAAATGAATTAAATCCAATGGGCTTGGATAGATCTTTTTTGGGTCTTTCCAACAAAATTGGAATCACTCAATTTGGTTCAGTAAATCTTCTTGAATTGATTTTTGAACTAAGGGACAGAAGTGAGTTCAAACTTAAATAGAAAAATCTATATTTGAACTAACTGGGTCGCGCGGGAAAACTAACGGGCCGGCCCAGTGGTGCTCTGTGGCGCAGAGGGCAACTAACAGGGGGGTCCCGCATGTCAGCGACACATCAAACGCGAAGCGTTACAGGGCAATCGCAGCGCTACGATTAAAAGGTGGATCAACAGCTGAGGATCGTCGTCCCCGGCAAACAGGTCGCCGGTGAGAGCTAACCCTAGCGGCACGGTAGGGGTCTACTGGGACGTACCAGGGCTCCAGCTAATGCGGCGAGGAGGGCGATCGAACTGGACGGTGACGGCGGGCTCAGGCGAGGTCGCGGCAGCTCCGGGGGTGGACGAAATCGACGAGGACTTCTCCTCCTCTACAGCGGGCTCCTCCGGTGCAATTCGCATAGTTCGCCGGAATTGCATGTGTGTTCTTCCCACAGACCACACATGGATCCGCCAGTGGTTATTGCTTGTGTGTTCTTTTCGACAAACCACTTATGGATCCACTAGTCATTGCATGTGTGTTCTTTCCACAAACAACATATGGATCCACTAGTGTCATTGCAGGTGTGTTGTTTCTACAAACCACACATGGATTAACCAATGGCATCGCATGTGTGTTATTGTCACAAACCACATATGGATCACCCAATGTCATTGCATGTGTCTTCCTGACATGAACCATATATGGACCCACTAGAGTCATTGCATGTGTGTTCTTTCCACAAACCACATATGGATCCACTAGAGTCATTGCATGTGTGTTCTTTTCACAAACCACATATGGACCCACTAGAGTCATTGCATGTGTGTTCTTTCCACAAACCACATATGGATACACCAGTGGTCATTGCATGTGTGTTCTTTCCACAAACCACATATGGATACACCAGTGGTCATTGCATGTGTGTTCTTTACACAAACCATATATGGATCAACCAGTGGTCATTGCATGTGTGTTCTTATACTTAAACCAGCACTAGAGTCATTGCATGTGTGTTCTTTTCACAAACCACATATGGATCCACCAGTGTCATTGCATGTGTGTTCTTTCCACAAACCACTTATGGATCCAACAGTGTCCATTGCATGTGTGTTCTTTCCACAAACGCCACATGGATCCCCCTGAGTCATTGCATGTGTGTTATTTTTACTAACCACATATGGACCCACTTGAGTCATTGCATGTGTGTTCTTTTCACAAACCACATATGGACCCACTAGAGTCATTGCATGTGTGTTCTTATACTAAAACCAGCACTAGAGTCATTGCATGTGTGTTCTTTCCACAAACCACACATGGATCCACCAGTGGTCATTGCATGTGTGTTCTTTCCACAAACCACATATGGATCCACTAGAGTCATTGCATGTGTGTTCTTTCCACAAACCACACATGGATTAACCAATGGCATTGCATGTGTGTTCTTTTCACAAACCACATATGGATCAACCAATGGCATTGCATGTGTGTTGTTTTCACAAATCACATATGGATCCACCAGTGTTCACTACATGTGTGTTGTTTCCACAAACCACTTATGGATCCACCAGTGTTCATTGCACGTGTGTTCTTTTTCACAAACCACATATGGATCCACTAGAGTCATTGCATGTGTGTTCTTTTCACAAACTACATATGGATCCACTAGAGTCATTGCATGTGTGTTCCTATCAAGAACCACATACGGATCCACCAGTGTGCATTGCATGTGTGTTCCTGTCATGAACCACACATGGATCCGCCAGTGGTTATTGCTTGTGTGTTCTTTTCGACAAACCACTTATGGATCCACTAGTCATTGCATGTGTGTTCTTTCCACAAACAACATATGGATCCACTAGTGTCATTGCAGGTGTGTTGTTTCTACAAACCACACATGGATTAACCAATGGCATCGCATGTGTGTTATTGTCACAAACCACATATGGATCACCCAATGTCATTGCATGTGTCTTCCTGACATGAACCATATATGGACCCACTAGAGTCATTGCATGTGTGTTCTTTCCACAAACCACATATGGATCCACTAGAGTCATTGCATGTGTGTTCTTTTCACAAACCACATATGGACCCACTAGAGTCATTGCATGTGTGTTCTTTCCACAAACCACATATGGATACACCAGTGGTCATTGCATGTGTGTTCTTTCCACAAACCACATATGGATACACCAGTGGTCATTGCATGTGTGTTCTTTACACAAACCATATATGGATCAACCAGTGGTCATTGCATGTGTGTTCTTATACTTAAACCAGCACTAGAGTCATTGCATGTGTGTTCTTTTCACAAACCACATATGGATCCACCAGTGTCATTGCATGTGTGTTCTTTCCACAAACCACTTATGGATCCAACAGTGTCCATTGCATGTGTGTTCTTTCCACAAACGCCACATGGATCCCCCTGAGTCATTGCATGTGTGTTATTTTTACTAACCACATATGGACCCACTTGAGTCATTGCATGTGTGTTCTTTTCACAAACCACATATGGACCCACTAGAGTCATTGCATGTGTGTTCTTATACTAAAACCAGCACTAGAGTCATTGCATGTGTGTTCTTTCCACAAACCACACATGGATCCACCAGTGGTCATTGCATGTGTGTTCTTTCCACAAACCACATATGGATCCACTAGAGTCATTGCATGTGTGTTCTTTCCACAAACCACACATGGATTAACCAATGGCATTGCATGTGTGTTCTTTTCACAAACCACATATGGATCAACCAATGGCATTGCATGTGTGTTGTTTTCACAAATCACATATGGATCCACCAGTGTTCACTACATGTGTGTTGTTTCCACAAACCACTTATGGATCCACCAGTGTTCATTGCACGTGTGTTCTTTTTCACAAACCACATATGGATCCACTAGAGTCATTGCATGTGTGTTCTTTTCACAAACTACATATGGATCCACTAGAGTCATTGCATGTGTGTTCCTATCAAGAACCACATACGGATCCACCAGTGTGCATTGCATGTGTGTTCCTGTCATGAACCACACATGGATCCGCCAGTGGTTATTGCTTGTGTGTTCTTTTCGACAAACCACTTATGGATCCACTAGTCATTGCATGTGTGTTCTTTCCACAAACAACATATGGATCCACTAGTGTCATTGCAGGTGTGTTGTTTCTACAAACCACACATGGATTAACCAATGGCATCGCATGTGTGTTATTGTCACAAACCACATATGGATCACCCAATGTCATTGCATGTGTCTTCCTGACATGAACCATATATGGACCCACTAGAGTCATTGCATGTGTGTTCTTTCCACAAACCACATATGGATCCACTAGAGTCATTGCATGTGTGTTCTTTTCACAAACCACATATGGACCCACTAGAGTCATTGCATGTGTGTTCTTTCCACAAACCACATATGGATACACCAGTGGTCATTGCATGTGTGTTCTTTCCACAAACCACATATGGATACACCAGTGGTCATTGCATGTGTGTTCTTTCCACAAACCATATATGGATCAACCAGTGGTCATTGCATGTGTGTTCTTATACTTAAACAAGCACTAGAGTCATTGCATGTGTGTTCTTTTCACAAACCACATATGGATCCACCAGTGTCATTGCATGTGTTTTCTTTCCACAAACCACTTATGGATCGAACAGTGTCCATTGCATGTGTGTTCTTTCCACAAACGCCACATGGATCCCCCTGAGTCATTGCATGTGTGTTCTTTTTACTAACCACATATGGACCCACTTGAGTCATTGCATGTGTGTTCTTTTCCCAAACCACATATGGACCCTCTAGAGTCATTGCATGTGTCTTATTTTCACAAACCACTTATGGATCCACTAGAGTTATTGCATGTGTGTTCTTTTCACAAACCACACATGGATCCCCCTGAGTCATTGCGTGTGCGTTCTTTTCACAAACCACATATGGACCCACTTGAGTCATTGCATGTGTGTTCTTTTCCACAAACCACATATGGACCCACTAGAGTCATTACATGTGTGTTCTTTTCACAAACCACTTATGGATCCACTAGAGTTATTGCACGTGTGTTCTTTTCGCAAACCACACATGGATCCTCCTGAGTTATTGCATGTGTGTTCTTTTCACAAACCACATATGGACCCACTTGAGTCATTGCATGTGTGTTCTTTTCCACAAACCACATATGGACCCACTAGAGTCATTGCATGTGTGTTCTTTTCACAAACCACTTATGGATCCACTAGAGTTATTGCATGTGTGTTATTTTCGCAAACCACACATGGATCCTCCTGAGTCATATCATGTGTGTTCTTTTCACAAACCACACATGGATCAACTAGTGTCATTGCATGTGTGCTCTTTCCACAAAGCACATATGGATCAACCAGTGTCATTGCATGTGTGTTCTTTTCCACAAACCACATATGGATCCACTAGAGTCATTGCATGTGTGTTCTTTTCACAAACCACATATGGATCCACCGGTGTCATTGCATGTGTGTTCTTTCCAGAAACCACATATGGATCCACCAGTGTTCATTGCATGTGTGTTCTTTCCACAAACCACACATGGATCCCCCTGAGTCATTGTATGTGTGTTCTTTTCACAAACCACATATGGACCCACTTGTGTCATTGCATGTGTGTTCTTTCTAGAAACCACATATGGATCCACTAGAGTCAATGCATGTGTGTTCTTTTCACAAACCACACATATATCCCCCTGAGTCATTGCATGTGTGTTCTTTTCAGAAACCACATATGGACCCACTTGAGTCATTGCATGTGTGTTCTTTTCCACAAACCACATGTGGATCCACTAGAGTCATTGCATGTGTGTTCTTTTCACAAACCACATATGGATCAACCAATGGCATTGCATGTGTGTTATCTTCACAAATCACATATGGATCCACCAGTGTTCACTGCATGTGTGTTCTTTCCACAAACCACTTATGGATCCACCAGTGTTCTTTGCAAGTGTGTTCTTTTCCAGAAACCACATATGTATCCACTAGAGTAATTGCATGTGTGTTGTTTTCACAAACCACATATGGACCCACTAGAGTCATTGCATGTGTGTTCTTATACTAAAACCAGCACTAGAGTCATGGCATGTGTGTTCTTTTCACAAACCACATATGGATCCACCAGTGTCATTCCATGTGTGTTCTTTCCACAAACCACATATGGATCCACCAGTGTTCATTGCATGTGTGTTCTTTCCACAAACCACACATGGATCCCCCTAAGTCACTGCATGTGTGTTCTTTTCACCATCCACATATGGACCCACTTGAGTCATTGCATGTGTGTTCTTTCCACAAACCACACATGGATCCACTAGAGTCATTGCATGTGTGTTCTTTCCACAAACCACATATGGATCCACTAGAGTCATTGCATGTGTGTTCTTTTCACAAACCACATATGGATCAACCATTGGCATTGCATGTGTGTTCTTTCCACAAACCACATATGGATCCACTAGAGTCATTGGATGTGTGTTCCTGTCATGAACCACATATGGACCCACTAGAGTCATTGCATGTGTGTTCTTTCCACAAACCACTTATGGATCCACCAGTGTTCATTGCATGTGTGTTCTTTTCCACAAACCACTTATGGATCCACCCAGTGTGATTGCATGTGTGTTCTTCTCACAAACCACATAAGGATCCACCAGTGTCATTGGATGTGTGTTCTTTTCATAAACCACATATGGATCCTAACCTTAGGAGAGCCCTAACCTTGGCCCCCCCAATGGATCCACCGTTAGACTGAGTCTTCTAGAAGGCACGCGATAACACAGTTGTTCTGCTTGACGATTGTTACATACCGTTCAATCGGGGTGCTTGGATGATTGGGATGGTCTTCGTGAGAGCGATCCTCGAGTAGCTGTTCTACGGCATGATTGGCCACGCTTGCTCTAGACAAACTAGCATGTTGCGAGTGTCACGACTCACGAGTTCAGTGGGCCATTTCCCAGTGTCACGTCCCCATTACTTCTCTTCCTCCCCGTACTTCTCTTCCTTCCCCTCGAAGCCACTTTCCCAACTTCACTCCCATCCTGCCGTACCCGCAAGCCGACGACATCCGCCAATTCTCGGGTCGCTACCTTCATGCTAAGAAATCATTTTACAAGCTTTTGAACTTATCCTACATATTCCTGCTATTCGCCAATCTAACTGCTGATCTTTTTTCTGATTTCTCGATGAACTTCAGATGTGGCAGATGTTGTAGCCCAAGAATCTGAAGATCCTCGCACGCAACTTCGCAACGATGTTCCCACTCGTGTGCTCCCACCCAGAATGCTTTTGCCGTTACTCCTACCACGAGCTCCCGCTCCACAAGCTCACGTGCCCGCACGGCGCGTGCTCCTGCATAGAGCTGGGCTACAACTACACCGGCCCGCTGGCAGAGCTTGTCGTCCACCTTGTAGAGGAGCACTTGATCGAAGTGATTAGGATCTCGTACGGGCAAGCCCAACTTCTACAAGAGCAGGTGCCGTTCACTGACTCGGCACGCCGCCGGCTAATTTTCCCGGGGGGCGGCTCTGTTTTCGTCCTAACCATCACCGTCGCTATTCCAGGAACCAGAGTCGGGCCCACCGTCATGTGTGACGTATGCGTCAGGTCGGTCTCATCCTCTTGGCCCATATACACGGTGCGCATGTGGGAGAACGCCCAGCCGCTGTCGTCCGATAGCATTCTTGTGCTAGTCGAGGCGCCGAGCTGCCCGACGCCGCAGGAGGTGGAGTATGCGGACCTAAGGTCTATCCTATGTGTGCCATCTCAGTACCTTGTCGGTGCTGGACCGAACAGGCAGATGCATTTCTACATTTATATCGAGAAGACCGACAGGGAAATGTACTACTTGTGTTGTTGTTACTGTTAGACTTAAGCGATGCTTCTCAGGTGCGTAGAGCATACGTGTTGTGCGAATGTACCCCAGTTGTAGTTTTTAGTACTCCTTAATAATTCGACGAGTTATTATATTGGTCCAATCAGCTTGTTGTTGTTACGTTGCAAAGTCCGCTTGCTCTGGACAAACTGGCAATACCGTGTGCTCCCGCACCCGCATGTCAGTGTCACGTGTTCCAAGGGCCCACCTGCCAGTGTCACACCCCCCTTCTCTTCCTTCCCCTCGAAGCCACTGTCCCAACTTCTCTTCCATCCTTCCACTCCCGTCTGATGGTTGTAATCTGATTTTCGTTGGATTGTTTACATGTAATCTACGTTGATAATGCAACATGCAAATGGCACAGACACAATTTCTAAAGTGCAAGCACTCACACGTTGCTATTGCACATATTTCTCAATATAGCTCGACAAACCCATTACAATAGTTTTACTTGCACTAAACACAACCGAAATTGCAACCATCCTAAACAACATCTAAACCCACATCACACCGCTGTCGTCAGAGTCCACCTCGATTGGTGACACCGTCGTGCCCTTCCCAGCGACATCCACTCCCGCCTGTGGCTTGCCCTTCGCCAAGGAGGCAACAATGGCATTCTGCACAGCTTCATCCCCGTCGTCCTCCACATTGGAATCTACAATGACGAAGGTGAAGGGGTTGGCGTGGACCAAGCGCCGTCACGCCTAGCGGCTCCTGGTCGAGCTCGACGCCGCATCAGTCCTTCTATAGGTAGGACGGGCCAAGCTCGAATACGTAGCATTGTCGCTCCTCTCAAGAAACCATGGCCATTTGATACTACGACGGTAAGATCTTGGGGTGGATCCGTCGTGGCGAGCCCTACTAGAAGCGGTGGAGCGGATGGATCTGCCGGCACGAGCCATGACAAGTTCCTAGGAGGGAGTAAGATTGTGGGCCAGGTGTGTCTGGTTCCTGAGCAAGGCCTCCTAGTGATATGTACTGGGCAAGGTGCCAAAAAAATTCGTCCAATGCACGCGAGAGGGCTTTTGAACCACGAAGGCGCGTGGTTTGGTTGACAAGTCCACACGCTAGGTCCCCCACCTATCAGCCGAATGTGGACGGTAGGATTCTGCCCGAGTCATTAAGTAGGGATAAATCACACTTCACCACTACCCTGACATCCAAAGGCTCCTCTTTCCTCTGCCCTCTCTCCCCTCGCTCATGGCTCGTAGCTCATGCAGTTCGTCTCGAGCAAAATCAGGGTCGGCTCAACGCCATCAGGCGGGTGCCCCCATCAGGTACCGGAGGGCGCCCTACGATTACTACCCCGATATGCTGCGTTTGTGCGGTGAGAAGATGCCAAGATGGATTTCGTGGACCAACGAAAATACTGCATGAAAATTCAGCAACTGCAGCATCAGAGCGGTAAGTTCCTACTTTAGGTACAATGTTAACCCAGATCCGGAAAGCATAATGTAATTCTTTTTTTTGTTTCCTTCGATCTACTACGTAGGAAGGGAGGGGGACTGGCTGTGACAAGTTTGTGTGGATCAAAAATCCACTAACAGGTTTTCGCAGAGAGCTTGTTCAGGATCTGCATGATGCTGTGTGGGACAAGAAAGAGGAGATTCGTGCAATGGAGCGAGAGATCCGGGAGCATCGCCAAGTGCAATGGAGGCAGGGCAGGGAGGTGGTGAGACAGACGGGCTCAAGATTAGGCCAGATAGTGGAAACAATTTCCTCATTATCTGGGCATTATCTGTTGCATTTGCAGTTTATGTTGCCATGTCATTGTCTAGGAGCTGAAATAAGTTGCTACTTCGTGGAGTGTAGCAGCCAGCTTAAGAAATTGTTTTTCAGCCTAGAAACTTATCATAAGTGTACCAATAGTAGGGATTTATTAAGCGCCTATAAATAATTCATGTATGTGCCACTAACACCCATCGATTTTGGAGACCCCTTAACCGCTCAGCTATCGCGATTGTTCTAGTGGCCTCGGTCGTATCCAATCCTAAAGTCGCGATACATTTTACTCCGAGTATGGGAGGCAGATTGTTTCACCCGACAAGTTCCATGCACATAGCTCCAGAGTTTAACCGAACTACATATATAGGTTCAAGTTCAATACATCATTAGGCTTCTACACTGCTAGCCTTCTTTCTCTGCTTGGGTGCCAACTTTCTTCCTCTTGCCTTCACGTCCACTAGCTTCTTCATCTCCTGCCTTCTTCCTCTTCCTGGGTGCCAATTTTCTTACCTTCACGTACCCTGCATCTCCGGGTCGAGGGAAGTCAGGCCAATCAGCACCAGAATCTTGTCCGGCATCATCACTCCACTCGTTTTGGTTTTCTTCCCGCAGCAAAATCACTGAGTTGGCTGTCTTGTTTCTTACCTTGCGCTTCCTGTAAAAAAATAGTACATGGATTACTACCTTATATCTACAGACTATAAACAATTTTTTGTGTGAATGTACCATCTCATACCTAGGTTTGGGAGCATTAAGGGGACAGCCCGCTGCTCTATGGCCTAAAAGATGGCAGGTCTTGCATCTGTTTTTGCCCTTCTTTGTGGCACAGAAAGTCGAACCCTTCTTCTCGAGAAAATTCTTAAACCTATTCACCTGAGGTCTTCCTCTGCCCCTTTATGTAACTGGCTGGCAAAGCTCGAAAGACAGTTGGACTTGAGGCCACTAAGATGGGTCTGTACATGGGTCGACGGATCCAGCGTACGCAGCTCTGAACTTTTCCATAGAGTAGTAGTCTGACAAATACTTATCCAAATGTGGTAGAGTTCTTTTCTTCACCAAGAAGGCCAAGGCGTGGTCGCAAGGTTTCCCGTTATGTTGCCACTCTAAGCAGGTGCATTCTCGCAGCTGGATGTTCACAACATCCCTTTTGCCACTCTGGTACATATCGACCACCTCACAGCTTCTACTGGTTGACGGGAGAACCTTAAGATGAGCAAGTCCTCGGCTTCTCTTATGCAGTTGCTGTACAACTGGCGGTAGCATATGTCCTCTAAGTCTCCTACCGATCTCTCTCCTTATATTTAACAGCTTCATGATCATACCACATATGTTGTCCATCAAGATATGAACAGGACGCACTTTTATGTCCTTCACCCAGTTATTCAGGCATTCTGCAAGGTTGTTGTTTATGTAATAAACTTTGATGTCAGGGTTGAATTGACTCCTCTTCCATAGCTACGAATGATGGATGGCTAAGTACTCTGGAAGTTCAGGGGCTTCCGCAAAAATCTTGCTCATGAAATATTCGTTGCTACTAGGTTTGTAAACTCTAGCAACAGGAAACATGTAATAAAATACGCTGCCTGCGTAATGTGAGTACACGTTGAGCATCATATGGACATGGCATTCTCTACCTTCAGCTCGCAGGAACACCTCCTTCACTGTATTCGTCAGCCCTTTGCATGCATCCGTGGATATAGCCAATGGATCCATGTGGCCTATTGATCTCCTGAGCTGCCTCATAAACCAAACCTAGTTTTCCTCCGTTTCTGTTTCAAATAGCCCGAATGCCACTGGGAACATCTAGTTGTGACCATCAAGTGTTGTGGCAGATGGCAGGCAGCCTTTCCATTTGCGTGAGGACAGTGTTGTCTACACTCAAATACGGCCTACAGCCATCCTTGAATCCCTGATTGCAAGGTTTAAGCACCATGAAAAATCTTTTGAAATATATTTTACCACCTTCTGATTCAGTGTCAATCTCCACAACACTCCCCGGACACCTAGCTTGTACCTCCGCCTTGAAGTTGTACATCATCCTGAAGCTATTGGTCCAATCCCCGTGCAAGACCCCAGAGCTTTCCCTTTACCTTTCCAAACCGTGTAATATGGAAGGACAATGTTGTATTTAGAACCGAGGCTAGTCCGAATATTTTTCGTGGTCTCCTTAGGGTTATCCTTTAGTATGGACATAGATTGCATAGCCACCCACTCCGTATCAGCCATTGAGGATTTCCGTTTGCTACATGTTGGACACATGTGTGGAGGGCCCATTTTGTTCACCTGCAACACAGATTCATTTAAAAGATAAGCGGAGTCGACTAGTTGCCAGAAAGATATTGCACA
This sequence comes from Avena eriantha, assembly GCA_910589775.1. Classification (NCBI taxonomy): domain Eukaryota; kingdom Viridiplantae; phylum Streptophyta; class Magnoliopsida; order Poales; family Poaceae; genus Avena; species Avena eriantha. The sequence continues at coordinate 241,740,996 of OU342746.1, forward strand.
TCAATTGTAGTTATAGAGTGAAAAGAGAGAGAGTTCTAATGGTTTGATGCATTCGTTGCCCCAGTACCCTAATTGCATTCGACGCAGGTAAGGCTCTTGCTGTGATCCTCCATGGACAATGTACCTCAGCCCGTTCATTCATCCACGTTAACTTGCAAACGGCCTCATACCTCTAGGCAGTGTTCTTCAGTCGATAAACGTCGAACTCCCACTTCATACAAAAATGTCGGAACGACATCCTGAACTCATGCATGCTCCTGAACTCGGTGCCGACCAAAATTATAGGATACTTGTGGTAATATTTCATTTCTTCTACTTCAACACCCAAATCATCGACTGGAATACCAGCCTCATCGTTAAGTTCCTCGTCTATTTCATCATCACCAGATTCTGGATCCTCTATAGTGCCTTCTTCTTCATCTGATTCAGAATCCTCGCCATCGTCTCTAATGCCTAGTACTACACACATCATATTGACTCCCATGGGTGGGGCTGCACCATCGTCTCCACCCGGATGGACCAGAACATTGCCCCAATCCACCTCACCGGCAACTCTGTTTTCTCCAAGACACTCGGTTGGTTCTGCTGCAACCACATGGGGTGGTCTTATGTTTGCACGCATCCCAGGTACTTTAGTGGACAAACAGCAGTTAGAATAAGTTTCATCTTGACTGTATTGAACCCTCTTGCTCTTCCTGTGTACATCCTCCTTCCTGATGTAATCTTTCCTGATGGTATCAGTAGGGCTTGACATCTGCGTTCCATTCCCCATCGAACTAGGCTTTTTGCTGCCGCACTTGGGTGTGATCTCCTTACTTCCTCCCCTCACGGGTGTTGGCTCCAGGGTGCTGGCATTATTGTCTGGCATCTGTGGCGTGTTCTTCTTCGAATTAGCCCTTTTGCTGCTACTATTGGGCATGTTCTCCATCGTGCTGGCATTATTGCCTGACCTTAGCGGCGTGTTCCGCTCCAAATTAGCCCTTTTGCTGCTACTATTGGGCGTGTTCTCCTTTGCGCTGGCATTATTCCCTGACAGCGGCATGTTCCGCTCCAAATTAGTATTTTTTTCTGCTCCCACTAGGCGTGGTAGCCTCCGTGCTGGCCATCTTCACCTCTTTGCTACCACTCCTGGGAGTGTTCACCACCGTGCTAGCCCTCTTAGCGTTTTTGCTGCCATGCCACGTCGACGATCAGGAGTAGTTCCCACAACAATAGTGTTTCGAGTGCTAGCATAGTCCAGACCATGAGCTGGCTCTAGACCAGCAGCTCGCTGAACCTGAGCACGGGTTCGAGGAGGACACAAGGCATCAGTCTTTGCAACAACAATGGGGCAGCCTCCGGAAGCCTTAGTTTGCTCAACAACGGCAGGGATTGGGTCAATAGTGGCTAGATCCACAAGAACACGAGGACGACCAATACCGGTAGATTCCAGAGCACGAGTTCACACAACTTGAGGACGGTTTCAAGGAGGAGCATCACACAAGGCGTCGGTCTTGGCAACAACAGCGGGGCAGCCTCCAGAAGCCTTAGTTTGCTCAACAGCGGCATGGTTTGGGTGAGCAGCAGCCGCATCAACACGGGCACGTGGATAGGGACGACCAGTACCAGCAGATTCCAGAGCAGAGTTTTCCATAACGGCAAGACGATGACTCCTACGAGGAGGTTGCCTGACAGAAGCATGTCGCAGACGAGGAACCACATTTTGCTCAACAACAGCAGGGGTTCAAGTTAGACCTCCCTGTCCAATAATAGCTGGGCGACTCCCAGTAGCAGGAGCTTCCTCATCCAGTATGTTACACATCAGCATAACCACGCGAAGCCCAACATGCTGTTCCATCAACCCAATTAGCTAACTGTCACACGCTATAGGAACCTTGAAGCCTCGTTCATCAACGATGCTGAACCATGCAGTCTGCTCCGGCCTCATTTTAGCAAGTTCATGCACAGCAGCAACCAAACCAGGGATAGTGCATCGCTGCACAGGCACTACTTCCATCTTCAGATTCTGATCTTGTTTCCACGTGCTCTTCCCATCTGCTAATTTAATGAGGTAGCCACAGATGGTGACCAGAACCGTGTATTTGGGTTCAGCGGAGATCCTACTTGACATAAAATTCGAGAAAAAAGATAAGAATTGTTTGTTAGTGTCGTGCTAGCAAACAATTCTATGTTCGATATATCTATGTAATGCCAATAACTAGCTAGAATTTATAGGTAGTGCGAATAGCAAAGAGAAGAGTAGCTCACCCGCAATTAGCCAGAAGTACTTCTTCCTCGGCAAATGGATCTGCCATCCTTCGCGCTGCTCAGCTCGTCGGCGGCAGAGGCGGTCTAGATTGTCGCAACGGCTGGCACGGCATTCGGCATTAGAGCTCGGTAGCAGCGAGTAGGCGCAGCAACTTGCACCAGAAGTCAAATGCCCGAAGAGATCATTCTGGTTGGAGAGGGCATTTCAACAGCGCTGGTGCTACGGTTCATGCGAAAGGAGGGAGGGAGTGGATTTGTGAATTTGGTCAACGCACCATGCTCCTTTAGTCTCTCGTTCCGCCTACGTGGTTGCCGCGTTGGCGCTCGCATCACAGAAATATTACTGACATGAGGGTCCTAACCGTCTACTTCATGGGACAGTTTCACGGAATGTTTGGATTTGGTAGGGGTGAGATGAGTTTGCATCGAAATGGCCCCTCTCGATAGTTGGCGGCCCAACGTTTCGAAATGTGGCAATTTCAGGCAACTTAGGTACCGCGGTGCACTCACCTGCGAACTTTGTTACCGCAGGGTAGCAGTCCCCTCTTGATAGTACGGTTACCTATCCTATAAACCGGTCTCCCCAACTAACACCATGAGACCGGTAAGAAAGAAACCCTATCAAGAACATACCTTTGCCTTGAGCATATTCCACTTGAGCTTGACGATAACGATCTTTTCCACCTCAAGATGGAACACCTTTCTTCATTGTGCTAGCTTGGTGAAGTCTTGTAAATTGCTCCCCCATACTCACTATGGGAGAGCCTCTCTTTTAGGAATATGTTCACAAATCCATGATCACCATAATGATGGCAAGCCCCAAGCATATGATCTCTTCGAGATGGCTCATCTTGAACTTGCACATAATTTATTCTTTCTTCATTATGTTGGTTGCTTGAAGATACATAAGAGATATCATTCCAACTTTATTCTTCAAGACACACTTGCCATAGGCTCAACTCTCACATGACCAATCTTTGGATCTCTCCTTGAACACCTTGGTCAACACTTGATCTTGTTTACTTTCTTCTTATCCCAACCTTGAAGCCAACATATGGTACAAGCATTGCCTATGGATAAATCCTACAAGTAAAACTCAATGCAAACATAAGTCCATAAAGATTGTCATTAATTACCAAAACCACACACGGGGGCACACATGCACTTTCAGAAGTACAAAGAATCTACTTTATTAATTATATTAATATTACAATGTCTCTACATTTATAAGAAAAAAGAAATTACAAGAATAGTGAAATAAAATTGAATTAGTTAGTAATGTAAAAATATATTACAGTAAATAAATATTATACAAGAAAGAATAAAAGAATATCTTTATTACATAAATAATATTACAATGCATAATATACATCCTAAACTAAGTCATGTACTATTACTACATTTCTTCTTTTCTTCTCATTTCTTGATACCTCCTAGAGAATCCACTAAAGACAAAGGAGAGTTTGTGTGTTGCCATCATCTTGGATCAGACATTTTAATGTTGGAGCTTAACTTTGGGAAATGAAGAACTCGTCCTGAGCTCCACATTGCTGATTAAAGGGACTAATATCAATCTAAGGGCAATAAGGGAATATGGATCTGGATCATTCTTCGTCAAGGGGAAACATTAGTAATTTGGAATAGGGATAAAGAAACACTAGTTGATCCATGTGAGAGAAAGGACAGGAGGCAACATAATGTGATCTATATTTATAATCTAGTAAGAAGGAAAGTAATCAGCCCTTTAATCATAGTTAAGCTCCTGAATTATAAACAAAACCCTAGCAAGTACGTAGTTAGTTCTCTGTTGATATTAAAGACCAACCAGAAGTGAAATCCATTTGGATAAGAGCAAACAGGCATGCATTCACTAGATAAGGCAAAGCTCTACTTGACTACTGATGCTAGAGTGAACCACACACTCAGGTACCTTACATAACCTGTGTTGTCCATTCCAGTACAGTAATAATTAAGCAGCACACTCATAACCTGCATGTGGTGTGCTGTCAACACCATAGAAGTAATAGGAAGTAGTAGAAGATAAGGATGGACTAGAAGGAAGAGCAGCTGTGGTAGCTCAGCTATAAGTTGATCCATATCTCTCCTTAGATCCATTTCTCCACACCGACCATCAAATATTCCATTTCCACAAGCTCATCCACACATGTTCAAAGAAGCAACACAAGCAGCAGTAGCAAGGAAAGATGTGATCAAGATTCACATGAGGAACTCGAGGAAGAGGAGGTCCATGTGCAGAAAAGGGCAGTAGCAACTGCACTCGAAGGAGACAAAGGAGCAGGCCACAAACATTCATAAAAGCTTGTCAGGATCAACAACTCAGCCATCCCCAACAATATCCAAGAAACCTTCATAGTATTAGGTGATTATCCATCTTCACAACATATGTTCTTACCAGATCCATTAGGAAAATTATGTGTGGTGAAGAGATATCCTTAGATCTGCATTCAGTGGTATGCAAAGATCATCACAGGGATACTTAGGCATCATAAAGCATCTGTTCTTATCCAACATTAGTCTCAGCCTTATGCATCATTGACCAAGATCACATGTTAGGGTTGTGTATCTAGATCATCCAGATTAGATGATATCATTTCTTTCACCCCCTACTTAAAAAGCTAGCAGATCCAGGAGTGGAGACCATTGTGTTCCATCCTAAAGGAGGCATCACAGTGGCATCTCATTAGTGAATCCACACCAGCACAAGAGCACAACACCATATAATCCTTTTCCTAGCTAAAAACACCTAGGAATCATATGACTATTGTCTTACTAATAGTAGTTGGACAATAGCCAAATCAGTTGCAAAGCCAACAAAGAGGCAACAGTAGTATTTGTTCATGTGCAATAAATGTAAGGCCTCAGACCCGCATCACTAGCAGCATAACTCTAGATCTCTAGTGAGTTAATCAAGTAGAATGTACAGCTCATGTGTTATTCATCACTATGCTCACTCTAGAAGGAGGCCCCACGGTGGAAAACACCATAGCCACAACCACCAAATTATACTAGGACTGGTTAAATATTTAGCAAAATCTCTCCAAAAGAAATTCTATCATCTTCCCAGCAGAACAGCTAGGAGCCCACACCTTAACCATACAAAGAAAAGATAGTAAGATAGTGTATGGAGAGCAGCAGTGATGCACAAAATATAAACAACAAGTTTGTATGTACATCTTCACCATATAAAGAAAATGCAACAGAATCTATAAATTAAAACAATAAGGAAGCGTGTGTAGGAACACTATATGTCCTACAAAAGGTTAAAAACTCAAGAATATCAATCACACACTTGCATATGTAGCATTGAACTATAAACCATGTATAGCTTCTATACCAGACTCCTATATAAACATATACGAAACAGCTTCATGCTTTAGCATGCTAGAATGATCATGAGATCATCCTAAAACTATTTACCAGTAACCCTAAATATAACCAGCAAGAACTTAACACTCAAACTACCTATACTCAAACTGCAGTAATCTATGCTCACTCTTATACCTGACATATACATCAATAATCAAGTGTGAACCTAGCAAATCAATTTATCTACATACTACATGCACAAGTTGATAGGGATATGCCAGAGGGGGTATGCCTAGCAGGACGCTCCGATTGGGCCGAAGGGCCTGTGAGTGGGCCTGAAGGACGGCGACTGGAGTGCGACTGAGGGAAAGGCCTAGCAACTAGAGACTGAAGGCCTAGAATCATACTAGAAGCCCAGTCGGATTAGGTCAAAAGCCTCCGAGTCCATATCTGGCTCGGTTGTAACTTGTAAACCCTAGCGAGTTGACTCCTATATAAACCTCCCTAGGGTATCCTTAGGACTTACGTTCTATCATACACCCCCTCAAGCGACTCGCTGCTTAGGCGCCGAGCTCGCCACCCTTGTAACTCTCTCTCCATTAATCCAATCTAGCAGGAGTAGGTCTTTACCCTCCAGGGGGCGAACCTGGGTAAACCATGTGCATTCGCCCCCATCTCGCACCGTAGATGGCCACCAGCTCTTTCTCACATTACAATCAATCGCTGCTAGTAGCAGCGACTGCCGTGGCCATTTCCACGACAGTGGCGCCCATCGTGGGGCATAGCGGGACTAGCCTGAGTTCTGCGGCGAGACCCTACTCGCCGATCGATCGGCCGCTTGCCACCGGCCGCATGATCACCATTGGCGGGATCTTACAAATCTTGCCTAGCAGCTACATCCTGGCGTCACGCCCGGTCACTCACGGCACGGTGATGCCAGTCGGCTCCATCAACCTCTTCGTCGGCTTCACTGGCGCGCTCGACCCAGCTGCAATGATGATCGTCGGCGGATCGCCGCCGCACCGCGACCTGCTCTTGGAAGAGCAGGTCCGCTCCATCAGGAGCCTCGTCACCAAGTATGACTCGGCCGCCAGTAGCGCGGCCGAGACCAACGCTGCCACCAACGACGAGGCCCTAAACAACGATGCCGACTCCGTGACCCCTGCCTCGGTCCACGGATCTATCACCGCCGCGTCACGAGAGGACTCCATCACGCGAGTCTCCAACCCGGAGGATTTCGAGGACCCCTCCATCCTCGGGATCTTCGACTCCGACTCCGGCTCGGAGTCGCCTGAAGACTTCCGTGCCAGATCCAATCGCTTCAACGTGATCTACATGGCGGGCAGCATGGCTGCCCCGCCAGATCCGTTCTCCACGCCGATTCCGCCGACCGCGACAGCCACAGAGGTGGAGGAAGCCTGCCTGCGGCTCGCGGAGGCGCAACGCAACGAACTCGCCGAGCGTGAGAAATACCGCCTCGAGCGGGAAACGGCGAGGGAGCTATCACTCTATCACCAGCGCCGCATCAGGAACCGCCTGAACTCCAACGTCTAGGGCCGCGTCCTGAACTTCAACGACGAAAGCGACCCTGCACACGCGGCCGAGCGCGAATACTGTGAGAACGCGCCGCCAGGTGGAAGCAATCCCGCGAGACCACCACCCGGCGCACCGGCGACTGGAGCCCCTCCACCACCCATTGGCCGCGCGCCCCCGCCAGATCAACCGTGGATCATCATCTCGCCTCAAGCCCGCAATGCCAACGGACTACCACTCTACTCCACCCCGATGGACAATGTCGTCGTGGCTGACGCCACGGTCGCCAACCTCGACGTCCAAGGTGACGGCACGCTACAGATCCAGTACGCCAAGGCCCTACTCGCCAGGGTCGTCGAGCAACAAGCTGCGGGAGTCGACCCGCGGGGGCATATGTATTCCCGTTCCTCAGCAAGTAGAGCGGCGTCAAGCGGTCGCCCCACCGTCGCCAACACATTAACTTGCCCTCCACCGCAGCCCCTGGCGAACCAGCCACGGGTCGCCAACCCCGCGCTGTCCACCAACGAGCCGCGACCGGTGAATAACACGGTCGCCGCCAATGGGAAGCCCATTGATGCCCGAACAAACATCATCAAAACTAGGCATGGCGAGCGCGCCAGCCCAACGACTTGAGGCACACCCTCACCAACCGCGGCGACCCGGAACCAAGAGGCTCGCTCAGTCGAGTCAGACCGCAATGCTTCGGGCCCATGATCCGCGGGGAAAAATACCCCGTCAACTTCAAGGCTCCCAAGGAGATCGAAAAGTACGATCCGACATACGATCCAGCTGTCTGGCTGGACACATACCTCATGGCAATGGGAATCGCAGGCCACACCGACCTGCTCGCCGCTCGCTACCTCCCCCTGATGATGGAGGGTGCGACTCGGCAATGGATCAACACCCTCCCCGCCGATAGCATCAATTCCTGGGATGAAATGCGGACGCCTTCATCAGGCACTTCGAGGGCTCCTACACCCGTGCCACCACCATAGAAGACCTGGAGCGATGCATCCAGGGACAACATGAGTCGACTCGCCGCTGGATCCAAAGATGGCAAGAACTGTGGATCAACGCCTCCGGCATCCACCCAGATACGGCGATACATTGCTTCAAGAACGCGTGCTGGTATGAACCCCTGGTCGCTAAGATCAAGAGGGTCTACCAGACGCTCGACAACATCCCCGACCTCCTCGAGATCGCCAAGCGCTACATGGAGGAAGACCCCAACCAAGACTCCGAGGATGAGTCAGGAGGAAGACGCCGAACCAGCATCCACGATAGCGGGCGCCTACGCGACATGCGCTACAGCAAGACACGCATCACCGGCAAGCGCCGCACGGACGGCTGAATCGACTTCGTCGCCAACGCCGGCTACGGCTAGCGCAACCCCAAGAGCTACCGCCGTGACGGAGGAAACTACCGCTCCAACAACACAGCGAGGCCGAAATTCGACCATGCTGCCCTACTCAATCAGCCCTGTATCTACTTTAGCAGGGAGGGAAAACCCGCCACCCACACCACCGCAGATTGCCACTCTATCAAAGATATTGAAAAGGCGAGGCAAGCAAGGGAGGACCCCAATAACAACCCACCTCGGGAAAATGGGAATGTCGGTGGCTTCGGCACCGCCGTCGGCTCGCTACACACCTTCACCGGACTCGGCACCTAGCACGAGAAGAAGGTGCTCGCCCGCGCGGTCGCCGTCAACGTGGTGACTCAAGTCGACATCCCTCGCTTCCTCAACTGGTCCGAGCAGAGCATCACCTGGAGTCGCCAGGACCACGCGCCAAGAATCGAATAGCCAGGGCGAGTCGCCCTGGTAGTCAGGCCCAAGGTAGCCAACTATTGGCTTCCCAAGACACTAATGGACGGTGGGAGCTCCATCAACATCATGTACCTAGACACATTCAAGAGGCTCCAGCTCCCAGAAGCAGCCATCGAGCCAACCCTGACGACCTTCCACGGTATCGTCCCCGGTCGGAAGGCGTACCCGATCAGAAAAGTGATGCTGCCAGTCACCTTCGGCACTCCGGCAAACTACCGCACGGGGAGGATCATATTCAAGCCGGTGAACTTCCGCAGCCCTTACCACTACGTCCTGGGCCGCCAGGCATTCGCAAAATTCATGGTGACCCCACACTACGCCTACAACATGATGAAGCTCCCAGGGCCAAGCGGCATCATCACCGTCCACGGCGACCCCGACATGGCCGTGGAATGCGAGGACAAAGGAGCCGAGCTCGCTGACACCGTCATCGCTGCAGAGACTGACCACACGGAGGAGCTTGCGAAATACGCGGGCAACATCAACAAAGTCGACCCCACCATCCTGAAGAAACCAATCGCCACGAACTCCATGTTCGAGGCGACCACGCACACCCACACCATCGAGCTTGTCCCGGGCGACTCTAGCCATACGGTCACCATCAGGGCGCACATGAGCCCTGCATAGGAAAGCGCGCTCATCGGGTTCCTCCGTGAGAACCGCGACATCTTCGCATGGAAGCCATCTGACATGCCAGGTGTCCTGAGGGAACTTGCAGAGCACAAACTCAATGCCGACCCCAAAGTGCGACCAGTAAAGCAGTCGCTACGACCCTTCAATGAAGAGTGCCATCGAGCAATCGCCGAAGAAGTACAGCGCCTGCTAGCCGCAGGCTTCATCTGGCCAATCAAATACTCCAAGTGGCTGGCAAACTGTGGCGCCCTGCAAAAACCACTACTAGAAAATCGTTGTGTTTAGGTGCATTGCATCATCATGACCGCATGCTCATGTCATCATGCCACATTGCATTTGAGCATCGTCATCATCTTGCATGGTTTGTTTAAAAACTATTTTTCGAAAAGCCTGGTTTTGTTTTCTAAACACCTCGTCTTTATTTCAAATTAAAACCTGGGTCTCCGGAATATTTTGTTTCGTCTACAAACAGATTTCAAACGCCCCGTTTTAAACAAGTAAAATATTTAATTTATTTTTGGGAGGCAGCCCGCTAGGCCTGAAAGCCTGGCCGGCCACCTCCAAACCCTAGTCTAAAAATATATAGTCCTAATTCTACCCAATCCTATCCTACCCAGCCTCCCTCCACCTCACCCTGACCAATCCCCTCCCTCCACCTCACACCTCCACCTCACCCCGACCAATCGCTAGCCGCAACCTCACCCCGCGCAACACACTCAACACCACACACACACACGCACATAGACGCACAACGCCACCTACCCCCTCCTTTCCCGCCTTGCATACCGCCCCTGACCTGCGTCCCCACACCACCCTGGGATTCCCAGCCCCAACCGACATGCACACAATTCCCCAGCCCCACCTGGGCGCACGTCCCAACGCCCCACCGGGCCGCCTCCACCCCACGTGCCCATCTCTCGCTCGCCCCTGCCCAAATCCCGCCACCTCACGCTCCCCTTGCCCACCAACCGCGACCGGCCCCACCCCGTGGGTCCCACTCCCACCGACGCCACCCTCTCCCGCAAGCGACCCGCCCCCTTGTTCCCCTCCTCCCATTGCGAGCCACCCCGCTCCTCCTCACCACCACCAGTACGCCCTCGCCTGGCCGCACTTCAACCGCGAGCCGCCACCGCCGCCACAACACATTCCTTGCTGGCCGCCTTCCTCTGCCCCGACCTCCCCGACGAAGCCCCTCTTTGACCGCGTCGCCGCCAGCGACCGCCGTCACGGCCCTCCTCCCGGCCCGACCTCGCGCCCCTCGTCGCCTTCTCCGTCGACCGAGCCGCCCAGCTCGCCTCCTCGTGTCCTTCTTCTTCCCTTCCACACGCGAGGCGTTGTTGGTCCCTCCATCCACTGCATCGAGACGGGTCGCCTGTGTCCGCCCGTGAGCGAGCCCCGTGGATGCGCCTCTGCTTATCCTCGGCCGCCGTTCGCCGCTGCATGTCGCCATCCGTGGTCCTCCTCCAGGGGGCCAGACCCCTTGCTCTGCCGCCCCTCCGACGATCTCCGCTCCGGTGATAAGCACACCGCCGCTGCTGCCTTTCCCCTGCGACCTGGCCGTGCACCCCGAGCTCCTCCTGGCTTCCGCGAAAGGGCCGCATCTCCCCTGCAGCACCACATGCGGCCGCCGTTCTCCACCGCCCTGCGCGCTCGCGACTGCTGCCTCTGGTCGCCATCCTGCTTCGCCACGGCCGCCGCCTCTCTGTCCTCCCGCCAGGCGCCGCCAGTGCTGTCCCGCGTCCAGCATCGGCATCCGGACGCCATCCACATCGCCAGCGCCCGGCCCCGCGCTCGCCGGTCTGAGCCGCCTGGTCGACCTCGTCTCTGCCTCCGTGACACCGATCGCACTGCTCGCCTTGCTCTGCTTCCACGCGTGCGTGAAGGTGGCAATGAGAGGACGTCTATGTGTCTTCAGATGTTGCCCGTTTCGAATACTTGAACAGTACGCTGCCACGACCTCCCCTATAGGTTTTCGGTAAGATATCCTCCGGTGATGCAAGGCCCAAAGCCGGGTGGTCCACGGATCCTTCTCAACAAGTTCTATGTGGCCGCCAAAAGGGTGAGGATGATCAGAGCGCCAAGATCTACACGGAAAGATGTTCCGAGAAGGCAAGATCTACGGTACCACGCAAGTGACCGAGACCCCCGTACCCGAAGGCCTTCGACGTGGAACCCCAAGATCTTCTCCTGGAGCGACAAGGTCTTCTTCACGGAACGCCAAGACCAGCTACCCGAAGACAACGGACCCGGAGAATCCCCCGACCACGAGCTCTTCTACCTGAACCCGAAGACCACATATGCGACAAGTACTTCTTCCCGGATCCGATGCCCGAGAACCCAGACGCCAAGGTCATCGACACGATTACACCAAGTACTTCCTCGAGGATGCCAAGTTCTTCACCCTGAATGCCAAGACCGACCCGATATGCGGACCCGACAAGCTCTTCGCGACGACAAGACCGACACCAACCAGGGCGAACCCGATGATCCTCTGACGCCAAACCAAGTCCTTTGACAACCTCCGTTGTCCAAAGATCGGTCCCGTCGAACACGAACCTTAGCACGCCAAGATCTCCTTCACAGATCTGATGGCCGAGACCCTGAAGACCGATCCCGTCGAACCCCTTGGTGAACCCCAAGATCTTCAATTTGACATGTGTGACCTCTTTTCCGAGCCCTATTTTATAAATTGACATCTATATAAATTGTTGCATATCAATTATACATGCTTGCATACATGTCATCTGGTGGGTTGGGTTAAATAGTCGTTTCACCTCATAATTAAATATGGAGTCTATATGCGGGATATCTTTGTATTATTCCGGACTCCATTTAAATTAGTGTAGTGAACCGATACCATGTTTTGCCTTGCTAAGACAACATTTAAATTGCGGGGTTTTAAATAACTTGAACCGTTTAATTAAATGTCGGGATCCCGGTTCCGCTTAATACTGCCTAATTACACCGCATCTGCATCATATCATAATCATGCCGGATCTTCTGTCGTAGTATTAAATATTGCATCCGGTGTTTCTTCTAGTGTTTGCTTCTTCGCGGATTAGGCCGATGAGTGGATGCGAATACCGACAAGTTCTCCGGTTATGAACCTTTGGCAGTATTTCCCAGGCGAGCATCTCTCCCCCTTCTACCTATTTTGCATTTATAGTCTTTATTTCCTCCTGTTGATCTATTGTTATCCGTGTCGCGATGCTTTAGTTTCCGTGCACCAGTTTATATCCTGCGCAGCCTCTATATTGCCATGGACACCTCCTATTACCTGTGTTTTGTAGATAGCTGGCCTCGCGAGTCGTAGTTGCTTGCTCAGGTGCGATCTTCTGTTGTCGAGTACCACAGTTGTTGGAATGATGGCAGATGTTTATTGGTGGAGATGCTTATTGGTGGAGTTGATCATGACTTTAATTACCACCATTAAAAAATGCCAGATATAACTAATGTAGAGGCATCGGTGGGCAATAGATGTTATTTGGTTCTTCCACGCTCACTTGTGTCCCGTAGGACCCCGAGTACTTGATACCTGTTCCTTGATTTTTCGCACTATCCACATCCGAGAGGCCGTGGACCCCCCTGAGCCAGAGCTTGATTCATTTCTATTTCTTGGGGCCACAAAGTAGTTTGGGGCTTTATTACTATCATGTACTTATGCCATGTGTTACTTCTTTATTTAAGATTGTGCGTGGAGCACCTATACTATTTAGGATCGCGCCACGTTTTTGCGGTATCGATAAGCCCAGTCACATTTTCGGGTTCCCAGTCGTTTACAGCCGTCGTCGCAAACCCTGGGTCTGTTCTGGAGCCGACTAACTTTGTTGCGGGTAGCTTAGTGGGGTGGCCCCCTGAAATATATCTAAATCCTGTGATCGCTTTGTCGTGAATGCCTCGTTGGGTTTTGAGTTGGATTTTCCGAGGTTGATCAAGTGTGTGTTGCTATTTGTGCACCCCTGCAGGGTAAATCTTTCTGAAAGCCATGTCCGCGTTTATGGACGACTTGGAGCACAGTATCTCGATCATAGACAAGCATAACTAAAGTAGTGCTATAAATTTGACTTAATATATCTGACTAGTAATCAGCTTCACTATAACTGAATGGATATTAAAAATTCCAACCACGGGTGGACCTAGATTGTTTTGTTATATCTGCCTAGTAAGTATTGCAACTCCAATGGAATGTGATAAAAGTGCCAACAACTGCTCGGTTTTGGGATTCCTCGGGACAATTATATCTGACTAGTAAATGTTCCAACTACCACAGAATGGTTAATTAAAACTGCCCACTACTTATGCTATCAGGATGACTCATGCTATCTATATCTGATTAGTAATTGTTGCAACTATAACGGAATGAGTAAAATTGCCAACTGTGTGAGTTCCTTGGTCTGACTTCCTCGTTTGGAGTCGAGGGGGAAATACCAGGATGGGTTTTCTTGGTGTTAGCTTCAGGTTGGATCCGAATAGGTCTTTCCTATCCCTCTCTAATAACCGCTAGTTGAATCGAGTCTCTATAGGTTGTTTAGTGCCGCTGCGCTGCCGCTTTAGCCCACCATACCTATGTAGGCGAGAGCCACCGAATTCGAGCCTCACCGTGTACTGGCCTCAGTACTGACGCTCCTCGTTTTGTTTTGCCCTTTGTCGGCACCCCTTTTGTTTTAGCAGGTTTGAGATCGACGTCGTTAGCAGGGTTACCCTTCCGGCTTGGCCTGGGCAGGGTTATGGACGGCATTGGTTATTCTTCAGGGCTCTTAGCCCCATTTGCATCTTGTCCGTAGTCGGATGCTCTATCGTTTTCAAGGTGATTTGGATCTTTGTATTGTATCTCTGTATTCTTGACTCAGGGAGTCGTTGTTGTATATATATCTATTCTGTGGGTCCCATCGAGGACTGTTGTGTAATGTTATTACTTCGTTTTCCACCCGAACGAAAGTGCTTGGTGGGCGTCCTTGAATCGTTTCTATGCGGGTTTGGCGGAAAGGGCTCAAACTTACATAGGGCCGATTTGAGGGTGTTACAGAGTGGTATCAGAGCTCAGCAGTTGCGATACCCCACAAGTCCACCCTGTAGGATAACCTAGCTAACGGCCGAAGTAGAGTGTAAAAACTATTTCTTTTAAATCGGTTGGATAGATCTGATTAGGCCTGATTTTTACTCCTTACCCCTCTGCTGTTCTCCTCTTACCTCTGCGTGTTTTGGATATGTTCTCTTATCTTTCTTCAAGTCCAGGAATTCTCGTGGTTGGGTTTCCGTCGTACCTTCAGGGTTTCACTCCTCTTTTGGTAACGGTGTTTCTACATCCGGTATTCATGCTATCGGAGTGATCCTTTATCTGAGGTACCATTCTTTGTTCCTTGTTTGTGCCTTCCGGTGTTTTCCTACGCGACGACATCGTCTATGCCAGATCCGATGCAGAGTCTCCATCACTCCTTTGTTTTGAACCTCATTTGTCGAGATCTTCAGTCTAATTCTGAGAGTTGGTTGCGTAATTCGCCTATTCGTGTGCAGAGTAATGGTTTGGGTGCGCGATGGATTGATCACCATCCGACTACCCTTATCATTTGCTTTTGTATATTGAATCGGTGGAACCAGCAATTTTACTCAGTCCAAAGAAGCTAGAGGTGGCTTTATTTGTGGATACCTCTACCTTCGTATTTTGTTACCGGAGTGTTCTCTCGACGATCGTGGACAACGACCTCTTGTTAGTGGTGTCGCGAGGATCTACACAAAGCGAGCAGATTCAGATCGCCGACCTTCTTCCCGGTACCATGAGGCGGATCTCGAGTGTGAGATCCATTGTTAGTGGTGTCTGTGGCGCCCCGCAAAAACCACTACTAGAAAATCGTTGTGTTTTTGTGCATTGCATCATCATGACCGCATGCTCATGTCATCATGCCACATTGCATTTGAGCATCGTCATTATCTTGCGTGGTTTGTTTAAAAACTATTTTTCGAAAAGCCTGGTTTTGTTTTCTAAACGCCCCGTCTTTATTTCAAATTAAAACCCGGGTCTCCGGAATACTTTGTTTCGTCTACAAACAGATTTCAAATGCCCCGTTTTAAACAAGTAAAATATTTAATTTATTTTTGGGAGGCAGCCCGCTAGGCCCGAAAGCCCGGCCGGCCACCTCCAAACCCTAGTCTAAAAATATCTAGTCCTAATTCTACCCAATCCTATCCTACCCAGCCTCCCTCAACCTCACCCTGACCAATCCCCTCCCTCCACCTCACACCTCCACCTCACCCCGACCAATCGCTAGCCGCCACCTCACCCCGCGCAACACACTCAACACCACACACACACATGCACATAGACGCACAACGCCACCTACCCCCTCCTTTCCCGCCTTGCACACCGCCCCTGACCCGCGTCCCCACACCACCCTGGGATTCCCAGCCCCAACCGACACGCACACAATTCCCCAGCCCCACCTGGGCGCACGTCCCAATGCCCCATCAGGCCGCCTCCACCCCACGCGCCCATCTCCCACTCGCCCCTGCCCAAATCCCGCCACCTCACGCTCCCCTTGCCCACCAACCGCGACCGGCCCCACCCCGTGGGTCCCATTCCTACCGACGCCACCCTCTCCCGCACGCGACCTACCCCCTCGTTCCCCTCCTCCCATCGCGAGCCGCCCCGCTCCTCCTCACCGCCGCCAGTACGCCCTCGCCTGGCCGCACTTCAACCGCGAGCCGCCACCGCCGCCACAGCACGTTCCTTGCTGGCCGCCTTCCTCTGCCCCGACCTCCCCGACGAAGCCCCTCTTTGACCGCGTCGCCGCCAGCGACCGCCGTCACGACCCTCCTCCCGGCCCGACCTCGCGCCCCTCGTCGCCTTCTCCGTCGACCGAGTCGCCCAGCTCGCCTCCTCGTGTCCTTCTTCTACCCTTCCACACGCGAGGCGTTGTTGGTCCCTCCATCCACTGCATCGAGACGGGTCGCCTGTGTCCGCCCGCGAGCGAGCCCCGTGGATGCGCCTCTGCTTCTCCTCGGCCGCCGTCCGCCGCTGCATGTCGCCATCTGTGATCCTCCTCTAGGGGGGCAGACCCCTTGCTCTGCCGCCCCTCCGACGATCTCCGCTCCGGTGATAAGCACACCGTCGCTGCTGCCGTTCCCCTGCGACCTCTCCGCGCACCCCGAGCTCCTCCTGGCTTCCGCGGAAGGGTCGTGTCTCCCCTGCAGCACCACATGCGGCCGCCGTTCTCCACCGCCCTGCGCGCTCGCGACTGCTGCCTCCGGTCGCCGCCCTGCTTCACCACGGCCGCTGCCTCTCTGTCCTCCTGCCAGACGCTGCCAGTGCTGTCCCGCGTCCAGCATCGGCATCCGGCCGCCATGCTCGTCGCCAGCGCCCGGCCCCGCGCTCGCCGGTCCGAGCCGCCTGGTCGACCTCGTCTCTGCCTCCGTGGCATCGGTCGCCCTACTCGCCTTGCTCTGCTTCCGCGCGTGCG
The DNA here is from genome assembly GCA_910589775.1 of Avena eriantha. Classification (NCBI taxonomy): domain Eukaryota; kingdom Viridiplantae; phylum Streptophyta; class Magnoliopsida; order Poales; family Poaceae; genus Avena; species Avena eriantha. Next base: position 241,758,018 of record OU342746.1, read on the forward strand.
TGTAGGTGGCAACGAGAGGACGTCTATGTGTCTTCAGATGCCGCCCATTTCAAATAGTTGAACAGTGCGCTGCCATGACCTCCCCTATAGGTTTTCGGTAAGATATCCTCCGGTGATGCAAGGCCCAAAGCTAGGTGGTCCACGGATCCCTCTTGACAAGTTCTACGTGGCCACCAAAAGGGTGAGGATGATCAGAGGGCCAAGATCTACACGGAAAGATGTTCCGAGAAGGCAAGATCTACGGTACCACGCAAGTGACCGAGACCCCCGTACCCGAAGGCCTTCGACGTGGAACCCCAAGATCTTCTCCTGGAGCGACAAGGTCTTCTTCACGGAACACCAAGACCAGCTACCCGAAGGCCACGGACCTGGAGAATCCCCGGACGACGAGCTCTTCTACCTGAACCCGAAGACCGCAGATGCGACAAGTACTTCTTCCCGGATCCGATGCCCGAGAACCCGGACGCCAAGGTCGTCGACACGGATACGCCAAGTACTTCCTCGCGGACGCCAAGTTCTTCACCCCGAACACCAAGACCGACCAGATACGCAGACCCGACAAGCTCTTCGCGACGACAAGACCGACACCGACCAGGGTGAACCCGATGATCCTTCGACGCCAAACCAAGTCCTTCGACAACCTCCGTTGTTCGAAGATCGTTCCCGTCGAACACGAACCTTAGCACGCCAAGATTTCCTTCACAGATCCGATAGCCGAGACCCTGAAGACCGATCCCGTTGAACCCCATGGTGAACCCCAAGATCTTCGATTTGACATGTGTGACCTCTTTTCCGAGCCCTATTTTATAAATTGACATCTATATAAATTGTTGCATATCAATTATACATGCTTGCATACATGTCATCTGGTGGGTTGGGTTAAATAGTCGTTTCACCTCATAATTAAATATGGACTCTATATGCGGGATATCTTTGTATTATTCCGGACTCCATTTAAATTGGTGTAGTGAACCCATACCATGTTTTGCCTTGCTAAGACAACATTTAAATTGTGGGGTTTTAAATAACTTGAACCGTTTAATTAAATGTCGGGACCCCGGTTCCGCTTAATACTGCCTAATTGCACCGCATCTGCATCATATCATAATCATGCCGGATCTTCTGTCGTAGTATTAAATATTGCATCCGGTGTTTCTTCTAGTGTTTGCTTCTTCGCGGATTAGGCTGATGAGTGGATGCGAGTACCGACAAGTTCTCCGGTTATGAACCTTCGGCAGTATTTCCCAGGCGAGCATTCTCCCCCTTTCTACCTATTTTGCATTTATAGTCTTTATTTCCTCATGTTGATCTATTGCTATCCGTGTCGTGATGCTTTAGTTTCCGTGCACCAGTTATATCATGTGCAGCCTCTATATTGCCATGGACACCTCCTATTACCTGTGTTTGGTAGATAGCTGGCCTCTCGAGTCGTAGTTGCTTGCTCAGGTGTGATCTTGTGTTGTCGAGTACCACAGTTGTTGGAATGCTAGCAGATGTTTATTGGTGGAGATGCTTATTTGTGGAGTTGATCATGACTTTAATTACCACCATTAAAAAATGCTAGATATAACTAATGTAGAGGCATCGGTGGGCAATAGATGTTATTTGGTTCTTCCACGCTCACTTGTGTCCCGTAGGACCCCGAGTACTTGATACTTGTTCCTTGATTTTTCGCACTATCCACATCCGGGAGGCCGTGGACCCCCCTGAGCCAGAGCTTGATTCATTTCTATTTCTTGGGGCCACAAAGTAGTTTGGGGCTTTATTACTATCCTGTACGTATGCCATGTTTTACTGCTTTATTTAAGATTGTGCGTGGAGCACCTGTACTGTTTAGGATCGCGCCACGTTTTCGCGGTATCGACAAGCCCAGTCACATTTTCGGGTTCCCAGTCGTTTACAGCCGTCGTCGCAAACCCTGGGTCCGTTCCGAAGCCGGACAACTTTGTTGCGGGTAGCTTAGTGGGGTGGCCCCCTGAAATATATCTGAATCCTGTGATCGCTTTGTCGTGAATGCCTCGTTGGGTTTTGAGTTGGTTTTTCCGAGGTTGATCGAGTGTGTGTTGCTATTTGTGCACCCATGCAGGGTAAATCTTTCTGAAAGCCGTGTCCGTGGTTATGGAAGAATTGGAGCACAGTATCTCGATCATAGACAAGCATAACTAAAGTAGTGCTATAAATTTGACTTAATATATCTGACTAGTAATCAGCTTCACTATAACGGAATGGATATTAAAAATGCCAACCACTGATGGACCTAGATTGTTTTGTTATATCTGCCTAGTAAGTATTGCAACTCCAATGGAATGTGATAAAAGTGCCAACAAATGCTGGGTTTTGGGATTCCTCAAGACAATTATATCTGACTAGTAAATGTTCCAACTACCACGGAATGGTTAATTAAAACTTCCCACTACTTATGCTATCAGGATGACTCATGCTATCTATATCTGATTAGTAATTGCTGCAACTATAACGGAATGAGTAAAATTGCCAACTGTGTGAGTTCCTTGGTCCGACTTCCTCGTTTGGACTCGAGGGGGAAATACCAGGATGGGTTTGCTTGGTGTTAGCTTCAGGTTGGATCCGAATAGGTCTTTCCTATCCCTCTCTGATAACCGCTAGTTGAATCGAGTCTCTATAGGTTGTTTAGTGCCGCTGCGCTGCCGCTTCAGCCCACCATACCTATGTAGGCGAGAGCCGCCAAATTCTAGCCTCGCCGTGTACTGGCCTCAGTACTGACGCTCCTCGTTTTCTTTTGCCCTTTGTCGGCACCCCTTTTGTTTTAGCAGGTTTGAGATCGACGTCATTAGCAGGGTTACCCTTCCGGCTTGGCCTGGGCAGGGTTATGGACACCATTGGTTATTCTTCAGGGCTCTTATCCCCATTTGCATCTTGTCCGTAGTCGGACACTATCGTTTTCAAGGTGATTTGGATCTTTGTATTGTATATCTGTATTCTTGACTCAGGGAGTCGCTGTTGTCTGTATATCTGTTCTGTGGGTCCCATCGAGGACTGTTGTGTAATGTTATTACTTCGTTTTCCACCCGCACGAAAGTGCCTGGTGGGCGTCCTTGAATCGTTTCTATGCGGGTTTGGCGGAAAGGGCTAAAACTTGCATAGGGCCGATTTGAGGGTGTTACACAAACCCAATCCGGGTTCTGAAAAAGAACAACACATGGAGAATGTGCATCGACTACACCAACCTCAACAGCGCCTACCTGAAGGAGGAGTTCGTCCTACCGCGCATCGATCAAATCATCGACTCGACCGTGGGATCGGAGTCGATGTGCTTCCTCGATGCTTACTCTGGTTACAACCAGATCAAGATGGCGGTCGAGGACGAGGAGAAGACGGCGTTCATCACGCCATTCTGTGCCTTCTGCTACACGGCCATGACATTCGGCCTCAAGAACGCTGGCGCCACATGCCAGAGATGCATGCAGCAGTGCCTAGTGAGCCAAATTGGCCGCAACATTCACGTCTACATCGACGATGTGGTGGTGAAATCCACCCGCCAAGACGAATTGCTCGCCGACCTGGCCGAAACCTTCGCAAACCTGCGGAGGTACAACATCAAGCTGAACCCCGGAAAATGCACCTTCGGCATCCCCACCGGACAGCTCCTAGGATATGTAGTCTCCAAGCGAGGCATCGAAGCCAACCCCACCAATATCGACACCATCGCGTGACTCGGGAAACCCGAGTGCCTGCGCGACGTCCAAAAGTTGGCAGGGCGAGTCGCGGCCCTCAGTCGCTTCATCCCCCGACTAGGCGAGAAGGCAATGCCCCTCTACTGCCCGATGCGCAAGAACCCCACGTTCCAATGGGACGCGGAGGCCGACGATGCACTCAAAGCTCTCAAAGAAGTGCTACTCGTGGCTCCACTCCTCGCTGCTCCACTCGACAAAGAGCCAATGCTCGTCTACGTCGCGGCCTCCACTCGAGTCATCAGCACCGTGATGGTTGTCGAATGACTGGAGGAGGGCAAGGAGCACCTCATACAGTGCCCCGTCTACTACATCAGCGAAGTCCTCACAGATTCACGACAGCGCTACCCACAGTACCAGAAAATGGTGTACGCGGTATTCCGAGCTCAACGGCGACTCCCACACTATTTTTAGGAGCACCCGATCACGATGGTCTTCTCCGCACCTCTGCAGGACATAATATGCAACCGCGAGGGGACTGGGCGAGTCGCCAAGTGGGCCGTCAAAATCGGCGTCCACAACATCAAATACGAGCCCCGCAAAGTGATCAAGTCACAAGCCCTGGCTGATTTCCTCGCAGATTGGGAAGAAGCACGGTAGCCGGAGAAGCTCCCGTACCTCCACTACTGGTCGCTCCATTTTGACGGCTCCAAGAACGCCGACGACGCAGGGGCAGGGGTCATACTGACCTCTCCCAAAGGAGACAAGCTCCGCTACGTGCTCCACCTCAACTTCAAGCCCTGCAACAACAACATGGCAGAATACGAGGCCCTCCTTCACGGCATGAGAGCCGCTAAGGAGATGAACGTCAACCGCTTATGATGTTATGGCGACTCCGACCTAGTCGCCGGGACATGTGACGCCGTCTCTCCAACAATGATCGCGTACCACCAAGCGGTAGACCAGCTGGGAGGGCACTTTGACGGCTATTCCATCGAGTGGATTAACAGACGCAAGAACAAGGAGGCAGACGCCCTTTCCCGCATCGGGTCGGTCAGACAAGCGCCACCAGCAGGTGTCTTCCTCGACATCATCCACAAACCTTCGGTCAGCCCACCAAAGGAGATTGACGTCGGGATACCGCTGCAAGCAGAGCTGGCCCTAGTCGCCATGGTTGTGGAGCCTAGCGACTGGACAGCACCATACGTCGCCTTCCTAGAGCACAAGATCCTACCAAGCAACAAGACTGAGGCGCGAATGATCGTGCGCCGCTGTAAATCCTTCATCATCATCAACGACGAGCTCCACAGACGCAGCGTGACTGGCGTGTTCTAGTGATGCGTACAACCAGAAGAAGGCCGCAAGATCCTCTAGGACATTCATGCCGACGACTGTGGCCATCATGCCGGCGCCAAGTCGCTAGTCTCCAAGGCCGTGCGGCACGGTTTCAACTGGCTCACCACACACGCCGACGCCACCAACATCGTCCAGCGGTGCGTCGGGTGCCAGAAGTACGCCCACTAGACGCACCTCCCCGGTTCGGCACTCAAGACCATCCCCATTACATGGCCATTCGCCGTATGGGGCATGGACATGGTAGGCCCGTTCAAGAAGGCCCCGTCTGGCTTCACCCATCTCCTGGTCGCGGTCAACAAGTTCACCAAATGGGTCGAGGCCAAGCCAATCAAAAAGTGTGATGGCAAGACGGCCACCAAGTTCTTACACGAGCTCCTCTATCGGTACGGCTACCCGCACAGCATCATAATGGACAACGGCACCAATTTCGCCAAGGGGGCCATGGCGGAATTCTGTGAAGAACATGGCATACGACTCGACCTCGCTTCAGTCGCCCACCCGGAGTCGAACGGCCAAGCAGAACGCGCCAATCAGAGCGTCCTCCACGGGCTCAAGCCGCAACTCCAGGTGCCCCTCGAACGCACCCCAGGGTGCTAGGTCGACGAGCTCCCCTCCGTAATATGGGGGATCCGCATGTCCGTCAATCGCTCTACCGAGTTCACACCCTTCTTCATGGTGTATGGCGCCGAGGCCATAATGCCAACTGACCTGGAGCACGATTCACCTCGAGTCGCAAACTACGTCGAGGCGACCAACGAGGTCGCCCGCCAAGACAGCGTCGATCAACTCGACAAGGCACGTGACCTGGCCCGCTCTCGCACCGCCATCTACCAGCAAGGACTCCACCGCTACCACAGCCGCCGAGTCCAAACTCGCACCTTCCAGGAAGGCGACCTGGTCCTACGACTGGCCCAAGACAAGAAAGGCATGGACAAACTCTCCCCCCCCCCATGGGAGGGGCCATTCGCCATAGGGAGAGTCCTCGGCAACGACGCCTACTACCTCATCGACATACGGGGTGACGGCTAGCTCGAGGTCGGAAGGCCATGGAATGTAAACCTCCTCAGAAAGTTCTATACATAGAACCTCAAATTGTAATCAGCTGGCATATATAATGAAATTCATTCGGATCACACAAATTGTGTCTACTCGCCATATTCTTGTGCCACTCGCACTCGTACATATCAGCAATATGCTACTCATGAAAGTCAACCTTTGGTCGAGCGACCGGCATGGCTAAGTAGTGCGGCACAAGGGCACTAGAAATACTCGGGCCTTGGGACGTCCACGAAAACACCAACCCGGAGCCGCCATTGGAATCGCCTAGCTCGACTGGCCCACCGGCCCAAGACAACCGGTATACGCTTCTCACAACGACCTGTCCCTCCCATCCTCGCGCAAAGCGACTCGAACGGTTAAGTACCATGCACGGGTACTTCGCAAAATGGAAACCCCCATGCGGCTCGGGAACACACCAAGTAAGAGAGCTGCCTTGGACTCGCCCAGCGATTGGCTCTCCGGGCCAGGGGAAGAGACGCGTTACAAACAACGCATTAACAACCTACAACAGGAACGTGCCCAATACGGTTGAGCACCACGCTCGGGGACTCGCCACTCAGAAGACGCGAGAGATAAAACAAATGCATAACCAAAATACAACACAAAAGTATACAATCGAGTTATACCCCATTAAAGGGCGGACACGCTCGGGGACTCGCTCAATCAAAAATAAACACACCACACAATCCTGGTCGCAATACGAGTCGATTGACCCCCCTTGGCATATATTACAAAATGTTGATCATTTTACAGCAGCCGCTACTTGGCATACATTACAAACTTCCCAACTACATTGTTTATTCCACATGTCCTGATGAAGAAGCACCACCACCCCCTTGACATGAACAAAAGGCTGCCACGGGTTTGTCGGGTAGGTCGTCAGCGACTTCGACAACACCGACCGGAAGGGCTGCTCCGACCTCATGTCGCGATGCTTCGGCTCAGGGTCGCCAGGCGCCAACACCGTCTCCTGGTATGGCAAAAGATCCCTCATCGCCAGGACCCGGTCGGCAAAAGGGGTGGCCTTCGCAGTGAGCTTCAGTACCTCTGACATCTCCACCGTGCCGGTCGCCAATGGGTAGCCACTGGTCACGTCTTCAAGGTCGAAGTCGTCGGGGAAGTGGGCGAGACCCAGGCTCAATGCCGTGGTGGCCCCGTGCCTGAACGCCGAGTGTGCCATCCACTCCACGACGACAGGCGCCTCCTCTAGATAGTGCCACACCTCTGTAAGCCCCCCAGGAATAAACTCGGTGGGGGACATGCCTTGAAGAACCACTTGGACGGATAACGCCGAAGCCGTGGCCGCGTTCACCACGGCAGTGACGCACTACGAAGCGTCGAAAGTTTGAACCACCGGGTCGCTTTGGCCTATCACAGCTGCAAAATAAGACATCAGTGAAACTACAGACTTCCCCAATCAGGGACTCGCCAAACAAGTCAGGCAATGACGGATACTCACCGAGGAGTTTGTGGCGATTCCCCGTGACATGCTTCTCTAAGGCGGCATGATCATTGTGCAGCCCCACGATGATCGAATCCGTGGCCTTGCGTTCCTCCTCAGCTACAGCAACAGCAGCCTTCGCTCGGTCCTCAGAAGAAACTGCGGCCGCTCTCGCCTTCTCCAAGTCTTGGATCAGCGAGGCAATTCGCCCATTCGCCGCTTCCAGTTCGGCGACTGGAACATACCCTTCACGGGCATTGGAAATTGCAGTCGGGAGACCATCTGAAAGAAAAATCATCAGCGAGTCATAAAAAAACAGGTCATATATGCAAGAGAAAGGGAAAGAAAGGCAGGTACTCACCAACAGTTTCCTCGAGTCACCGGTTAGCCTCATGTGCCTCGCGCAGATCCCGTTCCAAGCGCTCCCTTGCGGCTTGCCGGTCGGTCAATTCCTTTTGCAAACCCTGCAGAGACAACAATGTTCAGTACTTACCAAAGAGCAACATCAAGTTCCCAGCCGCTGAAATTCAGCGACTGGGAACTTGGGGACTGGAGAGTAGAAGCAATTCAGTGCCTAGCCGCTGAAATTCAGCAGCTAGACACTCGGGGACTGGATATACCTGAATGGCGGCACCAAGCATTTTATGAAGCTCGCCGGCATCAGTCGATGGGACCGTGAAGGAGGTGCGCCCACGACGAGACCCAATGTCTCCATCGACGACCTCCGGGCTCTGCGGAGACTGGTTATCCGCCACGCCTGGGAACCCCCTCGCCATGAAGCGAGGGAACGTCGTTGATGCCCTAGCCGGGGCGCTAGCCGCCAGAGCTAGTGCTCCCGTCGCAGGGACCATCGCCTCTTCAACGACTGTAGTTGGGTCGCTCCCCTTGGCGCTAGTCATCTCGACGGAATCATCGGCATCGCCCCTTTTCCTCTTCACGCCTTCCATGGCCGCAGCGTTATCAGCAGACTTCCTCTTCTTGGGGAGGTCGCCTTCTCATACGGTAGCGGCCGGCGGAATCTTCGCCACCGAAGGGCGACTGATCTTTTTGACTCCGGACCTGTCAAAACGTCAAAATCAACACGAAGACGACACAAGATGGAACACAATCTAGAGTGGAAAATGCAAGTCTTACTTGGCGACCGGGAGAACACGTAGCCCGGTGCTGATGTGGGCAGGCTTATCCAATTCGGGGCCCAGCTTGCGAGTGAGCCCCCTCTCAAAGACGTCTGAAGCCCACAACACCGTGGGCTTCCTCGACGATGAAGCCGCGGTCGCCGGAATTTCTGGCTCCGAAGACGCGGCCGCTCTCAACGGTTGCGGCGACTTAGACGTTGCTGCCCCAACCGCTTCCTGGCTTAGAGCCCCCAAAACCGTCAGCGCAATCACCGCCAGGGGAACTTCTACCACCGCTTCGGTGTCCTCGCCCTCCAACCCCTTCTTCAGGATCGCGTCATCTGGGGCTTTGCGCGAGACTTCGGGGGTGTCTTCATCGTTAGAGTCGTCATCTGACTCAAACACCACCGCCGACTTGGACAGCGACATTGGCTTCTTCGCTGGTGATTTGGGCTTGCGCGCGGGCTTTGACGGTGTGGCCGTACGCCGGGATGTGTGATCCCGCGCGACCTCGTCGCCTCCATCATGTTCATCGAGGCTACGACTCACCTCGAACTCGCGTTGTTTCTGCATGCGAGTCTTGCGAGCCACAGGCCCTGGGGGAGGGATCTCCTCCTCCTCGTCGCTGTCGGAGGAGTCTCCCTCGGAGTCCTCCTCGAGCTCCCGGGGAACCTCTTCATCGAGCGGAGGAAGCCAGCCCTCCAACACCTGACATAGCTGAGAACAACCACGAGTAAGAACCAAATGCCGCGACTACGAATTGAGATGCGGAAATGACGACTGGGAAAAAAACTTACTATGGGGGCTTCGTTCTTCACGGGAGTGTACGGGGCGATGCCGACCGACACGGTGGTGACTTCTGCGTCAGTGATCTTTTTCAGGGCGGCCTTGTAGTCCTCGGCCTCCCATGATTCCTTGCTGGTCCGGGAGGGGCCGTGCTTCCCACTGTACTCGTACATCCAATGCGGCCAAGCCGCTAGCGGAACCAGGCGCCGCCCGAGCCAGCAGTTGTAAAGGTTGATCGAAGTCAACCCCTGGTCCTTCAACCTCTGGATCTGGTCCATCATCTCCGCGACGGCCATCCTCTGGTCTTCGGGGAGCTTCTTCAGCGCCAAACAACGAGGCTCGTTCCTCTCTGCGACGAACTCGGGAAGTGCCACCTCGCCAGGGGGAGTGGATTCTTTCACATAGAACCAACTCTTCTTCCACTCGCTAGCAACTTTCTTTGGCAGAAGGAGCTTGATGAAGTAAGCCTTCGGCTTCAATTGGAACGTGACACCGCCTGCAGCCAATATCAAGCTGCCGGACGCCTCACCCCCGATGCGGCCATGGAAGAGCTCCAACCACAGCGGAAAATACGGCCTGTAGCCGAGGTAGCACTCGCAGAAGGCGACGAAGATCGCCAGCTGCTCGATGATGTGCGGGCCGAGATCTGACGGCTTGATCACGTAATACGCGCAGAAGTGCCAGAAGAAGAGCGAGGTGGGAAACCCCAAACCTCTTTCTAGATGACTAGGGAAATAGATGAATTCGCCGGCTCGCGGTTTTGGCTCGGTCTCGGAGGAGGGGGACCCGACAGTTCCCCTTGCGGAGGACTCCGGCGTCCTCGAAGGACTTGAGCTGGGCTGTGGTGCACTTGGATTTTCCCCATGAGCCTTTGGGAGGCGCCATCAGGAATGGCGTGGAATCGCACGATGCGGAAGAATCGAATCGGAGGAAGGCAGGAAGATTGAAGGCAGGGAGAATGAATATGGGAGAATGAAGAATGCGGGGAAGGATTTGCAGAGTTGATTCATCACTTCCCTTATATGGGAACGCTACCCGCCAAATTCGGGGTAGCCGTTACTTACGGTAATTACGCTGAAGTTACCGTTGGAATTTCCAACAGATAGTTTGACCAGAATTGATGGTCCAACTCCTCCATTCCACCCGCTACCCGCTAGTCTTCTCCAGTCGCCGAAGCAGTGACTTGGTAGCAGTGATATTCGCTAGAGTGGCGAGTGGAAGCCTGGGGAAAATTTCCTCGGTTCTAATGGAGTCCATCGCCGACTCGACTGGGTGTCCAAATTGGGCTCGCCTACTTCGACCGCCAAAGGGACACTTGCACCTGAATCAACGATTGCCTCGGGGACTACTGATGGGGATATGCCGGAGGGGGTATGACCAGCAGGACGTTCCGATTGGTCCGAAGGGCCTGTGAGTGGGCCAGAAGGACGGCGACTGGAGTGCAACTGAGGGAAAGGCCTAGTGACTGGAGACTGAAGGCCCAGAAGCATACTAGAAGCCTAGTCGGATTAGGTCAAAAGCCTCCGAGTCCATATCTGGCTCGGTTGTAACTTGTAAACCCTAGCGAGGTGACTCCTATATAAACCTCCCTAGGGTATCCTTAGGACTTACGTTCCATCATACACCCCCTCAAGCGACTCGCTGCTTAGGCGCCGAGCTCGCCACCCTTGTAACTCGCTCTCCATTAATCCAATCTAGCAGGAGTAGGTCTTTACCCTCCGGGGGGCCGAACCTGGGTAAACCATGTGCATTCGCCCCCATCTCGCACCATAGATGGCCGCCAGCTCTTCCTCACGTTACAATCAATCACTGCCAGTAGCAGCGACTGCCGTGGCCATTTCCACGACACAAGTATACCTTGATGAAATATAATTCTACAAATAATAATACCAGAGGTGGCACCAGCCCATGCGGCGACCACGGCATGGCGGCACAGGGAGTAGGGTGGTGTTGCGCCTGTGACTACGCCTGCGCCAAGCCACAACCACCAGTCCACCGGTGTCAAGAGGAAGGTCCAGAGCACTAGCAACCTCAGCGCGGCAGTGGAGTACCGCTGCAGTACTTTGGTCGGAACCCTAGAACCAGTAGGGTTGCGGGACGGCCAGAAGAAGACGCGTATCACAAATTGAATTGGGTAGGCAGGTGGAGCTCGATGGGGCGCATTGATTAGAACTAATGGCGGAGCAAGAGTGGCCGGAGTTCGCCGAAATCTAGCAGAGACCGCCGTGGCACCAAGCATCAACCACAGGAGAATGAGAGAGGAAGAAGATCGAGTCAAGGAAGGAGAGGGGTGTGAACTGGGTTAGTCTAATCGACCCAGCAGACCACCTAGGCCGGTTTAGCCTGGCCTAGTGGGCCCGTTTGATCTGTGGACCAGAACCTCTTATAGAAAAAAAAGAATAAATGAGTAAACAAAATTTGAAATTACCAAAATACCCCTAAACCTATTTCAGCTCTAAAAAAATATAGAAAACTCCTAAAAAATACATATGATATATAAAAATGATCACAACAATAATATCTACCTAATAAAAATATAGGTATACTTATTTAAGTTAAATAAAATGCAAATAAATATTACACCACTAAAGTAGTGAAATTTCATAAAATAAGGAAAAGTCCTAAAAATGAATAAAAATCATTTTTGTTTATAAAAATAAATCTAACATTTTCTAAAAATAATATTTTTTACAAATAAAACTTGAAAAAAATATTTAAAGACGTTTAATCCTTTGGGGATCTTTATAAAACAAGAACACTTCTTAAAAATAAATAAAAAACATTTTTAAGAACTTGAATAACTATATTTTACTAGAATATTACTAAAAATATTATTCCAAAGGTTTTTAAGGTTTTAAAGTAATAAATCCTTATCCCTTATATAAAATACCTAATTTATAAATTCTTTTAGAAACATTTCTTAAATAAGAAATAATCACAAGGTTATATAAAACATTACATCTAAATACTAATTCCAAAACCCTAACTAGAGTCCATAATAATAATATTTAAGTGTAAAGTATTAATTTTTAGAAAACTCTTTAAAACCATAACTCCAAATTAAACCAACTATTTTAAACATCATTCACTTAGAATAAGAGTGAATGCTATCTATTTCTTAATCATGCTTAACATTGTTTTAAACCTTAACACATTAATCAGATCATTTAAATTAACTTTCCTTAGTAAGTCAAATCATTTCAATAATAGCAAATCACCTTTAAATTTATCATTCACTTAAATTGGAAGTGAATGAATTCACACTCTTAACCATCTTTATATTAACCCTAGATTTTAATAATAAATTAGATACATCACAACCCTAAGTCTATCTATGTTCCTTTTAAAGTTAAATTTGGTCTACCAAAGTTATAAGCATATAGACCAAATTATATTATGTTTTTATAGTTAACTTTGATCTGATTGAAATTAAATCTTAAAGCATCCCAAATCCAAACCTATCGAACCAACACAAATGGCATCGATCATATTCTATTCATCATAACGATTGCTTAAACCTTATCCTATAAACCTTTCCTTCAAAGGTTATTCGTGATATGGGCACGATATGCGCGAGGGAGGAGCGGGAGGAAGGCGCAAGAGAAGATCATCAAAACGAAGGCGCCCGAGAGATAGAAGGCGATCAAGAAGGAAGGTTCAATTCGGACAGACAGAAGTTCTAAAATTGAAATAGGCGTGGTTTTCACATACCAACTCTGAATTAAGCAAATAAGTACTTGTTGGAAAGATAATTCCGAGATCTTTCCAATGGGTACTCGCACGTCTCTCGGTTAGTTATGAGATGTGCATGGCAACCGAAACAAGTCGACGGACATTTTCTGTCAGTTTACAAATAGAGTCCTTTTAAGTTAGGAAAGTTAGAGATATGTTTGGTTTTGACCCCAACTCTATGTTGGCCGTCCAGCAGCCTTTATATAGGCCTGTAAATCATGGTTTTTAGGGTTAGCTTGAAATTGAGTCTAAAACTATTGTGTGAGTTGCTTGGTGAGCATCCCTCCGGGGACGATGATGCCGTGTTATCTATCGTATTGATAATGTCGCGGAGGTTCTTGTGTTCATCAAGGATTATCGTGTTTTCGTTTGAGGCATGATGATCTTCTCCATGTTGCTTGCTAGATTCGTTCCTCTTCTTCAGGTTGTGTTCATCACGTAATTGGGAGATTACCTACCTGGTTGACTCGCTATGGAAGATCGGGACAAATCTATAGGATCATCGGCGTGATCCGTATCATATGGTATCAGAGAACCAGGTTGCTCACGGCGAGATTGTGTTGATTGATCGGCTGAGTATGTTCTTGGTGGAGATCAGAGAATTGAGGCGGAGCAGATTGGATCTCGACGTCCGAGCATCGGAGTGTTCGACGGTTTCCGCCCAGAGTATATGGCTGACCCGAATAGTCCGGCCCTCCAACACCGGACAATCCGGCCTAGAATTTTTTTTGTTCTGCAGTCATGCTAGGAAGCTTGTCGTCGTGTCAGGGTGATTTTTTTGGCAAACGGTGCACTTCTGGGAAGAGATCTGGTGATGTGTACAATGATTATCTTGACATCTCGAACGGTATGGTATGTGATGATTCTCAAATCAGGTGGAGACTGGTCCATATGGCGACATATGATGAATATGAGTCGTGGGAATGTCATATGCAAGATGGTTCTTACAGATGTGATACATATGAGTATTCGGATAATCCTACACGTATGCGTCTTGCATTATGATGTGTGGATGAGGAGATAGCTCGTTGGTGGGATAAAGAGGTGCGTGAGAAGGATATTGTTGATGCAACTTGGAAGTACTTTAGTAATTTTTTGCGTGGCTGTTTTATGTCTCCTCGTCGTAAGGTATTTTGTACCAAGCCCATGAAGGCAGTCCAGCAATCGCCCAAAGTTGCAGTTATGTCTATTCCATCTCATATAAAGGAGGCTTCAGCAGTTTCTAGTGCAACTGGTCAGCGTGGTAGTGCCAAAATTTTCTGAAGAGAAGCAGTCTGATGTTGACAAGGTTGTTGTGTGCGCTGCAACTACAGTAGAGGATATTGTACCATTGAGTGGGCTGAATTTGCAACTCAAGAAGATACAAGGTGATGCTTGCATGACAGTTGATAAGGGCCAGCGTTGGAATTTATTTCAGGCGCAGTGTATGATCAAAGGCAAAGCATGCAAGTTGATTGTTGATGGAGGAAGCTATACTAATGGCATTAGCAAGGCAATGGTGGCAGCGTTGGGGTTGTCCACATGGTGTATTCCTAAACCTAAGTATCTACAATGGGTAAATAGTTGCGGCATGGTGAACGTAACTCATAAGGTGCGTGTGCCATTTACAGTTGGTGATTATGTTGATGAGATTGAGTGCGATGTGTTTTCATTGGAGGTATGTGGGCTGTTACTTGGTCATCCATGGCAGTATGATCGCAACGCTACACATGATGGACGAGCAAATACATATTCTTTTGTGCATGGTGTCAAACAACAGACTTTTAAGCCTATGCAGGATGATCACATAAAGTCTGATGTAGAGCTGGTGGTACATAAGGAGAAGGTGCGCAAGGCTAAGCCAAATTCTGGGCTAGCTAAGGTACAAGATGGAGAGCATGATGCACAGTGCGACAATGTTGATATTGCTTCAGCTATACCTGTAGATGACAAGTCAGTGAAACTTGTTAGTGACAAGCCAGTTGAAGTGCATCCTCTTATTGCTGAGAGGACGAATGTTGCAACATGTGTTCAGAAGGTTGTTTGTGTTGACACTGGTGTTCAGACGGATGATAGTTGTGCTCCTGATGTTCCAGTGCATGAGGTGCAGTGGGGTAACAAGAGCAGTTTTGTTTGCACACATGTGAGACATTTTGTTGGGATAGTTGTGCGGATGCATAGAGGCAAGGATGGACATGTTCGTCAGTTGTGTGGTCCAGGCATTACTCACCTTATGCTAGGTCATGCAAAGAAGGTCCATGTTCAGCAACCATGAGTTCCAACAAGAGTTGAGAAGAAGAAGACGGTGGCACCTAGGTCAAAGCTCGTATGGAGACGCAAGGAGGTGCAGGCGCCAAGGGCTGTTTCAAGTCAAGCACGCCGAGAGGGAGGTTGCGGAGTGGAAGGCAGGCAAGACTTGAAGATGGCGAAGACGCGTGAAGAGATTGTTCATATCACACCACCTTTTTGACCCGACCCGCAAGCGTTGGGGACAACGCTTCTTGAAGGGGGGATGATGATATGGGCACGATATGCGCGAGGGAGGAGCGGGAGGAAGACGCAAGAGAAGATCATCAAAACGAAGGCGGCCGAGAGATGGAAGGCGACAAAGAAGGAAGGTTCAATTCGGACAGACAGAAGTTCCGAAATTGAAACGGACATGGTTTCCACATACCAACTCCGAATTAAGCAAATAAGTACTTGTTGGAAAGATAATTACGAGATCTTTCCAACGGGTACTCGCACGTCTCCCGGTTCGTTATGAGCTGTGCGTGGTAACCGAAACAAGTCGATGGACGTTTTTTGTCAGTTTACAAATAGAGTCCTTTAAAGTTAGGAAAGTTAGAGATATGTTTGATTTTGACCCCAACTCTATGTTGGACGTCCAGCAGCCTTTATATAGGCCTGTAAATCATGGTTTTTAGGATTAGCTTGAAATTGAGTCTAAAACTATTGTGCAAGTTGCTTGGTGAGCATCCCTCCGAGGACGACGATGTCGTGTTATCTATCATATTGATATTGTCGCGGAGGTTCTTGTGTTCCTCAATGATTGTCGTGTTTATTTTGAGGCGTGGTGATCTTCTCCACGTTGCTTGCTGGATTCGTTCCTCTTCTTCAGGTTGCGTTCATCACGTAATTAGGAGATTACCTACCTGGTTGACTCGCAGTGAAAGATCGGGACAAAACTCAAGGATCACCGGTGTGATCCATATCAATTCGTTTTGCCACTTCAAACAAAAACACTATGATAATTGTTTCAATTCCTATCAACCTAAAATAGAAACTTCCATAATAATACACAATATCAAGTAACTCTGAGCATGTGTTATTATATTCACTTTGTATCATACATGTTAGTCTTAAGTTCCTTGTTTATATATATTCACTGGTAAAGTAAACGCATAGACAACCTAGATCTTAAGGAAATCACCCAAGCTTAACCTATTCACCATATTGTGGTATCACTTTGGGGTTTTCCAAATTGCATTACATTACTTATGTATAATTGCATATTCTTTTTTAAACATTAGTCCTTATCGGACCAATGATGATGATTTAGATATTGGATCTTCAAGTGTCTCGAAGACCGTGATTGTATAGTCTTGCAATCATAAAAGGCAAGTTCACACTTGCTCATGTCCTTTGATTATTTTCTATGCTTGTAACTCAACTGTTGTCATCACCTGCATTTCAAAAAGGTCGAAAACACTATTTTCATAATTAACTGGAAGTATCGGTTACTGATCCAGAGTGATCAGCTAATCTATTATAACTGGCAATGGAAATGCCATTGTCCAGGAATATATCATCTAGGACTTAACAACCAATGTCGCCCGTGATTCTAGCGCCATATATTACGCGTTAACCATGAGATCTGGAATGGGGCAGAGAAGTCAGCGGGATCTTCTTCCTTTCGCATGGACGGATGACCTTATCGTGAAGCTACAGATTTCTCGTGGAGAATCTAGCACATGGGTGGGACCCCTCAGTGCCCCGTGATCTAGGTGTCTAGATTATCTATGCATAGCTGTCGTGATGGAGGTTCACCATAGCTGATGGTGGCTGCCAGGCAGAGTTGCTTACAGAGTCTTCGAGAGGTTACCCGGACTGTACTCATGGTAAACCTGCTTGGGGGATCGTGTCTTCATGCAGGGTCGCGGAGAGGGCAGTGATTAGCTTGGATCTTAGACTAGGCCCCATGCCAAGGAAGTGTGGACGAGCCTGCAACTCGGATGAGCAACAAGGCTAAGGTCTCTCATGGGGTAAAGTAACGCACCTCTACAGAGTGTAAGAACTATGACATGTTACTCCCTGTTCCGGGAAGGAGCTACGAACACAGCATGAAAGGAACTCCACAAAAGTTCTGGTAAACCCGTGAAGGCTGATGGACATAGTTTTCAGAATAAAAGCAACCTTTGAAGAAATGTTTACGAAAATCTACATTGCCTACGACCTTTGGTCTGTGGCTATAGAGATAGTGCATCATACACTCCTTTTTAGTGAACTTGCTAAGTACGCTCGTACTCAACCATACCTTCTTAACCCTTGTTAGGTTCTAAGTCGTGGAAGACGCCGTCAACATCAACTCTATGCTCAAGAACCCTCATCGCAAGGTCAAGTCCTTCAGGAAAGTCAATGAAGTCAACTTATACATCAATAGAAGTGAAGATGAAGTCTCTGATTAGATAGGAGTATAATCTCTAGACCTAGAACCTACTTCTGTAGAGCATTGCAATAGCAGCAATTGCAAGCCTTTTAGTTTAGATGCTAGTCTTAGTCACCAGATAGTTCTGAGATGTTATTTCTGGTTCTTCTTTGTAAGAAGTTTATTTATCTCTCTTTAACCTAGAATGTTTGCTGGATCTTTTGTAAAGAGTCGAGTTGTAATCTATAGTCATGTCTTGGACCTGCTGTGTTTCTATTGTACCACTCTGAGGGGTGTAATACTAGTGAACGGTGTTTCATTGGTGTTGTCTCAACAACTATAGTGTACTACATCATGCAGTGGTATGCTGGGTCACCGCACCGGCGACCCTCGAGTGACACGGGGATATCAATGGAAAACTAGTAGACTCGAGGATAATGAGGAACCACCGTGCTTATTGCATTAGTCCGATCTAAGGAGCTTAATCGTTAAGCGACCTGAAGGATCTTAATCGTCTAGTGTATGACCATGGTTTTGGTAACAGGCTAGTAGGAATATTGAAGTTGGGATGAAATCTACTAATGGCCCAAGATATCTCTAGCTCGTTGGGGAACCCCATGAGGAAGGTATGATGAGCACAGCAGCAACTTTCCCTCAGTTATGAAACCAAGGTTATCGAACCAGTAGGAGCAAGGAAACACCTCCAAGGTGTTGTTGCCAACTTGGAATCCTGCACAACACAACCACGGAACTTTGCCCCCAACTTACAATGAGGTTGTCAATCTCACCGGTTTTGCTAAAAACAAAGGATTAAACGTATTGTGTGGAAGAAAGTAAAAGCTTGCAGAAAGTAAACAGAAAACAGTAAACAGTTGTAGATTGATGATAAAAGAAAGGACCGGGATCCATAATTCACTAGTGGTGGTTCTCCTTAAGATATATAACATGTTGGGTGAACAAATTACAGCGGGGCAATTGACAAACATCGAGAAAGCATACAAGCATATACTAATCATCTTGAGATTCGATTAGGCATTACAACATTATACATAGACCATAATCCAACTGTATCTATGACTAATAATCCACCCTCAGGTTATCATCCAAACCCCCTTCAGTATTAAGTTGCAAGCAACAGATAATTGTATTACACATTGCATGTAAAGTAAACAATACGATTGTTCTATGAACAAAGGATTGTTGTTTTCTCCCTAGTAGCAACAGCACATCTAGTACCTTAGAGATTTTGTCACTTCCCAAGATTACTAGAGGCATGAACCCACTATCGAGCATAAATACTAACTCTTGGAGTTGCTAGCATCTACTTGGCCAAGATAGCTACTAACAACGGAAAGCATGCAAGATCATAAATAACAAAGACATGATAGAATCAATAATCAGTCTGAAATAGCATCTCAATATCCATCGGATCCCCACAAACACAACATGTAGGATTACAAATAGATGATCTTGATCATGAACGGAGCTCACAAGATCTAAACATGGTAGCACAAAGGAGAAGAACCAATCATCTAGCTACTACATGGACCCGTAGTCCAAGGATGAACTACTCACGCATCACACCGGAGGCTTGCATGGTGATGAAGAAGGCCTCCAGGGTGAATTCTCCCCTCCGGCAGGATGCCAGGAAGAGCTTCAGATCCCTCCCGATCTAGGGATGGAGATGATGGCGGCTACAGACTCTTTCTTGGAATTTTGATCGAGTGCTTAGGGTTTCTGTAGCGGAGGCATCTTATAGTCGGAAGGGGAGGCCGAGGGGGTTCCCTAGGCGGCAACACCACCCCCTGGCGCGGCCAGGTGGTGTGGCGGCCCACTGGCCCCTCTCCGTCTCGTATTCTGGCTCCGTGTCCCCCTCGGTGAAAAACTAACTTTGGCTTTTGTCCCGTCCAATTCTGAGAATATTCATTTTCTGACTTTCCTGGAACCAAAAACAGCAGAAAACAGGCAGCTGACACTGTGACATCTTGTTAATAGGTTAGTCCAAGAAAGTGTATAAAAATACTCTAAAGTTGGAACAAAACATAAGAAAGTAGATAAAAACCAAGCATGGAACATTAAAAATCATAGATACGTTAGCAATGTATCATCTACCAAAAGGAGTTCCGGCTAATTATGGGTTGCTCTCCTACACATATATTTATAAGATTACAATTGTTACATTTATCATTCGTCCATCTGGCACAGTCACTATCACCATGAACTATATCTCCCCGTGCCTTTTTTCGTCATCTGTAGAAAACAACAAACAACCGAATCGTTCTTTACTTTTATGGTTTTTATTTCTGAAGTTTATATTTTAGTTTTATTCAATACAAACAGTTTAATCCAAATTCTATTCTTATTTTTACACTTGTAGTCAATTCACTCGAAGACCTGTGACAACTTTGGGTGTGATAGAGACTTCACCATAAACACTTACGTTTGGGCTCCCTGTGGGGTCGATATCTATACTTCAAAACTAGCTACAAATGATCTGTGCACTTGCAGACATCAGTAATCTCTTGGCAAACGTGATGTGTGAAGCAATATATCCTAGCGAAAAAAAAAGTCCAAGGTCTGAATACCAAGAGCGGTCAAACACTGTTTCCCTTGGTATATTGTGTCTCCATGTCTTTGTTTGAGTAGTGAATTGTTATGGAAAAGTGAAATAGTTCATTTATTGGTTGCATACAAAGTTGTTATCTTTTATGATTATCTTCTTGTACAATATATGAGTGAACACATATGTTGGGGAATGCATGTAAGGTGATCACCATAGTGTAATAGCGTGGGGAGGATCGTGGTGGACAGGAAACCGTGATCCAGTCCACAAAGTTACATTAGGGGATATATATCGGGAACCCTAGAGTTTGTAGCTATGGTGGGACAATTATGTCTTAATAATTCCTATGTTTTCTCAGTAATATGGCCTTAGGATCCATCATAAGAGTTGTGTATGCACATTTATTTGGCTGCACCTAATTAAGGCTCCGTTCTGGAAGAAACAATAAACAACCAAACAAACGAATGAAATAACAATTTCCTAAACATTTACTCCCTTAGAGAAACTTGCTACTTGAGGAACTTGCTACTTGAGAAAACTTGCCACCACTCCACTCCACTTTATTAGATCAATTTAACTTGCACTAGTTTACTTGTAGTTTCCACTAACACATACTTTATTTATTTTCTACCTAGTACCAAAACAAAACACACACTTAGATCCTAGCTTTGCATAGAAGGCCATATAGGAGGGTTATAGGTCTTTAGAGAATAGATAATTTACCTTCAGCTTCTCGTGGGTTCGACACTCAAATACTTATCAAATTGCACTACAGTGATCTCCTGCACTTGGGGGTTATCAGTGGTAGCTTCAGGAGGACACGCGATCCGTCCGCCTCCCCGCCAACCAGGACCAAACATGGGCCACTGATGCGCCAAAACAGACCGCTCCGCCGATCCTGAGCTTGTTGTGAGATGTCATTAGGACATGGCATTAGACCCTGACGGTCCGTTTCCGGGCCTCTGTTAGAGTTTCCCGTTTACCTAGACGCTCGGTTATTTGGACGCAGTACTACTCCATAGGAAAGGGAAACAAAGCAGATATCAGGGGAGAAAAGATTCCTTCCGGGCCAGCAAAATCTGTAGAGCGTACTGAGACCGGCAGATGGATCTAGTTGGTTCTTTTGTTAGTTAGTCTATCAACAGTGTATATTGTAAGAGCATCTTTAACGAATGATGCATAATAGGGTACTCCAAAACAGTTTTAGGGAACTCAATCGTGATTATTTCTAGCACATCTTTGACCCACATAAGCCATATGTCTCTACCTCCATCATGAAAGATAGGCGACGGAGACCAACTCCCTCAAGATCTTAGCTGACCAGAGCGCTAGTTCCCTCTCCCTCTGCTTGCCGTACGACAGCAGGAGAGAGTGGGCCATGTTGGGTGGTGGGAACAACGCCTGGACAAATAAATCTGCCTCAACTCTACTTTCACAACTACGTCGACCTTCACGGCGGTGCCTCGGAGTTGATGACAATGTGTGTTTGTCGGTCCTTCAGATCGTTAGTTTGGTCTTCTTGTTGTTCTATAGATCTTGCGAGATAAGTTTCTCGCTGTGTCACTGCCGTTCGTTGTTATCTACGACGGCGCTGGCGACCAGGGCGAGTTGTTTTTTATAGAGCGGGGATATTGGTCTGGAGGTGATGTATCTATCGTTCTTCTCTGACTTTATTGATGAGAGGCGGTGATCTTGGTCCAAGACATCACGGGGACGTTCCCCGGTCAATGTGCCATAGCGACATGTGCCTCGCTGTGTGCATCGGGCCTATTCATCGACTCACAAATCCTCATTGGTGATGGTGTTTTTTCGGATGTTTCAATCGTGGAGGTTCGTTGTCTCTTCCGACGTGCTTCTCGGTGGTGCTAGAGTTAGGCGGCAGTCGCTGGTTTTGGTGGTTGTAGAAAACCCTAGGGATCTTTTCGTATTTTTCGACCTTTTAGGATTTTATCTCAAGATTTTCAGGATAATCATTTTATTCGAGTTAGTTTTTTAGTTTCCATGTGTTGCTTCATGTTGCTTGATTTATTTGTGTCATCCGCCCGCCAGCCAGCCACGACCACCACTGCAGGGAAGAGTCGTTGCTGATGTTATGCTACATGTTCGTACGATTATTTGTGTCATACCTTTTTTTGTATTACGAAGGGTATCAAGTAATCACAGTTGTCCTTGTGTTTTGAATTTGCTCTGAGTTTAGGGGCGAGGTTGTATTGAAGCAAATGCTAAAACAGATTTATAAGGAAGGCGGGGCTAAAAAACAGTCTTCAACAACTTCCCTATTTTTTTGGCAAAATTCCACCAATCTTTAATATTCATCGTCAATAGCAGTACAAAGAGACCTAGGAGTCATAAAAATTACAAATAGATCACTAGACCACTTAGCGACGACTAGAAACACTAGTGCGAGCCAAAGGCGCGTCGTCGTCCTGGCCCCTCCATCACCGAAGCTGGGCAAAGCTTGTCATAGTAGAGCTTGTTGTAGTAGAAAGACAGAAATGTGCCGTGTTAAGGCCACAAAGGACCAACACACCAGAGTAGCAACCATCGCCAATAATGACAACCATAGACCGGAAGAGACTAACCTGAGAACAAACCGATGAACACAAAAATGGACCAAATCCAAGGAGATTCGTCGGACAAACGACTCCACGCGCCGTCCGTCGGTGCTAGATGCACCACTGGAGCGAGAATAGAGCGGGGAGGACCTTATTCTGACTTCAGGACGTAGTCGTTGCCTCAATATCCCGAAGAAGGCACTGAAAATAGCCTAAATAGAAAACGAAAAACCTTCCGCCGGCGAGAAGTCGTGGTCCGCCTCACCTCCAAGGCCCTGGGGCCACCAGAGTTGGAGCGGACTGACGATGTCGTCGACGAGGGGGACGAAACCCTAGATGGGTTTTAGCAAGATCTGATCGCCTCTCCTAGCCGGCTAAGCGTACGTACCATTTCCTTCCATTTACCTATGTGGTGCTACATTTTTTTTGAAGGAACCCTAAATTTTGTCCCTCCTGCTCCAAATTTGTGGCACCAAGGGCGTGCTGCAAAACATATTTCAGCCACATGCTACCCAACCACCACACTGAAATATCTTTTCCCCTCTCGCTGCTCTCACACATCCCCTCCACATGGCCGCCTGCAGCCACCTGTGCACTGCTGCTGTTGAATCCGCCACCCCATTACCGTTCCTCAACTAGATCTGGCCACCGCATCACCATTCCCCACCAAATCGATATTCTCTCGGTGTTCCCCGTCTGCCTCCCTGTCAAATTGAGCACCCCGAGCCACCCCGTCGCCGCGACGGGATGTCGCCGCTCCGGCGCCCGAAGAGAAGCACTGGATTATGTGGTGTGAGGTTGCGCCATTCTGGCCAGTTCGTCGAAATCACGGACGACGACATCCGCTGGTGGCTCGGGATCTTCGAGTCGGCCGAGCTCGCTGCACAGCGCGGTGTCTTGTGGGTTCGGCTTCCCGCACAGCAATCTTAACTTCCCCGATGTGGAGACGCATGCCATCATGGACTTCCTCGCACCGCCACTACAGTTCATCGACTGTGACACGCGTCGGCAGAGCCGCCATGCCATGATGAACTACTGGGTCGGACAGATTGGCGCCATCAAGATGGATAGGCTCCGCTGCGACCACCCAAAATCTCATGCAGGTGGAGCTCGACCTCTACGCGAAGAAGGATGAAGATGGCTGCTCCGCAGCTGCGCCACCCTCCGCTGGCATCGTCTTGATTCCTCCTTGAAATTAGATTCTGACTTTTGGAACGGCTCCTCCAGTGACGATTTCGATTGGGATGATGAGTAGATTATTGTCCGAGAGTGTCGAAATGGATATTTCTAGTGTTGAAATCGATGGTGTATTATATAGGGTAACTAAGCTAAAGTGTTTAGGGGGGGGAGAGGGGGTGGCCCCCCTCACTTGTGCATAGCTCCACCAATGTTCATAGTGTCAAATTGGATGTTGTAGTGTCGAAATGGACGTTGTTGTACCATGGAAATCGATGTTTCAGGTGCCATATTTTGCATCATCTCTTATCCCTCCGGTGCCCCATTCTGTATCATCTGGAATAGCAAAAACAAATTTTGTGCTCTAAAAGCCAAAAACAGCTGCACTGCAATCTTTTTAGCCTGCTCTATTTTGCATTACCTGTCAGAGATGCTCACTCCAGGTCCATATATATGGATCGAGTGTTCTTTGCTACCGTCAAGCGTGAGCAATGTATGTACTCATCATAACAGGATAAACCGTCTGCTTCCGGCACATGTACATGTTTTAGCAAATGTACTACTTTTACACTACATGTGTCCCAACTGAAAACAACATAATCTTCGCGCAACAAACATACAGAAACGCCAACCGTGGTGCATGGCTCACTGAGTAATAAATCTCATCTGTCTTGTTACAGTCTTACTGAAGCGTGCCCTCCGAGGAATGAAAAGCGACTATTATTATTATTATTATTTCCTCTCGGCTCGTCTGCTCCGTGCTAGAGCCAGAAAGTACACCGGTCTGTGAGCACTATATGGAAAAGAGCGTGGCCGTAGCTGGCAACTGGGGATCTGCTCCTATGGCAGTAGAAAGTGACCTATCCTCAGCATCTTCAAATGGGAAAGAGAGCCTGCAATCATTGTGTGCCATACTTTACCTATCATGTTCGGTGTCTGATCGATGCATGAGAGCTGCCCTCAGCAGCTACCAATGCACGAGAAGAGATGGGGAAGACGATGGGCAGATGCCTTGCCAGGGGGAAAACACTGCATCAAACGCAGCTTTAGTTCCCGTTCCACCGAGTTAACAGCGAAAGGTGAGAAAAATAATATTATGCTCCATTTTTTGGGAACTGTCGATAGCTTACTTGATAGTATTTCTTAGTTTTTTTTCTGACAAAAAAAGCTTTTATTAAACTCAAAAGTTTGTAACAAGGCTGTTAGCAATAATCACTGTATGCGTGTATACGGAGTCGTATCCGAGTAGGTTTTGTGTAGCCGATTAAGGTAAGAATTAGGAGTCCTAATTCTACTAGGCTAGATACAACAAAACTACTATATATACATGTGTTGTATCCCTGTAATCTAGTGTGCGATTGAAAGGGAGAAAGAAAAACTGCAAGGCTCGATATGAGCCTCTAGCTAACTCGTGGTTTCCAAGTGTATCGTGTACGTGTACGTGTGCGTGCTTGTGCAGGATCGAGCTATCTAGCTGCTAGCTAGCTAGTTGTCTACTTGAGGTTAATCTAGGCCGACTGTACTGGCTCGATCAGACCTAAGTAGGAAATAAATCGCTCCCGCTTTGCAAGGAAGTCTCGTCGGAAAGTACTCGACAGATTACGAGTTTGTTGCAGGTTATCTCATCGCAACGTCCCGGCGAAAGTACTGCCGGGTCGGGCCAACAATTGGTATCAGAGCCAAGGTCGTCGTTCGTGATCTGCTGAAAGTACAAGGAGGTCATGGCGATGGTGAAGCTTGGCGAGAGCTCGACATCGGAACTGGTGTTCGAGACGGTGGGCGCGGCTTTGTATCCGCGTCTGGATCGCAAGTACTACGGACTATGGGCACTTATGATACAGTGCGCCATGGAAGCTCGGGAGATTTGGGAGGCCATCGATCCCGGCGAAGATGAGTACGTCAAGGGAGGTGCGAAGTACCAAGAAGATTGCCAAGCGTTGACGGCGCTCTACTCGGTCGTGCCGACAGACGTGCTGCAGCACCTCGTCGGAAAGAAATCGGGAAGGGTGTGTGGGGAGCGATCAAGGTGGTATGCGCAGGTGTCGACGACACTAGTGCTCACGTGGGGCAGCAGGAGGTTGTCTTGGACGAAGAGATGACATTGGTAGAACCGGAAGTGACCCCGGTTGGTTCGTCAAGTGTGGCGACGCCAAGTACGGCGACCAAGGTGTCAGAAGAAGTCGGCGTGAGTATGTCAAGTTCTGAGACCGAGGAGTTCACCTCAAGTTCAGAAGCGCGGCCGGAGAGTACTCGGACTACCAACATCGCAGGACACGACGTCCAGGATCGAGAAGATGTCTCACTGCATGATGAAGGCAGTAGCACGCTAGGACGTCCACCGGAAACTGTAGGCAGACGTGGCACGTGTGCTCTGCTAAACAACCCAGAAGGAGGTGCTCCACGTGTGGAGACCGGGCCATGGGAAGGTCCAGGGGCTGGCGGCCCAGAAACGCCAGAAGGAGGCGAACTAAAAGAAAAGGTCCTACCAGGAGGTTCAGGGGCATCCATCCCAGAAATTGGAGCAGAAAAGATCAAGTAGGAGAAGCTCCACGTGAGGAGCTTGGGGCAAAAGAGTGCCCAGAAATCCAAGGGCAATGTGACATGGTGCCGGGAGGTGGCATCATTAGCCCAGGAAGCGGGACAGAAAGTCCAGAAAGCAAACCAGGGGGGTGCATCCCAGGTTTTGTAATAGGAGCAAATCGACTACAAGGCAACACGCTTCAAAAATCGCCAGAATCTGGAGGTTTGGCAACTCCAAAAGCTAGTGTTGTTTTGGCAATGGTCGCGGAAGCAAGTGAAGAAACAAGTGTGTTGTCAGACACAGAAGAGTATGTCGTATTGCCTCCTAGTGTGCTGGAGCCGAGCCGACTACGACCGACGCGAGCACGCATGAAACGCGTGTTGGACTACTATCCGAAAAAGGGACTTCGGACAGTCAGTAATTCGGTGAAGATGAAGCACAAGAAGCAATGCCTATTCATCAAGGAACCGGTGAAGATCGATGACGCGGATAAGGATTGTTGGCGTCAAGCGGAAGACAAGCTGACAAGAGCAAAGTCGGTGACCTGGAAGCTACCTGGAACGGCGAAAGCAATGCCAAGGATAACGTCGACAAGAAGCAGTTGGCGCATTTGGGACCCAGATGGATGTAAAGAGGTGCACACAGTGCTTAGGGGGCGATTGTTAGCAATAACCACTGTATGCGTGTATACGGAGTCGTATCCGAGTAGGTTTTGTGTAGCCGATTAAGGTAAGAATTAGGAGTCCTAATTCTACTAGGCTAGATACAACAAAACTAATATATATACATGTGTAGTACCCCTGTAATCTAGTGTGCGATTGAAAGAGAGAAAGAAAAACTACAAGGCTCGATATGAGCCTCTAGCTAACTCGTGGTTTCCAAGCGTATCGTGTACGTGTACGTGTGCGTGCTTGTGCAGAATCGAGCTATCTAGCTGCTAGCTAGCTAGTTGTCTACGTGAGGTTAATCTAGGCCGACTGTACTGGCTCGATCAGACCTAAGTAGGAAATAAATCGCTCCCGCTTTGCAAGGAAGTCTCGTCGGAAAGTACTCGACAGATTACGAGTTTGTTGCAGGTTATCTCATCGCAACGTCCTGGCAAAAGTACTGTTGGGTCGGGGCCAACAGGCGATGTAAAAAATGAGATCATACCCGACCACTGCACAACTAGAATGCACATACCCGAAAGACGAGGGTAGAGAAACGATGAAGAGCAAACTACCAAGTCCAATATGTGACAATGAGTAAATGCCCTATGGCAATGGAGGACCAATCCGTATACTATGTAATATTGACAGTCGTACAATAGAGATCTTCTCCCTTTTTATTTGCACGAATTCTAATGTTTAGATAACACTTTTTTTTACTTAGAAGTAATAATCTGTCATCCAGGTGAGAACGACGATTCTATGATCATCAGATGGCTTCTCACATGAGACATCACGTATTCTGAGTGCGGCTTATAGTTTCATGATTTCCACAAGATAAGACATGCTATGTAAAGTATGTTTATGTTTTTTCCTTTTTCTGTTGCTACCATAAGCCATTCATTGCGGGTACTGTTGAGAGGTTGTTGTTGTATCAAAGATGTATTCAGATACGCTGGCACATAATTCTATGAAGACTCCGTTTATCTCTGAGTCGGCTAAGTTTTTTATGTCTATATTCTGGAAAAAAAATGCAAGATGCATAAGATCATGAAAAGTGGAAATTTGAAGACCATCATATGTAGTTCCTGGTAAAAGAACTGCATGCATATATAGTTATCGGAAGCAGTGGCGGAGCTGCATGTAAACTGTCGGGTCAACCGACCCCACAACCATTCTAAAATAAACCTAAAATTTGTTGATTTTTATGTCTTTTCCCTAATACCTAAGATCTCTGACCCCACACAATTTTACCACCGGCTTCGCCACTCATAGGAAGTAGATTTATACTACATGGTTACTATACTTTACAGTGACCATCTTGAGATGACCTTCAGAATTGGTGGGGGTCACAAGAATCTGTTTCCTAGGGCGGTACGAATGCAGAGTCTAGGAACCCAGAGCTCTAGTGAGCTAGATGTTTTCAAGAAATTTGAGAAGGGTATTTTATACTTTTAGAATAATCTGAGTTCTTTGTTTGTATACAACAAATATGATTTTTATGAACCTATAAAAAAAATTATACACAAAAATCATAAAAATGTGGATCTAAATTGCCACTAAATACTCGATTTTGGTCTTCACATTTGTCATTTTTTGGTAGATCATAGCTCAAAAGATATTTTGGTAATTTTTTTAGAAGGTCATGCTACACATCTCTATGTACATTTCTGAAAGATTTATTTTTGAAATGTAAGAGTGAAGTTTTCAAATTTTTAAAACTATCCCTAACTCCATTTGAAATTTCTGGTTGTGAATAATAGTACACAAACGTTATGTGACAATAATACTGGGAGTGGGGTGTCAACTACACGACTGTAATCACATATATATCATAGGTGCAACTATAAGATCATAGCCGGTTATTGGATGTAACCGGCTGTTGACGGTCACTCGGGACTTATATACCTTGGCTGGATGGAGACATGCTAGCAGAATTCAGAATGGGTAGATGTTTTTGCTACTTTTGTTTTGTTGACTTATTCATGTATTGACTTTGTGTGAACCATGTACTCTTGGTTTTTTTATTGTTACAAACTCGGTAATAAATAAGACCATGTGCATCGATTGATATAGATGCAGAGGCCCCGGGTTATACTCTATGTTTTGAAAGAAAGAAAACGTCATGGGTGGTGTAATTAAGGCACCTCCAGACTCGCCTTTAAAATAAAAACCACCCAGTGAGTTTCACTTTCATAAACTATACTATCAAACTACCATATCATCTAGTACATTCAGTCCGAGGGAGTGGATTTGGACTTGAGCAAACTAAGTGACTTCTATTTTACTATGATATGACACTGCGTCAATGACAGATATATATGTGCTTCAAAAGAGTTTCTACACCTCGCATGCAAGTTTAACAAGTGCGTGGCCCAGCCTTAAAACAAGCTAGCTGCAGAAAGAAACACCTATCGAGGAGGCACCGCCAATTTAGTAGGATGTTTTGTTGTTGCGGAGAGCCTCTTTCATGCACATGTCAGACGTACGGTACGACATACCGCATGCAATTTCAGAAGATTCACAGTCCGTTGAGCAAAAAAGATACCCCCAAACACTCAAACAGTGAAAGGAAAAGAAGAGAAAGCGAAGAGGTAAAGATGCCACTCACTTCCAATAATAGAGGCATAGAGAGCAGCAGATCTCCCCCCTTCCTCCTGCTCCTGCCTGCGCCCTATCATTATCAGCATGGACAGGGAGAGAGCAGAAGCAGCAAACAGCATAACACTTGCCCTCCTAACAGCTACAGTAGTGGATCAAATTCTTTCTTAATTCAGCCACACATTTTCCCATTGTTCAACTCTCTTTCGCCGCCGCCTGCTTTTTTCTTGCCTGGATCTGAATTGCCTAGATATATTTGTTAACTGATTGGAGGCTGCAGAAAATTTGGGGCCTAGCTTTCTGGAACCAGAATCTAGGGACGACAACCTTCAAATTTGCTAAAAAGGTCTCCGGATCTTCCTTAGTATAGTCAGATAGGAAACATTAAAATATCCAAAGAGGGGCAAACCATCAAGATCATCAGATCGTTTCATCTCATCATCATCACCATGTCTTGTCCATGCCGAGAATATAATAAATTAAGTAAAGAGGAGAATAGCAACATCAACCTAAATGCAACAGTAAACCTGTCTAGTTCCGAGGGAACGAAAACCCTTAACTAAGCCATAGTTATAGAGTACATGCATGAATTAATATAGTAGTAGTAACGGCTAATGAGCTGAAGTCTGATCACATAAACCCCCTACATGAAATGACATACAGCTGATGATCACCGGATATATAATGAGAGAGATATGTCAACAGAAAGAAATATCTCACACCGGTAGTTCATCATCATCAGTCTCTGCGCATCACTTCACTTCCATCCTCCTCCTCGGCCTGGAGCTGAAGTCGTGCCGCTGGCGCGAGGAAACCCATAAACCCGCCTCCGCCACCACCCACCAGATGACCGCTGAATCCGATCTGCCCGGACATTTGCGGCGGCTGGTGCATCGCGGAGAGAGGGTCTAGCCAAGCGCGAGCCGACGCTGGCCAGCCGCCACCGCTGGACTGAAGGGGTTCCCCATGGGACGAGAAGAGCTGGCTCTGGTCCAGCGCTCCATGCCGCGGCGGCAAGCCTGCAAACATGTAGCCATCGCCGTTGCCACCTCCACGGGCCTCTTCTGCGTTGTTGTTGTTGTTTTCCGAGGCATGCCATGACGACGGCATTCTCTGGCCGTGGTCCGGCCAGCCTGGAACGCCTGCACTAGAGATGACACCGTGATGCTGGTTGTTGGGAGATACATGGGTAAAGATGTTATGCTGGTTGGACTGGAGGGTGAGGCATAGCTCCTGCGGCTGGCTGCTGGTTGTGCGTGACAAGAGATCCGGCGGGGAGCCCCGGTACTCGTCGTGGCCGCCGGCGGTGGCCGTGGACGAGGAAGGAAACAAGGACTTGACGTTGTCGGAGACTTGGTCTGCGCCGAGAGAATGCTGGAGGAAGGAGTTGGTCATGGCAGTACTACCGCCGCCCGCGGGGTTGCCGAACCCGTAGGACGACGTGGAGGTGACCTGGTCGGACGTGGGCTCGGGCTCCGCGGCGGGCGGTGCCTCCTCGGGTCGGTCGGGGAGCTCCTCGATGGCGGCCTTAGCGTTGCGGATGAGCCAGTCGACGGCCTTGCTGGGGCGGTCGTAGCCGAGGCGGTCCTGCACGTCGTAGAAGCGGATGGCGGTGTGCGCGGCGAGGCGGACGCGGCGGTCGCGGAGCCCGCGGGCCGTGCACACCTTGCTGTGCCGGTCCTTGCGCCCCGCGGCGGACCGCACGATGCGGCCGCTCCCGAATGCCGTGACCAGGGCGTCCACGGGGGTGGACTCGCCGCTGCTGCCGCCATCCCTGGCTGCCTGCTGCAGCTGCAGCTGCTGCCTCCGGTGGTGTTGGTGGAGGAAGCCGCCGAGGCCGAACCCTGCTGCTTGCTGGTGGTAGATCTGGAGCTGCTCCTGCGCCTGCGCTCTCTCCTTCTCCTGGAGCAGGTAGTGCAGGGTGCTGGTGGTGGTGGCGGCGGTAGGGTTGCTCCAAGGGTCTAAGCCCTTGGACAACTGGTTCTTGTCCTCCTCCAGCTTGAGCTACCTCTCACACTCTTACCACTCTCCACTCTCCACAGCAACCAACCGGCCGGGAAGAAAGAAGTAGCCAGCCCAGCCAGCAGGAGTAGTTAATAACCACACAAGAGATAATAAGAAAAACAACACAAGGGGGGAAGGGACTATATACTACTAGTACTATTCGTGCATGCGATTGCCATATCTTGTAGAGCTCGGCTAGCTCGTCATGTATATGTATGTGTTGAGGGAAATGAAAAGATTTAAATGACCACGGCAGAACCACACAAGCTCACTACTAGCTATAGAGCTGCTCGCTAGCTAGCCGGGCGGCCTCTCTTTTGTGAAAGTGACAAGCAAAAGGGAGCAGTGAGTGCAGTGTAGATCTTATCTTGGCAATCTAGCTCTTTGTGTGCTAGCTAAGCTTACGCTGCGATGGGAGAGAAGATCTAGACAAGGGGGAGGTCGGCCTCCCTCCAAAAGGTGGATAATAATTATGCTACTCCCTCCCATCTTCTGATTTAATTTAGGCAAGGTTTAGACAAAAAAAAATCCTAAACCTACTAGGAACAATTAAATCTGATCGGAGGAACAGTATTTCCTACCAACACCTCGAGAAGAAGGACATGTGGTGTGTTGAGTTTGGGAGAGTCTATAGAAGTATAGATTGGTAGGATGATGCAGGGGAGTCGGAGAGAGGGGGGTGGCGCGGACAGAGGGCGCAGGGGCAGCGCAGGCGAAGTCAGGGCAGGCAGGAACTTTGGTGGGCTCGGTTTTACCGGTTTTAATTGCTTGCGACGAGAAGCCACATTAAATTCTCCCCCTCACTCTTCGGCGAGTAAGACGTCATGCGCTGCTGGCTGATTGTGTACTATCCTGTCATGTCTATTCTATTGCAAACTTGTGCACAACTGTGAATGTGGCATGCATGCACCCAGATCTTGTGCTTCCTCTTCGCTCACTACGACGTACGTAATCTGTATAAATACTGTTGCCTGGACACGTAATAGCAGTACTCCAAACTACATATCAACTTCAAGTTGCTTATCAGTTATTTGTGTGCTCATTTAACCTGCTTATCAAGTTGGCATACCCAAGAGGCTTCAAACATATAGTGGAGCGGTTATTTGCTCCAACTTCTTCCATACACACATCAAGAAAAAGTATATGTGCCAGAGCATCCCAAGTTGATTTGACGGATTTTCCTTTTCTACATCTATGACATGCACACCATAAGATTGCTCACTATCTTGACAACATAGTACAAAAGGATTGCTCCACAAAATTTCTCTAAATTTAAATTAAACACTTCGCATGCATCTAAATATGTCAACAATCAACATATACATCTCATAACTCAACATCCATATGCACATATCCTATCACATATAAAAATATATCCTATCTCACAAATTTACATATTCACGTATAAAAATTCAAATGCTAACGGATAAAATAATGCTCATTATCTAGTGTCTAGTATAACAACTAAAATAATTATTACAGATAAATTATAAACTCATTCTTCCTCCATGGGTGGAGCTTAGATTTGGCTAGGTGAGTGGACTGCTTGGGGCGAATCTAGTAGAGCAGAGCAGTGTTGTGTTGGTGCAAGTCGGAGCACATAGGGACGAGGCGGAGCACCGAGTAGTGGTAAGAGCTAGTGTGTGGTCGGAGCAACGCTGGGTCAAGGCAAAGCGGAGGTGGTCAGGGCAGAGCTCGGGTTGTGGGCGGAAGGGACCAAAGGCAAATCCTGGGGATGATGAGATGGACTTTGTCATAGGGGAGACGGGGTGATGCGGGTGGGCGACTTAGTCATCAATGTCTAGGTGGATGAGAGACAAGGTGATGCAGAGGTACGAGGCAACAAGAAACATGGAATGGTGTGCGGCTCCGATTCGGCGGATGATAGTGGCAACAAACCATAGTCGCACGAATTTCAGTGACCGAGAGAAAAAGAATGAGAGAAGGATCAAGTAAGAAAGCTCAGGGAAAATAGGACACCTGAGTCAGAGTGTGTTCAAACATAGTTAAGCTCTTACGCTCTTTTGAGGAGGGTTTCTCATAGGGTACGAGTAACGGGGAAACTCAGGACTCTCGGCCGACGGGGATTGGGGTTGGCTTAGAGCATGGGGTGGAGGATTT
This sequence comes from Avena eriantha, assembly GCA_910589775.1. NCBI lineage: Eukaryota > Viridiplantae > Streptophyta > Magnoliopsida > Poales > Poaceae > Avena > Avena eriantha. The sequence goes on from OU342746.1 coordinate 241,791,969, forward strand.
TTTAGTTCTTTTAGGTTCAACTTTATTTCCACCTATAAGTTCTGAAATAAGTCGAAAACAAATGGGTCATTACAAGCTTATTAGCTTATAGAGTTTTCGTTGTCGCTTCTAACTGGAAATGCATTCGTAAGGTGCATAGAGAAGCATAAACTCTGCTATCTTACATGTCCAATGCATTAATTGACTAGCACTAGGTGCGTATAGGTAGGGAGGATGGACATAAAGCTCAAAACTTGGCGAGTTTAAGGAACGCTCATCTACTTGACTCGTTTGAGATCAACTTGTTTTTATAACGAACCGAGCTGAGCAACGATTTTTGCTCCTTGTGTTAGTGAGGTAAACAATCAAGATGAAGAGTTCTGCGAGCTACTCATGGAGCTCGGTAGCATGTACATCGGTACATGTATGCACGCTAATGCATGTCAGCATGCACCATGTATATCAGTACATGTTTTGCTTATCTGCATGCCTATTTTCACCGGCATGAGCTGAATACTGATGAAGTATGTAACTACATATGTATGAACTGAATACTGACCGCTCATTCTTATCGATTCTTAATGAATGCGAGCGGATTAATTACTCGAGCCTCAACAATCACGAGTCTTAGGGCACGTACAATAGTCTTATCTTAGTCTTATCTTAACAATGCCACGTAAGATGATTGCTGAGTTGGAGAAGAGATAAACAAAAAAAGACATATGTCTTCTCTTAGCTAAGAGATGATCTCTTAGCACGATATGTCTCACCACATATTTAGAGATATCTGTCACTAAAGATAATACTAAAAAAAGACTCATTGTCCATCAAGTTTAATATTATATTAAAATTGCATGACACATATAATATAAAACGGTCTTATCAACTATTGTACATGGCCAGCTCGTTAGTCCAGCGAGGAAAGGATACGGGAAGGGCCACTCAAATGCCTTTTCCACGCTTGTACTAGTACCAAACCTAGCGCAGTATACCGACCGGCCGACCGACCGCGCCATCACGGAGGCACAGTGCATTTCCTCTCCCATTAACTACGCACAAGTCGCTAGGCTGCAATACGCAGGCTGCGGCTAGCTAGGGGTGCTAGATAGATCCATCAACTCTTGCTCGCATGCACTCAATGCATCCGCGCCAATTATTTGGACTGGCCAGACAATTGGTTTTACTGGGCCGTCCTCTCGTGCCGGGTCGCGTACGCCCTGCCTGCCTCCTCTACACACTTGCCTTAGGTTGGGCGGCAGGATCGATTGCTATGCTAAACTAGGTTAATCTCTCCTTACCTGAAAAAAACTTGTCCCATGAAGTTTCGGAGTAGAGAGCCATTCCCTCTCTTCACTATTTAATTACCTTGTCGGTGATCGTACGGGCCCGTTGCTTGCTCGACATCAATATGCGAGTAGCCTACCCGCAAAAAGAAAAATGCGAGTAGCCGTGCTAGGTCCAGGATCGTCAGTAACTTGCATGCAGAAGGCCATATTGATATATATTCCGTCCGATCGCAAGCCAATATTATGTTTTTTTCTAGATTAAGGCTGCATTTATTCAACGTTCTGCGTCAGCGGAAATTCAGTACGATACAAAGTCTGGTGGATAGTCCAACCAAGTTTTCACTACTTTATTATTACAGCCTTCCTTAGCTGTGCGCAACCATGTTACCAGAACACCGAACGTGGCTAACAGAAGTATCAGCGAAGTCCTTCACTAAAGTTTTGATTTCCTCCACCAAAAGACCATCAATCAATCTGTCCTTGCCCTTGTCATTAAGTTTTGTAACCACTCCCGCATAGTCCATCTCCAAAGCAACCTTGTCGATTCCCATCTCCTTCGCGAGTTGCGCTACTCTTCGGCACGCCAACAGTTCAGCTCTCGCGGGATCACACACGTGGGGGTAAAAATGGGATGCTCTCGCAAGGAAGGTTCCATGGCAGTCACGAATGACCGCGCCCCCGCCGCCGTGCCCTTCAGGTGATAAAGCACCATCCGCGTTCACCTTGTGCTAGCCCTCTTTGGGAGGGAGCCAGTGCTCCTCTGCCCGGGGCAGTTTTGGCCCAGTCGGTTTTGCAATGCCACTCCATTCCTCTAGCAACGCAAGAGATCTTCGAGCTATGATTTTGGGGCCTTCAATCTCGACTCTGTCTCTCCCTTCGTTCCTGGCCAGCCACATCTGGTATAAGGACAACATAGCTGTGGCTAGCTCCTTCTCCTTCAGAGATCCGAACCAATCCAGGATCCATCCCTGGAGCTCACGGTGGTTTCTGCAATCCCGAGGCGGCGTCGGCGATCTTAACGCACTATGAGAACAGACACATTCCCATGTGTGTCGCGAGTGGGGGCACGTCCAGAACCGGTGGATGAGATCCTCATCCCGGTTGCAGACAATGCACAAGACGTCGCTCTTGATATTCCTCCTCTGTAATTCCGTACCCACTGCAAGCCTGTTCTTTACCAACCTCCAACGATGAACTTTCACTTTGTTAGGTACCGAGGCTGCCCAAAGCGCTAGCCATCCTTTATGCTCTGAGAGGTTCAGTGAGGTGCTCGCCGATCCACTGGAGTCGCGCTTGATCTGTTGCTTGAGGTGGTACGCTGAACGAACGCTGAAAACTCCAGTTTTGGTGTTGTTCCAAGCTATAAAATCCTCGGTTCCAGCTCTTCCTACCGGTAGTTTCACGATGTCCGCCACATCAGCCTAAGAAAAACACTCGTTAAGTTTATCCACATTCCAACCCTGTCCATTAGGGAGAAGAAGTTCTTTAACTTTCGTCACCGGGATATCTGGTTTGGCCCCCATCGGACGTTTAAGAGACGGTCTCGGGATCCAATTATCCTGCCAAATGCTAATCTTCTCCACATCTCCTATCCTCCACATTATACCCTCTTTAAAAAGCTCTCTCCCATGCAAAATGCTCTTCCATATAAAGGATGCACGCTTGGGACATTTTGCTGTCAAAAAATCCCCATCTTTGTAGTATCTTGCACGGAGTACTCTAGCACACAATGACTCAGGATTGGTGACAAGTATCCATGATTGTTTGGCCAACAATGCCTGATTAAAATCTGAGTAATCTCGAAAACCCATGCCACCACTTTTCTTCGATGCACACATACGGAGTAATCTCGAAAACCCATGCCACCACTTTTCTTCGATGCATACATACGCTGCCATGCCACCCAGTGGACTTTCCTTTTCCCCAAAGTGTCTCCCCACCAGAAGTTGGATGCAATGGATGAGAGCTCACCACATTGACCCTTGCTTAGCTGGAATCATCCCATCGCATAAGTGGCCACGGACTGAAGCACCGACTTTACCAAAGTTTCTTTGCCAGCCTTCGATAAACCCTGCCCCTTCCATCCCCCTATCTTGCTTTGAGACCGGTCAGTTAAATGCTTGAAAGCACCGTTTTTAGATCCTTTTGAATATTAGCATGTCAAGCCTCATATCGAAGGAAGCATAGGTGTCAAGAAAGCTGTCAACTCGGTCTTCATTCCTTTGCACACGCATGAGATGGCCCATCAAGTCATAGAATGAAAAATCTAAGTTTTGTCCATGCTCGTTCTCAATGATCATGTTATGCATGACCACATAAGCGGTCATGATGTATTAAAAAATATCTTGAGACCAAATCAAGCTGGTGCTCTCACAATAATAAATTATTAGGCCTGCAATATCCTAAATGCTCTTTCTGCATTTTTTCTAACCGCCGCTTGTACATTATGGAATTCAAGTTGTTTCTTATCTTGGGGTTTGATAACCGTCTTCACAAAAGTTGTCACTTGGTGTTGCGGTGGATAGTTAGAACATAGCAATATCCTCCTCTTCAGATATATCCTATTCTTCGTCGGAGGTCAAATCACCAAAGGAGGAACTAATATTAGTTGACTTAGATTTGTCTAGATTCGGATGTATTTAGACATGTTTTAGTGTTAGATATATCCGAATCTAGACTAATTTGAGTAAACTTGGATCAGAGGGAGTAATAAAATTTGTTGGAAACTATTACAATGAATAAAACAAGATCATGCTAGGATTTTTATGCTGCAAACCTTCGGTCAAACACCTTGTGGGCAAGGTGATGCTCGTCGGCCGGCCAGGACGAAGACCGGGAACATCGACGGAGCGGCGACGGAGCGATTTGAGGCTTTTTTTGGCCGGCGGAGGTTGGGAAGGAGGGCTGCTAGCGGCGAAGCTGCACGCGTGAACTATCAGCGAGGCGGTTGCACTTCACGCACGGGCGCAGTAGCGATCGCGTAATGTAAATTTGCATGACCGGAGGCAATTTTTAGGCACGCCCTAAAATTAGGAATTAGACATCTATTGGAACGCACTTTTCGCGTGCCCAGTTTTTATGCCCTAAAACACACCAACTGTTGGTACGAACGCCCGAGCACAACCATACCCTAACGATCGAGCAACTACTACGTGTATGCAGCTACACCATGCACGAATGGCAACATTTGAAAATTCAATTAATTAACAAATCCTTTACAAAGAAAAAAGAGAAATAAAAACATTTTGATTGTTCTTTTTATACCGTCGCACGTTATCATTCGTTGCGGAGATGTTTGGTAGCCTGCATAGATTTCTTGGCTCGTCCGGGCAGTGCTGCGAAGGGCACTGCCACACTCATTCGGCCTCCAAGCCAGCTTTTGCATCTTGTTTGATAGTCTGTATGGATTTTTTTCACGAGGACATGAACAAATGCATGTTGTTTGGTTGATTGCACCGGATTGCCAGTCACACTAATATGCACACCTAAATAGTCATTAGCAACTCCTGTTCTTCGTGTTCGTGCGTGACGACAGAGGGTGGCGGGACGGCTGTTGCGGCTGCGCCGGTGACGGAGGGTGGCAACACAAGTGTTGTAATTGAGCCGGCGACGGAAGTCGGCGGGGACACCTACTGTGGCTGTGCCGGCGACGGAAGTCGGCGGGGACACCTACTGTGGCTGTGCCGGCGACGGAGGCTGGCAGGACACCTACTATGGTTGCACTGTCATCGCAGAACGCAAACACAGCGAGACACAATATTGTCGCTCGATGGCGGGCTGGACTAGGAACTGCTCGATCTTGCTCCGTGTTGGCGTCCCTGCCCGCGGCGTCCAAGAACTCGAGCTCGAACATGACGGACTAGACCGCCTGGAATACGTAGGCGGCGAAGGGGACCTCAGGGCGATCACATGCGCGATCGACAACGACAAAGGGAAGCTCGACATGGCCAAGGGGAGCTCCGCGTGGTCACAGCCGAGGTCGACGACAACGACGTCCTTGGCGGCCCTCTTCCTGCACGTCCCACATGTACATCTTCTTCCTCAACCTCATATTCTCCTTCAACCTCACGTACAAGTTAAGAAGCTACATATAGATTCCTCTACCTCCACCGAAACAAAAAACTTGTAATATGAGAGTTGTGGAGAATAGCAAGATCAAGCTACTCCTCAAAGGAGAGTTCGAAAGATTGATTGTGTGAGATGCATCTGAAGAAAAACGCTCAAAACAACTCCAACTTTGACCATGAATAGGAGAAGATACAGATCTCGAACCTCGAAGACGATAGTCAATGGAACCCCATCGTCGATGCGTATCTTTTTTATGTATAGCTCGATTCGATTTGAAGCTTATACGTGCTAATTACAACTGATTTGGATGAGCTTGTTCAAGAGAGGAGACAAAAGGAGAGGAGAAGATAGCGTTGCACGAGTTGGTGTACTCGTGCACTCGCTGTGGACAGGCTTCACATAAACGGCCGATTCGAGTGCTTACCTTTGGCATGTCCCTGGACTGTCTTAAAAAGCTTACTGGTACCGCCCAAAACTCGCATGCATGCAGCTAGACGGCCGATTTCATCTCCCCAGATGTTGGCTCACCCCGTGAAGACTACCAAACGCGCTATGCATGTTTCGGTTCGTACATGCCTAGCTATGATGCATGAGTGGCGTTTTAGAACTTGATAGCAGTGGCCAGTGGCAGTCTGACACGTACATACACGGCAGGGCAGCCAATTCAACTGTACGTACGGACACTGGACACACACCATGCCGAATTGCAGGTCCAACCAACCTATGTCGTATTCTTTTTTTCTCCATGGAACCTATATCATATTATCGTCGACAAGTCGATCCGAGGCAGGCGGAGACGTATATGTAGCGTGCTCTGATTAGGCCAGCTAGCTAGCCTAGAGCATCTCTAACAAGTTCCGTAAAAGCGGTCAAACATGTAAAAAGCGACGATTACAACGATCAAAATCGAGCGCTCTAGTAAAGCATGTAAATCGGAGTCAACCCTTAAACCGTTTACATGGCCCGGAGAATCTGTTCCCTCGACCCTCCTATATTTGGCCTAAGAGGCAAAACTGAGCCAATATTACAGGCACCTCTAACCGGTCAAATGCCGGAAAGTTCGCCGGACCGCCGTTGGAAATTCGTCGGAATATGACCAGAAATACGCCGATTCCGCTAGAAAATAGTCAAATCGACGGGCTAAACGCAGATGGCGCGGCCACCACTGTGGCCAGGTGATGTATACGCACTTCTATTCTTGTAGACAGTTGTTAGGCCTCCAAGTGCAGAGGTTTGTAGAACAGCAGCAAGTTTCCCTTAAGTGGATTACCCAAGGTTTATCGAACTTAGTGAGGAAGTGGTCAAAGATATCCCTCTTAAGCAACCCTACAATCAAGATACAAGAAGTCTCTTGTGTCCCCAACAAACCCAGTACACTTGTGAGGTGTATAGGTGCACTAGTTCAGCGAAGAGATAGTGAAATACAAGTGGTATGGATATAATATAACGGTGCCAGAAAAGAGCTTGACGGGAGGAAAAGACTAAAGGCAAAAAAAAGGAAGCAAGCAAACATGTAACAGATCTAGTTGCAAACGGTGTTTCAATATTTATAAACAAGGCCTAGGGATCATACTTTCACTAGTGAATACTCTCATATAAATATCATCTCTTTATGATACTACTCTAAACTACTCTTCGGTTGGATAATTCTAATCCACGGTAAGGCTATAACAGCACACCTCAAAGTTCGCTTTTCCTATCTAGATAACCCCTCACTATCACCTTGAGCGCTAGATGGTTCCAACAAATACCACAATCTCATAGAGACATCCAACTCAAATTATACTCATGACAAGTATTTATGTAACCTTAGCCAAAGTGCCACACGGTGTGCACATTGTTAACTTCACATACATGGGGATAAGCAGAGATTCATTAAAGCACTTGAGTAGCAGAACAGATCTATTGATTACAAAGAGATGGACACATAGCTATCGGTAGAGCCCTTAGCCTCGAGGAAGAACTACTCTCTCATCATCATGGGAATTAGCAACAACGATGGAGATGGTGGTGGAGATCGATGGAGATGGCTCCTAGGGCACTTCCCCGTCCTGGCGGGGTGCCGGAACAAAGACTTTCTGTCCCCCGAATCTCTCCTTCGGTGGCGGCGGCGTTGCGGAACTTTTCGTGGCTGGAGGCTGGATGATTTAGGGTTTTCTCATCGGGACGCTTCTTATAGGCAAAGAGGCCATGTCAGAGGGTGGACCAGGGGCCCACACCACCTGGTGGCGTGGCCAGGGGGACCCGTGCCACCACATGGTGTGGCCAGCCCCTGGCCCCTCTCCGTCTCGTCTTCTGGCTCCGTGTTCCCCTCGGTGAAATACTGACTTTGGCTTTTGTCCCGTCCAATTTCGAGAATATTCATTTTGTGCCTTTTGTGGAACCAAAAATAGAAGAAAATAGGCAACTGTCACTGTGGCATCTTTTTAATAGCTTAGTCCCAAAAACATATAAAAATACCTCAAAGTGTTGACAAAACATAAGAAAGTAGATATAAAACAAGCATGGAATATCAAAAATTATAGATACGTTCGCAACGTATCAACATCCCCAGGCTTAACTCCTACTCGTCCTCGAGTAGGTAAGTGATAAAAAGAAATAATAATTTTTTAGGTGACATGCACCATCACAATCTTGATCAAGGTATTTGTAAAACATTGATAGTTGAGATCATAGTACTTCAACATAGCATGAAAGACATAGTTCTAACAATAAGACATAACAACTATGTTGTAATATGAAAAGGAACAAACAAAAGATTCATGAATAACAATTCTTTGCAAGATGTTTATTTGTTTCACATATAGAAAACATAATGAGAATGGTACTCAGCTTGTCCCTCATAGAGTAGCAAAACATAAATGCATAGGACACCTTCAAAGTTCATTAGGGTGACTAGATACAAATAGTTTAAGAACAAGCAATATCAAAGTTATGCATCAATCAACAAGTCTTGGGACAATGCACATTAAACTAAGAATGGCCACTAATCTCTCTCAATAGGTGCATAAAGATAGAAGGTAGAGACTCAACATAAAAGTAAAAAAAAGGCCTTCAAAGAAGGAAGCAGGGATTCAAGTCTCATAAAGAGATTCCAAAAATTATGGTACTTATTAGCTTTCAGCTCTCATTGCCCCTATCATAAGAATCTTGAAGTGATTAAGGTTAAAGTGAACAAACTATGGAGTATATGCTTGATAAAGTTTAAGTTGGCAATCTCATATCCCTTGAATACGACTAAGAGGATCGATACGTCCATTTTGCATCACTATTCTATATCATAATTTACTGTTATTGATTGATATATTTCATATTAAGAGATGATACTTATGTTATTTCATCTATTTTTGCATGGTTGACGACTTTTGGAGCATGGACCGCTACAGTCAGGATTCTGATGAAAAAGGTGTTGTTTGGAGGCAAAATTTGCGAAGATCAGAAAATCCGGGAAAATACATGGAAAATCCTATTTTTCCAGAAGACGAGAATGCTAGAAGGGGAAGTGGAGATGGGCCATAGGGGGCCCACACCACCCCCTGCGCGGGCCACCCCAGGCCACGCCACCAGATGGTGTGGCCACCCTAGTCCACTCCAGGCTCTCCCCTTTGGCGTATATTATCCTCCCAAAACCCTAAGACTCGGGGAGAGACCATAGAAAGATTCCGCTGCCTCTGCGGGGCGGAAAACACCGAGAGAGAAAGATCTCTCCGGCAGACAGAATTCTGCCGGGGGAATTCCTTCCCGGAGAGGGGAGATCGTCGCCATCAACACCACCATCAAGATGGACTTCATCAGGATCATCATCATCATCACCACCATCATCTCCACCAGCACTATCATCACCACTTCATACCGCTGTAACAATTGGGTTGAATCTTGCATAGTTCTTAGGAGAAACTTTCCCGGTGTTGATTACTCCATGTAGTTGATGCTATTGAGTGAACCATTGAATTATCGTTTATGTTCAGATTTTTACACATCATTATTTCATCTTTGATCATGATCCATATGATGTCTTGTGAGTAGTTCGTTTTGTTCTTGAGGACATGGGAGAATTCATGTTGTTAGTAGTGGAATTGTGTTGAGAAAGATTCAATAGTTTAATATTTAAGTTGTGGTGTACTTCTTCTAGTGGTGTCATGTGAACGTCAACTACATGACACTTCACCTATATGGGCATAGGGGATTGCATTGTGTATTTGGCTACTAATCGTAGGGGTTGCCAGAGTGACAGAAACATGAACCCCCGTTAGGAAACCTTTGCACAAGGGACGTCAGGATCTTAGAGTTTAAAGTTGTGGTTAGGTTTCTACCTTAATTACTTTCTTGTACTTGCGTATGCTTGCAAGGGGTATAATCACAAGTATGTATTAGTCCTAAGAAGGTCATTACATTAGCACAGGTTCACCCACACAACAGTTAGCAAACTAAAGAAGATTAATCAACTATATGAAGCGAAAGCACTTGACGATATTCCCATGTGTCCTCGAGAACGTTTGGTCATCTTAAGTAATACAACCGGCTTGTCCTTTGCTAAAGAAAGGATGTGGCCACTTGCTGCATTTATTCTTATTGTCTTTTATTTACTCGTACTTCATTTATCTGCATTATCAAAACCCCTAAAAATCCGTTTGCTAAGTATATACAGAGAATTCCTGCTCCTAGCCACTCGCCAGCACCTTCTGCTCCTCGTTGGGTTCGACACTCTTACTTATCAAAAATACTGCGATACACCGCCTATACTTGTGGGTCATCAAGACTATTTTCTGGCGTTGTTGCCAGGGAGTGAAGCGTTATTGGAGAGTGGAACTGGTAAAGGAAACTTCTACTGTGAGTATTGTTTACTTCTGTTAGTTGCTTTATTTTCAATATGGATAATTCACTGAGTTTATTATTTCGTAATGCTACTACCGCTGCTAAGGTAGTAGATGAACCACCACCTGCTAAAAATGATACTTTTAATATACCTACAAGAATTATTGATCGTGTTATGGATAACTATTATGTTGGAGATGGAACTGTCCATCCTGGTGATCATTTGCTCTTTATACACGAATTATGCGGGTTGCTCAAGTGTGCAGGTATTACAACAGATCAAGTCAAGAAGAAGTTATTCTCATTATCACTGAAAGGAAGAGCTGAAGAATGGTATAAGCTGCTGAAAAATGGTCAAGCTCTTGAATGGGAGGAAATAGTACCTCTCTTTTATTCAAAGTTTTATCCTCCTAGTGAGATTCATAAAGATTAGAATCAAATATACAACTTTTGGCCTCTTGATGGAGAGAGTACTGCTCAAGCTTGGGGGAGACTGAAGTTACTAATGCTCAAATGCCCCATTCATGAGCTCTCCAACAATATTATTATTAATAACTTTTATGCAAGGCTCCCTCTACATGATAAGGATTTATTGGATGCTTCTTGTGCTGGATCATTCACTCGCATGGAAGAAGAAGCTAAATGGGATCTTCTGGACCGTATTCAAGACAATGCTAAAGCATGGGAGAATGACAAAGGAAGAAAGTCAGGTATAAATTATGATTATGAATGCAATGAATCTTTTATGAGAACTGATGACTTTCAAAATATTAGTAATGCTTATGGTCTTGGTTGTCAAGTTATTACAAATTGTTGGCTTTTGCTTCTTATATTGAAATTCCGAAAAAGGGATGGAACAAGTATCATGCACCTTATAAAGATATTGTTGATTGTGTTCCTGTTAGGAGTACTGAATTTTGCACTATTAATCACATCTTACCTGAACCTTATATTGAGAAAATACCCTTCCCGGATAAGGTAAAGGAGCATCCTATGATAACTAGTGTAATAAAAGTACAAAGAGAACTGTAAAACCCGATGAACAAATAAACATTGAACCTGTTGTAGCAATTGTGAAAGACCTTGTCACTAAAAGTGTAGAAGATGGACACATAGTCTTTTGTGAGGATGCTTCTAATATTGTCTCACATCCTAATAGAACTAAAAAGGCTAGTGTCCCTGTGCTTTTGGTTAGAATTGGTGATCATTGCTATTATGGTTTATGTGATATTGGTGCAAGTTCAAGTGTTATCCCTTATGAGCTTTACAAAGAAATTATGCATGAAAATCAGTCCCAGCGAACTAGAAGAGATTGATGTGGTTATTCACCTTGCTAATAGAGAGACCATCTCTCCAATTGGTATTGTACGGGATGTAGAAGTTCTTTGTGGTAAGATTAAATATACTACTGATTTTCTAGTACTTGGTTCAGCTGCTAGTAAAACTTATCCCATCATTTTTGGTAGACCTTTCTTGAGTACTTGTGGAGCTATTATAGACTGCAAAAGGGAGAAAATCTTGACTAAATTTGATGGGGAATCTTATGAGTTTAATTGTTCGAAATTTACTAAAGAACCTTGTGAAAATAAAACCCATAATGAGGATTTTAGAGTTGAACAACTTGCTTCTATTTCTCTTGCTCCTAACAATGCTTTGTAGCAATTTATGGAAGACCACGAAAGTGAAATCTTCATGGAAGAAAGAAATGAGATTGACGAGATTCTCCATCATCAACCTAAGATGCTTAAGCATAACTTGCCTATGGAAGATTTGGGAACCACATTGCCACCTAAAAAGGATCCGGTCTTCGATCTAAAACCTTTACCTAACGATCTTAAATATGCTTACATTGATGATAATAAAATATATCATGTTATTATTAGCTCTAACTTTCAGGGAAGGAAGAGGAAAGATTATTGGAGGTATTGAAGAAACACCGAGGGGCTATTGGTTATACTCTAGATGATTTAAAAAGGATTTCTCCTACTATATGTCAGCATGCTATCAATATAGAACCAAATACAAAGCTAGTGGTAGAGCACCAACGGTGTTTAAATACTGAGATGAAGGAAGTGGTAAGAAACGAGGTATTGAAACTCCTTGATGATGGTATTATTTATCCTATTGCTAATAGTGAATGGGTTAGTCATGTTCATTGTGTCCCTAAAAAGGGGGAATTACCATTGTTCCTAATGATAATGTTGAGCTTATTCCCCAAATAATAGTAGTAGGTTATAGGATGTGCATTGATTTCAGGAAAGTTAACAAAGTGACTAAGAAAGATCATTACCCACTTCCTTTTATTGATCAAATGTTAGAAAGGTTGTCTAAAAAGACTCATTTTTGTTTTCTTGATGGATACTCTGGTTTCTCTCAAATTGTTGTTAAACAACAAGATCAAGAAAAAACTACTTTTACATGCCCTTATGGAACCTATGCTTATAGACGTATGCATTTTGGTTTATGTAATGCTCCTACTACTTTTCAAAGATGCATGTCTGCTATCTTTCATGGTTTTTGTGAGGAAATTGTGGAAGTGTTCATGGATGACTTCTCCATCTATGGAACTTCTTTTGATAATTGTCTACACAACCTCGATAAAGTTTTGCAGAGATGTGAAGAAACTATTATTGTTCTTAATTGGGAGAAATGCCACTTCATGGTGAATGAAGGGATTGTCCTTGGACATGATATTTCTGAAAGAGGCATAGAAGTTGATAGAGCTAAAGTTGAGGCAATTGATAAAATGCCCTGTCCAAGAGACGTCAAAGGTATTCGTAGTATCCTTGGTCATGCTGGTTTCTATAGAAGGTTTATTAAAGATTTCTCTAAGATATCAAAACCCCTCACTAATCTTCTTCAAAAATATGTACCCTTTGTATTTGATGATGATTGTAAGGAAGATTTTGAAACTCTAAAGAAGGCTTTAACTACTGCTCCTATCGTTCAACTACCTGATTGGAGCTTACCCTTTGAAATAATGTGTGATGCTAGTGATTTTGCTGTAGGTGTTGTCCTTGGGCAACGAATAGATAAAAAGTTAAATGTTATCCACTATGCTAGTAAGACTCTTGACGTTGCTCAAAGGAATTATGCTACTACTGAAAAAGAATTCTTAGTCGTTGACTTTGCTTGTTGACTCAAGAGTTACTATTCATACTGATCATGCTGCTATTAAGTACCTTATGACGAAGAAAGATGCTAAGCCTAGGCTTATTAGATGGGTGCTACTCTTACAAGAGTTTGACCTACATATTGTAGATAGGAAAGATGCTGAAAATCTTGTAGCTGATAATCTATCTCGATTGGAAAACATCTCTTTTGATCCTATGCATGTTAATGATAGTTTCCCAAATGAACAGTTGGCTGCAATAGGGGTAAGCTCGCGAGGGAGCCCTTGGTATGCTGATTATGCTAACTTTATTGTCTCCAAGTATTTGCCTCCAACTTTTAGAACTCAACAAAGAAGGAAGTTCTTTTACGATTTGAGACATTATTTTTGGGATGACCCACATTTATATAAAGAAGGAGTGGATGGTATTATGTGAAGATGTGTTCCAGGAGATATTGCGGAAATGTCATGTTAGTGCCTATGGAGGACATCATGCGGGATATAGAACTGCGCAAAAGGTGCTACAATCAGGTTTCTATTGGCCTACCCTTTTTAAAGATGCAAGAAAAATTGATGTATCCTATGATGAGTGTCAGCGTGTTGGTAATATTTCTAGACGCAATGCAATGCCTATGAATTACTCTCTAGTTATTGAACCCTTTGACTGTTGGGGATTTGACTTTATGGGTCATTTTCCCCCCTCAAAAGGTTATACTCATATTCTTATTGCCGTTGATTATGTCACTAAGTGGGTAGAAGCCATACCTACGAAGAGTGCTGATGGGGAGACCTCTCTAAAAATGCTTAAGGATGTTATCTTTCCTAGGTTTGGAGTACCTAGGTATCTTATGACTGATGGAGGTTCTCATTTCGTTCATGGTGGTTTTAGAAAGACCCTTGCTAAGTATGATGTTAATCATAGAATCGCTTCAACTTATCATCCCCAAACTAGTGGACAAGTAGAGTTATCGAATAGAGAAATTAAATCGGTCTTGTAAAAGACTGTTAATAGATCTAGAAAAAATTGGGCTAAAAAGTTGAACAATGTTTTATGGGCTTACAAGACTGCCCATAAAAATCCTATGGGGATGTCTCCTTACAAAATGGTTTATGGGAAAGCTTGTCACCTGCCTTTAGAATTAGAACACAAAGCTTATTGGGAAGTTAAAGAACTTAATAGAGATTGTAAGCTTGCTGGCGAAAACATATTATTTGACTTAAGTTCGTTGGATGAATGGAGGAGTGAAGCATATGAGAATGCTAGAATCTTTAAGGAAAAAGTTAAAAGATGGCATGACAGGCTAATTCTTAAGAGAGAATTCCATGTTGGTGAGAAAGTTCTATTGTATAGGTCTTGTCTCAGATTTTTTGCAGGGAAACTACTTTCAAAATGGGAAGGACCTTTTGTTATTGAAGAAGTGTATCGTTCAGGAGCAATAAAAAATTCTTTTTTAAAAGATAACACTACACAAGTGGTGAATGGTCAGCGACTCAAGCACTATATTGCTGGAGATTGTTACAATGAAGATATTGATGCTATTCAACTGGTAACTCCAGAAAAATTTATCAAAGACCAAATTCAGAGACCTGCAGAGTCCGTTTTCGAATAGGTAATAGATCTGGTAAGAAAAGTTTCGCGAAAATTCTGTCCAGTTATATTTTTGGAGTTATTATCCAACAAGGAAAGCTACGAAACGAAAGAGGGATGGAAACGGAGCCAGGACCACCCTCTGGCGTGGGCCCCCTGGCCGCGCCAGCAGGTGGTGTGGCCACCTCGGCCTCCGTCTCCGACCCATTTTCTCCCAGTACGTTCCTTTTGTTGTAAAACTTCATAATATATAATCCCCCGGATCCCCAGAGGTTCGTATATTGTGTTCTCGTCGTGTTTTCGCTTTGATCTGTTTCTGACAGGTAGAGTCACAGACTTGGAGCCACAATGTCTTCCTCTGGATCAGCCAAGGAAGATTCTTCAGCGGATATCATCAACCCATACATGCGGGAGTTGAAGATTCATCCCAAGGAGTTGTTGCTTGAATATGGGGAGGTACGGATAAAAGAGGTTCAAGGCCCTAAAGGTGAAGGAAGTCTGGAGGACAGGATGGAAGCGCTAGAGGAAAAAGTCTTTAGGTACAAAAAGATGGCGGGACGCGAAGTGGATATCATCCATAAGATTTGTTCCGAACTCATTGCCGAGCACCAAAAGGAGACTGCTGAGCTCAAGGATGAAATTCTCTCACTCCACCAAACAACCAACCAACTGCAAGCACAACTCTACGACGTTCAAAATCAAAACTGTGAGTACGAGGTTAGGTTTAAACGCATAAGTGTTGCTGCAAGTTTCAGGATGCCGGAGACCACGATGTCTTTTGTTGATGGGGAGCCCTTACCTTGGAAGTCGGACGATGACGAGAGAATACCACCACCACCGAAGGAGTGATTCGTCATCAGGGTTTGGCATCCCCTTGGTTTGTTCCAAGCTTGGGGGAGTGCCGCGGTATCACATCACTATCTTCTTTTTTTACCTTATTAGTAGAGTCATATCATGAATAGAGAAGTTATTATTAGTAGGTTCACCCACGAAACACTTAGCAAACTAAAGAAGATTAATCAACTATATGAAGCGAAAGCACTTGATGATATTCCCATGTGTCCTCAAGAACGTTTGGTCATCTTAAGTAATACAACCGGCTTGTCCTTTGCTAAAGAAAGGATTGGGCGACTTGCTGCATTAATTGTTATTGTATTTTATTTATTCGTACTTCATTTATCTGCATTATCAAAACCCCTTGATGTCTACGCACTTCTATTCTTGTAGACAGTTGTTGGGCCTCCAAGTGCAGAGGTTTGTAGAACAGCAGCAAGTTTTCCCTTAAGTGGATCACCCAAGGTTTATCGAACTCAGGGAGGAAGTGGTCAAAGGTATCCTCTCTCAAGCAACCCTGCAATCAAGATATAAGAAGTCTCTTGTGTCCCCAACACACCCAATACACTTGTCAGGTGTATAGGTGCACTAGTTCGGCGAAGAGATAGTGAAATACAAGTGGTATGGATAATTATAAGTGGTAACGGTGATAGAAGATAACTTGATGGCATGGAAGAGACTAAAAGAAAACTGAAAGAAAGATGGAAGCAAACAAACATGTAATAGATCTAATAGCAAACAGTGTTTCAGTGCTTAGAAACAAGGCCTAGGGATCATACTTTCACTAGTGAACACTCTCATATAGATATATTCTTTTTTATGATACTACGTTGAACTACTCTCCGGTTGGACACTCTAATCGTTGGTAGGGCTATAACAGCACACCTCAAAGTTCATCTTTCCCATCTAGATAACCCCCACACTGTCACCTTGAGTACTAGATGGTTCAAACAAACACCACAATTTCATAAAGACATCCAACTACAAATATAACTCATAACAAGTATTTGTAATCTCTAGCCTAAGTGCCACCATGGTGTGCACATTGTTAACTTCACACACGGGGAGAGCAGAGATCTATTAAAGCACTTGAGTAGCAAGGTAGATCTATAGATTACAAGCTCATGATCTCAATAAGATCATGCATAGAGAGAGATGAACACATAGCTACCGGTAAAACCCTTAGCGTCGAGAGAGAACTACTCCCTCCTCATCATGGGAATCAGCAATGGTGATGGAGATGGTGGTGGAGATCGATGGAGATGGCTCCGGGGGCACTTCCCCGTCCCGGCAGGGTGCCGATACAGAGACTTTCTGTCCCCCGAATCTCCCCTTCGGTGGCGGCGACGCTGCGGAACTTTTTGTGGCTGGAGGCTTGACTATTTAGGGTTGATGCATCGGGAGGCTTCTTATAGGCGAAGAGGCAAGGTCGGTGGGCGGCCAGGGGGCCCACACCACCTGGTGGCGTGGCCAGGGCTAGCCTGCGCCACCACATGGTGTGGCCGCCCTATGGCCCCTCTCCGTGTCGTCTTCTGGCTCCGTGAGTCTTCCCCTAAAATATCAACTTGGGCTTTTGTCCCGTCCAATTCCGAGAATATTTCTTTTCTGACTTTCCTGGAACCAAAAACAGCAGAAAACAGGCAGCTGGCACTGTGGCATCTTGTTAATAGGTTAGTCCAAGAAATAATATGAAAAGTACTCAAAAGTGTGGACAAAACATAAGAAAGTAGATAAAACCAAGCATGGAACATCAAAAATTATAGATACGTTAGCAACGTATCAACATTCCCAAGCTTAACTCCTGCTCGTCCTCGAGTAGGTAAGTGATAAAAAGAAAGAATAATTTTTGAGGTGACATGCACCATCATAAACTTGATCAAAGTATTCGTAAAACATTGATAGCTGGGATCATAGTACTTCAATCATAACATGAAAGACAAAGTTCTAACAATAAGGCAAATCAAATATGTTGCAACATGAAAAGACACAAACAAAAGATTCATGAATAACAATGCTTTGCAAGACGTTTGTTTGTTTCACGTAAAGAAAACATAGCATAGTGGCATTCAGCTTGTCCCTCATAGAGTAGCAAACATAAATGCATAGGACACCTTCAAAGTTCAAACGAGTGACTAGATACAAATAGTTTAAAACAAGCAATATCAAAGTTATGCATCAATCAACAAGTCTTGGGACAAAGCACATAGAACTAATAATGGCCACTATGCTCTCAAAGTAGGTGCATAAAGATAGAAGGTGGAGACTCAACATAAAAGTGGAAAAAGGTCTTCATAGAAGGAAGCAGGGATTCAAGTCTCATAAAGAGCTTCCAAAAATTATGGTACTTATTAGCTTTCAGCTCTCAATGCCCCTATCATAAGCATCTTGAAGTGATTAAGGTTAAAGTGAACAAACTATGGTGTATATGCTTGACGAAGTATAAGTTGGAAATCTCATGTCCCTTGAATACGAGGGCCGCTCCTCATGCTACTCAAGTTCAGTCACCGGCAAGTTCTTGTCATAGTAAGTACATGTGTATCATAGAGAACCGCCAACGGGGTACCCCTTGCCCGATGATACAGAAGAATCCCCATATCAAAATGACAAGGCAAGCAGACAACGAGCATCTCCGCAATCTTCTTATTTACCATGGGAAAATGGTGCTTTTTCTCTCTTTCCTCTTTTCTCCATATCTCTTTTTTTATTTTTCTCTTTTTTCTCAATGTCTGACTCTTTTTTTATAAGAAGAATGCTTCATAGACAGCTCATTATGGTTACGCTGCAGGTTTCCACCATGACAGCATGGATTAGACCGGCGGCCCAGGCGTTTCTCTAACACATATACATAACTCCATGGACTTACAAGCTCCCCTTTCATTTCACACCGACGACATCCATAGACAAAAGAGCATGATATCAAATAGGTACAAAGTACAAGTGTAATGTTGAAAGCGTTCCCCATGACAACATGGTTCTGCTAATCCCCAACAAATAACTGCAAGCATATACAACATAGACGACACAATGGTTCAAGTTTATTAAGGGCAATAAATGTAAAGTGTGCCATCAAGTTCGTGAGATCTCTAATCACTAGTTTTCTCATAACAAGTTTAATTCGGAAGGTAGATAAAAGCATGAATATACTTGGAATAGCATATGATAGTAGGTAGGTATGGTGGACTCTTTGGAATAACTTGGTTTAGGGAGTTGGATGCATGAGTGGAACTCATACTTGGTTGTGGAGGCTAGCAAAAGACTAGGAGCGACAAACGAAGAGAGCAATAATGGCCATAATCATGCAGAGCGACAAAACATCATTGATCGAAGCATAAAGTGATACTACAAGTTGAAAACTAAAGGATCATAAAGGCTTATGGTGACATGGGATAGTCATAACATGGTGTGAGCATGCGCCAAGTCTACTCAAATAAAGCATCAAAGGAGAATACCACAATACTATGCTTTAATATGCTAAAACAACGCATGATTCTTCCAAGGAACATTAAGAAATCTCAATTGTTTATAACATGTCATGCTACAGCAAAGAATACTAAGCATAAAGCCAAAACAATATCAAGCATGGCATGACAAAGCAGAGGCCACAGTCAAAAACAAGCTCTCTTTACCACTTAAGCATGAACTTTCCTACTCTTTTCCAATCCAAACCAAACTATTTGAAAACCAATGTATGAAAGAGGGGGTCCAACCAATTTATTCAGCAAACTAAGAAAACAAAGCAAACGAAAAATCAAAACAAAAGCGAAAAATAAGACGCTCCAAGAACAACACAACTGTGCATGAAACAATAAAAAAATGAAGTGTTTGGAAAAAATCTGGGATTTTTATTGATGAAGAGGGGATGCCTTGGGCATCCCCAAGTTTTGACGCTTGTACTTCTTGGATATTTCTTGGGTTGACACACGTGGTATCCCCAAGCTTGAGCTTTAGTCCATTCTTCATCTCATTACTCGTTCCTTCCATACACCTGAAATTTTCCCTTCATACAGAACTTCACACAATCTTTATTAGCAACATTACTGCACTCAAGATAATAAGTCTTTAGGTTCAGTTCTAACACCAATAAAACTTCCACTAAAACACAAGATACTGTAGCACTTCCCTCAAAAATCTCAATTCCCCAAAAGAACTCAAAAAGGAACCAACAAGAAGCAAATGCAGAAAATGGCAGAAATCTGTCAAAACAGACCAGCAAGTAATGACAAATTTTTTCGAAGACATTCTGTTGCTCAAATCAAAAAGTGTTGAACTAACGAAAGTTAGATAACAACCTGGGCAGAAGCACAAAAATTCATGCCTCAAAAGCACGTATAGAGATTTTACACGAATGTTTACGGTGAAGCACAGAAATCTATTTCGGGACAGCAACTTTCCCAATCATTACTTCTCTCTCATTAGAGGTTACTCTTGGCATAAAAAGCAAATAAAAAGGATAAGGAGCGGTTATTATTACTGAAGTAATAACTTCTAAGACTCATCTAAAACTTTTGGGTTATGTCCCAATAAGTACTTTTCTTTAACGCCTTTAAGTTAAGCATGATAGTTTGAGAGGATGCTCACATAAGAAATACGAATTGAAGTAAAAGAGAGCATCAAGACGCAAATTCAAAACACATTTAAGTCTAACCCACTTCCTATGCATAGGAATCTTGTAAAGAAACAAGTCATGAAAGCAGAAAGCAACAAGCATAGGAAAGCAAAACAAGTGCAACTTCAAGACTTTCAACATAAAGAGATGAAACTTAATATTATTGAGATGCATAAAACCATGTTTCCCTCTCTCATAATAACTTTCAGTAGTATCATGAATAAAATTAACAATATAACTATCACATGAAACATTCTTATCATGAGCCACATGCATAAAAGAATTAATACTCCCCAC
The DNA here is from genome assembly GCA_910589775.1 of Avena eriantha. Lineage (NCBI taxonomy): Eukaryota > Viridiplantae > Streptophyta > Magnoliopsida > Poales > Poaceae > Avena > Avena eriantha. The sequence goes on from OU342746.1 coordinate 241,812,554, forward strand.
ATAAACATAGTCATTCTTATTAAATGTAGTGGGAGGAAATTCAACAAAATAGCTATCATTATTATTCTCATCACCACAATTATCAAATATAGGAGGCATATTGTAATCATAATTAATTTCCTCCTCAATAGTAGGTAGACTGAAAATATCATATTCATCATTGCAATAAATTGGAGGTATATAGTTATCTTCAAAAGTGTGTTCATTTGTAAACGTATCATCATTGGAAGGGACATGGATAGCACTAATAGTACAGAAATTTATTAATATCATCATTTTCATAATTGGTACCGAAAAGATTTTTAATTTCAAAAGTAGTGTGCTTTTCCCAATCATGATCACTACTATAGGTAATAGGCATAGGAACATCATCGAGTTCAGACTCATCATAAACTATAATAGGAGCAACATGCTTAGAGGAAAATACCGTTTCCTCTCTCCTTTTACTCCTCATTTTCTTCTTCTCTTTAGGAGGGAGAGGCTTGAAAGAAAGCTTCTCCATATACCCTGGTTCATTGTTAGAGACAATAGAAGAAACTTTGGAGGAATCCTCCTTTTCATTAATAAGAACAAAACACATATCAGTCCTGTCATATCTTAGTAAAACCTCATCTTTTATAATATTTTGTATGTAAGTATTTGTGTGGGAATTATCAACACAATAAATATGACAACCATGCAGGAGCACTATTCATATCAAAAGCACCCATATCTGCCAAAAAGGTTTTTCTTAATAACTCTTCACATCCAAAAAATAATGTAAGTTCATCATGCTGATTAGGAGTGATCATGTCATCACAATACAAACTTGTGATACATTGCAAATGTATCTATAATTTTTGATGTTCCATGCTTAGTTTTATCCACTTTCTTGTGTTTTGTTCCAACTTTGGAGTACTTTTATTATGATTTCTTGGACTAACCTATTAACAAGAGCCACAGTGCCAGCTGCCTGTTTTCTGCTGTTTTTGGTTCCAGGAAAGTCAGAAAATGAATATTCTCGGAATTGGACGGGACAAAAGCCAATGTGCCTATTTTTCCGGAAGGGATCAAGTGCCAGAATACGAGACGGAGAGGGGCCAGGGGCCGGCCACACCACCTGGCCGCGCGGCCAGGCCTGGCCCACGCCAGGGGGTGGTCTGGCCGACCCCAGCACCCCCTCGGCCTCTCCTTCCGCCTATAAGTTGCCCTCGGGACAAAAACCCTAGGGACCCGATCAAAATCCTCGAAAGAGTCTGTAGCTACCGTCGTCTCTTTCCCTAGATCGGGGGGATCTGAAGCTCTTCCCGGCACCCTGTCGGAGAGGGGAATTCACCCTGGAGGCCTTCTTCAACACCATGCAAGCCTCCGGTGTGATGCGTGAGTAGTTCATCCTTGGACTACGGATCCATGTAGTAGCTAGATGGCTAGTTTCTCCTCCTTTGTGCTTTCATGTTTAGATCTTGTGAGCTCCGTTCATGATCAAGATCATCTATTTGTAATTCATACATGTTGTGTTTGCGGGGATCCGATGGATATTGAGATGCTATTTCAGATTGATTATTGATTCTATCATGTCTTTGTTATTTGAGATCTTGCATGCTTTCCATTGTTAGTAGCTATCTTGGACAAGTAGATGCTAGCAACTCCAAGAGTTAGTATTTATGCTCGATAGTGGGTTCATGCCTCTGGTAATTTGGGGAAGTGACAGAAATCTCTAAGGTACTAGATGTGCTGTTGCTACTAGGGAGAAAACAACGATCCTTTGTTCATAGAACAATTGTATTGTTTACTTTACACGCAGTTCATAAAGCAATAATCTGTTGCTTGCAACTTAATACTGGAGGGGGTTCGGATGATAACCTGAAGGTGGATTATTAGTCATAGATGCAGTTGGATGGCGGTCTATGTATTATGTTGTAATGCCCAATCAAGTCTCAGAGGAGTCAATATGATTAGTATATGCATGTATTGCTTTCTCGGTATTTGTCAATTGCCCCGCTGTAATTTGTTCACCCAGCATGTTATCTATCTAAGGAGAGCCACCTCTAGTGAACTATGGATCCTGGTCCTTTTTCTTTACATACAATCTACAACTGTTTACTGCTTTGTGTTTACTTTCTGCAAACTTTTACTTCTTTCCATTCGATATGTTTAATCCTTTGTTTTCCGCAAAACACGGTGAGATTGACAACCTCATCGCAAGTTGGGAGAAAGTTCTGTGGTTGTGTTGTGCAGGTCTCCACGTTGCTACTAGCACCGGTAGTGCGCCCTGCCAAAGCTCAGCTAGTAACACCTTTGGGGTGTTTCCTTGCTCCTACTGGTTCGATTAAACCTTGGTTTCATAACTGAGGGAAACTTGCTGCTGTGCTCTACATACCTTCCTCTTGGGGTTCCCAACGAGCTCTACATCAACACCGCACCAACACTTTTCTGGGCGCCGTGCATTGAGCCATCAAGCGATTTTCTGGCGCCGTTGTTAGGGAGTCAAGGACATCTTCACAAGGGGAGTCCCTCATAACCAATCTCTTTACTTTGTTGTTTTTGTTTTGCTTAGTTTTCTTTTTGCCTTGTTTGCTTTCTTATTCAAAAACACACAAAAATTAGTTTTACAAGTTTGCTTTCTTATTTGAAAACCCAAAAAAAATGACTACTCTTGAAAACACTAAGTTGTGTGACTTCACTAGCACCAACAACAATGATTTTATGAGCACACCTATTGATCCACATGTTCCTGAAGCTACTTTCTTTGAGATAAAACCTGCTTTGCTCAATCTTGTTATGAGAGAACAATTTTCTGGTATTGGTAATGAAGATGCTGCTTCCCATCTAAATAACTTTGTTGAGCTTTGTGAGATGCAAAATCATAGGGATATAGATGGTGATATTATTAAGCTGAAATTGTTTCCTTTCTCTTTGAGAGGAAAAGCTAAAGAATGGTTGAATTCCTTAACTAGGAATAGTATTGATTCTTGGACTAAGTGCAAAGATGCTTTTATTGGAAAATACTATCCTCCTGCTAAGATTATATCCATGAGAAGTGAAATAATGAAGTTTAAACAACTTGATAATGAGCATGTTGCTCAAGCTTGGGAAAGAATGAAATCTTTGGTTAAGAATTGTCCCATTCATGGACTGACTGCTTGGATGATCATCCAAACTTTTTATGCAGGATTGAATTATTCTTCAAGGAACCAATTGGATTCAGCTGCTGGAGGTACCTTTATGACCATCACTTTGGGTGCTGCAACAAAACTTTTGGATAATATGATGGTTAATTATTCTGAATGGCGTACTGAGAGAGCTCCACAAGGTAAGAAGGTAAATTCTGTTGAGGAAACCTCCTCCTTGAGTGATAAAATTGATATTATTATGGCTATGCTTGTTAATGGGAAAGCCCATATTGATCCAAATAATGTTCCTTTAGCCTCTTTGGTTGCTCAAGAAGAGCAAGTTGATGTGAACTTCATAAGAAATAACAACTTTGGCAACAATGCTTATGGTAATAATGCTTATAGGAACAATTTTGGTAGCAACAATTATAAGCCTTACCCTCCTAATACTACCTATGGCTATAATGGTAAATCTGAATTACCTAGTGAAGGAAGAATTTTAGAAGTTGAAAGAGCCACTAAAAACTTCATGCAAATGCAATATGAGCAAAATAAGCTATTTACTAAAACTATGGAGGAACAATCTATCATTTTGAAAAACATTAGCCATCAACTTGAGAGTCTAAATAAGGAAATTCCTAGTTTACAATTGAAACTCTCTAATGCTGAAAGAAATATATCATCTTTGCCTGAAGCTCAATCTTCATTGATTAATAAAATGGCTGCTAAACCTGAAATTAATGAGAATCTCTTTGCAGCTCATAATGCTATACAGGTAAGAATTGATGAAAATGTTAGACTATTAGTTGAATTACATGCTAAGTGGGAAAGAGAAGATGAAATTGCTAGAAACATTAGTGTTTCTACTATTACCACCACTAGTGTTGAGGCTAGTAATAGTTCTACTACTTTAGATGATAAAGTTGATTTTGATCTTGATGGTTGCAACATCTCTGAAGTTATTAAGTTCCTACAAAAGATAGCTAAAAGTCCTAATGCTAGTGCTATGAACATGGCCTTTACAAAACACATTACTGATGCTCTCATAAAGATTAAAGAAGAAAAGATGAAACATAAAGCTTCTATTCCTATAAAGCAAGAGGATGGTTGGGAACCATCATTAATATGAAAGTGAATGACTTTGATTTCAAAGCTTTGTGTGATCTTGATAGTAGTGTTTCTATTATGCCTATAAGGATTTATGATATGCTTGATTTGCCTTCTCTTGAAGATTGTTATTTGAATGTCCCACTAAATGCTAATGCTAAAAAGAAACTCATGGGGAATCTTAATGATGTTCTTATTATGGTTAACGATTCCTATGTCCCCGTTGATTTCTATGTTTTGGATGTTGAATACAATGCTTCTTGTCCTATTACTTTGGGAAGACCTTTTCTTAGAATTGTTGGTGCCATCATTGATATGAAAGAAGGCACCATTAAATATCAACTCCCACTCAAGAAAGGTATAGAACACTTCCCTAAAAAGAGAGAAAAGATTTCTTTTGATTCTCCTATGAAAACAAAATTTGGTCTTAATGCTTCTTCATTTGAGAACACTTGATTCTTTCTTTGCTTCTTATGCCTAACTTAAAGGCGTTAAAGAAAAGTACTTGTTGGGAGATAACCCAAGAGTTTTAGTTGAGTCTTGGAAGTTATTACCTCTGTAATAACCTCTCCTTATCCTTTTTATTTGCTTTTTATGCCAAGAGTAACCTCTAATGAGAGTGAAGTAATGATTGGGAAAGTTGCTGTCCCGAAATAGATTTTTGTGCTTAACCGTAAAACTTCCTGAGAGAGCTCTGTACGTAATATTGAGTTGTAATTTTTTTTGCTTCTGCCCAGGTTGTTATCTAACTTTCGTTAGTTCAGCACTTTTTGATTTGAGCAACAGAAGGTCTTCGAAAAAAATCGTCTTTACCTGCTGGTCTGTTTTGACAGATTTCTGCCATTTTCTGCATTTGCTTCTTGTTAGTTCCTTCTTGAGTTCCTTTGGGGAATTGAGATTTTTGAGGGAAGTGCTACAGTAGATAGTGTTCTAATGGAAGTTTATTTGGTGTTAGAACTGAACCTTGAGACTTATTTATCTTAAGTGCACTAATGTTGCTAATGAGATTGTGTAAAGTTTTGTATGAAGGAAAAATTTCAGGTGTATGGAAGGAATGAGTAAAGAGATGAAGGATGGACTAAAGCTCAAGCTTGGGGATGCCACGCATGTCACCCCAAGAAATATCCAAGAAGTACAAGCGTCAAATCTGGGGATGCCCAAGGCACCCCCTTCTTTATCAATAAAAATCTAGGTTTCTTCCAAACGCTTTATTTTTATTGTTTCATGCACAATTGTGTTTTTCTTGGAGCGTCTTCTTTTTCATTTTCGTTTTGGTTTTTAGTTTGCTTGGTTTGCTTAGTTTTCTGAATAAGTTGGTTGGACCTCCTCTTTCATACATTGGTTTGCAAATAGTTTGGTTTGGTTTGGAAAAGAGTAGGAAAGCTCATGCTTATTTGGTAAAAAGAGCTCGTTGTTGACTGTGGCCTATGCTTTGTCATGCCATGCTTGATATTGTTTTGGATTTATGCTTAGTATTCTTTGCTATAGCATGACTTGTTATAAGCAATTGAGATTGCTTAATGTGCCTTGGATGAATCATGCGTTGTTTTAGCATATTAAAGCATAGTATAGTGGTATTCTCCTTTGATGCTTTATTTGGGTTGACTTGGCACATGCTCACACCATTTTATGACTGTCACAAGTCACCATAGCCTTTATGATCCTTTAGTTTCCAACTTGTAGTATCACTTTATGCTTTGATCAATGATGTTTTGTCGCTCTGCATGATTATGGCCATTATTGCTCTCTTAGTTTGTCGCTCCCCGTCTTTTGCTAGCCTCCATAACAAAGTATGAGTTCCACTCATGCATCCAATTCCCTAAACCAAGTTATTCCAAAGAGTCCACCATACCTACCTACTAGCTTATGCTATTCCAAGTATATTCATGCTTTTGTTTACCTTCCACTTGTTATGAAAAAAACTAGTGATTAAAGCTCTCACGAACTTGATGGCACACTTTACTTTATTGCCTCTAATAAACTTGAACCATTGGGTCCTTCTTTGTTGCGTATATGCTTGCGCTTTATAAGTTGAAATTAGCAGAACCATGTTTCATGGGGAGCTCTTTCAACATTGCACTTGTACTTTGTACCCCGTTGATATTATGTTCTTTTGCTTACGAATCCCGGCGGTGTGAAATAAAAGTGGAACTTGTAAGATCATGGAGTTTGTATGTGTGTTAGAGAAACGCCTGGGCCGCTAGCCTAAGCCATGCCTAATCATGGTGGAAACTTGCAGCATCACCATAATGCACTCTATGAAGCATCCTCAATAAAAACCTATGCAAATAGCAAATAAAAAGATTGATGAGATGCTCATTGTCTGCTTGCCTTGTCATTTTGATTATGGAAAAGCTCCCGTATCATGTGCAAGGGGTACCCCATTGGCGGTTCTTAATGATACACATATACTTACAATGACAAGAGCTTACTCGTGACTGAAGTTGAGTAGCATGAGGATCGGTCTTCGTAAGTAAGGGGCATGAGATTTCGGTTTATAACTTGTCAAGCATATCCTCTTAGTTGTGTCACTTTAACCTTAACCACTTCAAGATGCTTATGATAGGGGCAATGAGAGCTGAAACCTATAAGTACCATAATTTTTGGAAGCTCTTTATGATACTTGAATCCCTACTTCCTTTTACAAAAGGCCTTTCTTCCACCATTATATTGAGTCTCCACCTTCTATCTTTATGCACCTACTTTGAGAGCATAGTGGCCATTCTTAGTTCTATATGCATTGTCCCAAGACTAGTTGATTGATGCATAACTTGTTATTGCTTGTTTGAAACTATTGTATCTAGTCACTCTTATGAACTTTGAAGGTTTCCTATGCATTTATATTTGCTACTCTATTGAGGACAAGCTAAATACTTTTATGCTATGTTTTCTTTATGTGAAACAAACAAACGTCTTGCAAAGCATTGTTATTCATGAATCTTTTGTTTGTGCCTTTTCATGTTGCATCTTAGTTACTTTGTTTATTGATAGAACTTTGTCTTTCATGTTATGATTGAAGTATTTTGATCCCAGCTTTGAATGTTTTGCAAATACTTTGATCAAGTCTTTGATGGTGCATGTCACCTCAAAAATTATTTCTTTTTATCACTTACCTACTCGAGGACGAGCAGGAGTTAAGCTTGGGGATGTTGATACATTGCAAATGTATCTATAATTTTTGATGTTCCATGCTTAGTTTTATCCACTTTCTTGTGTTTTGTTCCAACTTTGGAGTACTTTTATTATGATTTCTTGGACTAACCTATTAACAAGAGCCATAGTGCCAGCTGCCTGTTTTCTGCTGTTTTTGGTTCCAGGAAAGTCAGAAAATGAATATTCTTAGAATTGGACGGGACAAAAGCCAAAGTGCCTATTTTTCCGGAAGGGATCAAGTGCCAGAATACGAGACGGACAGGGGCCAGGGGCTGGCCACACCACCTGGCCGCGCGGCTAGGCCTGGCCCGCGCCAGGGGGTGGTCTGGCCGACCCGGCACCCCCTCGGCCTCTCCTTCCGCCTATAAGTTTCCCTCGGGACGAAAACCCTAGGGACCCGATCAAAAATCCACAAAAGAGTCGGTAGCCGCTGTCGTCTCTATCCCTAGATCGGGGGGATCTGAAGCTCTTCCCGGCACCCTGCCGGAGAGGGGAATTCACCCTGGAGGCCTTCTTCATCACCATGCAAGCCTGCGGTGTGATGCGTGAGTAGTTCATCCTTGGACTACGGATCCATGTAGTAGCTAGATGGCTAGTTTCTCCTCCTTTGTGCTTTCATGTTTAGATCTTGTGAGCTCCGTTCATGATCAAGATCAACTATTTGTAATTCATACATGTTGTGTTTGCGGGGATCCGATGGATATTGAGATGCTATTTCAGATTGATTATTGATTCTATCATGTCTTTGTTATTTGAGATCTTGCATGCTTTCCGTTGTTAGTAGCTATCTTGGCCAAGTAGATGCTAGCAACTCCAAGAGTCCCTCATAACCAATCTCTTTACTTTGTTGTTTTTGTTTTTCTTAGTTTTCTTTTTGCCTTGTTTGCTTTCTTATTCAAAAACACACACAAAATTAGTTTTACAAGTTTGCTTTCTTATTTGAAAACCCAAAAAAAATGACTACTCTTGAAAACAGTAAGTTGTGTGACTTCACTAGCACCAACAACAATGATTTTATGAGCACACCTATTGATCCACATGTTCCTGAAGCTACTTTCTTTGAGACTTCACTAGCTCCAAGAGTTAGTATTTATGCTCGATAGTGGGTTCATGCCTCTGGTAATCTGGGGAAGTGACAGAAATCTCTAAGGTACTAGATGTGATGTTGCTACCGTGGAAGTATCTTCACTTCCAAGTTCTGGGGAAGTTTCCAAAATGCTTTGGGAACAAAACTAAACTTCAGCACAGCTTACCACCCTCAGTCGCAGGACAAGTTGAAAGGATCAATCAGATTCCGGAAGATATGCTCCGTGCTTGCGTTATCTCGTTCGGCATGAAGTGGGAAGAATGTCTTCCTTATGCTGAATTCTCTTACAACAACAGTTTCCAGAAAAGTCTAAAGATGGCACCATTTGAGGCTCTCTATGGTCGCAAGTGCAGAACTCCAATTGGTTGGTCGGGCGCAGGTGAAAGAATATTGTTTGGCCCCGACATTGTAACTCAAGCGGAGGAGAAAGTTCACATCATTCTTGAAAATCTGAAGATTGCTCAAAGTCGCCAGAAGAGCAATTATGACAGAAAGCACACGGACATGGAGTATGTCCCTGGTGATCTCATTTACCTTCGTGTCACTCCCATGAGAGGCACGCACCGCTTTGGTATCAAAGGAAAGTTGGCTCCTAGATACATCGGTCCTTTCAAAATTCGTGGAAGAAGAGGAGAAGTTGCTTATGCTCTTGAGCTCCCTGAACAACTCAAAGTCCACGATGTTTTCCACATCTCTCAACTCAAGAAGTGCTTCAAGGATCCCGGCAGGACCGTGGACCATGAACTCATCAATCTCCAAGAAGACCTTTCTTATCAAGAACACCCCACAAAAATTCTTGAAGTCGCAGAAAGAAGGACTCGCAACAAGTCCATCAAGTTCTGCAAGGTGCAGTGGTCGCACCATTCCGTTGATGAAGCCACTTGGGAACGCGGAGATGAGCTCCGTGCCAAGTATCCTACCCTCTTTGAGTCTTCTTCCTCTTCCTAGAATCTCGGGGCGAGATTCCTGTTTAGTGGGGGAGAGTTGTAGCATCCCAATTGTCTAACAATTGTAATGCTACTTGGTCTAGTAAGATATTGGCTACTTCCTATATATAATTGTTGCATCATAATTATATCATGCTCATGTCATCATGCCACCTTGCATTTGAGCATCATATAAAACCCTGTTTCTTTGGTTCTTCTCTCATATGCATTATTAATTGTATTTGCCTCTTGATATTGTATTTGGTTATTGATATATTGATTAATGCCCAAATTGAGTTGGGGAATATATTTTATTTCCACTCTACACTTATTTTTTTTCACCACCTTATAATTCCACCATCCCATTAATCCATGAGCTTGTACTTCTTTTTCTTTTGATGTTTTATTCTAGCTCATGTGGTTTGGGGTGGATCAAATCCTTTAAATTCTTTTGCTTGGCTTTTAATCCACTTCTTGGAAATGCATAAGAATAATGCCATAATGTTATTATTGTTTTCACAAAATAAATCATGGCATTATTATTTTGCATGGGCCATGCAAAAGTACTACCACCTTTATCCCATTGGTTTTTCCTTTATTTTTAATGGATATTTCTTCGTGGACCATCTCCATCCATCCCACCATCCCCATATTCTCATCCATATCTATTTCTTTTATTTTATTCTCTCCATGCATGAATCAAATGGGGGCTTCTTCCCATACTTCCTTTTCTTTCTCTTTTCTTGGATTTTCTTTTCCACCTCATCTCATGTTAATTCAAAGCACTCATCATTTTCCTCTTGGGTGATCTTCTAAACAAGTTTTCAAAACTAACAATTAAATAAATCTCTAACCCTAGTTCTTCTTCTTTTCTCTCTAAACCTAGTCTAATCTAGACCCTCATCTTACACCACACTTCTCTCATCTCTCCTCTCTCTAAAATGCTGGTCCCACCTGGCCACCCTCTCTCCCTGGCCCACACCCCATCGACCCTCTTCTAACCCTAACCCTAACCGAGCCCATGCCTAAACCTAGCCCTAACCGAGCTCTACCCTCCTCTCTTTCTCTTCTCCCTACCTGCCATGTTGGCCCCAGCTGCGGCGCCTCCCCTCACCCTGGTCCACCTGCAGCCTCCCCCTGCCATGCCCTACCTTCCCCCAGCCCGAGCCAGCACGTGAGGAGGAAGAAAAAGGTGACAACCGAGCCACCTTTATCTACCCCCTGCCACGGCTGCCCCTCCTCCCTCTCCCTCATTTTTCCTCCTCCCACACGTCTCCTGACTCGCCCAGATCCGCCCGAGCCTGCCCTCCTCTCCTCCCTTTCTCCCCACCGTCGCCAGCACCTGCCGCCGGTCGCCGCCAGCACCGCCTCGCCCCTTCGTTCTAGCCGGCCAGCACGTCGTGGAGGTGGCCTGGGGAACCGAGGAGACCACCCTGCTGCTCCCTGCACGCGTTGACGAGGAGGAGAAGCCCCAGGAGCGCCGGTACCGCCGCCACCCGATGCCAAACCCTAGAACTCCGGCCGCCAGCCTCGTCGTCGATCCTCTGCGCTCTGGCCCGATCCGACCACACCAGCCAACCCGCGGTGAGTCCCTCGACCGCCCTTACATCCTCCGCTTCGCCGTCACCGTCTAGCGCCGCCGCTCTTTTCGTCGAACGCCTTCAGTGCGCCGCCGCTCGCTGTTGCCTGCAAGGTTCCCGCGCCGCTTAGAACCTACCTAGGGCCCAAACCCCCTCCTGTCAACTCCCCTAGCCCCGCCGCACTGGTTCCGTCCCTAAGCGCGAGCGCCCGCGACCCGGGTTCGAGCCCCCGCTCCGCGCCGCGCGCACACCTGCCGCCAGACGGTGGAGAAGAGAAACAGTACGCGGCGCCTTTTTGCAGATAGCCCCCTCTGTGTGTCTCTGCTCAACCCGCACTCCCCTCGAGCCCCACCTGTCAGCCTCCTTCTCCTTTTTACAAAAACGCCCCCGCATCTTTGTGCAACTAACCCGCGCTCCAGAGCAGCCCCACCTGACAGCCTCTGTGTTCTCCGATCGCTGTCACGTGGGCCGAAGCCGCTGGCCCCGCCTGTTAGCCTCAGTGGCTAGCTAAGCCCGTGGTGGAAAAGGGTTTTCCGCGCGCGTGTGCCCCGCCAGCCGCTGGCCCACCCGTCAGTGGCTGTGGCTAGATTTGCCTGAGTAACAAAAGTCTGCCCTGTTGATTGTTTTAGTTTAATCTTTTCAAAATTGATTTAAATTCAAATTCAAATCAGATTTAAATAACTTTTCAAATAAAAATCCAAATAATACAAATAATATATGTTTTGGAATCAGAAAAATGTGAGGAATTCAAATATGCTATTCAAAATATCATTTGAACACTTTGAAATTTCGAGATGATTAAAATTACATTAAAATGCCCTTTTCCTTAATTAATTAATAACTTTAATTCTATAACTCCAAATTCAACAAATAATATGTCTAAATCGATCAGCGGGACAAGACCGTTCTATCTAAGCAGTCCTTGTTCTAAATTGAAGCATGCATCATGTCATTATTCAAAATCTGAACTGTTTATGACAATAAAACTTGGTTAAATAAATAACAAAATGCTTTATTTATTGTATCCACACCTCACCTTTGCCATGCTACTTTAATGCCATGTAAATTGTGCACCATTCATCATGGCATGCTTGTTTGCTTGTCGCATTTTAATTCATATGCTTGTGCACTTTATTTATGTTGGCCCATGTTTGTTTGGTTCTTCTTCGAATAGACGCCCAGCAGGAGAATTACCAGGAATCACAGGAGTACTACCCAGATACATCTCTTGCTTCAACTGAGGTGCCAGGCAAGCACTACCACATGCTTGCATACATACAGTACCTATTGTTTCTATCTTATTCTTGCATCATTGAGTCGCGATTGCATTAAATTGAATCCCAAGTACTGCATAGCCTTTACTTTTAAACCCCACCGAATCTTGTTCCTCCATCCCATGAGCCATTACTACAGGAGTTGTTTGAGCCATGCGAGTCGTAGAAAAGCATGTGTAGGGTATGTGGGTGTCTGCTAAACAATGAGGTACCTAAACAACCTAACCTGAGTAGTAATGGGATAACTAATGAAAGAGGCACCGGTGAGCTATATCTGCTATTTGGTTTTTCATGCTCACTTGTGTCCCGTAGGACCCCGAGTACTTGATTCCTGTTCCTTGACTATTCGCACTATCCACATCCGGGAGGCCTTATGGACCCCCCTGAGCCAGAACTTGATTCATTCTTATTTCTTGGGGCCACAAGTAGTTTGGGGCTTTATTACTATCCTGTACTTATGCCATGTTACTGTTTTATTAAGATTGTGCGAGGAGCACCTGTACTGTTTAAGAATTGCGGAGTGTTTTCGCGGTATCGACAAGCCCAGTCACATTTTCGGGTTCCCAATCGTTTACAGCCATTGGCGCAAACCTTGGGTCCGTCTCGGAGCCGGCCAACTTCGTAGCGGGTAGCTTAATGGGGTGGCCCCCTGAAATATGTCTGAATCCTGTGATTGCTTTGTCGTGAGTGCCTCGTTGGGTTTTGATTTGGTTTTTCCGAGGTTGATCGAGTGTGTGTTGCTATTCGTGCACCCCTGCAGGGTAAATCTTTCTGAAAGCCGTGTCCGCGGTTATGGACGACTTGGAGCACAGATTCTCGATCATAGACAAGTATAACTAAAGTACCGTTGTTAATTTGATTAAGTACTTGACTAGTAAATAGTGCAATACTCATGGAATGGATAATAAAAACTGCCAACGGATGATGGGGGTTGTTCGTCCGCTTCCTCGTTGGTAAGCGAGGAGGAGGATGGATCTGTTAATTATACTATCATAACTGTTGTTCTTAATTCACGGACTTCCATCTATCATTGGTTAGGCGGGAGGTTAGCGAGCATCTGTAGAATTGTTAGGTATTATCTTTTGCTGCAATTGCGTCACCCCAGGTTGTGTCGCCTTTAGCGGCATAAAGACTTGCTGAGTACCCCTAGGGTATCACATGATAAATTGTTTGATTCAGATGAACAGGTGTACCCGCAGGATGGATACTGGGTGGAAGAGACAGATGATGTTGGCAACGATCATTCGGTGTAGAGACTCCGGGAACGGGGATCCGTGAGATCTGTGGGCGGGATGTGTTTATTTATGGGGCATCTTATGCCGATTTGCTTCTTATCCGTACTCAGATCTTGTTTTCCGCTTCCGCCTGATACTCTGATGTGTGATGTATGAGGAGCTATCCTAAATTATTTTATCTATCTAGGACATTTGAATCTTGCCGTATGGCGTTGCAATATTTCTATTTCTTTTAGATGGAATGGCTCTGAGGACTGTTGTATGTGGCTTGCATACATACTCATTTGTGTATGTAGTTGATCCCTTCACCTGCTGATAACGCTGCTCGTTCTTGTCTCGATGTCTGAAAGTGGTTAGGACAGCTGAAAGGTCTACCGTGAGTGGCCCTGGGCCCCACCGTACTATTTTAACCACTTTCGTTCATCCAGACATGTAACTAAGAGCGTAATTCACCGAGGTAGTTACAAACTTGAAGTACTCATTGGATTAGAAGGGCTATTATTATTGCTTGAGCATTGAAAATTGAAATGACCCACTTCAAAGCAAAGTTCACAAATAAAAGGATAAAGGGCACAAACTTTTTTACCAAGATCATTTAAAGCCCTATACCACATTCTAGTTTTTTCATTCCTGTGAGTGATACAATATTCTTATTCAATTTGATTATCCTCACAAGGTCTATGTATTCCACAAAAATTAACATGCTTATAATAAGTAGTACCTTCAGAGGTTTGAGCATGTTTATTGCTATGATTAATAACAATTTCGTTTTCCATGCAAGTGTCTTTATAAGGCTCATGATACATGTCCCATTTTTCTTTAGGGGCATTAATATGAGAAGCAAAGGTTCTATAACAATCAACGAGAATTTGAGGATCAAGACCATATTTAGCACTAAGCTCTTGAAAATCAGCAGTTTCAGTGAGAGACTTAATGCAATCATACTCATAGTTTATACCTGGTTCTTTACCTTTGTTGTTATTCTTCGGTATTGCTTTGAATTGTTTCAAGAATATCCCACTTAGCTTTGACCTCCTTACTTGTGAATGATCCCTCTAAACAAGTATCTAGATAGTCCTTGTAATGTGCTGAAAGCCTTGCATAGAAATTATTAATAACAATATTACTAGGGAGCTCATGAATGGGACATTTGAGCATTAGTGACTTCAGTATCCCCCATGCTTGGGCAATACTTTCTCCATCATGTGGATGCAAATTATAAATGTAATTCCTATCTTTATGAATTTCATGAGGAGGATAAAATTTAGAGTAAAAGAGAGATTCAAGTTCCTTCCACTCCAAATGATGAGGATCATCTAGTAGCTCATACCACTCCCTTGCTTTGCCCTTCAGTGAAAGAGGGAATAGCTTCCTCTTAACTTGGTACATTGAAATACCTGCACACTTGAACAACTCGCATAATTCGTGTATAAAGAGTAAATGATCACCAGGATGGACAGTTCCATCTCCCTAATAACAGTTGTTCATAACACGTTCAACAATTTTTATAGGTATTTTAAAAGAGATGCTTTCAGCATGTGGATTTAAAATATCACAAGTATCATTAGAATTGCCACATATGGGAGATAAAGTATCATTAGGGCAAATTTTCTTCTTTAGAGCTGGGGAATTAAAAAGATCATTTTCATAAAAACTAACTTCCCCAAGCTTAGATGTTTCCATAGCATTGGTAACAAAGGTGTTCAAAAGATTCATACTAATAACATTGCTATTAGCATGCAAAGAAAGTTCCATGGGTTTTTTAATTTTCTTTTCAGACAATTCATGTTCTAACTTAGGAAAAATACTAAAAAGCTCTCTATTTTTTTTTCCATTAAGCCTAACTAGTGAAAACAAGAAACAAAAAGACAAAATTGCAGAATCTAAAGGAAATAACTTCGAGCACTCACACCGGAGGATGTGAGTACCTTTTACCTTACCACCCTGGCAACAGCGCCAGAAAATAGCTTGATGTCTACGCACTTCTATTCTTGTAGACAGTTGTTGGGCCTCCAAGTGCAGAGGTTTGTAGAACAGCAGCAAGTTTTCCCTTAAGTGGATCACCCAAGGTTTATCAAACTCAGGGAGGAAGTGGTCAAAGGTATCCTCTCTCAAGCAACCCTGCAATCAAGATACAAGAAGTCTCTTGTGTCCCCAACACACCCAATACACTTGTCAGGTGTATAGGTGCACTAGTTCGGCGAAGAGATAGTGAAATACAAGTGGTATGGATAATTATAAGTGGTAACGGTGATAGAAGATAACTTGATGGCGTGGAAGAGACTAAAAGCAAACTGAAATAAAGATGGAAGCAAGCAAACATGTAATAGATCTAATAGCAAACAATGTTTCATTGCTTAGAAACAAGGCCTAGGGATCATACTTTCACTAGTGAACACTCTCATATAGATATATTTTTCTTTATGATACTACGCTGCACTACTCTCCGGTTGGACACTCTAATCATTGGTATGGCTATACAACACACCTCAAAGTTCATCTTTCCCATATAGATAACCCCCACACTGTCACCTTGAGTACTAGATGGTTCAAACAAACACCACAATTTCATAAAGACATCCAACTCCAAATATAACTCATAACAAGTATTTGTAATCTCTAGCCTAAGTGCCACGATGGTGTGCACACTGTCAACTTCACACACATGGGGAGAGCAGAGATCTATTAAAGCACTTGAGTAGCAAGGTAGATCTATAGAATACAAGCTCATGATCTCAATAAGATCATGCATAGAGAGAGAGATGAACACATAGCTACCGGTAGAACCCTTAGCCTCAAGAGAGAACTACTCCCTCCTCATCATGGGAATCAGCAATGGTGATGGAGATGGTGGTGGAGATCGATGGAGATGGCTCCGGGGGCACTTCTCCGTCCCGGTAGGGTGCCGGAACAGAGACTTTCTATCCCCCGAATCTCCCCTTCGGTGGTGGCGGTGCTGCGGAACTTTTTGTGGCTGGAGGCTTGACTATTTAGGGTTTATGCATCGGGAGGCTTCTTATAAGCGAAGATGCAAGGTCGATGGGCGGCCAGGGCAAGCCCACGGCACCACATGGTGTGGCCGCCCTGTGGCCCCTCTCCGTGTCGTCTTCTGGCTCCATGAGTCTTCCGGTAAAATATCAACTTGGGCTTTTGTCCCGTCCAATTCCGAGAATATTCATTTCCTGACTTTCCTGGAACCAAAAACAGCAGAAAACAGGCAACTGGCACTGTGGCATCTTGTTAATAGGTTAGTCCAAGAAATAATATGAAAAGTAGTCAAAAGTGTGGACAAAACATAAGAAAGTAGATAAAACCAAGCATGGAACATCAAAAATTATAGATACGTTACCAACGTATCACCCCTAAAAATACGTTTGCTAAGTATTTACAGATAATCCCTGCTCCTAGCCACTCGCCAGTACCTTCTGCTCCTCGTTGGGTTCGACACTCTTACTTATCGAAAATACTGCGATACATCCCCTATACTTGTGGGTCATCAAGGATATGCTTGACAAGTTATAAGTTGAAATCTCACGCCCCTTACTTACGAGTACAGAACTTCATGCTACTCAACTTCAGTCACAAGTAAGCTATTGTCATTGTAAGTACATATGTATCATAAAGAACCGCCAACGGGGTACCCCTTGCACATGATATCGGAGCCATCCCATAATCAAAATGACAAGGCAAGCACACAATGAGCATCTCAGCGGTCTTTTTATTTGCTATTTGCCTAGGTTTTTATTGAGGATGCTTCATAGAGTGCCAATTACGATTATGCTACAAGTTTCTACCATGATTAGGCATGGCTTAGGCTAGCAGCCCAGGCATTTCTCTAACACACATACAAACTCCATGATCTTACAAGTTCCCATTTTATTTCACACCGTTGAGATCCATAAGCAAAAGAATCATGATATCAACGGAATAATAAGTGCAATATTTAAAACGTCCCCCATGATACATGGTTTTGCTAACTTCGACTCATCAAGCGCAAGCATATAAGCAACAAAGATGGACACAATGGTTCAAGATTATTAAGTGCAAGAAAATAAAGTGTGTCATCAAGTTCGTGAGAGCTTTAATCACTAGTTTTCTCATAACAAGTTTAATTTGGAAGGTAGATAAAAGCATGAATATACTTGGAATAGCAAATGCTAATAGGTAGGTATGGTGGACTCTTTGGGATAACTTGGTTTTATTTGTAGTTGGATGCATGAGTGGAACTAATACTTGGTTATGGAGGCTAGCAAAATACTAGGAGCGACCAACTAAGAGAGCAATAATGGCCATAATCATGCAAAGTGACAAAACATCATTAATTAAAGCATAAACTGATATTACAAGTCGAAAACTAAAGGATCATAAAGGTTACGGTAACTTGGGATAGTCATAACATGGTGTCAGCATGCGCCAAGTCAACCCAAATAAAGCATCAAAGGAGAATACCACAATATTATGCATTTATATGCTAAAACAACGCATGATTCTTTCAAGGCACATTAAGCAATCTCAATTGTTTGTAACAAGTCATGCTACAGCAATAATCACTAAGCATAGAGTCAAAGCAATATCAACCATGACATGATAAAGTCTAAGTCACAGTTAAAACAAGCTTCCTTGTGTACCACTTAAGTATGAACTTTTTCTACTCTTTTCCAATCCAAACCAACTTATTTGAAAACTAATGTATGAATGAGGGGGTCTGATGGCTCAATGCACGGCACCCAGAAAAGTGCTGGTGCGGTGTTGATGTAGAGCTCGTTGGGAACCCCAAGAGGAAGGTATCATGAGCACAGCAGCAAGTTTCCCTCAGTTATGAAACCAAGGTTTAATCGAACCAGTAGGAGCAAGGAAACACCCCAAAGGTGTTACTAGCTGAGCTTTGGCAGGGCGCACTACCGGTGCTAGTAGCAACGTGTAGACCTACACAACGCAACCACAGAACTTTGTCCCCAACTTGCGATGAGGTTGTCAATCTCACCGTGTTTTGCAGAAAACAAAGGATTAAGTGTATCGAATGGAAAGAAGTAATAGTTTGCAGAAAGTAAACACAAAGAAGTAAACAATTGTAGATTGTATGTAAATAAAAGGACCAGGATCCATAGTTCACTAGAGGTGGCTCTCCTTAAGATGAATAACATGCTGGGTGAACAAATTACAGCGGGGCAATTGACAAACACCGAGAAAGCAATACATGCATATACTAATCATCTTGACTCCTTTGAGACTTGATTGGGCATTACAACATTATACATAGACCGCCATCCAACTGCATCTATGACTAATAATCCACCTTCAGGTTATCATCCGAACCCCCTCCAGTATTAAGTTGCAAGCAACAGATTATTGCTTTACGAACTGCGTGTAAAGTAAACAATACGATTGTTCTATGAACAAAGGATTGTTGTTTTCTCCCTAGTAGCAACAGCACATCTAGTACCTTAGAGATTTCTGTCACTTCCCCAGATTACTCTAGGCATGAACCCACTATCGAGCATAAATACTAACTCTTGGAGTTGCTAGCATCTACTTGGCCAAGATAGCTACTAACAACGGAAAGCATGCAAGATCACAAATAACAAAGACATGATAGAATCAATAATCAATCTGAAATAGCATCTCAATATCCATCGGATCCCCACAAACACAACATGCAGAATTACAAATAGATGATCTTGATCATGAACGGACCTCACAAGATCTAAACATGAAAGCACAAAGGAGGAGAACCAGCCATCTAGCTACTACATGGATCCGTAGTCCAAGGATGAACTACTCACGCATCACACCGGAGGCTTGCATGGTGATGAAGAAGGCCTCTAGGGTGAATTACCCTCTCCGGCAGGGTGCCGAGAAGAGCTTCAGATCCCTCCCGATCTAGGGATGGAGATGACGGCGGCTACAGACTCTTTCGTGGATTTTTGATCGGGTCCTTAGGGTTTTCATCCCGATGGCATCTTATAGGCGGAAGGGGAGGCCGAGGGGGTGCCGGAGGCGGCCACACCACCCCCTGGCGCGGGCCAGGCTGGGCCGCGCGGCCAGGTGGTGTGGTGGCCCACTGGCCCCTCTCCGTATCGTATTCTGGCACTTGATGACATCCAGAAAAATAGGCACTTTGGCTTTTGTCCCGTCCAATTCCGAGAATATTCATTTTCTGAATTTCCTAGAACCAAAAACAGCAGAAAACAGGAAGCTGGCACTGTGGCTCTTGTTAATAGGTTAGTCCAAGAAATCATATGAAAAGTACTCCAAAGTTGGAACCAAACACAAGAAAGTGGATAAAACCAAGCATGGAACATCAAAAATTATAGATACATTTGCAATGTACCAACATCCCCAAGCTTAACTCCTCCTCGTCCTCGAGTAGGTAAGTGATAAAAAGAAAGAATAATTTTTGAGGTGACATGCACCATCAAAGACTTGATCAAAGTTTTTGCAAAACACTCAAAGCTGGGATCATAGTACTTCAATCATAACATGAAAGACAAAGTTCTAGCAATAAGCAAAAGAAACTATGATGCAACATGAAAAGGCACAAACAAAAGATTCATGAATAACAATGGTTTGCAAGACGTTTGTTTGTTTCACATAAAGAAAACATAGCATAATAGTATTCATCTTGTCCCTCAATAGAGTAGCAAATATAAATGCATAGGACACCTTCAAAGTTCATAAGAGTGACTAGATACAATAGTTTAAAACAAGCAATATCAAAGTATGCATCAATCAACTAGTCTTGGGACAATGCACATAGAACTAAGAATGGCCACTATGCTCTCAAAGTAAGTGCATAAAGATAGAAGGTGGAGACTCAATGTAATGGTGGAAGAAAAGCCTTTGTAAAAGGAAGTAGGGATTCAAGTCTCATAAAGAGCTTCCAAAAATTATGGTACTTGTAGCTTTCAGCTCTCATTGCCCCTATCATAAGCATCTTTAAGTGGTTAAGGTTAAAGTGACACAACTAAGAGGATATGCTTGACAAGTTATAAACCGAAATCTCATTCCTCTTACTTACGAAGACCGATCCTCATGCTACTCAACTTCAGTCACGAGTAAGCTCTTGTCATTGTAAGTATGTGTGTATCATTAAGAACCGCCAACGGGGTACCCCTTGCACATGCTACGGGAGCTTTCCCATAATCAAAATGACAAGGCAAGCATACAATGAGCATCTCAGCGATCTTTTTATTTGCTATTTGCATAGGTTTTTATTGAGGATGCTTCATAGAGTGCTCACTATGGTGATGCTGCAAGTTTCCACCATGATTAGGCATGGGTTAGGCAAGCGGCCCAGGCGTTTCTCTAACACACATACAAACTCCATGATCTTACAAGTTCCACTTTTATTTCACACCGCCGAGATCCGTAAGCAAAAGAACAAGATATCAACGAGGTACAAAGTACAAGTGCAATGTTGAAAGCGTTCCCCATGATACATGGTTCTGCTAATTTCAACTTATAAAGCGCAAGCATATACGCAACAAAGAAGGACCCAATGCTTCAAGTTTATTAGATGCAAAAAGTAAAGTGTGCCATCAAGTTCGTGAGAGCTTTAATCACTAGTTTTCTCATAACAAGTTTAATTTGGAAGGTAAACAAAAGCATGAATATACTTGGAATAGCATAAGCTAGTAGGTAGGTATGGTGGACTCTTTGGAATAACTTGGTTTAGGGAATTGGATGCATGAGTGGAACTCATACTTTGTTGTGGAGGCTAGCAAAAGACTGGGAGCGACAAACTAAGAGAGCAATAATGGCCATAATCATGAAGAGCGACAAAACACCATTGATCAAAGCATAAAGTGATACTAAAAGTTGAAAACTAAAGGATCATAAAGGCTATGGTGACTTGAGATAGTCATAAAATGGTGTGAGCATGCGCCAAGTCAACCCAAATAAAGCATCAAAGGAGAATACCACTATACTATGCTTTAATATGCTAAAACAACGCATGATTCATCCAAGGCACATTAAGCAATCTCAATTGCTTATAACAAGTCATGCTACAACAAAGAATACTAAGCATAAAGCCAAAACAATATCAAGCATGCCATGACAAAGCATAGACCACAGTCAAAAACGAGCCCTTTTTACCACATAAGTATGAACTTTCCTACTCTTTTCCAAACCAAACCAAACTATTTGCAAACCAATGTATGAAAGAGGGGGTCCAACCAATTTATTCAAAAAACTAAGCAAACAAAAGCAAACTAAAACCAAAACGAAAACGAAAAAGAAGATGCTCCAAGAAAAACACAAATGTGCATCAAACAATAAAAATGAAGCGTTTGGAAGAAACCTCGGATTTTTATTGATAAAGAAGGGGATGCCTTGGGCATCCCCAAGCTTTGAGACTTGTACTTCTTGGATATTTCTTGGGGTGACACGCGTGGCATCCCCAAGCTTAAGCTTTAGTCCATCCTTCATCTCATTACTCATTCCTTCCCTACACCTGAAATTTTTCCTTCATACAAAACTTCACACAATATTTAATAGCAACACTAGTGCACTCAAGATAAATAAGTCTTAAGGTTAAGTTCCAACACCAAATAAACTTCCATTAGAACACTTTGCTACTGTATAAATTCCCTCAAAAATCTCAATTCCCCAAAAGAACTCAAAAAGGAACCCACGAGAAGCAAATGCAGAAAATGGCAGAAATCTGTCAAAACAGACCAGCAGGTAAAGACTAATTTTTTCCAAGACCTTCTGTTGCTCAAATCAAAAACTGTTGAACTATCTAAAGTTAGATAAAAACCTGGGGCAAAAGCAAAAAAAATTACAGCTCAATCCGACATATAGAGCCATCTCACGATTTTTTACGGTGAAGCACAAAAATCAGTTTCGGGACAACAACTTTCTCAATCATTACTTCTCTCTCATTAGAGGTTACTCTTGGCACAAAAAGCAAATAAAAAGGATAAGGAGCGGCTATTACAGAGGTAATAACTTCCAAGACTCATCTAAAACTTTTGGGTTATCTCCCAATAAGTACTTTTTCTTTAACGCCTTTAAGTTAGGCATAAGAAGCAAGAAAAAGAATCAAGTGTTCTCAAATGAAGAAGCATTAAGACCAAATTTTGTTTTCATAGGAGAAGCAAAATAAATATTTTCTATCTTTTTAGGGAAGTGTTCTATACCTTTCTTGAGTGGGAGTTGATATTTAATGGTGCCTTCTTTCATATCAATGATGGCACCAACAGTTCTAAGAAAAGGTCTTCCCAAAGTAATAGGACAAGAAGCATTGTATTCAACATCCAAAACATAGAAATCAACGGGGACATAGGAATTATTAACCATAATAAGAACATAATTTAGACTCTCCATGAGTTTCTTTTTAGCATTATCATCAAGTGGGACATTCAAATAACAATCTTCAAGTGGAGGCAAGTCAAGCATATCATAAATCCTTCTAGGCATAGTAGAAACACTACAATTAAGATCACATAGAGCTTTGAAATCAAAGTCATTCACTTTCATATTAATGATGGGTTCCCAACCATCTTCTTGTTTTATAGGAATAGAAGCTTTATGTTTCATCTTTTCTTCTTTAATCTTTATGAGAGCATCAGTAATGTGTTTTGTAAAAGCCATGTTCATAGCACTAGCATTAGGACTAATAGCAAGCTTTTGTAGGAACTTAATAACTTCAGAGATGTTGCAACCATCAAGATAAAAATCAAACTTATCATCTAAAGTAGTAGAACTATTACTAGCCACAACACTAATGGTGGTAATAGTAGAAACACTAATGTTTCTAGCAATTTCATCTTCTCTTTCCCACTTAGCATGTAATTCAGCTAATAATCTAACATTTTCATCAATTCTTACTTGTTTAGCATTAGTAGCTGCAAAGGGATTCTCATTAATTTCAGGTTTAGCAGCCATTTTATTCAAAGTAGATTGAGCTTCAGCCAAAGATGCTATATTTCTTTCAGCATTAGAGAGTTTTTCCTCAATTGTTTTATTGAAAGCAGTTTGTTTACTAATAAACTCTTTAAGCATAACTTCAAGTTCAGAGGGAGCACTCTTATTATTGTTGTAAGAATTTCCATAAGCATTACCATTGTTGGGAGGATATGGCTTATAATTGTTGTTACCAAAATTGTTCCTACAAGCATTATTACCATAAGCATTGTTGCCAAAATTGTTATTTCTTATGAAGTTCACATCAACTTTCTCTTCTTGAGCAACCAAAGTGGCCAAAGGAACATTATTTGGATTAATATGGGCTTTCCCATTAACAAGCATAGACATAATAATATCAATTTTATCACTCAAGGAGGAGGTTTCCTCAACAGAATTTACCTTCTTACCTTGTGGAGCTCTCTCAGTATGCCATTCAGAATAATTAACCATCATATTGTCCAGAAGTTTTGTTGCAACACCCAAAGTGATGGTCATAAAGGTACCTCCAGCAGCAGAATCCAATAGGTTCCTTGAAGAATAGTTCAATCCTGCATAAAAAGTTTGGATGATCATCCAAGCAGTCAGTCCATGAGTGGGACAATTCTTAACCAAAGATTTCATTCTTTCCCAAGCTTGAGCAACATGCTCATTATCAAGTTGTTTAAACTTCATTATTTCACTTCTCATGGATATAATCTTAGCAGGAGGGTAGTATTTTCCAATAAAAGCATCTTTGCACTTAGTCCAAGAATCAATACTATTCCTAGTTAAGGAATTCAACCATTCTTTAGCTTTTCCTCTCAAAGAGAAAGGAAACAATTTCAGCTTAATAATATCACCATCTATATCCCTATGCTTTTGCATCTCACAAAGCTCAAAAAAAGTTATTTAGATGGGAAGCAGCATCTTCATTACCAATACCAGAAAATTGTTCTCTCATAACAAGATTGAGCAAAGCGGGTTTTATCTCAAAGAAAGTAGCTTCAGGAACATGTGGATCAATAGGTGTGCTCATAAAATCATTGTTGTTGGTGCTAGTGAAGTCACACAACTTAGTGTTTTCAAGAGTAGTCATTTTTTTGGGTTTTCAAATAAGAAAGCAAACTTGTAAAACTAATTTTTGTGTGTTTTTGAATAAGAAAGCAAACAAGGCAAAAAGAAAACTAAGCAAAACAAAAAAACAAAGTAAAGAGATTGGTTATGAGGGACTCCCCTTGTGAAGATGTCCTTGACTCCCTAACAACGGCGCCAGAAAATCGCTTGATGGCTCAATGCACGGCGCCCAGAAAAGTGCTGGTGCGGTGTTGATGTAGAGCTCGTTGGGAACCCCAAGAGGAAGGTATGAAGAGCACGGCAGCAAGTTTCCCTCAGTTATGAAACCAAGGTTTAATCGAACCAGTAGGAGCAAGGAAACACCCCAAAGGTGTTACTAGGTGAGCTTTGGCAGGGCGCACTACTGGTGCTAGTATCAACGTGGAGACCTGCACAACACAACCATAGAACTTTGTCCCCAACTTCCGATGAGGTTGTCAATCTCGCCGTGTTTTGCGGAAAACAAAGGATTAAACGTATCGAATGGAAAGAAGTAATAGTTTGCAGAAAGTAAACACAAAGAAGTAAACAATTGTAGATTGTATGTAAAGAAAAGGACCGGGATCCATAGTTCACTAGAGGTGGCTCTCCTTAAGATAGATAACATGCTGGGTGAACAAATTAAAGCGGGGCAATTGACAAACACCGAGAAAGCAATACATGCATATACTAATCATCTTGACTCCTTTGAGACTTGATTGGGCATTACAACATTATACATAGACCGCCATCCAACTGCATCTATGACTAATAATCCACCTTCAGGTTATCATCCGAACCCCCTCCAGTATTAAGTTGCAAGCAACAGATTATTGCTTTACGAACTACGTGTAAAGTAAACAATATGATTATTCTATGAACAAAGGATTGTTGTTTTCTCCCTAGTAGCAACAGCACATCTAGTACCTTAGAGATTTCTGTCACTTGCCCAGATTACTCTAGGCATGAACCCACTATCGAGCATAAATACTAACTCTTGGAGTTACTAGCATCTACTTGGCCAAGATAGCTACTAACAACGGAAAGCATGCAAGATCACAAATAACAAAGACATGATAGAATCAATAATCAATCTGAAATAGCATCTCAATATCCATCGGATCCCCACAAACACAACATGCAGAATTACAAATAGATGATCTTGATCATGAACGGACCTCACAAGATCTAAACATGAAAGCACAAAGGAGGAGAACCAGCCATCTAGCTACTACATGGATCCGTAGTCCAAGGATGAACTACTCACGCATCACACCGGAGGCTTGCATGGTGATGAAGAAGGCCTCTAGGGTGAATTACCCTCTCCGGCAGGGTGCCGAGAAGAGCTTCAGATCCCTCCCGATCTAGGGATGGAGATGACGGCGGCTACAGACTCTTTCGTGGATTTTTGATCGGGTCCTTAGGGTTTTCATCCCGATGGCATCTTATAGGCGGAAGGGGAGGCCGAGGGGGTGCCGGAGGAGGCCACACCACCCCCTGGCGCGGGCCAGGCTGGGCCGCGCGGCCAGGTGGTGTGGTGGCCCCCTGGCCCCTCTCCGTATGGTATTCTGGCACTTGATGACATCCGGAAAAATAGGCACTTTGGCTTTTGTCCCGTCCAATTCCGAGAATATTCATTTTCTGACTTTCCTGGAACCAAAAACAGCAGAAAACAGGCAGCTGGCACTGTGGCTCTTGTTAATAGGTTAGTCCAAGAAATCATATGAAAATTACTCCAAAGTTAGAACCAAACACAAGAAAGTGGATAAAACCAAGCATGGAACATCAAAAATTATAGATACATTTGCAATGTATCAGGGTCCAACCAATTTATTCAAGAAAACTAAGCAAACTAAGCAAATCAAAATCAAAAACAAAAACGAGCTCCAAGAACAACACAATTGTGCATGAAACAATAAAAATAAAGTGTTTGGAAGAAACCTGAAATTTTTATTGATAAAGAAGGGGATGCCTTGGGCATCCCCAAGCTTTGACGCTTGTACTTCTTGAATATTTCTTGGGGTTACATGGGTGACATCCCCAAGCTTGAGCTTTTGTCCATTCTTCATCTCATTACATCATTCTTCTCTTAAACCTGAAATTTTTCTTCATACAAAACTTCACACAATCTTCATTACCAATATTAGTATACTCAAGATAATAAGTCTTTTGGTTCAGTCTCAACACAAGTAAAACTTCCATTAAAACAAAAGCTACTGTAGCACTTCCTTTAAAAAAGTTCAAATGATCAAAGAGAACTCAAAGAGAAAGAGATTAAGAGGCAAATGCAAATAATGGCAGAAATCTGTCAAAACAGACCAGTAGGTAAAAACCGATTTTTTAGAAGACTTTCTGTTGCTCAAATCGAAAAGTGTTGAACTAACAAAAGTTGGATAACAACCTGGGGCAGAAGCACAAAAACTTACATCTCAAACCGACGTACAAAGATTTTTTACGAATTTTTACAGCGAAGCACAAAAATCTGTTTCGGGACAGCAACTTTCCCAAGCATTACTTCTCTCTCATTAGAGGTTACTCTTGACACAAAAACCACACAAAAATGATAAGGAGAGGTTATTACTGGAGCAATAATTTCCAAGACTCAACAAAATAAAAATAAACTGAAAGTAAAAATATAATGGGTTGTCTCCCAAAAGCTCTTTCTTCATAGCCATTAAGATAGGCATAATAATTTCGATGATGCTCATATAAGAAATACAAATTGAAGTAAACGAGAGTATCAAGAAGCAAATATGGAACAAATTTAAGTCTATCCCACTTACTATGAAAAATAATCTTGTAAAGAAACAAGTCATGAAAGCACAAAGCAACAAGCATAGGAAAGCAAAACAAGTGCAACTTCAAGACTTTCAACATAAAGAGATGAAACTTAATATTTTTGAGATGCATAAAACCATGTTTCCCTCTCTCATAATAACTTTCAGTAGTATCATGAATAAAATTAACAATATAACTATCACATGAAACATTCTTATCATGAGCCACATGCATAAAAGAATTAATACTCCCCACATAAACATAGTCATTCTTATTAATTGTAGTGGGAGCAAATTCAACAAAATAGCTATCATATTATTCTCATCACCATAATCATCAAATATAGGAGGCATATTGTAATCATAATTAATTTTTTCCTCAATAGTAGGTGGACTAAAAATATCATATTCATTATTGTAATCATCATATATTGGAGGTGTAGTATCATCATAAGTAATAGAATAATTATCTTCCAAAGTGTGTTCATTTGTAAACATATCATCATTGGAAGGAACATGGATAGCACTAATAGTACAATAATTATTAATATAATCATTTCAGAATTGGTACCAGAGAGATTTTCAATATCAAAAGAAGTATGATTTTCCCAATCATGATCACTACTATAGGTAACATGCATAGGAACATCATCGAGTTTAGACTCATCAAAAACTATAATAGGAGCAACATGTTTAGGGGAAAATACCGTTTCCTCTCTCCTTTTGCTCCTCCTTTTCTTCTTTTCCTTCTTCTCTCTAGGAGGGAGAGGCTTGAAAGGAAGCTTCTCCATATACCCTAGTTTATTGTTAGAGACAATAGAAGAAACTTTGGGGAATTCCTTCTTTTCATTAATAAGATCAAAACACATATTAGTCCTGTCATATTTTGGTAAGATCTTATATTTTATAATATTTTGTATGTAATTATTTGTGCGGCAATTATAAACATAATAAAGATGACAACCATGAAGGACGTTATTCATATCAAAAGCACTCATATCTACCAAAGAAGTTTTTCTTGATAATTCTTCACACCCCAAAAATAATGTAAGTTCATCATGCTGATTGGGAGTGATCATATTATCACAATACAAACTTGCAGTACTCATTGGATTAGAAGGGCTATTATTATGGCCTGAGCATTGAAAATTGAAATGACCCACTTCATAGCAAAGTTCACAAATAAAAGGATAGAGGGCACAAACTTGTTTACCAAGATCATGTATAGCCCTATACCACATTCTAGTTTTTTCATTCCTGTGGGTGATACAATATTCTTCTTCAATTTGATTCATCTCACAAGGTCTATGTATTCCACAAAAAATTAACATGCTTATAAGAAATAGTACTTTCAGAGGTTTGAGCATGTTTATTGCTATCATTAATAACAATTTCATTTTCCATGCAAGTGTCTTTAAAAGGCTCATGATACATGTCCCATTTTTATTTAGGAGCATTAACATGAGAAGCAAAGGCAGAAAAACAATCAATAAGAATTTGAGGATCAAGCCCATATTTAGCACTAAGCTCTTGAAAATCAGCAGCTTCAGCGAAAGACTTAATGCAATCATACTCATAGTTTATACCTGGTTCTTTACCTTTGTCGTTATACCAATCTTCGATATTGCTTTGAATTGTTTCAAGAAGATCCCACTTAGCTTTGACCTCCTTACTTGTGAAGGATCCCTCTAAACAGGTATCTAGATAGTCCTTGTAATGTCCTGAAAGCCTTGCATAAAAATTATTAATAACAATATTACTCGGGAGCTCATGAATGGGACATTTGAGCATTAGTGACTTCAATCTCTCCCATGCTTGGGCAATACTCTCTCCATCATGTGGATGAAAATTATAAATGTAATTCCTATCTTTATGAATTTCATGAAGAGGATAAAATTTAGAGTAAAAGAGAGATTCAAGTTCCTTCCACTCCAAATGATGAGGATCATCTAGTAGCTCATACCACTCCCTTGCTTTGCCCTTAAATAAAAAAGGGAATAGCTTCCTCTTAACTTGGTTCATTGAAATACCTGCACACTTGAACAACTCGCATAATTCGTGTATAAAGAGTAAATGATCACCAGGATGGACAGTTCCATCTCCAAAATAATAGTTATTCAAAACACATTCAACAATTTTCATACGTATTTTAAAGGGGATGCTTTCAGTATGTGGATTTAAAATATCAGAAGTATCATTAGAATTACCACATATGGGAGATAAAGTATCATCAGAGCAAATTTTCTTCTTTAAAGCTGGGGAACTAAAAATATCATTTTCATAAAAACTAACTTCCCCAAGCTGAGAAGTTTCCATAGCATTAGTAACAAAGGTGTTCAAAAGATTCATACTAAGCAAAAAAAGTTCCATGGGTTTTCTAATTTTCTTTTCAGACAATTCATGTTCTACCTTAGGAAAAATACTATAAAGCTCTCTAATTTTGTTGTTGTTTTCCATTAAGCCTAACTAGTGAAAATAAAAACAAGAAACAAAAAGATATAATTGCAGAGTCTAAAGGAAATAACTTCGAGCACTCACACACTAGCAATTGTACTAGAAGATAGCTTAGTAGCCAGAAGATGTGAGTACCTTTTACCTTACCTCCCCGACAACGGTGCCAAAAATAGCTTGATGTCTACGCACTTTTATTCTTGTAGACAGTTGTTGGGTCTCCAAGTGCAGAGGTTTGTAGAACAGCAGCAAGTTTCCCTTAAGTGGATTACCCAAGGTTTATCGAACTCAGGGAGGAAGTGGTCAAAGATATCCCTCTCAAGCAACCCTACAATCAAGACACAAGAAGTCTCTTGTGTTCCCAACACACCCAATACACTTGTCAGGTGTATAGGTGCACTAGTTCGGCGAAGAGATAGTGAAATACAAGTGGTATGGATATAAGACAACGGTGCCAGAAAAGAGCTTGACGGGAGGAAAAGACTAAAGGCAAAAAGATGGAAGCAAGCAAACATGTAACATATCTAGTTGCAAACGGTGTTTCAATGTTTAGAAACAAGGCCTAGGGATCATACTTTCACTAGTGAACACTCTCATATAAATATCATCTCTTTATGATACTACTCTGAACTACTCTCTAGTTGGATAACTCTAATCCACGGTAGGGCTATAATAGCACACCTCAAAGTTCGCTTTCTCCATCTAGATAACCCCACACTATCACCTTGAGAGCTAGATGGTTCCAACAAACACCACAATCTCATAGAGACATCCAACTCAAATTATACTCATGACAAGTATTAATGTAACCTTAGCCAAAGTGCCACACGGTGTGCACACTGTCAACTTCGCACATGTGGGGATAAGCAGAGATTCATTAAAGTACTTGAGTAGCAGAATAGATCTATTTATTACAAAGCTCATGATCTCAATAAGATCACGCAAAGAGAGAGGGATGAACACATAGCTACCGGTAGAGCCCTTAGCCTCGAGGAAGAACTACTCCCTCATCATCATGGGAATCAGCAACGGCGATAGAGATGGTGGTGGAGATCGATGGAGATGGCTCTGGGGGCACTTCCCCATCCCGGCAGGGTGTCGGAATAGAGACTTTCTGTCCCCCGAATCTTCCCTTCGGTGGCGACGGCGCTGCGGAACTTTTCGTGGCTGGAGGCTGGATGATTTAGAGTTTTCTCATCAGGAGGCTTCTTATAGGAAAAAAGGTGATGTCAGAGGGTGGACCAGGGGCCCACACCACCTGGTGGCGCGGCCAGGGGGACCTGCACCACCACATGGTGTGGCCAGCCCGTGGCCCCTCTCCGTATCGTCTTCTGGCTCCGTGTTCCCCTCGGTGAAATACCGACTTTGGCTTTTGTCCCGTCCAATTCCGAGAATATTCATTTTCTGCCTTTTCTGGAAACAAAAACAGAAGAAAACAGGCAACTGACACTGTGGCATCTTGTTAATAGGTTAGTCCCAAAAACATATAAAAATACCTCAAAGTGTTGAGAAAGCATAAGAAAGTAGATATAAAACAAGCAGCATGGAACATCAAAAATTATAGATACGTTTGCAACGTATCACCAGGCACCGGTGGCATGGCCACACCACGGCCAGGGACGGCCAGGCAAGCCCGCGCGGCCAACCAAGGCAGGGCGGCGACTGCTGGCGGGTAAGCTGCCAAATAGAGACAAAACAATCTAGTACTAGTAGTATATAGTAGCACATCCAAACCATGATGCCAAAAGGTAGCCCACGAATTCAAAGGGACATATCCAGGTCCATGGCATCCGCCTGGTTCATCCCGACAATCCCAGCATCAGGCCGGTATCCACATCACCCTTTGTCGCCGCAGCTTCCTCCTCCGTGTTCCCGGCCATCAAGGGGAAGAGCTCGAGGTGCGCCAGGAGGTCGGAGCCAGCCTAGTCATCAGCGGAAGCGACGTCCTCCGGGTCGTCGGCGCTCGGGCCCAAGTAGCACGGGAGGAAGAAGGAAGAGGGAAAAATTAGTGGGCCAGTGGTGGGTCCCGCTCAATACAGGTTCAATTTACAGGGTTTATTCTTTTCGCCTACGTTTTAGACTGTAAAATAGGTTTTTTGTGGCATGTATCCGCGTTTTACGGTTTGCGAGTTTACATGGCTCGTTAGAGATGCTCTTGGAGCATCTTCACTCAGTCTCCGTATAGTGCTGGTGCGGGTTTTTTTTCCAAAATCTAAGGAGAAAATGTACCCTTCCTAAACTTTCGGAGCACACGTAAATATAAGTTGCCATGGTATTTTTCTTTTTTTTTCATGACATTTTTTTATTTTTCTAGGTTTCTTGGTGTTTTTTCTATATCGCCGGATCTTGATCGTGCGGCCGGGTGAGATGTCGCGCGCATGTTAGCGCAACTCTTTTTTTATCTGTAAAGGATGTCGGCTATTTTCTTAGTTTTGGGGGAGTGTTCCTAGCCACACTCCCAATAGGATCATCTATTTACATATTCATTCATCACATACATAGGTAAACGAAGTATTTACATATTCGGTCATCAACGTAGATAAACGACGGGCAATTTACGATAGTTTGCCATCCTAATCGACTATGCCGCTTTCACTAGTGTTCTCACCGTCTTCGTCATCGACGTCGTCCACAACGTCGTCGTCTTCCTCTGTCGTGTCGGAATCGAGGTCGATGATCTCGACGTCCTTTGCCCTCTTCATAATGCAGGGCCATGCAGAGATAAACACAGCTTTTCCCCTACGGGATAGCTCCCAAGATCCAGCTCAGTTTATAGGCCACGAGATTACCGCTAGACGCGCAGATGCAGAAGTTGATGTAGCACGTTGAAGCAGTGTCGAACGATCCCTCGGACAGTCCTCCGGATCCCGCGAACAGTCCTCCGCCAGATCCCCACAAACACCTTCGCCTCCAGCGCTGCACGTACAACGCCTCTACCGGTATCCACACCTACAGGAAGGAGCTTCGGACAGAGGATTGCTAGATCCTATCTAGCCCGAAATGAAAGTGAAGAAAGTGATGGCTAGGTCATAGACTATCCCTTGTCACTCCACTTATATACATTTCTAGTGGGCTCAATGCTTGAGGCCCATTTAGGCCGTACTACAATCTCCACATGGATCTAATCCACAGGGGCTCCTTACCCTTAAGTGTGTGACCCTGTAGGTTCACATACACCTGGACACGACATGAACTACTCCTTCAAGTA
This sequence comes from Avena eriantha, assembly GCA_910589775.1. NCBI lineage: Eukaryota > Viridiplantae > Streptophyta > Magnoliopsida > Poales > Poaceae > Avena > Avena eriantha. Next base: position 241,845,427 of record OU342746.1, read on the forward strand.
TCCCGTCATGGCTTTGAGTCCAACTCACTCTCATGAACACTCGGTCTCAAGTCGATAGATGATAGCGGTCTCTAGCAAGACGTACCAACTTCCAAGTGTCGTAAAATCAGAAGACGAACATTCAATGTGACTTTCGTCCAAGTCCCTTTGCCTCACGATATACTTGTTAAGCTATAGGTGACTGGTTGCCATCCCTTTAATAGCTTAACTCTCTTCTCGTACCATGATATGTGATTCACTGGCTAACTCTTAGTCTGACTTCTCAGTTAACACTTAACTGAGTAGCGCATGACCATGCTTCCGAATCATATCACACGAGAGGGCCCAGAGAATATCTCTCCATTATGGAGGCGCAAATCCCATCTTGGTAATCCACGTTACGCGGCTTGCTTCACAACCAACCCGAACTCTACCTTTATAACTACCCATTTACGAAACATCATTTGATAGAACCTAAGTTGACAATTTACAACTCGGATCATGCAATCACCTCAAGTCAAAGGATTCCATTGCTTGAGACTGCAAATGACAACATGCTCGTTGCACCTCAACTGTGAGTCAGTCCGACTCGCTAAACTCTTTAGCCGAATCAGTGTAAGTCGGAATAGCATCATCATGCCCATGACAAGTGGAACCGTGTCATCAGCCGACTTATATATTGGTCTAAGTTGTGTGTCCAGCACAACCTCAACGACCAAGGACAATCTAGTATGAACAATCATGGATATATATTTCCACAAATGAATCATGTATTCAGTGATACATATCTGATGTTCATACAAGGACTACTTTACTTTATGAATACTTTGAGAAATATCATCAACCATGATTGCCTCTAAGGCATATTTCCAACACATAAATTCTTCACGACGCGCCGCATCGATAGCGGTGTAGATTGTACGCCCGGGCACTGTCTAGAAGCGATGTCTCCCTTCAGGGTTGTGCAAATCCAGATGGAGCTACCGTCGGTGAGCTCGGCAGAGCGCAAGCTCCGCCGCCCGCTCCTTCTTGAACCGCTTTGGCCTGTATGCGCTCGTGGGTGCGTACCGGACTATTGCCCTCTTCCGCTCCGGCAGCTCGCAGCGCTCTTCGATCTGCATTGCCAACTCGGTGCCACGCAAGGATGGCGCCACAGGCACACCGGCGTAGCAGAGCTTGAAGCCGGCCGGGAGCCTCGCGCACGACGGCGCGAGGATGTCGTAGTGGGTGAACCTGCTAGCCCTCTTGTGGTATGGTTCGGCCTGGTGGCACCGGATAACAAAATGTGCCGCACAGACACGGAAAGAATAAGAACCTGACATGAACGTGATTTTAAGGGTCGGCACCCATGGTCTTTTTAGGCCTTTCGGGGAGAGGGTGGGGGGGGGGGGGGTGTGGCGACCGAGTGGAGCCGCGCCTACCCCGGAAGAGCTCGCTAGTTTGCTGCTGGGGAAAAGCAGTTGGAGCTCTCCGTGCCTGCGCCTGCCCTGCACGTAGCTAGCCACGGCCCACGTCACGCGCGCCGTTGTTGCAGGGCTGCGTACGCTAGCGTTGCTGGATCGCTTGGCATTCAGCAGCCTCGGCCGAGAGCGAGACGCCTCACAGCCGATGCAAGAGTCTGTCCAAATACTACGTTATTGACAGTTTGACGCAAAGATCACACACGTACACACACAGGAAATGAGCGCGCGCGGAGCCAAACGCAGAGGCACGAGGTAGGCCGCGACAACTCGGCAGGAGGAGGTGGCGAGCGGTGAGGGCGACGTGCAGGGGGACCCTCTCCACGCCGCGCCACGGCGGGATACTGGCGCCGCGCGCCAGCCAGGCAGGCAGCCGGAGAGGAGGCGCTGGATATCGACACGACACCGAGGGCGACGCGTCAGGGGGCATGCCCTGCTCACCGGGCCTTGGTGGTGGGAGTTTTTGGTTGGATTCGCACGCGCGAGCAGCTCTGAAACTTCGCTGTAGCGACGCAACGCGTGAGGAGCGAGCGAATGATCCCATCGTCGTCGTCGCTTGGCAGTGTGGCAGGCGCAGGGAGGCGCAGGCGCAGGGAGGAGCAGCGGGGGACAGCGCGAACGGATAATAATGGGCGAATAGTCCAGCCGCAGTGCGTGCTGCCGCTGCATGCTCTGCGTACGTAAAAGTCGCTGTTCGGGCGGTGTGGTGGCCGATCTCGGCGGCTAGCCGGCCCTGACAGGGGTGTTACAGGTGTCGACCTTGGGAATGAGTTCTGAGCCTCGCTAGCCAATCTCGAGAGCGTCACAAGCATCACTCTCTAAGCGTCAACGACGGCCTTGGGAAGGAGATGCAAGCACATTAACAATTGTTAGTCGATCATTTACCTCGCAACCCTCTCTAAACATAGGATTAAGCCACGTTCCAATGAAGTGACATAGCCTATTAAAAATTTGATGTATCAACTAGTCGGTGTACGACGAACTTCGCTACAAGGCCCCATGCATACCCATACCCCATACTCACGGTGTGTAGTGACTCACCATCCATCAATGACAATACCCCCTAATTTCTAATTATTTTGACAACAATAATAATTGTACTGTAGGCATAATCATCAACCATAAATAATAAAAGCATTCCGCATATTCATATATACTCACACGTTTTCATGTCCGAACTCCGTGCAACTGGAGATGGAATTGGGAAGTTGAATATAAGTTCTTAAATTTAATAGTCTTCCAATGATCCTTATTGGAACAAAGACCATTTCCAAGCCTAATTTCGAATTGGGCCTCCATTTCAATGGACTTGATTCCATTTGAAATCGGAATCGGTAAGTTGAATGGATTCTAACAAGAGATTTCAGTTGTCATTCAATGATGCGTACATCCAAATTGAAACCACGCACCATTTTCCAACCCGGCTTGAGAATTAGGCCTCTCCATTTCCATTTATTTAATGTAATTTTGACATCCAAACGACCCTAAAGCAGTAGAATGGACAAAGGATCAAGTAATCAATGACTAATCTAATCGGGGGTACACACTCCATTTAGTTCTCTTGTATTGTCATAATACAAGACATATTGTATTATGAGACGGGTGGAGTACATGTTTTTGGTGTTGAAATGTTGTTCAAAGTTAGAGTAAGTATTTTAGTGTTAACAGCCACTGAGAGATACTACGAATGCACCGCTCCCGAGCTCCAGTGCTCTTGCTATTTTAAAAAAATTAAAATCATATTTGTGATTTTCAAAAAACATTTAAAAAACATCTGGATGTAGACCATGATTTATCCTACAAACGTGCAAAATATCAATTTCAAATGCTTTGTATTCTAAGCTGTATAAAAATGACAAGAGTGTAGATCACCGCAAATATGTCTCAAAACCCTAAATTTTATCAGATTTGTCATTTTGTGTAGGCCAAAATACAAAGAATTTCATGTCACAGTTTTGCATGCTTGTGGGATACAACATTGATTATGTTCAGTTTTTTCAGATATTTTTAAAACCTGTAAAATATGATTTTAACTTTTTTAAATGAAGAGAGCACTAGTGCTCGAGAGACAAACACACTTTCTACAGAAAGTCCTTTTGGCTACTGAGCTCCAGTGCTCCCTACACATTATCAAAAACACAAGTTTCAAAAAGTTGTGAAACAAATCCTTAAAAATAGCTAATGATATTTCACAACCATGCAGAACCTCAATTCGAAATGTTTTTATTCTGAGCTACACAAAAATGGCAAATTTCTTTTTTTTTAGATTTGAAATCACTATACTTAGATCTACAACTCTGATATTTTTGTGTAGCTTAAAATACATATTATTTTCAGTTGATATTTTGCATGTTTTTGGTATACATCACTGTCTACATCCAGATTTATTTTCAATTTTTTTTTGAAAATCAAAAATAGGATTTTCGACTTTCTATAGAAGAAAAGATCACTGGTACCCATGTGCAACAAATCTCCACTGCATGCAATTTTGTGGATTTAGAATGACGTGGAAATTGTTATCATCTCGCAACTAAATAGTATATAGTGTGGCAAGTACCTAATGATTTCACAATTAAGTTGTTGAAACATGTCCATATAAAATCTAATTTTGAAGATCTCGTCAACTAAGCTAACAAGTACGTTTATGATATGAACTTTTTTTCAATTTAAAAATTAAGTTGTATGATATCATTATTTCCATGCACAAGAGTAGCAATGAGATGTTAAGTGGAAAGCTATCGTGCGGGCCTGCGGGGCCGCTCACTCGTCAATGTTGTCATGAATCGAACTAAAAATTGGCCAAAAGAAAGTGCGCACCGGGCAAAATGATCAAATCCACGCGCAAATGGGTTGCTCGCGGCGCTGCCCTGAGCCCCTGACGCAGGTTGCCACGCGCCAGTATGGGGGAAGAAGTCCCACCCAAGCTCCAGCCCGTCGCTGCAACATCGTGGCCGGAGCTGCTCGCCCCATTCGACCTCTCCCGCCTTCGCTCCACGCTCTCCTGCCGTCCGCTCACCCCGCGCCGCCTCGCCCGCCTCCTCGCGCTCCCGCTGTCCCCGGCCACCTCCCTCCTCCTGCTCCAGTGGTACGCCGCCTCCCACCCCGCCCTATCCTCTCTCCCGCTCCGCCCCCTCCTCGCCGCCGCCGAAGCAGACCCCGAGCGTGCGCTCTCCCTCCTCGAATCCGTCCCCTCCTCCACCTTCCCCCCAATCCGCGAGTCCCTCCTGCTCCCGCTCTTGCGCTCCCTGCCCCCCGGCCGCGCCCTCCACCTGCTCGACCAGTTGCCCCGCCGCTTCGGGGTGACACCCTCCTTTCGCTCCTACAACATCGTCCTCGCGGCACTTGCCAGGGCCGACTGCCATACCGACGTGCTTGGGCTCTACCGCCGGATGGTCCACAGGGGCCGCGTCCCACCCACCACCTTCACCTTCGGCGTCGCTGCGCGTGCCCTCTGCCGTCTTGGACGCGCCGACGAGGCGCTCGTGATGCTCCGCAGTATGGCGCGGCACGGTTGCATACCTGATACAGTGCTGTATCAGACGATCATCCACGCGCTGTGTGCTCAGGGTGGGGTCACCGAGGCTGCCACACTCCTCGACGAGATGTTCCTCATGGGGTGCTCTGCGGATGTCGAAACCTTCAATGACATTGTGCTCGGGCTATGCACGCTTGGGCGTCTGCGTGAGGCGGCGAGGCTGGTGGACAGAATGATGAAAAGAGGCTGTGTGCCAAGTGCCATGACGTATGGATTCCTTCTCCAGGGTCTGTGTCGTGCAAGGCAGGTGGATGAGGCACGCACAATGCTTGGGAGGGTGCCAGAGTTAAATGTTGTATTATTTAACACGGTGATTGGGGGGTGTATTTTCGATGGGAAGCTAACAGAGGCGATGGAGCTGTATGAGATAATGGAATCAAAAGGCTGCCCACCAGATGCACACACTTATAGTATACTGATAAATGGGCTTTGCAAGCGTGGGGAGGTTGGTTCGGCCATGCGGATTATTAGGGAGATGGAGGATAAGGGTTGTACTCCAAACATGGTGACCTACACAATGTTGCTGCATTCTTTTTGCAGGAAAGGCATGTGGGGTGATATAAGAGCAATGCTGGAGGTAATGTCGGCAAAGGGCTTAAATATTAATTTGCAAGGATACAATGGAATGATATATGCTGTATGTAAGGAAGGCAGAATGGATGACGCGATGACACTCATGCAAGAGATGAAGTGTCAAGGTTACAAGCCTGATATTTGCACGTATAATACAATAATTTATCATCTCTGCAACAATGACAAGATGGAAGAGGCTGAGTATCTTTTTGAAAATTTGCTTGATGAGGGTGTTGTCGCCAATGGAATAACTTATAATACACTCATTCATGCACTGTTGCGCAAAGGAAGCTTGAAGGATGCCATAAACCTTGCGAATGAAATGGTACTTCATGGTTGCTCGCTTGATGTTGTTACTTACAATGGTCTCATAAAAGCTCTGTGCAGAGATGGGAATGTTGATCGGAGCATGGCGTTGCTCAAGGAAATGACAGAAAACGGAATTAAGCCAAATAATGTTTCATACAACCTCTTGGTTAGTGAGCTCTGCAAGACAAGAAGGGTGCGTGATGCACTAGAGCTCTCAAAGGAGATGTTAAACCAAGGGCTTACTCCTGACATTGTCACGTACAACACACTCATAAATGGATTGTGCAAAATGGGATGGATGCATGCTGCCCTGAATCTCCTAGAGAAGTTACACAGTGAAGATGTCCATGCCGATATTATTACATACAATATCCTCATTAGTTGGCACTGCAAGGCGAGATTCTTTGATGATGCTAATATGCTTCTAAACAGAGCAGTTGCTGGTGGGATAACACCTAATGAGCGTACTTGGGGAATTATGGTGCCAAATTTTGTTAGGAGGTCACTTAATATTTTATCTGACGAGGTTGAAGGTCATTAATCTTTTTTTTGCTGTGTATTGTATGTTATGGTTAGTTGTCATGGGCTCATGGCTTTTGGAACTGCCACAACTTCAGATGTTGTAAAGATCAAAATGGAAAAATCATGGTGTCCATCATAATCTTCACCATGTTGACCTGGTAAGCTGGTATGTATGTCTCCTCCTGTTAGAAGTTTATACCTTGTAGGGTACCTTTAGTTATTATTTCATTATCTTGATGTACCATGGCAGTTGTATGTTTAGTGGATGATAGATACAGTTACTCAGATCCGTCTTGACATATTCTAGCTGTACTTACATGGAAAATACAAAAAGTATTGAAACCTCAGTTGCATAATTCTTTTTGAATCACTGTGTTGAAACCTCACTATAAAGTCATGGAACCCTCAGTCAAAACCAGAGATGTCTATATCTCTTATATTTTTTTGAGTCAATATGTTGCATAATTAATCAACTAGGGTACATTTTAATAGAAATCAGAGTCACGTCTAATTTATTCCATTTACTGAATGTAGCACAACTGGCTCACTACAATGTCACGGTGGACCTCTGCTTAATAGTTCCAGTCCTTGTCAGTCTCTGATATTGATTAAGAATCACTCCAAAATACAAAAGTATACTCCTTAATTGAATTTGCTATTTTGATCTATAATGCTGACTGAAAAGCTGTGAATAATGAGCGGAATATTTCAGGTTATAGGAAAAACAAAGTTCATGAAACATGCGATGCTCCCAGTCTTTGTATTTCAACATGCAGCATTCCAGTGTTAATATAATTTAGCAAATACTATGTCTTACCGATGCATTTTCCTTGGCCTTTGAGCTTACCAACATTCTAGCTACTGTAAATTGGTCAAACGAGGCAAACTGATGCATCTTGATAGCTGAATACTGTTCATTTTAAGCAGAACATGCCCTTTGAGGTGATTTTTGTCCATCAACATAAGCTCCATGTATGGTGACTATGTAGTTCTAAAGCACCATTCTTGTAAGCTATGACTGGTTGGGATTTCATGTGATGATGTTCTCAGTTATGATGAAGATGCTGCAGTTTGCCAGTTTCCATTGAAGTATAAATTATTCTTATCTCTGATTCAATTGGAGTTAATATTACCAGAAAAGGTTAAATCTGTGAAGTTTCCTCCACCATGTTTTCCTTTGGCGGAACATGTTTGTTGTGTGAGAATGACCTCAACTTTTATTATTTCCAGTGTTTTTGCAACATGTTAGCCCATAGATACTTAAAATTTGCATATCTTGGGATTAGCTGGCCACTTGGCATGTTGTGATGGTGTTGTCTGCAGTATGGAGGCCCATCTTTGGGCTCCTGTATGCGTTTTGACTTCTCAACTGAACACTCCCTCGTTTTCTTTACATCTCATGTACATTTGCACCATTGTCCATTCAAAACAAAGGCAAGAAATCTCATAACACATGTACTTTTAAATATCATTATGAGCTAAATTTTATTTGATTGTGACAGGCCTGGAAGTTTCGCAGATAGAATGTTACTCCCTCCGTCCCAAAATAAGTGACGTGAGTTTGTGTAGATTCGGATGTATCTATATACTAAAACATGTCTAGATACATCCGAATCTAGACAAATCCAAGTCACTTATTTTGGGACGGAGGGAGTATTAGATATTTACTCGGTATCATATACTATACTTTTGGTTCAGACTTCGAAGAAAATGTTAATTTCCTTTTGGTAGCGTCTATGGACGAACCCTACACACGCTCCTTTGTCTTCTTTCTTGTTTCTCTTTGCATCTCCTCTCCTTTATTTCCTTGCTGAATCCGATATGGAATGGTTGGATTGGTTAATATAGTAAATTAAAATCGTAACAAATGGATTGATTTACAATTTTTGTTTATGCATATGTGGATTATATGCTATTTTGTCTTTCCTTTGAGATATTGTCTTGATGTTCATACATTGCATTTTTCATCATCTCGGTCATGAATAGATTAGACTAATGGCCAGCTACAGGCATCAGGGGAGATATATTTGTTATATAGTCCCATGCATAATACTAGATCTTATCTCTGCTTCTGTTCATCAGGAGTCAACTAATTACCTAATTATTGTTAACCTGAGTAATTTGTTCAAATGAGTTCCACCCCAAAGAGGCAGGTCCGCTTTCGCAAAAATGGGTAATCAGCAATGTCCAGATCAAAACCAAGGGATGCACTTTTGAAGACTCACAGTAATGTTTCTGTTCTACGGTACATATCCATGGTTTTGCTGATTGCAAAGTCTGACTATGCCGATAAAACTCTCTGCCGATTGCAAGGTCTGCAGCCTGAAAATGTTCAATGCCATGTAACTGGAATCTTTTTCTTGATTACAGTGTACTCGGTGAAAGGATAGACTAATACAGTACTAAAACCTTTTTTGGCATCCCAAGCTTTGAATGGAGAGACTATTATTGTGCTGCTGGTCCTTCTGATTCTTGTATGTAGGAACAGTATATACAGGGGTCCTGTTGTAGTAAGAGGAAAGGAATCGGGGGAATCTTAGCAATACCCATGCAGGAGGTTGGTGATTTGTTTTTGTATCTTGTAATTCATATTGTAGCATCACAGTGATCTGCCCCGTGTTAGCAACTAGTGAACTGGGTTTTCAAAATGGCAACTTCGTACTACTAAGCCTGTGCATCGCCGGTTTTGCTGGGTTTGGGCGGGTTACTGAAACCAGCCCGTCCGACACGGTTTCAGCCGGGTTGGTGTACACAGTTTAAACGGGTTGGAGGCGAACGAGCAGCAATATACGAGCCCCTTCAAGGCGCCATCTTATTTGTCCTTGCTTGTGCCTTCTCCAACTCATCGCTCTCATGCACATCATGCGCCGCTGAGCACTGCAACACTCGGCTGTGGTCATAGCGACCACCAGGTGCTTGAGTGAATGTCTGGAGGCACTCTCCAGTCTCATGCACGTCCGCATGTCCGTGTGATCCTAGCTCCGATCGGCGAGCGAGCTGGTCCCGCTCAGCGAAGATATGAGCGTCGATTTGAATTTGCGGCCGTGGTGTAGGCCATCTTCCTGGACTGTTCATCGCAGATAGCTGGGCGGAGGTCACCGGCATAGCAGTCAGGCCTGCTCGCGGGAGGCCGGAGCCAGCGAGAACTTGTGCGGCCGGAGACTGCATCTTGTTAAGCGGAACAAGGAGAAGAAAAGCCCGTCAGTGTAGTCAGCCGGCTGCGAACACGGCGCCAGTGTTGGCCACGCTGAGCATGCGCGTGTCAGGGAACCATGGTGTTGGTGCCGGTGGACGTGGCCACCACGAGCTCCAGCGCTTGGGGACATGACATGAGTACATGACCCTCGCCGCATACACGGTTTCAACAGTTTTAACCCGGCGAAACTGGTGACACCGTCCTAAACCGACGAGCGGTGCGGTGCGGGTTGGGTCGGCGGTTTAGCCGGGTTGGAACCAACCCGTGCACAGGTTTACGTACTACCTCAGTTTGCTAAAAAGGCTTCTATTGTGAAACAGAGAGGGAGTAGTATATTTCTATACCCCTTTCGATTGCTTTACCTGCTCCCTTTGCTTGGAAAATCATGGTATATGAAAATAGCAATTTCTACTCTTTTAGCTTGCATGGCTCTCATACAGAAACGACTCCGTGTACAGTGTCCCCTTGTATGCCGCCAGTGCCGTCCTCCCAGATCCAAACTTCCGGTCCCCTTCTCCCCCCCCCTCCCATCCCCTCCGACGGATAGAGTGGGGACCCGTCCTCTTCATCGTTTGCGTTCTTGTAGGTCTTTTTTTCTTGATTTTGTTTCCCTAGCGGCATCGGCGAGGTGGAGGCGACGATGGCGTGTTGGAATAAAGTCTCTTCGGTGTCTCCCTACCTTGTGAGCGTCCGATTTGGAGTCAGCGAAGGGCCCGTGAGGGTTAGCGTCGCCAGATCTGTTGATTCTCTTCGGATCTTGGCCATTGGTGTGTCTATCAAGGGGATTTCCTCTGGCTGTGGGGATCTACGGGTCGTCAAGGAGCTTCATCGACGGTTACTTCTTCCTCTTCGTCTCCAGGACGGATGTGCTCTTTTAGACTCGTACGGCGATTTCCCGTTCGCAACCAACAACGTCAGGCTAGCTCAGGAAGGAGGAGGAGCGGCGGCGCGCCGTCGACACAGTCTAGAGGTTGAAGACAAAGGGCATATCGAGGATTTCGTTGTAATTTTCGTTTTTCTTGTAGTGTTTTGTACTGTTGTATGTTTCTTTTAATGCCAGAAGTCCTTTCCGCAAAAAAAAGCTTACAAGTTTGTGCTTCACCGGAAATTGACTATTAACAACAATTAAAAGGATCGTATGGGCACCTAGAGGGGGGTGAATAGGTGCTACTTCAAATCTTACTCTTTTTTAATTTAGGGTTTAACACAAAAGATAAATTCTCTAGATATGCAACTAAGGCGAATTTACCTATATGTCACACTAGCACAACTACCTAAACAAGAGCAAGATATAAGTAAAGTGCGGTAAAGGATAGAGGTAACCGAAATGGAGCACGCTGAGACACAAGGATGATTTCCCGCAGTTCCTTCCTTTCGATGGGAAGTACGTCTGAGTTTGGAGAGGGGGTGTGGTTTCAAACCACCAACATCACGAAAGGCCTCCCTGATTCTCCGGTGAACCTCACCCCAAAGGGATCGAATCACTCTTCCACTATATCGGTAACCTTCAAGGTAGAAACCAACACCTTTACAATAAGTTCGAGGCACACATCCACAACTGAATTGGAGACTCCCGAATGCAAACAAGTTGTCACAACAATCAAAAGACAAGCTTGTAAGAACCAAATCAAGGCCTAGGGTTCCAACGAAAACCTAGAGCAAGGGGCCCTCAAGTGAATGAGGGGGAAATGAAGATCTCTTTTGGTAAAGATGTAGATCAAGGCCTCCTCCTTCGATTCTCCAAAGATTAGGGACTTTGGGTGGTTGGAGAGGGAGATCTTGTTGATTTGGTGGCTCAAATGTGGGTGTTCTTCTTTTCTAGGACGAGCAGCTTGAGGTAGGCGATGAAGTCCCCTATTTATAGCCCCACCCTTTTCAGACTGTTTTCTGCCCGTTGGGGAAGTTCCACGCCGGAGACTCCGGTCTGGGGACTAGAGATTCCGGTATGCAAACATCTCACACCGGAGATTTTGGTCCATCTCCGGACAATCTCCGAGCCCCCATTCAGAATGACCCAGGCATGTTTTCGAGGGTCACACCGGAGGTTCATGCCGAAACTACGGATGGAGACACCAGAGACTCCGGTCTTCGCACACTGAAGATTCCGGCATGTGACTTCACACCAGAGATTCGGTGTATCTCCATCTCCGGACCCCTCTTCAGAATGACCCAGACATGGTTTTGAGGATCACATCGTAGACTCGTGCCAAAACTCCAGTGTGGCTACACCGGAGACTCTGGTCTGTCCAGACCAGAGATTATGTACTGAACCTTCCATGGGCACTTTGTTTCAGCTAGAGATACTTCCACTTGCCGCAGAATTTTCTCTTTTCAGTAGATTAACCTGACATTATTTTAGCACACGGTAACACGGGTCCTCAAGTTGTTAACGAACACCAAAACTGATTAAGATAATAAATGTCCTTTCAACAATGTTGCGATGGAGCTGAATATCTGGGTTTGGGTGCAGAAAACCCTTGTCCAATGAACCTGGGACTGTCCCTCCATCTTTGTCCTGGATATGAGCTGAAATTCAGTCTTGAAAAGTTGGGTGGAATGTTGATACTATTAGAGCATCTCCACTCGCCCCCCATACGGCGTCCAACTGTTGGCCTTATGGGGGGAGGATGCTGTCACAAGTACCTCCTATCGGGGGTCACCGGTTCCTAGCCACCCCAAAACATCGCCCCCAACCAATTTGATAAATTCAAACATTCAAAGTCATCGAAAATTAAACAAACAAAGTTTTGCCGCCACCGGATACATCATATAGTCTCGACGAATAAATCGCCGCAGTGCAAGTCTAGCAATCAAAATAAACATGCGAACGGAAATCAAACGAGATCAACATCCATGGTTGGAGGCACCTCCGGGGCAGCCCGCAGTGCTGGCCTGGGTGCCGGTCGGGGTCGGGGTCAGGGTCAGGGTCGCAGTCGCCAGAGTGGGGGTGCTGTTCTGGGTGTCGATAGACGCAGCCCTCTGCGCCACCATTGCCTGCCACGGCTACATGCGTCGCTGCTTCCTATGTCGCCGCTACCTGAACCTCCGCTGCCTTCCACAGCCTCAAGTTCTTCTCCCTCAGTCGGCGGCTTGCGTTCTCCACCTGCCGACGTTGGTTGTCGAAAGCCCACTCTGCGTTTGACATCCCCTCTGGCCGCTACTTGTCAGTCTTCCCCTTCTTTCCGGAGGTGCGGGGAGCTTGGTACTTTTTTTGACGGCATGGTGGTAGCGGCGCGAGTTGGATCTGGTCCGGTAGGGAGGGGCGGGGGAAAATGGTGGGAGTGGGCGGCGAGGAGGGGGAAATGGAGGTATGGAGGGGAAAAAGGAGGGGAAACTTTGGTGTCCTGCCGACAGGGCTAGCCCGCCAACTTTTCAACCTCATCCGGTGCCCCCGATAGCCCCCTTGGATTGGGTTTGGCCTGGGAGCTTGGGTCGGGTCGGTGCCTTTCTAGTTTTGGGGGTGGACTGTGCGGGTTTTTGTGCATCGACGCCACCATAGCACGCTTAGGGGGCGAGTGGAGATGCTCTTAGCATCTCTTTTGTTTTGCATGTTAACATGTGTTTTATTTATGTTTCCTATGCGGGTTTACAATTATTATCTTCCAGCATGGTAAATGGACACATCTTTCAAGGCCATGAGCCCATGACATGATTCATTTGAGACGGATTTGTGTGCTCAGCCTCGAACAACAATGTTTACCAGGTTCAACATTTACGGGATACGTCCTAGAAGACATATCTTTTTATAGAAGAAAGACCAAGAGACCTAGTTTTACAACGCGCCGTGGCACAGGCGCCACCAGCACAACTCCACGTTGCCACAGAGGAAACACTACCTCTAGCTAATTACTCGCGACACCTCCACCTATCCACTTGCCCCAGGAAATCTCGGAAGAGCCCTGCCGCCCTCCACAACTCGATCTCAACAGAGATTTTGCGTATGACATCATCAGGGGATGGGTTGGCCCTTCAAAGACCACGTCGTTCCTGTGACGCTAGGGCATCCAACAAACTAGGAAAATCTCGGTCCAAAGATCATGGTATGGCCCTTGTCACCCAGACTGCTCCGAAGCCATGCTACTAACTTGGAGTCTTGGTCTGCCATCCAATGACTTTTGCTACACCAGCGTAGGCAGGTTGCCCATACTTCACGCGCAAGCTTTTGCCTGTACCACATCTTAGATTCCTGAATCTTGTCAGAAGGCTGCAGATTTTGGCAAAATATACTCACATTAACACTAAAGCACTCAAATAAATACCGTGAGGTTATATTGGTGATAATAAAAAGCTTGCTAAATATTAAAAAAAACTATCGGCAGTGCTCCCCGATCATTGGAATCGGGGAACATGATCTGGGGCACATGGTCAAAACGTGAGTCATGCTAAGCATGTTCTTAATTTAATTAATCACTTCATCATAACATTGTAGTTCAATCTTCAAGCTTGACAATATGGAGAGCACTAATCATGACATTTAAGGTCAACTCAAAATATTGAAACTCATGATCGTCGTTCTTGCGAAATAATAAAATAGACATGTGGACAAAGAACAAGATTTTGTCAAAAAGCAAATTATCGGTAATTTGTATTTATAATAGGTCTTTGGCCCCCAAGCAGTAGTGCTCTGTGCTTACAAAAGATTAAAAACCATATTTTACAGGTTTTCAAAATATCTAAAAACAAATATAGACCTAACATAGGTGTGATTACTCGGATAACTATGATTCTCTACCCTATATTGGGTAAAGGCTTGCGGTCCATGAAGATTTCAGATGACAGCCCAAGAAAGCAACTGATAAAGACTTTGATTGTATTAGGAAAGAGACTATGAACCGATATTATGTTGGTATTATAATTACGCGTGTATGAAACCTATCCGCATACAGCTTTGAGACCCGACCTATTATATATAGGACGGGAGAAGTCCAAGCGAGGGTACTGAAATCTAGAGGACAACTTGTAATAGTGCGATTACTCAATATTCAGGCGACTTTGATTCCATTGTTTTCTTGACATCCGACGAAATCCCCAGCGTTCTCTTTTCCGCGAAACCCTAAGTCCATCACCATGGGCATTACCGAGGTTACCCCTCGTCAATTGGCGCCGTCTATGGGAAACCTGAACACTGGAACCATGGATTCGACGGAACGCTCTCCACCAAGCATCAACTCGATAAAACCAGTTCCACGTCCATCCACCCCTGTATTGGTACCTATTGATTTCAATGGCGGATCCGATCTGATCATCAGAAATTTCCACTTCCAAGTAGATGACACGCAAGAATTGCACCCTTCAGCCCTGATCACATCAGAACCGTCGGTGGAAAAAGCTATGCCTACGGAGATACCCGTATCTTTCGTCGGATCGTCCATGGAAGTCACAACACAGATCGAAGCAGGCGATGAAAGCGAGCAAATCGAGATGGATCTAGGGGACCTTGATGGTCTTTACGACAATCTGTCCTTCGGACCAGATCCACAGTTAACCCTAGCACGTGAAGCAATCCCAGCAAATTCAGAACCTGAAGAAAGCAGCGAAAGCATTAACTTCGGAATTCGGATGGCATAAATCTATCCAGAACAAAAACTGATGGACCTCACCAGCTCATCCGGTAGTGTCTCGATCGGTGCAAACGATGACATCACCAGTCCATATGTCACTCAGAACCAAGTATGCGTGATCATCGGAAACACCACGACCCAACAAGACTCCAACGGTAACCCAACTTTTAATCCCAGTGATATTCTTTCAAGCCATAATGTAGGAAGTCACGACAACGAAGGAAGCCGAGGAAACAGGGGAGACCCAACAACCAACCGTGTAAATCGGGAAGAAAAACAACCACGTGGAGGCGAGAGGAAAACTCTCAGCTTACCAGCCAGTGCATGGGAAAAAGCAAGAGCAGCAATTTCGGGTGCGATTCCAATGATAACGGATGCTACTCACAAAGATCTATTGGCATACCAATATCTACTTCATTGCAAAAAGAGAGACCTACTCAGGATGCAGAGGAAACTCGACAAAAGGAAAAGGGTAGCCGACGAATCTAGCCTACGGCGAGCGCAGTTAAGCTCCACCCGAGGATCAAGGACCGTAACAGGGGGAGCATCACCAAGGAGAGGAACGTATAGGACGGTATATCCCCGAATAAGAGAGGAGACGAATAATCCAAGACATTGATCTGTCATTCATGTCCATAGACCAAGTTGGAAATATCAAAGCGAAAACAACCCAGGCAGCCATTGTGGCCGCACAAACATATCTAATTACAACACAGCCCGCACCCGACGATCCTCGCGCGGCCCTTCAACGCTCCGTCCTGGTAGGAGAGTCTCTCGCGCAAGCGGATAAAGGAACCACGCGACAACCCAACAGATCCCTGCGCCATCGCAACAACCCTCGGCAAGGAGGTTATACCCGACGATCACGATCGCCACATTGGCTCCACTTTTCAGAATCAGAACCGTGAAACGACGCAAGAAACGACATCACCCAGCGAAGGATCGATCGATCCATAGAAGAACGTAGCACCCGAAGATACCATGATGGTGAAAGCGAGGAAGAGCAAGAACTATACAGAGCCAGTTGCTTTACCCGATAGGTTCTCAAGACTCTAGTACCAAAAGATTTCAAGTTGCCCCAAGATTGTCAAAAGTATGATGGCCTTCAAGAACCTGAAGCCTGGCTGATGGATTATTTGGCAACCGTCAGGTTACAGGGCATATCCAAAGCTACTGCAATGCAAAGCTTGCAGCTACACCTAACCGACGCATCACATTCTTGGCTAAAACAACTACCTGAAGATTCTATCAGCAGCTGGAACGATCTTGAGGACAAATTTATCAGAAACTTCCAATCCACATTCAAGCGACTCGCGTCTCTGGAGAAATTGCGGGCCTGTAAGCAAAAGCCAGGAGAATCAATACGGGCTTTCGTCCAATGGTGGAACATCATAAAAAATTCGGCTGAAGCAATATCTGACGAAAGAGCAATCGACGCCTTCAACGATGGACTTCGTCGACAAGAGTTTATTGAAGAACTAGGATGAACCAAGCCAAAAAAATCACAATTGATGGGCATAGCCAATCGTTGGGCTGATGGAGAGGACGCAGTACACAACAAAAGAGCCCGCTCACCCGAAGACGACAGGGAAAGGAGCAATAATGATCAGAGACGACGAACCAACAATGGGTACCATACACCAAGTTACGTTGCAGCAAGCTTCTCTGGAGGGGACAACCGACGAAGCGACGATTACAACAGCAGATACCATGGCAACAGGGACAGTATTAGTGGAGGCAAGTCGCAGCAACGATACCAGCCGACGAATCGAGACCCACCCATGTCAGTAGGACAAATGCTGGAAGGACCCTGCAATATGCACTACTACGTCGACTCGACAGGGAAAAGGCGATCAAATCATCTCCTAAAGGACTGCTGAACATTCTTGAAGATGCAAGAACTATGCAACGCAAGGGCAGCCAAACAGCAAACCGAGGCTACGCTACCACACCTGGTGCTTTGGCCATTGGCGCGCCACCGCCACCATAGGGGCATCTTAGAGTTGGGCAGGCGCAAAACACAACACACCAAGAAGGGACCACCCTTTAACAGAACACAAAAGTTGATCACTAGGCAAATAAACATGGTAGTAACGAAGCCACCTCCTACACCAGAGTACCTCCATTGGTCAGAGCAAGAGATTACTTTCATTAGAGCTGATCATCCATTACGGGTCCCTCAACCAGGTCAGTCAGCACTAATAGTAGAAGCGCAAATTGGTGGGTTCGACATGAGCAAGGTTTTCTTGGATGCAGGAAGCAGCATCAACCTGATTTACACCAGAACTCTACGGGCTATGAATTGGTCCATGACGAATCTAGTATCTATAGACACAACTTTCCACGGGATAGTTCCAGGAAAAGCCGAAATTCCATTGGGAAGAATCCATCTTGATGTAGTCTTCGGGTCAAAGAATAACTTCAGACAAGAAAAGCTAGAATTCGAAGTCATGGACTGGCCATCTCAGTACCACGCGATCCTGAGACGACCAGCTTTCGTTAGGTTCATGGCAGTACCTCACTACGCATATCTGGTGCTAAAAATGTCAGCCTCCAATGGGGTCATAACAGTCAAAGGAAGCTTCAGTCACACGGACAGCTGCGATCGGGAATTTAACAAAATCTCAGAATCTTTTGGGATGGAGGCAGAACTTGGGCAGCTGAAAATAGCGGATGAGGAGTCACTACACGAAGGGCACACCTGCAAAAAGAAAATATCGGAAGAGCAAGCGCGCAATGGTCTTGCAAAAGCAACCTATGTGTCCTCCAATATAGGTCCCGCATAGGAAGACCCACCGATCGACAAGACGAAAGCACCACGACATGGAGCATGATGAAGAACCCTAAGAACAGAAACTAAAGTTCCTAAAGATAATCTTCACTTAGACGCACTTTATATTCAATAAAAGGTCAACGGCCAGGCGATCACGCCCTCACAATGTACTTCAATCCATGCTGATTAATAAATAAAGAAAGTATTCCACAAGGTATAAATTTCTATGGCAAACAAACATTAGTTCGTCGGGTCCTCAACAAGAGAATACAAGATACAATCAAAATCTCATATATAACATACAACCTTTTTGATAAATATAAGAAAAATCTATACAACATTTCGTCTATGAAGTACAAGGCTACACGAGCAAGCAGTCAGATCTCAAAATTAACAAAAAAATCTTCATCTGCTTCTAAGCATCTTCGCACAATTCTAATGGCGGGCCTACAAGCAGCGGCATAATGAGGCGCCATATAAACAAGGTCGCCATCGGAAGGAGGAGCAAAACCCGAAGATACGACATCTAGATCCAACGTCGGGTGATGTGCATGCACCCAAGAGAGCGCGAGCTTGGCACCCGCCACAAGCTGAAGCTTCACGTAATGGTGAATCCTTTCACCTTGTCAAAACTTCGAAATTAAATCTGCCAAGGTCTGAGGCTGAGGATCCCGAGGAAACATGGCATTATAAACAATAGCCAGGGACCTGCGGTAGCACTCGACGAATTGCTCCAACTTTGATAGGCGATCTTGAAGCAACGCCATAGTATAGACACGGTGATGATCGGTCCAAAAATCCGTCTCAGAACTCCGGGAGACAGACACAAGAGCTTGCATTCGGTTGCATAGACATTGGGTTTCCTCCCTCTCGCACAATCAAATGCCTACAAGACGGGAAGATAATATCAATTTCCTACAAGCCAGAAAAAGCAACCGAAGAAAGAGGAAAAATACTTACACAACAACTTTTCGCTTGCCCTGGAGATTTCTTCCAAGAAAAAGCCTCGTGGTTGAGGGCCTGGCGTGTTTTAGATTGGGAAACATCCACCATCGATTGAACAACCCGAAGCTTTCCTTCAAGTTTTTTCACGTGCTCTATCTTTTCAGCATACAACAGCCGATCCACCGTACGCATGATGGCGGAACTGGTCGCACCTACTACAGAGGAGGATGGAACAACATCCGACAGTTGCGCGGATCGATAAGGATCCAAAGAATCATTCAAAATATGGCAAGAGAAAAAATATATAAAATGCTCAGCATACAAAAGCAAGCTCACACACATATATTCAAAAGTTGCCTTCTTGTAAAAAGAAGCAAGGGAAGCTGGATAAATTCAAGGTTCATTACAATAACAGCAATGGAGACACGATAAAGATTACAAAACAAATCCTATGAATCCATCTTTTTCAACGACAGAGTAGTACTAGCAGAAGGGACACTAGCTAAGGGAGTGGCAGGAGTAGCCGAAGAAGGATTGACCATCGAAGAAGGGGCAGTTGGCTTCTCCGAACCTGAGATTGGGCCCAAAAGCAGCCAAGAGTATTTCCTGACCCTCTTAATATGAGGCTTCAAGTCAATTTCTTGACCATTGGGGGTGACTGGAATAGAGGAGCTAACCTTCTCCTAGTCGACCTTCTCACCGTGCGCCATCGCTAGTGCCATCGAAGTTTCGGCACCACTCTTTGACTGCGTCAAGCAATAACCAACAAGGGGGCTGGGATCAGCACCAAAGATAGTGACGAGACCGTTCAAGTTGTTCGGCACCTCCTTGGTTCGGAATACTTCGACATGAAGGCTTTTGAAAGCACGGCGGGAGTGGACAAGAAGGTTGCGCCCACGAACGTTGTTAGCCTCCAAGGTGCTAACATCATCCGACAAGGGGTCAACCCTCTTACCCTCGTGCAGCGCCAGGTTCTGACCAGTCAACTCTGAAGAAAAATAAAACAAGGGAAAAGATTGATGACAAAAGGAAGGAAATAAAGTAAAGCCACACAAGACAAAAACTTACGGGTCAAAGAGTCATTCAGGGCCTCTAGGCGATGTCGAAGATTTTCATCTTGAATAGCGGTTTGTTTGGCCAATTCTTCGGCATCAGCTTTTGCTCTTTGCCTGGCCTCCTCCAAAGCCTCCTCAGCAACCCATAGCTTGGCCTCTAGATCATCGGCACGCTTTATCGCTTGGTCCTGAATAACTTCGGATTCTTTGGCGGTTGCTGCATAAATGGATCATGAAAACTCGAAAAGAAACATTCACAAAGAAATCCTGAAGATGAACAAGACATACCCTTCATTTCTTCGGCTTCGTCACGGATTTTTATAAATCGAGAGGTCATGTCGACCATGCACATCAAAGGCTGAAGAAGAACATCAAAGCAAAGGATATCAGGACAAAATAAAAGAGGCTACAAGGAGAAAAATTCTGAATTCCAAAGTGACTTACATCTTTCATATCCACATCAATAGGCTTTTCTGATATCACCACCCCTTTACCCGCCGTTTTCTTCCTTTTGTGCAGTGGCGGCTTTGATGAAGTGGCAACATCTTTTTGGATGATCTTCTCCCCAGAAGACATGAGCTTTTCCTTCGGCTCCGTCGATGGTGGAGGAGATTTCTTTGCAGAGCAGCCCACAGATGTGCGAAGAGGAGATGCGGGAGGATCTTCATCATCACTACAAAATGAAAGAACAAAACAATTGGAATAAGCATCAACAGTAGAACTACCTGATAAAGCAGTAAAAGGAGCAGTTGAATACTTACGAAGACATGTCCTACGCAAGGCAGAACAAATTCATCTGGGCGGGAGCAGCCAAGATTGGAGCAGCATCGAAAGGCTTGGAAGCAGTCGAGTCATCCGAGTCTTCGACCCTTTCCACGGTGTAAGAGCGCTTCCTATTTTCACCAGCATGCTCCACGTGAAAATCTCCGGAGCCAGCTGACGGAAGAGATTGCGTCTTCAACGAAGAGTCAGATGCAGAGAACTCCACCTCCTCATCCGCGGCAGTCCTAGTCATAGGGAGATCGTCGGATGCGGAAGGATGGACAAGGGCTCACAATTTCCAGAAAGAGGAGGAAGTGAGCTCAGATGATCAAAATCCTACACAACATAAGACATGGAAAAAGCGCTAGTCATTGATAGAGTAAAAGTGCATATGCAAATATAAACAAGGGAAAGATGAAGGCAAAGGAAATTTACCTCGGGGAGCTAGTTTTCTTGCCAAAAGGCTCCACAAGACAGGTTGAAGGAACCGGGCTTTTCTTGGTGAGAGTGGTGAAGCTTGATGGCTCTGAGTATGGCGCCTAGAAAAATGCTAGTACGGTGTTGATGTAGAGCTCGTTAGGAACCCCAAGAGGAAGGTATGATGAGCACAGTAGCAAGTTTCCCTCAGTTATGAAACCAAGGTTTAATCAAACCAGTAGGAGCAAGGAAACACCCCGAATGTGTTACTAGCTGAGCTTTGGCAGGACGCACTACCGGTTCTAGTAGCAACGTTGAGACCTGCACAACACAACCACAGAAATTTGTCTCCAACTTGCGATGAGGTTGTCAATCTCGCTGTGTTTTGCGGAAAACAAAGGATTAAACGTATCGAATGGAAAGAAGTAATAGTTTGCAGAAAGTAAACACAAAACAGTAAACAGTTTGTAGATTGTATGGAAAGAAAAGGACCGGGATCCATAGTTCACTAGAGGTGGCTCTCCTTAAGATATTTAACATGCTGGGTGAACAAATTACAGCAGGGCAATTGAAAAACATCGAGAAAGCAATACATGCATATACTATCATCTTGACTCCTTTGAGACTTCATTGGGCATTACAACATTATACATAGACCGCCATCCAACTGCATCTATGACTAATAATCCACCTTCAGGTTATCATCCGACCCCCCTCCAGTATTAAGTTGCAAGCAACAGATTATTGCTTTACGAAATGCGTGTAAAGTAAACAATATAATTGTTCTATAAACAAAGGATTGTTGTGTTCTCCCTAGTAGCAACAACACATCTAGTACCTTAGAGATTTCTGTCACTTCCCTAGATTACCAGAGGCATGAACCCACTATCGAGCATAAATACTAACTCTTGGAGTTTCTAGATCTACTTGGCCAAGATAGCTACTAACAACAGAATGCATGCAAGATCACAAATACCAAAGACATGATAGAATCAATAATCAATCTGAAATAGCATCTCAATATCCATCGGATCCCCGCAAACACAACATGCAGAATTATAAATAGATGATCTTGATCATGAACGGAGCTCACAAGATCTAGACATGGAAGCACAAAGGAGGAGAACCAGTCATCTAGCTACTACATGGATCCGTAGTCCAAGGATGAACTACTCACGCATCACACCGGAGGCTTGCATGGTGATGAAGAAGGCCTCCAGGGTGAATTCCCCTCTCCGACAGGGTGCCGAGAAGAGCTTCAGATCCCTCCCGATCTAGGGATGGATATGACGGCGGCTATAGACTCTTTCGTGGATTTTTGATCGGGTACTTAGGGTTTTCGTCCCGAGGGCAATATATAGGCGGAAGGAGAGGTCGAGGGGGTGCCAGGAGTGGCCACACCACCCCCTAGCGCGGGCCAGGCCTGGCCACACAGCCAGGAGGTGTGGTGGCCCCCCGTCTTGTATTCTGGCACTTGATGACATCCGGAAAAATAGGCACTTTGGCTTTTGTCCCGTCCAATTCCGAGAATATTCATTTTCTGACTTTCCTGGAACCAAAAATAGCAGAAAACAGGCAACTGGCACTGTTGGTCTTGTTAATAGGTTAGTCCAAGAAATCATATAAAAAGTACTCCAAAGTTGGAACAAACACTATAAAGTGGATACAACCAAGCATGGAACATCAAAAATTATAGATACATTTGCAATGTATCAAAGGTCTGGACCCTTTTCTCATACATCTTAAGGGTAAGGTCTTCCGAGGAAATCCTCATCGGGTCCTTCTTCCCGGTGTATGCCCACACGCCAGAAAGCCAGGCTTGAAGCGGATGGACGTAGATCCGCAAAAAGTATGCCAGGACCTAGAGACCCGACAATTCCTTACCAACCTCATGCCGCAACTTTGAAATACGATCAACATAGGGCTGGATTTCCGCCATTTCTTCGGCAAAAGGACGCTGATCCCAGGAGTCAAGTTTGCGGCAGGTTTTCTTAGGATCAAAGGGGCTAACCCGAAAGATTGTCCTTCAAGTGGTTGATCCTTGACATAAAACCACTTGGACTTCCAGCCTTGGACAGAATCAGTGATTTTAAAGTCCAAGTAATCAACATCGGATCAGGCAGAGAAAATGACGCCACCAACGTCATGGACAATAGTGTCAGTGGCGTTACGATGAACATAGAAGAAATGCTTCCAAAGGCCCCAATGGGGATGAATCCCAAGGAAACACTCACAAAGAGTGACAAAACAAGCGACATGGAGAATGGAGTTAGGCGTGAGCTGATACAGCTGCACGCCATAAACAAACAAAAGTCCGTGAAGAAATTCGTGGACAGGAAGAGAAAGACCACAGGAGAGGAAAGAGAGGAACATTACCCTCCAGCCAGGCTCGGGGATGGGAGCAACCTCGTCTCCAGGAAGCTTGAAGGCACCCTCCGCCAGATGGCCGGAGTTCCACGCCTCATGGAGTTCCCGCATCGTGCACTTGGTAGGAGCCCATCCGACGGCCCTCTTCCTGGTGGCCTTCGCGGCGACAGCAGAAGTCCCAACTTTGCTTTTGCCCATGGCGGCGAAAGAGAAACACGAGCGCATAACAGGAGTTCGCAAGGGGGCAAGAGCACAAGGAAGAAGTTGGAGTAGAGGAAGGTGAGGTAAAACAGTAAAACACATCTCCTTTCCCTTATAAAGAGCAAAGGCGTGAGGTCCGAACCGTTCGATGCAAAATCGAACCGACAGAAGATCGCACGGTGGTGACATGTGTTACAAGGATTCTGTAAAGGAAAAATTGAAAGAAGTTATGGCTGAGGTAAAACGGAGGACAACGCGTGACGCCTTGATTTTCGCATGAAGAGGGGATGTGTAGTCAAAAATCTCGGTTGAATACGCTATCACGCGTCATCATTACTACTGCATGGCCCCACGTTCGACACGTCTAGTCAAGACATGTCTTATGAAAATCAACAACATAAGATACGTCGTCATTGATGTCACAGTGGAGGCATTGCAGAAATTGCGGCTCGTTTTAATAATATGACCCGAAGAAATCAAAATTGGAGTCGAAGTAAATTCCTCTAGGAGAAGATTTGAGACTACAATCGAATATACAATATTACGACTGTAGTCTCGGGGGCTACTGCTATCGGGAGCATTGGTCGTGCACCCGACAAAAACTACAGAAGCACTGGCGCCATAAACCTAAGTTTTTGAGGCTATGTTAAGATACATATATCCAAACATAGCCTCGGGAGCTACTCCTATCAGGAGCGCTGACGCGCACCTGATAAATAAAAACAAAGGAAATATTCATCGACAAATACTCCTACCAGGAACAATTACAAAAAACAAAAAGTTCTTCAGCCGCTACAAATCAAAAAACTCTCGGATCACACTCGACGCGACAAAAATCCGAATGCCATGTTTAGAAATATGAAGGTAAGACCCCAAGATTCGTTCTATGTGACCTGGTAATCTCACAAGAATGCACTCTGCCAGAAAAAAATATCCGTATCAACGATGCGATAAAAAATCCCGACGGACGCGTTGGGTACCCGATAGAATAAGAAGCTGGAATTCAGTATTCGGTAAGACCTCAACGGTCTGAACTGAATTACGCTAGTAACAAATTCCAGATTCGAGCCTGGGGACTTGAATTTGGTGTAGGATAACCTTATTTTTTTCCTAGGAGCAATTAACTGATTCCCGATCCGTCGGAAACATCAGACTCGTTGTACCAAATCCCTACAAAGCACAAAAGTGATAAAAATAAAGGAAAAGAAATTTTGAGACTCAACCTGAAACTATGGTTCAAGTAGAATCTCGGGGGCTTCTGACATAGGTGTGGTTACTCGGATAACTATGATTCGTTACCCTATATTGGGTAAAAGGCTTACGACCCATGAAGGTTTCAGATGATAGCCCAAGAAAGCAACTGACAAAGACTTTGATTGTATTAGGAAAGAGACTATGAACGGACATTATGTTGGTATTGTAATTACGTGTGTATGAAACCTATCCGCATACAGTTTTGAGACCTGGCCTATTATATATAGAACGAGAGAAGCCCAAGTGAGGGTACCGAAATCTAGAGGACAACTTGTAATAGTGTGATTACTCAATATTCAGGCGACTTTGATTTCATTGTTTTCCTAACATCCGACGAAATCCCCAGCATTCTCTTTTCCGAAAAACCCTAAGTTCATCACCATAGGCATTGCCGAGGTTATCCCTCATCAAGACATAATCAATGTTGTATCCCACAAGCATGCAAAACTGTGATGTGAAATTCTTTGTATTTTAGCCTACACAAAAAATGACAAATCTGATAAAATTTGGGGATTTGAAAACATACTTGCACAAATCTTCCTTTCTGTCTTTTTTGTACAGCTCATAATACAAAGTATTTAAAATTGATATTTTTCACGTTTGTGGGATAAATCATGGGCTACATCTAGATATTTTTAAAATATTTTTTGAAAGTCACAAATATGATTTTGAATTTTTAAAATAGCAAAAGCACCGGATCTCAGGAGACAAAAATCTCCATTCTTTATAAAACCACTATAAAGATGGAGTATATGAATTGAAAGAATTTTATGATATGGATTCCTAGAACTGGCTTAAGCCTCGAAAGATCAATACAGAATTGACAGAAAATAACATTAATAAGACTGCCACTCCTGATTTGTCTGCCTATTGTGGTATTGTCGATGAGTATGTTATAGGGGTTCTTCACAGCGTGTTTCGAGAGAGGTGGGAGAAGGCGGCGAGTTGATGGGTACAAGGTAACATAACTTACCTAGGTTCAGATCCCACGATAGTGACTGAATCCTGCTCCTACTTCTGATCACTATAATGGCAATATGTTGGGTTACCGAGATTATATGGTTCGCTATGCGAGGTTACCTATTGCTCTAAAGGCTTCCACATGTCTGGCTTATAAAGGTGTCATGACCTATAGTTTACAAGGTGAAGTCCATATCAAACAGGTTACGGAGTCATACACCAGCAGTAGCTAGTTTTCGAGTCTTATACTCCAAGGTTTCGACTTCGTCTATGTCGGAACTATAGCCTTCCTATTTATCCAACATGGGCTTCCCCTCTGGATTCCTCTAACTGGGCCGCCTAGCAGGTCGTAGGCCATGCTACCATCTGTGAGTCACCCGGGGTTAGCCAGAATAAGGCTATGCTATGGTGATACTCATAATGCATATCCTCAATAGTAGTATCCGGAGAACTTTAAGATTTATATCGTCTTATTATTGTGTGTAAATGCTCAATCTAGGTGATGCCGGTAATCTCACAAGCAACATCTTGAAGTCCTCCCGAAAAGTACTACATCCTTTCTTATCTGTCTTTGATATATAAGTAGGAGAAAATGCTAGATCTCAATCATCTTATCATAGTCAGACAACCTTCCGACTTTTTCAAAGAATCTTTAGATGCGACGACTCACAATCATCTATCAAGAGGATAACATAGGCATCAACGTAGCGTCGCCTCGAAAGAGATCATCGTTGTAATTTTCCCGCGCGTGATATCGAAACGTTGACAGCAAACATGGAGACGTGGCAAAATTACCGCGCACGTTCATCGACATGTAGTCCCCTCTTTCTCCGTCGGATTCAAATTTGCACGAATCTTGATACCCGTTCTTTAAATAATCACAATACTCAATCTGTTCCATTTACTTCTCCATCCTCTCCACTTCATCTTCTTCCTCGCGCTAGCCACCGCTTTGATCTCCTGAGAGGAAAACCCTAAGCCCCGAGTTAGTCACCAACGCAAGATTTACCCAATGGCGAGTCCGAGTGCTCCAGTGGATGCGACGTTGTCTGGGATCCCGACTGAGCCCTCTCCGGTGGTGGTACCACCACGAGAATCTGTAGTGCCACTGGCCACTATTGCAGGGAAAGAGACCACCGACGATGAACACAAAGTGGATATGCCAGAAGCAATGGATGATGATGCTGACGTGGAAGCGAAGGCGCTAGAGCACAAGGGTTTATGGATGGGGCTCTACCCCCAAACAGGTGGAGCTCAATGACCTCATCGCTGAGGGATGGCAGTCGTCGATGGAGGTGCTGCAGTAGCGCTTGGCACCGGCCAGCGAGGTAACACCTAATCCCCAAGCCGGAGAAAAGGTGTATATCAAAGATCACCTTGTCCATGGCGTCTCCCTATCAATCTCTGACTTCCTGCTAGAGGTGTTCGACCACTTCCAAGTCCTCCCCCACAATTTGCTGCCTAACAGCATCTTAGTGCTTAGAAATTATGTGGCGCGTTGTGAGGAGTACTTAGGAATAAATCCTAGGTTAGTCATCTTTGCATACTTCTTTATCATCAATAGAGAGTCTGTTGTTCCCAAAGACAAACTAACCAATTGGGGAACAATCAGCTTCAAGATCTGCCCAAACAGGAAACTCCCCGACATAGTCGGACACGAATCTGTCAAGAAGTAGCAGAGATCGTATTTCTATGTGCTGGATGTCCGCCTTGAGGACCAAGTGTCCCAACTAGCGGCAAGCCAAGTGGATCCGCTTTGGTATTCCACCGTTATCTCCTGCACATGGACGGTTTAGGTGGGCCTTGAATTTCCAGATCTAAGCTGCCAAACTCCATGGAGAGATCCGAGCCTGATCGTTCTTCCACGATCGTATCTAGCCCGAAGGCGGTTCGTGTGGGCCTTGATGCTTGGCCATATTCCTGAGAGTTGGATCCCGAGCCGGATTTGTTGATAAAGATTTGGATGTCCCCGATCAGGACAACGGAGCAGCAGGTAGGGTTTGCTTCCGTCGAAATCCAGAATTTGTCTGAAGGGACGATCAGAACATTTCTAGCCCCGTGAAGAGATTGGTCCTCGCCTGGTGTAGAGCTCGAAGCGCCTTTTGCCCCACGATGGGAACCAACTTTCATGGTATTGTTGACGAGTATGCCATAAGGGGTTTCTCACAACGTGTTTAGAGAGAGGTGGGGGAAGGTGGTGAGTTGGTAGGTACAAGGTAACACAGCTTACCCAGGTTCAGACCCCATGATAGTGGTGGAATCCTACTCTTGCTTCTAATTACTATAATGGCAATATGCCGTGTTAGAGAGATTATATGGTTCACATGCGAGGTTGTCTATTGCCCTAAATACTCCCATAGGTCTGACTTATAAAGGCATCAAAACCTAGAGTTACAGGGTAAAGTCCATAGCGGACAGATTATATAGTCCGATAATAATACTAGTTAGTCTTCGTGTCTTGTAATCCAAGGCTCCGGCTTCGTCTATGTTTGTACCGCGGCCTTCCTATTTATCCGACATGGGCTTCCCCTCTACATTCCTCTAACTAGGTCCAGCAGGCCATATGCCATGCTACCATATGTAGGTCACCCATGTTAGCCAGAATAAAACTATGTTAGGATGATACCCATAATACATATCTCTAATACTGCCTTTCGTTGTACTTAACGGAGAAAGTAACTCATTAACAAGGCCTCCAAATTAGACCTCACATCGGCCTCCTGGTTAATAGTAGCATGTATGGTGAGCATCACCAAGGTAGTCCCGAGTAATAATGAGTTATGGAAGAAGCTGGGGAGGAGGGTAACTTATTTTTTAAACCATAAAAAGAACTAGTCTTAAAAAATCATCTAAAATTTAAGTATACAACTCATCACTGAGTTCTGAAAACACCAGCTACCGGCTCTAAAATTTTCTTAGACAACAAAAAGACAGGGTAAAAAATCTTACTACCAACAAAACACATTTAAATATAGGGAAAATCTAGACAACGGGCGCCCGTACCCATGTCTGATCTAGCGGGCACGCACGGACCATCGGATTGCGAGCGAATGGAGCAGATCACTGCATGATTAACTCCTAATTGCATGCACATAATTTATTTATTTATGCGCTCACATTTGTTCACACACCGTATACGGGATTCCCTCTAGTTTTTCTACCGGTAGCATGCATGCATTAAAATATGAAACTTTAACATCATCATCATTAAATGTAGAAATCTCGAATATTTAAAATGTTTTGTATTGAACCGTTTGTCTGATTTAAGATCTGTTTTTATAGTTGGACTAGTCAAGACGAGATCTTTAAAAATAAATTCCATGTTGATATGTTTCGATGAACTTTTTTTGGACCAAAAAGTTACCCACCCCTAACACGTGAGTTATCCATATTATTATCGACCCTGTAAGCATAACTTACCCACTATGTAAATGTGTTGGATAGAAGCGTTCTCGTATACATGTTGAGCAACTTTAAATGGAACGCGGTAGTCTAGGTGTTAGGGTACCAAGCATGCTACCCTAACACCACCTTCGATGCTTCGTCACCCGTACGCTGCGATAGCGGCAACAAACGATAAAGTCGAGTCGCTAGACTATCGATTGCGAGTTATGTTATTCACTACGACTTAGGATGGTGGGTGGGTTAGGCATAAAAACTCATTTATTATATGGTATGCAAACGAAGCTTAGATTTAGTTTCTTTTAACACGGTAGCCTTTCGAGATTGAGCCATCCGTATGCCACGAGGGCCGCGACGTACGATGAAAAGAAACTGCTAGAATAACTTTGATATTTTATCTATGGTTAATTTTTGTAGTGGTGGATAACTTACATGTTATTGCAGTGGGTAATTTACATGCTAAAGCTTCACTCTCCTGTACTGATGTGTAACTTTTGGTTAAAAAAGTTTAAATTTATCCACCCTAACACGTGAGTTATCCATATCATAGTATGTAAGTTATCCACTTTATAACATATAAGTTATCCACCACATAAATTTTATATTTTATCTGCGGGTAATTTTTTTTACTGGTGGATAACTTACATGTTATAGGATGCACGTGGAGCATTAGTGTTATTTAGCCTAGATAACTCTAATGTTACTGGTTGGTACCTTTTGGGACAAAAAATGTTGTGTTATTTAGCCATAGTATGCACGCGGGGCACTCGTACAGGCTGTCGGAATTCCCACCGAGTTATGTAATTTTCAAAACAGTCGCTGGATAATTTTTCTCCATCCATGTAAAAGCGTCTCCATGCATCATGTTTTATACGGTGGATAACTTATATACCGTGGCTTGCATAACTCATGTGTTACGGGTGGATAACTTTCAAACTCAAAAACTATTGTCAGAACATATCAACATGGGATTTAATTTCGAACGCGACTAGGCCAAAGGTGAAAACGGATCCTAAAAGGATAAATGGTTTAAGCTACAAAGATTTTTAGATATTCGAATTTTGCATTAAATGTTGACGATGTCAGCCATTTCGTTTTTTATGTATGCATGCAAAGATTAGGAAATAGTTTTGATTTCCACCACCTCACGGACAGAGCTCATGTGCGGGTGGACGTGTATGTGCCTTGTGCAACTTCGGTCGGAACGCCCACTAGACATCGAGGGCCTATTTGGTAGCCTACAGCTATTTTTCGGCCCAGCCCGACAGTGCTGGCCGTGACACTGCCCGTTGTGAACGAGCGCTGGGCCAACTTCTGTAGCCCGTTTGGTAGCTTGGGTCACATCGTTTGGGCTGAAATTGCAGCCCGTTTGGTTGCCTATTTTTTCCAGCAGATGTAAAAAGGGTGTTTGGTTCCCAGCCTGGTTCCTTCTCTTTGCACACACATGCTGATACACTCACCACATTCAAATGTGGTGATCTTACCACAACACATCTACACAACACACATTCATGGAATAGATCACATAAGAATAATGCATAGAAACTAGGCTAATCAGGTTAGTTCATAGTCGGGTGCATCCCATGGTCCCTGATAGGTTGTTCATGTCAGACCGAAAAGACACCCAGAAGACATTGGTTCGACATTGCATCCACCAGACAAACTAGACTATATATACAATCAACAACAGATAGGACGATCATATGAGCTTATCGCAGGTGATCAACTCCTCCGTGCAGTTGAAAGACCTAAAGAGAGTCACCTTGAAGCCGTTCTGCTTCTTGATGTACTTGAAGGCAAGGACATCCCCAAACCAGAGCTTGATCTTCAACACAAACTCACCCAGCCCTTCATGAAGTACATCTGCCGCTCGAACATCTACAGCTGCATACCGTACTCATAGAAGGAGGAGGTCTTCAGGGGAGAGAGTGCAGACCTGCTGCCTTATCTACAACTGCTTCAGCACTACCGCCTTCACGCTTTCCAGGAGCTGAACTGCAGTCAGGTCCGTGTGATGGGTTCGTAGCAAGGAAAACAAAAAAATTATACCGCAAGAACGAACAAAACCCAGATCTAATCTAGATAAAAGCCAAGATCTAATCTATTAGACATGTGTAACGAGATAGATCTGTACTAACCCTTGTAGATCCGAAAGCCTTGTGCGAGATCGGATCTCGTGGTTGATGTAGACGATCACTTGCCGATCTCAAGATCGAGTGGACGATCCTTCCGGTGCCGCGTTCCAGCAGCGCTTCCGCAATCGTTCACACGTACGGAGTCGATGCAGACCTTCCTCTCCCCGTTCCAGCGAGCAGCGGAGGTAGTAGATCTCTCCACGGAATCCCAGTAGCACGACGGCGTGGTGGTGGTGGAGTAGAGAATTCTTCAGGGCTTCTCCTAAGCCAGAGCAGAGCGAAGGAGGAGGAGAGAGGCGGCTAGGGCAAGGAGTGGAGGGGCAAGCGGGGGTGGCGCCTCCACCCCTCTATTTATAGATGGAGGTGTGGTGCCTAGGGTTCCCACCCCTAGGGCCACCTCTAGGGCCGGCGCACAAGGGGGGCTTGGGGGGAGTTTCCTTCCCCCCCAAGTTTCCCTTTTCCTTTCTTGGTTTCCAAGTAAACTCCATAGAAATTTCTAGAACCTTCCGGAACATTCCAAAACCTTCTAGAATCCCCATATAAACACTCCCGGGACATTTCCGAACCTAGAAAATTATCTCCATTATATGAATCTTATTCTCCGGACAATTCCGGATCTCCTTGTGATGTCTCAGATCCAATCCGAGACTCCGAACAACATTCGGTCTCCAACCCACATTCCATATCTACCTAAACAGCATCGAACCTTAAGTGTGTCACCCTACGGTTCGTGAATATGTAGACATGATGGAGACACCTCTCCGGTCAATAACCATCAGCAGGATCTGGAGATCCATAACGGCTCCCACATACTCAACGATGACTTCATGATCGATAGAACCATTAACATATGAAACCAATTCCCTTTGTCACACGATACTCTACTTATCCGAGGTTTGATCGTCGGTATCTCCATACCTAGTTCTTCCTCGTTACTGATAAGTACTGTTTACTCGTTCCATGATATGTCATCCCCTGTGCGCTAGTCACATGCTTGCAAGCTAACTAGATGACATTCCACCGAGAGGGCCCAGAGCATATCTATCCGTCATATGGATGGAAAAATCCCAATCTTGGTCCATGCGCTTCAACACATACTTTCAGAATACCCAATGACACCTTTATAACCACCCAGTTACGAAGCGGTGTTTGATGTCATCAAAGTACCCATTCGGCGATGGTGATTAACATAACCTCATGGTCGAAGGATTAGGTTACTATGCATTTGAAAGCTTGTAGCAATACGAACTTAATGACTTGATCTTATGCTACACTTACTATGGGTGTGTGTCCATCACATAATTCTCCTAATGATATAACCTTGTTATTAATGACATCCAATGTCCATGATCAGGAAACCATGATCATCAATTAATCAACAAGCTAGTTCAACAAGAGGCTTACTAGGGACTCTTTTATGTTTACAAAACACACATGTATTAGTGTTTCCTTATAATACAATTATAGCATGGGATGCAAACATTCATCATAAACACAAAGATATAATAATAACCACTTTGATTATTGCCTCTTGGGCATATCTCCAACAGTCTCCCACTTGCACTAGAATCAATAATCTAGATTACATGGTAATATACCTAACACCCATGGCGTTCTGGTGTTGGTCATGCTTTTCTCTAGGGAGAGGTTTAGTCAACGGATCTGCCACATTCAGATCAGTGTGTACTTTGCAAATCTTTATGTCACCATCTTGGATATACTCGCGAATAGCATGGAAACGTAGCTTGATGTGCTTCGGCTTGCTATGTGACCTTGGCTCCTGTACATTAGCTATGGCACCTGTGTTGTCACAGTAGATGGCCATCGGGTCCAACGCACTAGGAACCACGCCAAGTTCAGTAATGAACTCCTTCATCCATATGGCTTCTTGTGCAGTCTCTGAAGCAGCTATGTATTCCGATTCAGTTGAAGATTTCGCCACAACGCTTTGCTTGGCACTCCTCCATCTCACTACAGCACCATTCAAAATAAATACGTATCCAGACTGTGACTTCGAGTCATCTGGATCGGTGTTCCAACTAGCATCAGTGTAACTGTTTACAACAAGTTGTTCATCACCTCCATAAGAAAGAACCATATCCTTAGTCCTATTTAGGTACTTTAGGATATTCTTGACCGCTGTCTAGTGGTCCATTCCAGGATCACTTTGATATCTTCTAGTCAAACTAACAGCATGTGCTATATCCGGTCTTGTACACAGCATGGCATACATGATAGAACCTATGGCCGAGGCATAGAAAATATTACTCATTTTCTCTCTATCTTCTGCCGTAGCTAGACTTTGAGTCTTACTTAAGGTCTTACCTGACAACATGGGCACGAACCCTTTCTTGCTCTCTTCCATTCTAAACTTCTTTAGAACTTTGTCCAAGTATGTACTTTGTGAAAGCGTTATTAGGCGTCTTGATCTATCTCTATAAATCTTTATGCCTAGAATATATGCCGCTTCGCCAAGATCCTTCATTGAAAAACTATTATTCAAATAGGCTTTGACACTATTAAGAAGTTCTATGTCATTCCCAATCAACAATATGTCATCTACATATAGTACTAGGAATGCTATAGAGCTCCCACTCACTTTCTTGTAAATACAAGCTTCTCCATAAGTTTGTATAAACCCAAAGTTTTTGATTACTTTATCAAAACGTTGATTCCAACTCCAGGATGCCTGCTTCAGTCCATAAATGGAGCGCTGAAGTTTGCATACCTTGTTAGCATCTTTAGGATCGACAAAACCCTTGGGTTGTACCATATACAACTCTTCCTCAATGTCTCCATTACGGAACGCCGTTTTGACATCCATCTGCCAAATCTCATAATCGAAATATGCAGCAATTGCTAACAAAATCCTCACAGACTTTAGCTTCGCTACTGGTGAGAATGTCTCATCGTAGTCAACTCCTTGAATTTGTCGAAACCCTTTCGCGACAAGTCGAGCTTTATAGACGGTAACATTACCATCAACATCTGTTTTTCTTTTGAAAATCCATTTGTTCTCGACAGCCTTACGGCCATCTGGTAAGTCCACCAAAGTCCACACTTGGTTTTCGTACATGGATCCCATTTCGGATTTCATGGCTTCTAGCCATTTGTTAGAATCTGGGCTCACCATAGCTTCTTCATACATCGCTGGGTCATCAGTGTCGTCCACCAACATGATGTTCAAGGCAGGGTCATACCAATCAGGAGTGGTACGAACCCTCGTTGACCTGCGAGGTTGAGCAGCAACTTCGTTCAAAGTTTCATGATCAACATCATGAGCTTCCTCTCCAATTGGTGCAGGCGACACAAAAACATCTTCCGGTGCTACGCTACTCTGAACTCCGAGAGAAGGTTCAGTAACCTCGTCGAGTTCTACTTTCCTTCCTGTCACTTCCTTCGAGAGAAACTCCTTCTCAAGAAAGGATCCATTCTTGGCAACGAAAACTTTGCCTTCGGATCTATGATAGAAGGTATACCCAATTGTTTCTTTAGGGTATCCTATGAAGACGCATTTCTCCGCTTTGGGTTCAAGCTTATCAGGTTGTAACTTCTTTACATACGCTTCGCAACCCCAAACTTTAAGGAACGACAACTTAGATTTCTTTCCAAACCACAATTCGTACGGTGTCGTTTCAACGGATTTAGATGGTGCCCTATTTAAAGTGAATGCGGCTGTCTCTAATGCATAGCCCCAAAACGATAGCGGTAAATCTGTAAGAGACATCATAGACCGAACCATATCTAAAAGAGTTTGATTACGACGTTCGGACACACCATTACGCTGTGGTGTTCCCGGCGGTGTCAATTGCGAAAGTATTCCACATTTCTTTAAATGCATGCCAAACTCATAACTTAGATATTCACCTCCGCGGTCAGAACGCAGAAACTTAATTTTCTTGTTATGATAATTTTCCACTTCACTTTGAAATTCCTTAAACTTCTCGAAAGTTTCGGACTTATGTTTCATAAAGTAGACATACCCATATCTACTTAAGTCATCCGTGAAAGTGAGAACATAACGATATCCACCACGCGATGCTACACTCATTGGACCGCACACATCGGTATGTATTATTTCCAATAAGTCTGTAGCTCGCTCCATTATTCCAGAGAATGGAGTCTTAGTCATTTTTGCCGTTAGACATGCTTCGCATCTTTCAAGTGATTCAAAATCAAGTGATTCAAGAAGTCCATCAGAATGGAGTTTCTTCATACGCTTCACTCCAATGTGACCAAGATGACAGTGCCACATGTATGTAGAATTATCATTCAATTTTGTTCGTTTAGCATCTATGTTGTGAACATGTGTATCACTACTATCGAGATTCAGTAAGAATAAACCATTCATCTCAGGTGCATTACCATAAAAGATATTACTCATATAAATCGAACAACCTTTATTCTCAGACTTAAAAGAGTAACCGTCTCGCAATAAACAAGATCCAGATATAATGTTCATGCTTAACGCAGGCACCAAATAACAATTATTCAAATTTAAAACTAATCCCGATGGTAGATGTAGAGGGAGCGTGCCGACGGCGATCACATCAACCTTGGAGCCATTTCCAACGCGCAACGTCACCTCGTCTCTCGCCAGTCTTCGCTTATTCTGCAGCTCCTGTTTCGAGTTACAAATATGAGAAACCGAACCAGTATCAAATACCCAGGCACTATTACGATTACTAGTAAGATACACATCAATAACATGTATATCGAATATACCTTTCTTCTTGATGTTGCCATTCTTCAGATCCGCCAGGTACTTGGGGCAGTTACGCTTCCAGTGACCAGCACCCTTGTAGTAGAAGCATTCAGTTTCAGGCTTAGGACCAGCCTTGGGCTTCTTAGCAGGTGCGGCAGCTTTCTTGCCGTCCTTCTTGAAGTTGTCCTTGTTCTTAGGCTTGCCCTGTTTCTTGAAATTGGTGGTCTTAATGACCATCAACACTTGGTGCTCCTTCTTGATCTCCACTTCAGCAGTTTTCAG
Organism: Avena eriantha; assembly: GCA_910589775.1. Lineage (NCBI taxonomy): Eukaryota > Viridiplantae > Streptophyta > Magnoliopsida > Poales > Poaceae > Avena > Avena eriantha. The sequence goes on from OU342746.1 coordinate 241,881,820, forward strand.
CATGGACGATAGTTCAGGCAACGTCTTGTTCATGTAGTGCATATTGTAGTTCATCACAAAGTTCTTATAACTCGGTGGCAGTGATTGGAGGACACGGTGAATCCCTAACTCATTAGGAATCGTTATCCCCAACTCTTGGAGCTTGTTTGCGTGCCCAGACATGGTGAGCACGTGCTCGCTAACGGAGCTACCCTCTTCCATCTTACAGTTAAAGAACTTTTCGGAGGCCTCATAGCTCTCCACGGCCGCGTGAGTCTCAAAAATCAGCATGAGCTCTTTAATGATCTCAAACGGGTCGTGGTGCTCAAAGCGCTTCTGAAGCTTCGTTTCTAAACCATACAGGATGGCACACTGAACTGTGGAGTCGTGATTTTTCCGAGTGGCGTAAACATTCTTTACGTCATCGGTGGCATCTTCTGCAGGTGGGTCACCTAGCGGTGCTTCGAGCACATAGGTCAACTGACCAGCCCTGAGGACAATCTTCAGTCCACGGAACCAGTCCGTGAAGTTGCTTCCATTGTTCTTAAACTTTTCTTTCTGTAGGAACGCATTGAAATTGATGGAGAGATTCGCCATAATCTACAACAAATTTGCAAGTAGTTTAGACTAAGTTTATGATAAATTGAGTTCTATCTTAATTCTTAAATTAACTAGGTGAACTCCCACTCAGAACAACATCCCTCGCGTTGTCTTAGTGATTACACGAACCAAATCCACTACACCAAGTCCGATCTTCACGAGAGAAGATGTAGTTTCATCGGCGAACAATCTTCATATTCATCATATCATTTATATGACTCATGCTCTACCTTTTGGTATTCCGTGTTCTGAGACCATGTCTATACATGCTAGGCTCGTCAAGATTAACCTTAGTTTCCGCATGTGCAAATCTGGCTTGCACCCGTTGTATGCATACGTAGAATCTATCACATCCGATCATCACGAGATGCCTCGAAACGACGAGTCTTAGCAACGGTGTCAACTAAGGACGAACACTTTATTACTTGATATTTAGTGAGAGGGATCATCTTATAATGCTACCGTCACGATCTAAGCAATACAAGATGCATAAAGGATTAACATCACAGGCAATTCATAATTAGTGTGATATGATATGGCCCTTTCTTCTTGTGCCTTTGATCTCCATCTCCAAAGCACGGACATGATCTCCATCATCACCAGCATTGCGTCAAGGTCAGTGGCGCCGCTTCATGGTTGTCCATCATCACTAGCAACTATTACAACTACTTGGAATAAAGCTATTACAAGATGAATAGACACGCAGGTCTTAACAGAATTAAAGACAACCATTAGGCTCCGACCGGTTGCCATATTACAACAAGGATCATTGCATACATCAAATATAATCACAATCACACGATGGCCATATCACATCACAAAACCCCTGCAAAAACAAGTTACACGCCTCTAATTTTCTTTGCATGTTTTACGTGGTTTGGGGCTTTCGAATAAGAAAGGATCTTACCTATGAAACTGAACCACAACGTTGATACAAGTGCTATCAAGTGCAAAGTGTAAATTGGATCTATACTATTGTGAGAGAGACAGACACCCGCAAAGCCACTTGTGCAAAGCAAGTTACACGTTAAGCGTGGAGCAAGTCTCATGTGCGATGACATGTAAGGTTAGCCCGAGCCGCTTCATCCCACCATACCGCAAGATGCAAAGTACACAAAGCAAAAGACGGCACGAGCACCAACGCCCACAAAACCATTGTGTTCTACTCATGCAACAGATCTACGCATAGACACGGCTCGGATACCACTGATGGGTTCGTAGAAAGGAAAACAAAAAAAATCTACCGCAACAACGAACAAAACCCAGATCTAATCTAGATAAAAGCCAAGATCTAATCTATTAGACATGTGCAACGAGATAGATCTGTACTAACCCTTGTAGATCCGAAAGCCTTGTGCGAGATCAGATCTCGTGGTTGATGTAGACAATCACTTGCCGATCTCAAGATCGAGTGGACGATCCTTCTAGCGCTGCGTTCCGGCAGCGCTTCCGCAATCGGTCACACGTACGGAGTCGATGTAGACCTTCCTCTCCCCGTTCTAGCGAGCAGCGGAGGTAGTAGATCTCTCCACGGAATCCCAGCAGCACGACGGCATGGTGGTGGTGGTGGAGTAGAGAATTCTGCAGGGCTTCGCCTAAGCCAGAGCAGAGCGAAGGAGGAGGAGAGAGGCGGCTAGGGCAAGGAGTGGAGGGGCAAGGGGGTGGCGCCTCAACCCCTCTATTTATAGAGGGAGGGGTGGCGCCTAGGGTTCCCACCCCTAGGGCCACCTCTAGGGCCGGCGCACAAGGGGGGCTTGGGGGAGTTTCCTTCCCCCCCAAGTTTCCCCTTTTCCTTTCTTGGTTTCCAAGTAAACTCCATAGAAATTTCTAGAACCTTCCGGAACATTCTGAAACCTTCTAGAATCCCCATATAAACACTCCGGGACATTTCCGAACCTAGAAAATGATCTCCATTATATGAATCTTATTCTCCGGACAATTCCGGATCTCCTCGTGATGTCTCAGATCCAATCTAAGACTTCGAACAACATTCGGTCTCCAATGCACATTCCATATCTACCTAAACAGCATCGAACCTTAAGTGTGTCACCCTACAGTTCGTGAATATGCAGACATGATGGCGACACCTCTCCAATCAATAACCATCAGTGGGATCTGGAGATCCATAATGGCTCCCACATACTCAACGATGACTTCGTGATCGATAGAACCATTAACATATGAAACCAATTCCCTTTGTCACACGATACTCTACTTATCCGAGGTTTGATCGTCGCTATCTCCATACCTAGTTCTTCCTCGTTACTGATAAGTACTCTTTACTCGTTCCATGATATGTCATCCCTTGTGACCTAGTCACATGCTTGCAAGCTAACTAGATGACATTCCACCGAGAGGGCCCAGAGCATATCTATTCGTCATATGGATGGACAAATCCCAATCTTAGTCCATGCGCTTCAACACATACTTTCAGAATACCCAATGACACCTTTATAACCACCCAGTTACGAAGCGGTGTTTGATGTCATCAAAGTACCTATCCGGTGATGGTGATTAACATAACCTCATGGTCGAAGGATTAGGTTACTATGCATTTGAAAGCTTGTAGCAATACGAACTTAATGACTTGATCTTATGCTACACTTACTATGGGTGTGTGTCCATCACATCATTCTCCTAATGATATAACCTTGTTATTAATGACATCCAATGTCCATGATTAGGAAACCATGATCATCAATTAATCAACAAGCTAGTTCAACAAGATGCTTACTAGGGACTCTTTTATGTTTACAAAACACACATGTATTAGTGTTTCCTTATAATACAATTATAGCATGGGATGCAAACATTCATCATAAACACAAAGATATAATAATAACCACTTTTATTATTGCCTCTTGGGCATATCTCCAACAGGCCTTGATCTGGACGTAGAAGTGCACTTCTGCCAGCAAGCTGTTGATGGCAGGTTCAGCCGTTGAGGGAGGAAGGTCTCGGATGAAGTCCCCATACCCAGGCATCAGAGAAACTCTGTTCCCGCACAAGGTGTCCTAGTCCGGCTTGGGTACCTTGCCGATCAGAACTGGTCAGAAAACAGTAGCAAATGCATTGTGTAAATCAAACAGATCAATGACAGTTGTACATAGAGACTGGTGTTGGAAATATGCCCTAGAGACAAATAATAATATGGATTATTATCATATTTCAAAAGGTTTATGATTAAGTTTTATATCATGCTATAACTGTATTGAAAGGAAACATGAATACACGTGTCATATATAAACAACCAGGAGTTCCCGGTGAATCTCTAGTCACTGGTTCATTGGTTAACAAACGATCAAGGTTTCCTGATCATGTGGCATTTATGCCAGTTGGAAGTGGAATGACCTAATTGAGAGAATGAGATGATGAACTATACCCAATCTAAGCATCGTGACCCGATCATGTCATGAAGTTCAAGTTATGATGATTAGGAAACATAGTGTGTTATTTCTTAGACCATGAGGCCATATCAATTACTGTCACCCGAGAATATTTTCATAGCATCAAATGCCACTCGGTTAAACGGTGATCATAAATGTGTGTTCAGGTATTCAGAGGGGCATGTAGAGGCATTATGTGTGAAGAGCGGGATTTGTCCATCCACGTGACGGGAAGATACTCGAGGGCCCACTTGGAGAAGTTATATCCATAAAGTTGTGCAACGTGTGACTAGGTCACGGGGATATCACTTGTCGGGACAAGTTAAGTAGCATTTGTCGGTAACGAGATTGAACACGACATGGTGATGTCATTGATCAGATCTTGGACAATGCAAGTATCACAGAGACAAAAGGAATATGACATGATGTTCATGGTTCAACAACATAAATTCGTGGAATGCACATGGGTCATCATGGGCATCCAGGTCCCGTTGATTATCATTGGTACGAGAGGGGTCTCGACCATTTCTGGAGTGTTCCCGAACCATGGGGTATCATGCTTAAGGGATAGATGATGCTCGGAGATCGTTTTGGTATTGTCAGAATCACCGAAGAATAGAAAGAGAGAAAACCGAAAGAGTTTCAAAAAGACCAAAAGATGTCCGAAGTGGGGTGGAAGGAGTTCCATAGCCACAGAGGGTTGAATAATTGATGACCCACAAGTATAGGGGGTGTATCGCAGTATTTTCGAGGGAAGTGAAACCCAATTTATTGATTCGACACAAGGGGAGCCAAAGAATATTTATAAGCCTTAACAACTGAGTTGTCAATTCAGCTGCACCTGGAAACAATCTTGCTCACATCAGTTTATCAGTAGCAACAGTTTTGTAGTAGGATTAGCAAAGTAGCAACATCAGTAAAGTAAAGACAGTAGTAACAAAAGCAGTAAATAGTAGGATTCGAGTGCGGTAGGCATAGGGATGGATGGACGGGCGTTGCATGGACAAGCCAATTCACATAGCCTACAGCAGTGGATTACTCACTCATAGATGGGGGAAACATGGATGGTCGATTGAGATGATGGTGGAGATCGATGGAGATGGCTCCGGGGGCACTTCCCCGTCCCGGCAGGGTGCCGGAATAGAGACTTTCTGTCCCCGGAATCTCCCCTTCGGTGGTGGCGGCGCTGCGGAACTTCTTTTGGAAAAACATCGAACCCCCCCCCCCCCCAGAGTTTTTAGGTTAGAAGGCTTCTTATAGGCGAAGAGGGAGACCGAGGGGGTGCCTGGGGCCACCACACCATGCCCTGGCGCGGCCAGGCCTAGCCCGCGCCTGGGGGGGTGTGGCCAGCCCCTGGCCCTCCTCCGTCTCGTATTCTGGCTCCAGGAGTCTTTTGGAAAAATAGGCACTTTGGCTTTTGTCCCGTCCAATTCCGAGAATATTCATTTTTTGACTTTCCTGGAACCAAAAACAGCAGAAAACAGGCAGCTGGCACTGTGGCTCTTGTTAATAGGTTAGTCCAAGAAATCATATGAAAAGTACTCCAAAGTGTGGACAAAACACAAGAAAGTGGACAAAACCAAGCATGGAACATCAAAAATTATAGATACATTTGCAATGTATCAACATCCCCAAGCTTAACTCCTGCTCATCCTCGAGTAGGTAAGTGATAAAAAGAAAGAATAATTTTTGAGGTGACATGCACCATCAAAGACTTTATCAAAGTACTTGTAAAACATTCAAAGCTGGGATCATAGTACTTCAATCATAACATGAAAGACAAAGTTCTAGCAATAAGACAAAGAAACTATGATGCAACATGAAAAGGCACAAACAAAAGATTCATGAATAACAATGCTTTGCAAGACGTTTGTTTGTTTCACATAAAAAAACATAGCATAGTGGCATTCAGCTTGTCCCTCAAAGAGTAGCAAACATAAATGCATAGGACACCTTCAAAGTTCACAAGAGTGACTAGATACAAAAAGTTTAAAACAAGCAATATCAAGGTATGCATCAATCAACAAGTCTTGGGACAACGCACATAGAACTAAGAATGGCCACTATGCTCTCAAGAAAGTGCTCATAGAATGTGCGGAGACTCAACAAGGAAATGAACAGGTTTTGAAAAGTTTGAAAGGCTTCCAAATGCTGAAAGTATGGTACTCATTAGCTTTGAGCTCTCATTGCCCTATCATAAGCATCTTTAATGTGGTTAAGGTGAAAGTGAGGTCCAATCTGAGTTATATGCTTGACAGATTATAAACTGAAAAGCCCAAGTCCCTTGAGTACGAGGGCCGCTCCTCATGCTACTCAACTTTAGTTACCGGTAAGTTCTTGTCATCGTAAGTATGTGCGTATCATTGAGAACCGCCAAGGGGGTACCCCTTGCCCGATGATACGGAAGAATCCCCATATCAAAAGGACAAGGCAAGCAGACAATGAGTATCTCAGCAATCTTCTTATTTACCATGGGAAAATGCTGCTTTTTTCTCTCTTTCCTCTTTTCATAAAACTCCTTTTTTTCTTTTTATCAATAGCTATCTCTCTCTTTTTTTATAAGAAGAATGCTTCATAGATATCATTATGGTTACGCTGCAGGTTTCCACCATGTCAGCATGGATTAGAACAGCGGCCCAGGCGTTTCTCTAACACACATACATAACTCCATGGACTTACAAGCTCCCCTTTCATTTCACACCGACGACATCCGCAAACAAAAGAGCAAGGTATCAACTGGGTATATATTTACAAGTGTTGAAAGCGTTCCCCGTGACATCATGGTTCTGCTAATCCCCGGCCTATAATTAGCAAGCATATAACTTTCATGGAGAGTTCACAATGGTTCAGGTTTATTAAGTGCAGGAAATAAAGTGTGCCATCAAGTTCGTGAGAGCTTTACTAACTAACTTTCTCATAACAAGCAAACATTTTATTCGGAAGAAAACAAGGCATATTGAAGATGCACGGAAGTAGCAAATGATGCTAATAGGTAGGTATGGTGGACACTTTGGCAATATTTGGTTCAAGGGAGTTGGAAACACGAGTAAAACACTCAGTGGAAGTGAAGGCTAGCAATAGTAAGGGAGCGACAAACGAGAGAGCAATAACAACCATAATCATGCAGAGCGACAAAACATCATTGATCAAAGCATAAAGTGATACTACAAGTTGAAAACTAAAGGATCATAAAGGCTTATGGTGACTTGAGATAGTCATAACATGGTGTGAGCACGTGCCAAGTCAACCCAAATAAAGCATCAAAGGAGAATACCACTATACTATGCTTTAATATGCTAAAACTGATGGGTTCGTAGCATGGAAAACAAAAAAATTCTACCGCAAGAACGAACAAAACCCAGATCTAATCTAGATAAAAGCCAAGATCTAATCTATTAGACATGTGCAACGAGATAAATCTGTACTAACCCTTGTAGATCCGAAAGCGTTATGAGATTCGGATCTCGTGGTTGATGTAGTCGATCACTTGCCGATCTCAAGATCGAGTAGACGATCCTTCCGGCGCCGCGTTCCAGTAGCGCTTCCGCAGTCGGTCACACGTGCAGAGTCGAAGCAGACCTTCCCCTCCCCGTTCCAACAAGCAGCGGAGGTAGTAGATCTCTCCACGGAATCCCAGCAGCACGACGGCGTGGTGGTGGTGATGGAGTAGAGAATTCTGCAGGGCTTCGCCTAAGCCAGAGCAGAGGGAAGGAGGAGAGAGGCGGATAGGGTTTGGAGTGGAAGGGGGCAAGGGGTGGCGCCTCCACCCCTCTATTTAAAGGAGGGAGGCGCCATGGGAGGGGGAGTCCTAGTAGGACTCCCCTCCCTACCTTGGCCGGCGGATTGGGAGGGGGGAGGAGTCCTCCTTCCCCACGACTCCTTGTCTTGCCCCATAAGGATTCCTTGATCCTTTCTTGGTTTTCAAGCAAACACCAAGAAATCTTCCAGAACCTTCCGGAACATTCTGAAACCTTCTAGAATCCTCATACAAATACTCCGGAAAATTTCCTAACTTAGAAAATGATCCCCAATATATGAATCTTATTCACCGGACAATTCCGGATCTCCTCGTGATGTCCCGGATCCAATCCGAGACTCCGAACAACATTCGGTCTCCAACGCACATTCCATATCTACTTAAAACAACTTCGAAACTTAAGTGTGTCACCCTACGGTTCGTGAATATGCAGACATGATGGAGACACCTCTCCGATCAATAACCATCAGCGGGATCTGGAGATCCATAACGGCTCCCACATACTCAATGATGACTTCGTAATCGATAGAACCATTAACATACGAAACCAATTCCCTTTGTCACGCGATACTCTACTTATATGAGGTTTGATCGTTGGTATCTCCATACCTAGTTCTACCTCGTTACTGATAAGTACTCTTTACTCTTTCCATGTTATGTCATCCCTTGTGACCTAGTCACATGCTTGCAAGCTAACTAGATGACATTCCACCGAGAGGGCCCAGAGCATATCTATCCGTTATATGGATGGACAAATCCCAATCTTGGTCCATGCGCTTCAACACATACTTTCAGAATACCCAATGTCACCTTTATAACCACCCAGTTACGAAGCGGCGTTTGATGTCATCAAAGTACCCATCCGGTGATGGTGATTAACATAACCTCATGGTCGAAGGATTAGGTTACTATGTATTTTAAAGCTTATAGCAAACGAACTTAATGACTTGATCTTATTCTATGCTTACTATGGGTGTGTGTCCATCACATCATTCTCCTAATGATATGATCTTGTTATTAACGACATCCAATGTCCATGATCAGGAAACCATGATCATCCATTAATCAACAAGCTAGTTTAACAAGAGGCTTACTAGGGACTCTTTTATGTTTACAAAACACACAAGTATTAATATTTCCGGTTAATACAATTATAGCATGGGATGTAAACATTTATCATAAACATAAAGATATAATAATAACCACTTTATTATTGCCTCTTGGGCATATCTCCAACAGTCTCCCACTTGCACTAGAGTCAATAATCTAGTTAAAAAACTTGTGCATTCAACACCTATGGCTTTCTGGTGTTGTATAGACACTATTGCTAGTGGTAAACATAATCTTCGGATCTGACACTTCCAGGTCCGTGTGTATTTGCATGTCCTTGCGTCTCTATGCATTACTCATTCTCCAATGAGATGGCATTGTATAAATTTGGTCCTTTGGTGAGACCTTTAGTTCCTTGGGATTAAATCATGTTGATACAATTGTCGTACAATGTATCTTCATAGTATTATCCCGCTATGAACCACGCCTAGTTTGATAACAAACTACTTAACACAAATGCCCTCCTTTGCTGCTTCTATAGCAGTTATATACTTAGCCTTTTGTTGTAGTATCCGTCACAATATCTCAACTTTGGAAATCATCCAAATCCATCATGGAACATCCTTTCCATTATATTGTGCCACCCATAGTCTAAATTGAGATAAATTTAATTTGTATCTTGTGACAAAACCAGTATCAATGTAACACTTTACAATGAACTACCTTTAACTATTTGTCACTTATACATGATATATTATTAGTTCTTCCAAAGATCATAAGAATATCTTTACTATTGTCCAATGATCATCTTATGAATCATTCTGGTATATGCTCATAACATTTAGAGCATAGGACATATCTGGATGTGTACATCTCAAAGAATGATTGATCAAAATATTCTTGTGATTTCACCAAGTGTCAAAACACTTGAATCTCGTGTCAAAACACTTGAATCTTGATTTAGTCCTTTCCGTGTGTCAAGAACCTTTCTTGTTGTTTCCATATTGAACTCATTCAACATCTTATCTATGTACATTTGGCAAAACCATATTAGCGCCTCAATCTATCCATATAGACATTGATGCCTAATTCTTGAGTTATGCCTAAGTCTTTCATCGAAATGAAATTCTTAACCTGTGTCAATAAAAGATACATTATTTCTAATCAACAATATGTCTTTCACATAATGTATTAGAAATATGTATTAGCGCTCCCACTTTATTTCTTGCAAAATGCAAACATCTTCATCGTCTCTGAAGATTCCAACTCCGCGATGCTCACTTCAACCATTGAAGTTTTGCATACTCTTTTAGCATCCTTTGAATTAACAAAACCCTTTGGATCGTGTCATGTACACGTCCTAGGTAACCATTCTATTAGAAGAACTTGTTTTGTTTGTTCAACTACCATATACCAAAATATATGTAGTGGTTGCTACATTAATCCGTCCAGACTAAATATCGCTATGAAAGATTAAATCTTATCATAGTCAATTCCTTGAACATTGTCGTAAACTCTTTCCGACATGTCGACTATTTCATAGATTTGAAACATCCATGTCTATTTCTTTATAGATCCAAACACGACCGATAGGCTTCACGCCTTTCCGGAGGGTCTTCTAAGTTCAGAAACTTGATTTCTCGTGTATGGATACTATCACGGATTCCATGACTTCTAGTCATTTTATGGAGTCAGGGCCCATCATCGCTTCTTTGCATGTAGTCGGTTCATCATTGTCAAAACAATAACGACTTGCTTATCAAATCTTACTATTTGATTCTTACCAACCCACATGGTTCTATAGGAACTCTAATCTCCGAGATCACACCTTTTGTAATCACGAGAGCCATGAGCATTGTGGCCGCCACCGGGACACTTTCCGGCGTTGCGCTACTTAGCACATATAGCTAAGGTTCAACAACCTTATCAAAGTTCTATTGTCCTCCCACTTAACTTTTCACGAAAAATTCCTTCTCAAGAAACTTGACGTTCCAAGCGACAAACTCTTTGGTCCTCGGCGTTATGGAGAAATTCCCAACAAATTCTTTGGAATAACCTGCAAAGACGTGCTTATCGGACTTTGGTTGTAAACATTTTACTTATGCATAGCATACCAAAATTTAAGAAAAGACAATTCGGGTTTTATCCCAAACCATAACTCATATGGTGTCATTTCAACGGATCACGATGGAGCTTTTTTCAGTGTAAAAGCGGTAGTCACTAAAGCTTTAATCTTTAAAATATAATGGCAGTTTTATAAATGACACCTTTGATCTTACCATGTAAAACAAGGTTTCATTACATATCTCGAACACTCCATATTCCTATGCTGTTTTGGAAAATGCAAATCCATGAAACGATTCCTCAAATCTTAGGTGTTTTGCTAAACTTGTAACTCAAACATCTTTCTTTATTATCCAATCATAAACTCTTTTATTTTCTTGTTACAATGATTTTCCACTTCATCTTGAAAGTCTTTGAAATTTTTTCAAATGTTTCATACTTCTTCCTTATTCAGTAAGTATATACATATACTCACTCAAATCTTCGGAGAAAGCATATGAAGTTGAAATCCATCTCCCATGACTACACATAATGGACTATATACATCAATATGTACAAATTCCAATCAATTAATCGTCCGTTCCTCTTTTGGCCTACGAACGGAGTTTTTAATTATCTCCAGGAAAGTATCACAAGCGTCATTTGATCCAAATCAAAGACTCCAAAAATACATCAACATGGAGTTTCTTCATATATACTTTCAATATAATTTAAACGGCGATGTCACTTCGCAAGTGATCTTTCAATCATTTGTCTTGCGACATTTTAGCATTAGTTTTATGGTCGTTATTTCTCCTACCAGACTTGTATATTATCCATCTATTATGGAATACGGTAATTATTTGAACAACCTTTTGTCGTCATAATACCTGATCAAAATAACAATTATTGAAACAAATCTTGAAGGCAAGCATTGATGTTAACGAGCAACACAACAACCCTTTGTTTGTTTTCGATGAACATCATCACATTTTCTATTGCTAGTTACTTAGGCCATTGCAGTTCATGAATTGTGTTGTCCTGTATGACACTTCATACCAACCAATTCGGTATCCAATACCGGTATCCAATACCTAAGAACCACATTGTTTAACAAGCAAGGAATACAACCATAACATGTATATCTTTTATATGCCTAAGTTGGACATCTCCAACCTTTTATTTTCTGCCAAATATTTTATAGATTCTCTTTCAGCAATTTCTTTTCTTTTAAAAGAATCTATCAACATCAATAGTGGTGTCATTCACATGACACATAGTACAAAGTGTGTATAGTCAAATACCAATACCTTTGGACTTGCACTTTGAAGTGGATCACCTTCATCAAATGTTTGGCATTCTTTCAAAAATCCATTCTTTAGTAATCTTTTAGTATAGTAAACATTTTACTTACATCTTCTATTCATCCTTATCATGACAACTTTCATGATCAAGCTGCTATAGCTTATAAAGGTGAATTGCGAGTATAATGTTTCTTTTTCAAAACCTTTTGGAGGATTACGACGACTATCGTCTCCAACCTTCACAAATTCTCATCAAATATGAGGACGTATACTCTATCATGTTGTAACCAACACATTGTTTTAGATATCGCAATACCTTTCACATATGATGGTTTCTAAAACATTGCTTTCAGCTCTTAGATAAACTTGATATTAAAAACAATCTTTTCAGTATCAAGAATCATGGAGGCAAACATGATACATTAGATACTAACACTGGAATTGTTACTCTTGATTTAATACTATTTATTAAACTTCACGGAGTAAATAGAGTTTGCTGAAAGTTTGCAATAGGACTTATAAAATTTAAATTGACATTCAAAACAATACGATACCAGTTCGTAAAGTAAATATCCAGAATTTCTATAGTTCCACTATCTCAACTATAACTAAGCGTAAGGTGGCGAACGGATGCCAATGACTACAACAAACTATGCAAATTCACTTTGATTGTGTTTATGATAAATTGAGTTCGACTAATCCAAATTACAAATGAATTCCCACTCAAAACAACATCCCTCGAGTTGTTTTAGTGATTACACGAACCAAATCCACTACACCAAGTCCGATCATCACGTGAGATGATGTAGCTTTAAAGGCGAACAATCAACATGTTCATCATATCATCCATATGACTCATGCTTTACCTTTCGGTATTCCGTGTTCCGAGACCATGTTTGTACATGCTAGGCTCGTCAAGGTTAACCTTAGTTTCCACATGTGCAAATCTGGCTTGCACCCGTTGTATGCACACGTAGAGTCTATCACACCTGATCATCACGAGATGCTTCGAAACGACGAGTCTTAGCAACGGTGCCAACTAAAGACGAACACTTTATTACATGATATTTAGTGAGAGGGATCATCTTATAATGCTACCATCACGATCTAAGAAATACAAGATGCATAAAGGATTAACATCACAGGCAATTCATAATTAGTGTGATATGATATGGACCTTTCTTCTTGTGCCTTTGATCTCCATCTCCAAAGCATGGACATGATCTCCATCATCACCAGCATGGCGTCAAGGTCAGTGGCGCCGCTTCATGGTTGTCCATCATCACTAGCAAATATTACAACTACTTGGAACAAAGCTATTACAAGATGAATAGACACGCAGGTCTTAACAGAATTAAAGACAACCATTAGGCTCCTGCCGGTTGCCATATTACATCACATATAATATAATCACAATCACATGATGGCCATATCACATCACAAAACCCCCCTGCAAAAACAAGTTAGATGCCTCTAATTTTCTTTGCATGTTTTACGTGGCTTGAGGCTTTCGAATAAGAACGGATCTTACCTACGAAACTGAACCACAACGTTGATACAAGTGCTATCAAGTTGCAAAGTGTAAATTGGATCTATACTATGGTGAGAGAGACAGACACCCGCAAAGCCACTTGTGCAAAGCAAGTTACACGTCAAGCGTGGAGCAAGTCTCATGTGCGATGACATGTAAGGTTAGCCCGAGCCGCTTCATCCCACCATACCGCAAGATGCAAAGTACACAAAGCAAAAGACGGCACGAGCACCAACGCCCACAAAACCATTGTGTTCTACTCGTGCAACAGATCTACGCATAGACACAGCTCTGATACCACTGATGGGTTCGTAGCATGGAAAACAAAAAAATTCTACCGCAAGAACGAACAAAACCCAGATCTAATCTAGATAAAAGCCAAGATCTAATCTATTAGACATGTGCAACGAGATAGATCTGTACTAACCCTTGTAGATCCGAAAGCGTTACGAGATTTGGATCTCGTGGTTGATGTAGTCGATCACTTGCCGATCTCAAGATCGAGTAGACGATCCTTTCGGTGCCGCGTTCCGGCAGCGCTTCCGCAGTCGGTCACACGTGCGGAGTCGAAGCAGACCTTCCTCTCCCCGTTCCAGCGAGCAGCGGAGGTAGTACATCTCTCCACGGAATCCCAGTAGCACGACGGCGTGGTGGTGGTGGAGTAGAGAATTCTGTAGGGCTTCGCCTAAGCCAGAGCAGAGGGAAGGAGGACAGAGGCGGCTAGGGTTTGGAGTGGAAGGGGGCAAGGGGGTGGAGCCTCCACCCCTCTATTTAAAGGAGGGAGGCGCCATTGGAGGGGGAGTCCTAGTAGGACTCCCCTCCCTTCCTTGGCCGGCGGATTGGGAGGGGGGGAGGAGTCCTCCTCCCCCACGACTCCTTGTCTTGCCCCACAAGGATTCCTTGATCCTTTCTTGGTTTTCAAGCAAACACCAAGAAATCTTCCAGAACATTCCGAAACCTTCTAGAATCCTCATACAAATACTCCGGAACATTTCCTAACTTAGAAAATGATCCCCAATATATGAATCTTATTCTCCGGACGATTCTGGATCTCCTCGTGATGTCCTGGATCCAATCCGAGACTCCGAACAACATTCGGTCTCCAACGCACATTCCATATCTACTTAAAACAACTTCGAACCTTAAGTGTGTCACCCTACGGTTCGTGAATATGCAGACATGATGGAGACACCTCTCCGATCAATAACCATCAGCGGGATCTGGAGATCCATAACGGCTCCCACATACTCAATGATGACTTCGTGATCGATAGAACCATTAACATACGAAACCAATTCCCTTTGTCACGCGATACTCTACTTATCCGAGGTTTGATCGTCGGTATCTCCATACCTAGTTCTACCTCGTTACTAATAAGTACTCTTTACTCGTTCCATGTTATGTCATCCCTTGTGACCTAGTCACATGCTTGCAAGCTAACTAGATGACATTCCACCGAGAGGGCCCAGAGCATATCTATCCGCCATATGGATGGACAAATCCCAATCTTGGTCCATGCGCTTCAACACATACTTTCAGAATACCCAATGTCACCTTCATAACCACCCAGTTACGAAGCGGTGTTTGATGTCATCAAAGTACCCATCCGGTGATGGTGATTAACATAACCTCATGGTCGAAAGATTAGGTTACTATGTATTTTAAAGCTTATAGCAAACGAACTTAATGACTTGATCTTATGGTATGCTTACTACGGGTGTGTGTCCATCACATCATTCTCCTAATGATATGATCTTGTTATTAACGACATCCAATGTCTATGATCAGGAAACCATGATCATCCATTAATCAACAAGCTAGTTTAACAAGAGGCTTACTAGGGACTCTTTTATGTTTACAAAACACACAAGTATTAATGTTTCCGGTTAATACAATTATAGCATGGGATGTAAACATTTATCATAAACATAAAGATATAATAATAACCACTTTATTATTGCCTCTTGGGCATATCTCCAACAAAAACAACGCATGATTCATCCAAGGCACATTAAGCAATCTCAATTGTTTATAACAAGTCATGCTACAACAAAGAATACTAAGCATAAATCCAAAACAATATTAAGCATCGCATGACAGAGCATAGGCCACATTCAAAATCAAGCTCTCTTTACCACTTAAGCATGAATTTTCCTACTTTTTTCCAAGTCAAACCAAACTATTTGAAAGCCAATGTATGAAAGAGGGGGTCCAACCAATTTATTCATCAAACTAAGCAAACCATGCAAACTAAAAACCAAAACGAAAACGAAAAAGAAGATGCTTCAAGAACAACACAACTCTGCATGAAATAATAAAAATGAAGTGTTTGGAAGAAACCTGAGATTTTTATTGATGAAGAAGGGGATGCCTTGGGCATCCCCAAGCTTTGACGCTTGTACTTCTTGGATATTTCTTGGGGTGACATGCGTGGAATCCCCAAGCTTTAGCTTTAGTCCATCCTTCATCTCATTACTTATTCCTTCCATACACCTGAAATTTTCCTTCATACAAAACTTCACACAATCTTTATTAGCAACATTAGTGCACTCAAGATAAAAGGTCTTAAGTTTTGAGTTCTAACACCAACTAAACTTCCATTAGAACACTAGCTACTGTAGCACTTCCCTCAAAAATCTCAATTCCCTAAAAGAACTCAAAAAGGAACCAACAAGAAGCAAATGCACAAAATGGCAGAAATCTGTCAAAACAGACCAGCAGGTAAATATGAATTTGTTAGAAGACCTTCTGTTGATCAAATCAAAAAGTGTTTAACTAACGAAAGTTAGATAACAGCCTGGGGCAGAAGCACAAAAATTCACGCCTCAAAAAGACGTTCAGAGATTTTACACGAATTTTTATGGTGAAGCACAGAAATCTGTTTCAGGACAGCAACTTTCCCAATCATTACTTCTCTCTCATTAGAGGTTACTCTTGGCACACAAAGCAAATAAAAAGGATAAGGAGCGGTTATTACTGAAGTAATAACTTCCAAGACTCATCTAAAACTTTTGGGTTATCTCTCAATAAGTACTTTTCTTTAACGCCTTTAAGTTAGGCATAAGCAAAAACTAAAATGGATAGAATAGAAGTAAGCAGAGATAATCATGGTGAAAACATTGTTTTGTTCAATGAAATCCTTTTGTTAACAAGGTTGATCAGGTCTTGTTACCAAAACAATTTAATATGAGACAAAACTTTGTATTCCACTAATGATTATGTTACCTCAACCTTGATAGCAATGGTCCCAATCATAATAGTTTCAAATTTTTCTCTTGGTATGGGACAATATATTTCTCCAACTTGAATGCCCTCAATATGTTCAGTTGAATTCAAACCATAAGTCATTTCAATCTTCTTGAGGAAATAGACAATGTGTTCCTTGTCATTAACATTGAAGGTCACCTTCCCTTGATTACAATTAATAACTTCATCTGCAGTATTTAAGAAAATGTCTCCCAAGAATAATAGACATATTATCATCTTCAGGCATAAAAGTTTGAGAGGATGCTCTCATAAGAAATATGAGTTGAAGTAAAAGAGAGCATCAAGGAGAAAATTCAAAACACATTTAAGTCTAACCCACTTCCTATGCATAGGAATCGTGTATGAAAATAACAAAGTGACGGGCATAGGAAGGTAAAACAAGAGTAACTTCAAAACTTTCAGCACATAGAGAGGTGTTTCAATACCATGAAAACTTCTACAACCATATTTTCCTCTCTCATAATAATTTTCAGTAGCCTCATGAATAAACTCAACAATATAACTATCATATGAAGCATGCTTTTCATGATCTGCAAGCACTAGAGCTTTATCATAAACATCTTCAAAAGAATCCTCGGGAACATAACATTCATGGAGGACAATCAAATAATGTAAGGGATAAGGAGTTACTCTCATTAGAAGGTAGGCATGGGTAGCTAATCCATTCTTCCTCCTTTTGTTCATCACTCTCCTCCTCTTTTTCATCTAATGAGATTTCAGGTTTATCAATTTCCTCTTCCATAGGATCCTGCAAGGCATTAGTCTCTTCCATTTGTGGAAAGCATCTATTAAAATATTCAAGAATATAGCCATTTTCATCCTTGTAATTATCAAAGAAAAATTTAAGTATACCAAAAACCTCATATTTGTAAGGTGAATCATCAATATTTTCAAGCAAACTAGCAAGTTAGAAAGCACCTTTCCAAGCAATAAATTCTTCAATTTGTTCCACATCATAAAAGTCATAAATTCCTTTAGCATAGGAAGATATGGTATCATTATCATTATACTCACATTGAAAAGGGAGGTGTTTATACCTCTTTCTACAACAAGATTCATCACAGCAATAAGTAACATTATAAGTAGAGCACACGTTTCTAGCAATGGTATACAATCTATCAATTTGTTCCCATAAGTGTTTCCCTTTTTGTGACAAGCGGTGTTCCTTATAATAATATTTTTGATCTTCCGTGAACCCACCTTGACAATAAGCTTTAGTTTCAAAGAAACCAACCATTGACAACAAGCATGATAAGGCAAGACAATAACAGACCAACGAAAATAACAACTAGAGTAGGAACTACTTTTTTTGTATTTTTTGATAAAGAAAAAAGCAAACAAGGAGAAAATAAACTTAGCTTGAACAATAGTGATTCCAAGTGGACTTGATAAATAAAGCTATGCTCCCCGGCAACGGCGCCAGAAAATAGTCTTGATGACCCACAAGTATAGGGGGTCTATCGTAGTATTTTCGAGGGAAGTGAAACCCAATTTATTGATTCGACACAAGGGGAGCCAAAGAATATTTATAAGCCTTAACATTTGAGCTGTCAATTCAGCTACACCTGGAAACAATCTTTCTCACAATAGTTTATCAGTAGCAATAGTTTTGTAGTAGGAATAGCAAAGTAGCAACAGCAGTAAAGTAAAGACAATAGTAACAAAAGTAGTAAACAAAAGGATTCGAGTGCGGTAGGCATAGGGATGGATGGATGGGCGTTGCATGGACAAGACAATTCACATCGCCTACAGCGGGGGATTACTCACTCATAGATGGGGAAACATGGATGGTCGATGGAGATGATGGTGGAGATCGATAGAGATGGATCTGAGGGTACTTCCCCGTCCTGGCAGGGTGCCGGAACAGAGACTTTCTGTCCCCCAAATCTCCCCTTCAGTGGTGGCGGCGCTGCGGAACTTCTTCTGGAAAAACGTCGACCCCCCAGAGTTTTTAGGTCAGAAGGCTTCTTATAGGCGAAGAGGGAGACCGAGGGGGTGCCTGGGGCCACCACACCATGCCCTGGCGCGGCCAGGCCCAGCCCGCGCCTGGGGGTGTGGCCAGCCCCTGGCTCTCCTTGTCTCGTATTCTGGCTCCTGGAGTCTTCTAGAAAAATAGGCACTTTGGCTTTTGTCCCGTCCAATTCCGAGAATATTCATTTTCTGACTTTCTTGGAACCAAAAACAGCAGAAAACAGGCAGCTGGCACTGTGGCTCTTGTTAATAGGTTAGTCCAAGAAATCATATGAAAAGTACTCCAAAGTGTGGACAAAACACAAGAAAGTGGACAAAACCAAGCATGGAACATCAAAAATTATAGATACTTTTGCAATGTATCAATAATATGTAAGTAAATATTAAATATTGATTTAATCATTTATTTATATTTATTTGATAAAGGAAAAGGAATTAAAAGGTCAAATTCACTATTGGGCCAAATCCCCTAAGGGAAAAGGCCCATGAGGGAAATACCAAAGGGAGGAAGGAGGGGAGGTGGCCGGCTAGGCCAAGGGACCTAGCGTGGGGCCCACTAGGGCCTTGGTTAGCGGCTGCCAACCCTCTCTCCCCTATCCTTTGTTTAGTCCCACATGCACAAGCTAATTAGCTATGGGGTGCCTTTCCCCTGTATATTGAGAGGTAACTTGGCAAAATAAATACACAATAATCAATAAAAGGTTCCCTCTCTTTTGGGAGACCTCTAGTTGATTATCTCTCTCTCTCCCGTGACTGTGGTCCCAAGTCTGGACTGCGCGAACAGGAGACTTCTTCACTACGGAGTGCCGTCACGCTGCGGGATTCAGATCCAGAAGCTACTTTTGAACTGTTGTTGGATCCTAGGAGCGGGAGTCATCATCAGGCACCGGACGCGTGTAACTCCCCACGAGGTGCAACACTTGGGGCACTAGGAGTCGTCGGAGTCACAGGAGCCATCAGACTTCAACACGACCCCAAGGTCGGCTTCGATACGACTACATCAGCCATGCTCTCTCGAGTATTGACAAAACTTTTTGGTCTTCAAGGGTAAGTTCGCAAAAAGGCCCTCCTATTACTGCATTACTAATAGATAGATTCTAGCATTAGGGTTCTTGGCGTAGAAAAATTTATTGTTTTTAGACGCGTGATGACCCACAAGTATAGGGGGTGTATCGCTGTATTTTCGAGGGAAGTGAAACCCAATTTATTGATTTGACACAAGGGGAGCCAAAGAATATTTATAAGCCTTAACAACTGAGTTGTCAATTCAGCTGCACCTGAACCAATCTTGCTCACAACAGTTTATCAGTAGCAACGGTTTTGTAGTAGGAATAGTAAAGCAGCAGTAGTAAAGTAAAGACAGTAGTAACAATAGCAATAAACAGTAGGATTCGAGTGCGGTAGGCATAGGGATGGATGAACGGGCGTTGCATGGACAAGACAGTTCACATAGCAATCAGAACATAGAGCAATTGCAGATAAATAAGATAAAGCATCCAAGTACTATATAATCCTAGGCATGTGTTCCATATATAGTCAGACGTGCTCGCAATGAGAACTTGCACAACATCTTTTGTCCTGCCAGCCCATTTGCAGCGGGGCCTCAAGGGAACTACTAGCAATTAAGGTGCTCCTTTTAATAGAGCACCGGAGCAAAGAATTAACACTCCGTGAACACATGTGATCCTCACATCAAAGCCATTCCCTCTGGTTATCTCGATTTCTGTCACTTCGGGGCCATTGGTTCCGGACAACAACGTGTGTATACAACTTGCAGATAAGACCATAAACAATACTATCATAATGAATCAATAACATGTTCAGATCTGAAATCATGGCACTCGGGCCCTAGTGACAAGCATTAAGCATAACAAGTCGCAACAAAGTCATAAAGCACTAATAAAAGATACTAGGCACCATGCCCTAACAATCTGATGCCATTACATGAACAATCTCATCCAATCCCTACCATCCCCATAGCCTACAGCGGGGGTTTACTCACTCATAGATGGGAGAAACATGGATGGTCGATGGAGAAGCGATGGTGATGATGCTCTCTAGAAGGTGCTCAGAGAATATGTGGATACTCAACAAGTAAAAGAAAAGGTTTTGAATAATTTGAAAAGCTTCCAAATGCTGAAAGTATAGTACTCATTATCTTTGAGCTCTCATTGCCCCTATCATAGGCATCTTTAATGTGGTTAAGGTTAAAGTGAGGTCCAATCTGAGTTATATGCTTGACAGACTATAAACTGAAAATCCCATGTCCCTTGAGTACGAGGGCCGCTCCTCATGCTACTCAACTTTAGTTACCGGTAAGTTCTTGTCATCGTAAATATGTGTGTATCATAGAGAACCGCCAACGGGGTACCCCTTGCCCGATGATACGGAAGAATCCCCATATCAAAATGACAAGGCAAGCAGACAATGAGTATCTCAGCAATCTTCTTATTTACCATGGGAAAATGGTCCTTTTTTTCTCTCTTTCCTCTTTTCATAAACCTCTTTTTTTTCTTTTTCTCAATAGCTATCTCTCTCTCTTTTTATAAGAAGAATGCTTCATAGATATCATTATGGTTACGCTGCATGGATTAGAACAGCGGCCCAGGCGTTTCTCTAACACACATACATAACTCCATGGACTTACAAGCTCCCCTTTTATTTCACACCGACGACATCCGCAAACAAAAGAGCATGGTATTAACTGGGTATATATTTATAAGTGTTGAAAGCGTTCCCCGTGACACCACGGTTCTGCTAATCCCCAGCCTATAATTTGCAAGAATATAACTTTCATGGACAGTCACAATGGTTCAGGTTTATTAAGTGGAGAAAATAAAGTGTGCCATCAAGTTCGTGAGAGCTTTACTAACTAACTTTCTCATAACAAGCAAACATTTTATTCGAAAGAAAACAAGGCATATTGAATATGCACAGAAATAGCAAATGATGCTAATAGGTAGATATGGTGGACACTTTGGCAATGTTTGGTTTTGGGTAGTTGGAAACATGAGTAAAACATACTCAGTGAAAGTGAAGACTAGCAATAGTAAGGGAGCGACAAACGAGAGAGCAATAGCTGTCATAATCATGCTTGCAACAAAACAGGACTAATCATGGCATGCAAGTGATTCAAGATCCTCAAGGCAAAATAATTCATTGAGGCTTAACGAATTATTTCAGTCATATGCATGTGTGAGCATGTGCCAAGTCAATTCAAATGAAACATCCAGAGGAGGATACCACGTTGCCATACCAAGTTATGAATAGAATAATGCAAGCAAACATTCAAAAGACATGCTACAAACTATTAGCGAGCTGGAGCTAATCAAAAGAAAGCAAGAACTATTAAGCATCCAAAGATAACATACACCCTACACGAACAGGTGATACGTCTATTTTGCATCACTATTCTATGTCTTAATTCACTATTATTCATTGATATATTTCGTATTGAGAGGTGATACTTATGTTATTTCATCTATTTTTGCATGGTTGATGACTTTTGGAGCATGGACCGCTGCAGTCAGGATTCTGATGGAAAACGTGTTGTTTGGAGGCAAAATTCGCGAAGATCATAAAATCCGGGAAAATATACGGAAAATCCTATTTTTCTAGAAGACTAAGGAAGCCAGAAGACGGAGTGGAGATGGGCCACAGGGGGCCCACACCACCCCATGGCGCGGGCAGCCCTAGGCCGCGCTAGGAGGTGGTGTGGCCACCCTGGCCCACTCCAGCCTCTCTCCTCTGGCCTATATCATCCTCCCGAAACCCTAAGACTCGGGGAGGACGACAGAAAGATTTCGCTGCCTCTGCGGGGCGGAAAACACCGAGAGAGAAAGATCTCTCTGGCAGACAGATTTCTACCGAGGGAATTCCTTCCCGGAGAGGGGAGATCCTTGCCATCAACACCACCATCAAGCTGGACTTCATCGGGATCATCATCATCATCACCACCACCATCAGCACCCTCATCACCATCTCCATATTGTTGTAACAATTGCGTTGAATCTTGCATAGTTCATAGGGGAAACTTTCCCGGTGTTGATTACTCTTTGTAGTTGATGCTATTTAGTGAACCATTGAATTATTGTTTATGTTTAGATTGTTATACATCATTATTCCATCTCTGATCATGATCCATATGATGTCTTGTGAGTAGTTCGTTTTGTTCTTGAGGACATGGGAGAAGTCTTGTTGTTAGTAGTGGAGTTGTGTTGAGAAAGATTCAATAGATTGTTATTTAAGTTGTGGTGTACTTCTTCTAGTGGTGTCATGTGAATGTCGACTACATGACACTTCACCTATATGGGCCTAGGGGAATGCATTGTGTATTTGGCTACTAATCGTAGGGGTTGCCGGAGTGACAGAAACCTGAACCTCCATTAGGAAACCATTGCACAAGGGACGTAAGGGTCTTGGAGTTTAAAGTTGTGGTTAGGTTTCTACCTTAATTACTTTCTTGTACTTACGGATGTTTGCAAGGGGTATAATCACAAGTATGTATTAGTCTTGGATGGGGCGGTACATTAGCACAGGTTCACCCACACAACACTTAGCAAGCTAGAGAAGATTAATCAACTATATGAAACGAAAGCACTTGATAGTCTTCCCATGTGCCATCGAGAACGTTTGGTCATCTTAAGTAATACAACCAGCTTGTCCTTTGCTGCATAAAGGATTGGGCCACTTGCTGCATTTATTCCTACTGTCTTTTATTTACTCGTACTTTGTTTACTTGCTTTATCAAAAACCCCTAAAAATCCGTTTGCTAAGTATTTGCAGAGAATTCCTGATCCATACCACTAGCCAGCACCTTCTGCTCCTCGTTGGGTTCGACACTCTTACTTATCGAAAATACTGCGATACACCCCCTATACTTGTGGGTCATCAAGACTATTTTCTGGCGCCGTTTCCGGGAGTGAAGCGCTATTGGAGAGTGGAACTGGTAAAGGAAACTTCTACTATGAGTATTGTTTACTTTTGCTAGTTGCTTTATTTTCGTTATGGATAATTCGCTGAGTTTCTTATTTGGTAATGCTACTACCACAGCGAAGGTAGTACATAAGCCACCACCTGCTGAGAATGATGTTTTCAAAATACCTACAAGAATTATTGATCGTGTTATGGATAACTACTATGTTGGGGATGGAACTGTCCATCCCGGTGATCATTTGCTCTTTATACACGAATTATACGGGTAGTTCAAGTGTGCATGTATTACTACAGATCAAGTTAAGAAGAAGTTATTCTCATTATCACTGAAAGGAAGAGCTGAGGAATGGTATAAGCTGTTGAAGAATGGTCAAGCTCTGGAATGGGAGGAAATAGTGCCTCTCTTTTATTCAAAGTTTTATCCTCCTAGTGAGATGCATAAAGATCGAAATCAAATATACAACTTTTGGCCTCTTGATGGAGAGAGTACAGCTCAAGCTTGGGGGAGATTGAAGTCACTAATGCTCAAATGTCCCATTCATGAGCTCTCCAACAATATTATTATCAATAACTTTTATGCAAGGCTCCCTCTACATGACAAAGATTTATTGGATGCTTCTTGTGCTGGATCATTCACTCGCATGGAAGAAGAAGCTAAATGGGACCTTCTAGAACGTATTCAAGACAATGCTAAAGCTTGGGAGAATGACAAAGGTAGGAAGTCAGGTATAAATTATGATTATGAATGCATTGAATCTTTTATGGGAACTGATGACTTTCAAAATATTAGAAATGCTTATGGTCTATACTCTCAAGCTATTGCTTCTTATTTTAAGGCTTTTGCTTCCTATATTGAAGTGCCTAAAAAAAGTGGAATAAGTACCATGAGCCTTATAAAGATGTTGGTAAGAGTGTTCTTGCAAGAAATACCGAAGTTTATACTGCTAATCATGTTTTACCTAAACCTTACATCGAGAAAATGCCTTTCCTAGTTAAGATAAAGGAACATTTTATGATAGCTAGTATGGTTAATGAAAGTACGAATGAAGCTGTTGATCCTGATAAACAAAAAGTTGATGAACCTATTATAGAAAATGTGAAAGACTTTGTCACTAAGTATGAAAAAGAGGGACACACTATCCTTTGTAAGGATACCTCTAATATTGTTTCACAAAGTAGTGTTATGAGAGCTAGTATTCCGGTGTTTTCTGTTAGAATAAGTGATCATTGCTATGATGGTCCTTGTGATAGCTATATTGTTAAGTTTATGCATGATACTGAAAGTTACTATGAGAGAGGGAAAAGTGTTCTTATGCATCTAAATAATATCAAGTTTCCCCGTTTTATGCTGAAAGTTTTTATGTTGCACTTCTTTTGCCTTCTTATGCAAGTTGCCTCTGGTTTCAAAAACTTGTTTGTTTAAAAAATTCCCTTGCATAGGAAGTGGGTTAGACTTAAATGTGTGTGTTTTTGCTTCTTAATGCTCTCTTTCACTTCAATTCATATCCCTATGAGAGCTTCTTCAAAATTATCATGCCCATCTTAATGTCTATAAAGAAAGAGCTTTTTGGGAGACAACCCAATTTGTTTTTGCTTTCAGTTTGTTTTTGTTTCTTTGAGTCTTGGAAGTTATTAGTTCGGTAATAACCGCTCCTTATCCGCTTTGTTCGGTTTTTGTGTCAAGATCAACCTCTAATGAGAGAGAAGTAATATTTGGGGAAGTTGTTGTCCCGAAACAGATTTTTGTGCTTCACCGTAAAAATTCGTGAGAGATCTCTATATGTCGAATTGATCTGTAATTTTTTGTGCTTCTGCCCCAGGTTGTTATTTAACTTTCGTTAGTTTTGCACTTTTTGATTTGAGCAACAGAAGATTTCAAAAAAATTGATCTTTACCTGCTGGTCTGTTTTGACAGATTTTGCCAATCTTGCATTTGCTTCTTTATTGATTTCCTTTTTGAATTCTTTTTGGGTCTTCAAAAGGAGCTGCTATAGTAGCTTATGTTTTGATGGTTTTCAGTTGAAGTTGGACTCAAAGGTTTTATCACTTCACTTATACTAATGTTGCTAATGAGAACTGTTTGAAGTTTTGTGTGAAAGAAATTTCCAGAAAGTGGAGATAATGGTGTAATAAGGAAGAGAAAGGTTTTATGACTCCAATAATAAGAGTATGAAGATGAAGATATTGATGTTATTCAAGTGATGACTCCAGAAGAATCTATTAGATACCAAATTCAGAGACCTGGAGAGTTTGTTTTCAAATAGGTAAGAGTTCTGGTAAGAAAAGTTCCGCGAAAATACTATCCAACTATATTTCTGCAGTTTTCAGTCAATAAGAAAAGCTACGAAGCGAAAAAGGGACGGAAACGGAGCCAGGGTGGCTCACACCACCCTGTGGCGCGGGCCCACCCCTGGCCGCGCCACCAGGTGGTGAGTCCACCCCGGACTCCGTCTCCGACCCGTTTTCACCCAGTACCTCCCTTTTGATATGAAACTTTGTAATATATACCCCCCCGATCCCCTGAGGTCCGTATATCGTGTTTTCGTCGTGTTTTGTTTCGATCTGTTTTCTGCCAGGTAAAATCTCAGATTTATAGCCTCAATGTCTTCCACTAGATCAGTCAAGGGAGATTCCTTGGAAGATATCATCAACCCATACATGAGAGAATTGAAGATTCATCCCAAGGAGTTATTGCTCGAAGGTGGGGAGGTTCGGATTAAAGAGGTTCAAGGCCCTAAAGGTGAAGGAAGTCTGGAGGACAGGATGGAAGCATTGGAACAAGAAGTCTTTAGGTACAAGAAGATGGCAGAGCGTGGAGTGGATATCACCCATAAGATTTGTTCCGAACTCATCACCGAGCACCAAAAGGAGACTGCTAAACTCAAAGACGAAGTCCTCTCACTCCACCAAACAACCAACGAACTGCAAGCATAGTTCTATGACGTTCAAAATCAAAACTGTGAGTATGAGGCTAGACTTAAACTCATAAGTTCTGCTGCAAGTTTCAGGATGTTGGAAACCACGATGTCCTTTGTTGATGGGAAGCCTTTACCTTGGAAGACGGACGAAGATGATAGGATACCACCACCACCGAAGGAGTAACTCGTCATCAGGTTTGGCATCCCCTTGGTTTGTTCCAAGCTTGGGGGAGTGCCGCGGTATCACATCACTATCTTCTATCTTTTTACCTTATTAGTAGGGTCATATCATGAATAGAGGTATTATTATGTAGGATGGTTTGCATTATGGAAGTGTCCCCTCTCTCGTTAGATATGTATCCCTTGGTGTGAGTTTCCGTTATGGAATATTAATGAGAAGTTCTATCATCCACTCTTTTGCATAGCTTATATTAGTTTTCAATTGGTGGTAATATGATTGATCTTGTTGTTAGTATTGGTATCACTTTGGGATCAATGAGTTAATTTAGTTGGTTTTGGCAAACCTGGCTCGGTCAGTAGCGCACTATTTTTGAGAGTTGAAAGAAAAGATAGAAGTACTCTAGAGAAAAAATAATTTCATCATCTTTCTTTCTTGATTTGCTCATAAGTTTAGTATTCTCTAGTTAAGATATTTTGTGCTTCCGAGGAAGATTGCATGTTTGTTTTTATCACTTGTATGTTTGTTTGTTTCCTTCAAATCTTGTACTTGCTAACCAGCCTTGCTAGCCAAAAACCTGTACTAGCCCTGGGCATGGGCAGCCCGGCCCAAAAAAAGCCCGGCGGGCCGGGCCTGGGCTTCACAATTGCGGTCCGAAGGATGCATGGGACGGGCTCGGGCCTGAGAAAAGCTAAAAATAGGGAGAAGCCCGGCCTACGGCCCGAAGAAATAAATGTGCCACGGGCTAGGCTCGGGCTCAGTTTTCAGGCCCGCCAGCCGGGCCGGGCTCGGGCCTAGGTTTTGCACGAGCGGGCTTTGTCAGGCCTGGCCCGAGCCCGGCCCGGCCCGGAACATGCCTAGGTATAACCTGTACCGAGAGGGAATTCTTCTCGTGCATCCACTCCTTTAAACCAAAACCTTTGCCATTTGTGTCCACCATACCTACCTATTAGCATTATTGCTATTCCAAGTAAATTCCTGTTTTATCTACCTCCCAAATTAAACTTGTTATGTGAAAATTAGTGATTAAAGCTCTCACAAACTTGATGGCACACTTTACTTTCTTGCATCTAATAAACTTGAACCATTGGGTCCTTCTTTGTTGCGTATATGCTTGCGCTTTATGAGTTGAAGTTAGCAGAACCATGTATCATGGGGACCGCTTTCAACACTTCATTTGGTACTTTGTACCTAGTTGATATCATGTTCCTTTGCTTATGGATCCCGACGGTGTGAAATAAAAGTGGAACTTGTAAGATCATGGAGTTTATATGTGTGTTAGAGAAACGCTTGGGCCGCTAGCCTAAGCCATGCCTAATCATGGTGGAAACTTGCAGCATAACTATAGTGAGCATTCTATGAAGCATCCTCAATAAAAACCTATGCAAATAGCAAATAAAAAGATCGCTGAGATGCTCACTGTCTGCTTGCCTTGTCATTTTGATTATGGGATAACTCCTGTGTCATGTGCAAGGGGTACCCCGTTGGCGGTTCTCGATGATACGCATGTATTTACAATGACAAGAGCTTGCTCGTGACTGAAGTTGAGTAGCATGAGGATCGGTACTCATAAGTAAGGGGCATGAGATTTCAACTTATAACTTGTCAAGCATATCCTCTTAGTTGTGTCACTTTAACCTTAATCACCAAAAGATGCCTATGATAGGGGCAATGAGAGCTGAAAGCTAGTAAGTATCATAATTTTTGGGAGCCCTTTATGAGACTTGCAATCCCTGCTTCCCTCTGCGAAGGGACCCTTTCTTTTACTTTGTAGTTCAGTTAGTAAACCTATACCCTTCTATCTCAGCAAGTATTTTGACTTGATGTGTTTCATTCATTCATATGATGATTTATTCATTCATGTTTCTTATGTTCCTTGTTTTGCACATTAGTCTTATCTTGATGTTTACTACTTTGAAAGCTATCATTGAAAAAACAGCTATTTGTGAACTCCAGCAAATTATCAACTATTTTTCGACCAAGAGCTAAGTTTTCCATTACCTATTATGATCACTTTATGTATCTTTATTGTGTTTCCTTTACTTATTACAAGTTGAGTTATATAATAATGAGTTGTCTTCTATTATGATCTTTGTATTTGATGAATGTGATGCTTCTTGTCCATATTCTTTTATCGACTCTTCACTCCATAAACCTGAGGCCATGTTTATTGAGCTCAGTTTCGCTTGGGGACAAGCGAAGTCTAAGCTTGGGGGTGTTGATACGTCCATTTTGCATCACTATTCTATGTCTTAATTCACTATTATTCATTGATATATTTCGTATTGAGAGGTGATACTTATGTTATTTCACTTATTTTTGCATGGTTGATGACTTTTGGAGCATGGGCCGCTGTAGTCAGGATTCTGATGGAAAAGGTGCTGTTTGGAGGCAAAATTCGCGAAGATCAGAAAATCCGGGAAAATATACGGAAAATCCTTTTTTTCCAGAAGACCAAGGAAGCCAGAAGACAGAGTGGAGATGGGCCACAGGGGGCCCACACCACCCCATGGCGCGGGCAGCCCTAGGCCGCGCTAGGAGGTGGTGTGGCCACCCTGGCCCACTCCAGCCTCTCTCCTCTAGCCTATATCATCCTCCCGAAACCCTAAGACTCGGGGAGGACGACAGAAAGATTTCGCTGCCTCTGCGGGGCGGAAAACACCGAGAGAGAAAGATCTCTCTGGCAGACAGATTTCTACCGAGGGAATTCCTTCCCGGAGAGGGGAGATCCTTGCCATCAACACCACCATCAAGCTGGACTTCATCGGGATCATCATCATCATCACCACCACCATCAGAACCCTCATCACCATCTCCATATTGTTGTAACAATTGCGTTGAATCTTGCATAGTTCATAGGGGAAACTTTCCCGGTGTTGATTACTCTTTGTAGTTGATGCTATTTAGTGAACCATTGAATTATTGTTTATGTTCAGATTGTTATACATCATTATTCCATCTCTGATCATGATCCATATGATGTCTTGTGAGTAGTTCGTTTTGTTCTTGAGGACATGGGAGAAGTCTTGTTGTTAGTAGTGGAGTTGTGTTGAGAAAGATTCAATAGATTGTTATTTAAGTTGTGGTGTACTTCTTCTAGTGGTGTCATGTGAATGTCGACTACATGACACTTCACCTATATGGGCCTAGGGGAATGCATTGTGTATTTGGCTACTAATCGTAGGGGTTGCCGGAGTGACAGAAACCTGAACCTCCATTAGGAAACCATTGCACAAGGGACGTAAGGGTCTTAGAGTTTAAAGTTGTGGTTAGGTTTCTACCTTAATTACTTTCTTGTACTTACGGATGTTTGCAAGGGGTATAATCACAAGTATGTATTAGTCTTGGATGGGGCAGTACATTAGCACAGGTTCACCCACACAACACTTAGCAAGCTAGAGAAGATTAATCAACTATATGAAATGAAAGCACTTGACAGTCTTCCCATGTGCCATCGAGAACGTTTGGTCATCTTAAGTAATACAACCAGCTTGTCCTTTGCTGCATAAAGGATTGGGCCACTTGCTGCATTTATTCCTACTGTCTTTTATTTACTCGTACTTTGTTTACTTGCTTTATCAAAAACCCCTAAAAATCCGTTTGCTAAGTATTTGCAGAGAATTCCTGATCCATACCACTAGCCAGCACCTTCTGCTCCTCGTTGGGTTCGACACTCTTACTTATCGAAAATACCACGATACACCCCCTATACTTGTGGGTGATCAACAGGCTAAGCATGCCCACAATGATGAGTATATGTACAAAAAATGAAAACAAATAGAGTTCATTACCAGCCTCTTACCACGCCTCAAGTTGTCATTAATCCTCATTATTGCTCTTCACTTGTGTGGCTTGAATAATAATATGAAACCAAATCTCATTGAGGACTGCTGAACCCTGCAACAAACTCACAAAGCTAAAGAAAAACGACAAATATTTTTGTTGTTTTCGATTTTTAAAGAACAAGAACCAAAGAGGAAAACAAGCAAAGCAAAATCTTTTTGGGGTTTTCGAATAGTTCAAACAAAGCAAAAAGGAAAAACAAACCAAGGCAAAAAGAAGAAGAAGCAAACCAAAGAGAAACGACAGACATATTTTTGGTCTTTTTGTGTTTTAGAAAGCAAAAGCAAAGAAAGAACGAAAACTAAAAAAAGAACTAAACATGAATATACAAGTACCGACGCAACATGATAAACAGATGAGTGCGATGCCGGCGTACCTCCCCCCAAGCTTAGGCTTTTGGCCTAATCGGGCATCAATCCATGTACGAATAGGGGTTCCAAGCAGGCGGATCTTGATCAGAATGGTCGTAGTTGGGCCCATGAGAAGAAGAAGAAGCTCCCCAATCATAAGCAGGCTGCTGATATGAAGACTCTCCCTCATTCGAGGGCTGGACCGAATCATCCGTGACCTCCCTTCTAGTGTCCTGCTCCTGTTGGGAGAGCTCTCCCAAGTATGTGTCAAGCTCCTCCTCAGTGAGGGACCATCCTTCCCTGTTATCAAGGTTAAACAAAACAGGTGCAGGCAAAAGAACAACACGCTCGGACTTGCTCTTTCTCCAACCAGCTTTGAGAAAGATGATTTCATAAGACAACTCACTCATACTAGCCCATGAGGAAACAAATTTATGCTGTATCATGGAATTAAGATCAAGCCTCTCTATGGGAAACTGTAGGTCTAGATGATGAGGCACTAAACCATGCAATGCTAGTAAACGAGAAGCAATGAGGCCTCCATAAATTCCACCTTTCTCACGGTTAGCAGCAAGACGGAAAGCTATCAAAGCACATAAGTTGTAAGACCTATCTCGTTTAAGAGCAGCAGAGATAAATGTTAGATCATATGAAGATAACTTATTGGTAGTTTTCCTAGCAAGAACACACTTGGCAACAAAGTAGGCAAAGTAACGAATAGAGGGAAGGTGAATGTTACGGATTTTTCCATTCTCTTTCGAGAAGCTGCTCCCTTGGCAAATTTCCGCGTATAAATCCATGAGTGGTTCAGGTCGCTCCTTAATCCTTCTACATGATCCCCATTAAGGTACCTTAATAGCCGCACAAAAATCATCAAGAGAAAGGTCGACAACAATATTGTAAATCTTGTAATGGACCATGGGGTTAGGCAAAGAGTGACTAAATTGAAAGTCCTGCACCACAGACATGGTTAGCTTCACAAATTGACAAGGCTCATCTTCCAAAAAGTGCTCTAACCCTACATTAGAAACCAAAGTGTGGAAATCTTGGAGAATTCCTGCAGCTCTCATGAACTCAGAACATGGATAAATGGAGGGGAAAACTTCCTCCTCCCGGTGGACCTTCATGATCTCAGGCACCCATAGTTCATGTTGGTTTAGGTGGTGCTCACTCATCTTCTATTCTGAAATTTAAACACCTATCAAACAAGTGATTGCAAAGTAAATATAATGAAGGATTCTACCAATAGGGACTTGTAAGAGGCCTAAACATGCATCAAAACTATATCTCTAAGCATCAAACAAGCTTACAAGCTCTCATAACCTGTCACCTACAGCAGCAAAATACTCTCAGGGTAGGCCGCGCCACCAGGTGGTGTGCCTGCCTGGTGGGTCCCCCTGGTACCTCCCAGGTACTCCTCTGCCCCTTTTTTCACGTAAAAATTCAATATGAATTTTCTGGAATTTTTCGAGACACTTTATTTTTGGGCATTTTTCAGGTAGAGAAGAATGATTTTCTGACAGATAGATTTTTTTTGGAAACATGATGCAAGGACAAAACAAAGCTAGAACTATAGAAGTTCTAAGACACTCTAACATGCAAGCAACTAACAACAAAGAAAACTAAATGAAAACAAAAACTAAAATGGATAGCAATAGAAGTAAACGGGGATAATCATAGTGAAAACATTGTTTTGTTCAACGAAATCCTTTTGTTAACAAGGTTGATCAGGTCTTGCTACCAAAACAATTTCATATGAGACAAAAATTTGTATTCCACTAATGATTATGTTACTGATACATTGCAAATGTATCTATAATTTTTGATGTTCCATGCTTGGTTTTATCTACTTTCTTGTGTTTTGTCCACACTTTGGAGTACTTTTCATATGATTTCTTGGACTAACCTATTAACAAGATGCCACACTGTCAGTTGCCTGTTTTCTGCTGTTTTTGGTTCCAAGAAGTCAGAAAATGAATATTCTCGGAATTGGACGGGATAAAAGCCAAAGTTGATATTTTACCGGAAGACTCACGGAGCCAGAAGACGAGACGGAGAGGGGCCACAGGGCGGCCACACCATGTGGTGGCGCGGGCTAGCCCTGGCCACGCTACCAGGTGGTGTGGGCCCCTGGCCGCCCACCGACCTTGCCTCTTCACCTATAAGTTGCCTCCCGATGCGAAAACCCTAAAGAATCAAACCTCCAGCCACGAAAAGTTCCGCAGTGCCGCCGCCACCGAAGGGGAGATTCGGGGGACAGAAAGTCTCTGTTCTGGCACCCTGCCGGGACGGGGAAGTGCCCCTGGAGCCATCTCCATCGATCTCCACCGCCATCTCCATCACCGTTGCTGATTCCCATGATGAGGAGGGAGTAGTTCTCTCTTGAGGCTAAGGGTTCTACCGGTAGCTATGTGTTCATCTCTCTCTCTATGCATGATCATATTGTGATCATGAGCTTTGTAATCAAGTAGATCTACCTTGCTACTCAAGTGCTTTAATAGATCTCTGCTCTCCCCATGTGTGTGAAAGTGACAGCATGCTCACCATGGTGGCACTTAGGCTAGAGATTACAAATACTTGTTATGATTTATATTTGGAGTTGGATGTGTTTATGAAATTGTGGTGTTTGTTGGACTCATCTAGTACTCAAGGTGACAGTGTGGGGTTTTCTAGATGGGAAAGGCTTACTTTGAGGTGTGTTGTTATAGCCCTACCATCGATTAGAGTGTCCAACCGAAGAGTAGTATCATAAAGAGAAGATATTTACATGAGAGTGTTCACTAGTGAAAGTATGATCCCTAGGCCTTGTTTCTAAGCATTGAAACACCGTTTGCAACTAGATCTGTTAAATGTTTGCTTGCTTCCTTCTTTATTTCAGTTTTACTTTAGTCTCTTCCACACCATCAAGCTATTTTCTAGCACCATTGTCTTATATCCATACCACTTGTATTTCACTATCTCTTCACCGAACTAGTGCACCTATACACCTGACAAGTGTATTGGGTGTGTTGGGGACACAAGAGACTTCTTGTATCTTGATTGTAGGGTTGCTTGAGAGGGAATACCTTTGACCACTTCCTCCTTGAGTTCAATAAACCTTGGGTGATCCACTTAAGGGAAAACTTGCTGCTGTTCTACAAACCTCTGCACTTGGAGGCCCAACAACTGTCTACAAGAATAGAAATGCGTAGACATCAGTTACCTCAACCTTGATAGCAATGGTCCCAATCATAATAGTTTCAAATTTTTTGTTTGGTATGGGACAATATATTTCTCCAACTTGAATGCCCTCAACATGTTCAATTGAATTCAAACCATAAGTCCTTTCAATCTTCTTGGGGAAATAGATAGTATGTTCTTTGTCATTCACATTGAAAGTCACCTTTCCTTGATTACAATTAATAACAACTCCTACAGTATTAAGAAAAGGTCTCCCAAGAATAATAGACATATTATCATCTTCAGGCATTTCAAGCACAACAAAATCAGTTAATATCAAGCAATTATGAGCCACTTGAACAGGTACATCCTCACATATACCAACAGGAATAGTGGTAGATTTATCAGCCATTTGCAAAGCTATATCAGTTGGTATTAATTTTTCTAGTTGAAGCCTCTTATAGAGAGAGAAAGGCATAACACTAACTCCAGCTCCCAAATCACACAACGTAGTTCTAACATAACTATTTTTAATAGAGCAAGGGATAGTTGGAATCCCTGGGTCTCCAAGTTTCTTTGGAACCTTACCATTAAAGGAATAATTAGCAAGCAAAGTAGAAATCTCTTCATTAGGGATCTTCCTTTTATTCGAGACAATATCCTTCATATACTTTGAGTAAGGAGGCAATTTAATAGCATCAGTCAAAGGAATTTGCAGGAATAAAGGTTTCATCCACTCACAAAACTTATTATAGTGTTCATCTTCCTTTGACTTGTGTTTCTTATCAGGGAAAGGCATAGGTTTTTGGACCCAAGGTTCTCTTTCACTACCATGTTTCTTAGCAATAAAATCTTCTTTAGTGTATTTAGTATTCTTAGTGTGATTTTCAGGTTCTTCTTCAACTTTTTCCTCATTAGGAACTTCATTTTCTTCATTACCACTTTCAGTTTCAGCATCAGAGATAGATATACTATTAGGATCTATAGTAGGTTCAGAGGGTTCTACAACAGTTTTATGTTTCTTTTTCCTTTTCTTACGAGTAGAACCACTATTTTCAGCTTGTTGAGAATCCTTCTCAATTCTTTTGGGATGCCCCTCAGGATATAGAGGATCTTGGGTAGCAGCTCCACTTCTAGTTCTAATTTCATAAGCATGTTTTTCTTTAGCAGCATTAACTAGCAAGTCGTTTTGCACTTTAACGAGTTGATCTATTTGAGTTTGAACCATTTGAAAGTGTTTAACAATCATTTTAACATCATTAGATGTTCTTTCCACAATATCTTTCAACTCAACAATAGCTCTAGTGTTTTCCATTAGATGATTTTGCACCCTTTTATTAAAATTATCTTACTTAACAATAAAGATATCAAATTCTTCTAAGCATTGATCGGGAGTTTTAGAGTAAGGGATATCACCTTCATCAAAGCGTTGGAGAGAGTGTACCTCAATAGTGGGTGAGTAGGGAATATGCTTACATAATTCTTGAATAGGAGGTAAATTCTTGACATCTACAGCTTTAATTCCCTTCTCCTTAAGACATTTCTTAGCTTCCTTCATCACTTCATCATTTAATTTAATAACTCCCCTCTTCTTTGATGTTGGAATAGACACCGGAATAGTAGGTTCATGTACAATTACTTCAGGTATAGCTTATTTAGGAGGAGTCCAATCTTCATAGTTCTTACTTATTTTAGCCATTAATTCCTCAGCTTCCTTAGGAGTCCTATTCCTGAAAACACAATCAACACAACATCTAGGTATGTCCTAGATTCTTCGGTTAGTCCATTATAAAATATATCAAGAAGCTCATTCTTAGGTAATGGACTTCCAGCCTGTGCATGAATCAAAGCACAAAACCTTGCCCAAGATTCGGGCAATACCTAATCAAAAAGTTCCTGCAAAATAGCATGTCTAGCACTAGGAGGAAAATGTTTCTGTAGGAAAGTACTAATCAAGCACTCAGGGCTATCAATAGATCCAGGAGGTAAATTACTAAACCAAGTTTTAGCATCTCCTTTCAGTGAAAAGGGGAAAATCTTAGCAACAAAGTAAGTACACATCTTATTATCATCATAAAACAAGCCACTCATGGTAGAAAGTTCATTCATATGTGCCACCGCACTTTCATTCTTAGTCCCACAAAAAGGTTCTTTCTCGACAATAGCTATGTAAGATAGATCGAGAGAGAAATCATAATCTTTATCTATAATGTTTATGGGAGAAGCAACAAACTTAGCAACAAGAGACAATTTGGGTCTAATAGTACGCCTCTCAAGGAGACTCTTAGCAGCGCTCCTATCATGGGTGTTTTTACATTCTTTAATAAATTCATCGGTCATCTCAACATAACCATCTTCAATATCATAACTTTCACTAGACTCAGGTGAACTAATAGGTGTGGTAGTGTCTTCATTAGGAGTTTCGGTATTTCTAGCTATAGTTCTAGCAATCGTAGCATCTAGGAAAGGACCTAATAAACCACTTTTATCAAGCACAGTAGAAGCAGCATCACAAGCATTAGAAGTTTCAGATTCATCAGTAGTAGCAGTGTGTGTAGCATGTGTATGTGGTGGTGTAACGAGCTTACTTATAACAGACGGTGAATCAAGAGCAGCAGAGGTGTTTAGAACCGTACCTCTTCTTGTAGTGGATGGTAAAATAGGAAACTTGCCGTCATGAGACTTACCCATGATGGATGGATAGCAGCGAACAATAGAGAATCCAAGTGAACTTGATAAATAAAGCTATGATCCCCGGCAATGGCGCCAGAAAATAGTCTTGATGACCCACAAGTATAGGGGGTGTATCGCAGTATTTTCGAGGGAAATGAAATCCAATTTATTGATTCAACACAAGGGGAACGAAATAATATTTATAAGCCTTAACAACTGAGTTGTCAATTCAGCTGCACCTGGAAACAATCTTGCTCACATCAGTTTATCAGTAGCAACTGCTTTGTAGTAGGAATAGTAAAGCAACAGCAGTAGTAAAGTAAAGACAGTAGTAACAATAGCAGTAAACAGTAGGATTCGAGTGTGGTAGGCATAGGGATGGATGAATGGGCGTTGCATGGACAAGACAGTTCACATAGCAATCGGAACATAGGGCAATTGCAGATAAATAAGATAAATCATCTAAGTACTAGATAATCATAGGCACGTGTTCCATATATAGTCATACGTGCTCGCAATGAGAACTTGCACAACATCTTTTGTCCTGCCAACCCGTTTGCAGCGGGGCCTCAAGGGAACTACTGGCAATTAAGGTGCTCCTTTTAATAGATCACCGGAGCAAAGCATTAACACTCCGTGAACACATGTGATCCTCACATCAAAGCCATTCCCTCCGGTTATCCCGATTTCTGTCACTTCGGGGCCATTGGTTCCGGACAATAACATGTGTATACAACTTGTAGATAAGACCATAAACAATACTATCATAATGAATCAATAACATGTTCAGATCTGAAATCATGGCACTCGGGCCCTAGTGACAAGCATTAAGCATAGCAAGTCGCAACAAAGTCATAAAGCACTAATAAAAGATACTAGGCACCATGCCCTAACAATCTGATGTCATTACATGAACGATCTCATCCAATCCCTACCATCCCCATAGCCTACATCGGGGGATTACTCACTCATAGATGGGGGAAACATGGATGGTCGATGGAGAAGCGATGGTGATGATGATCTCCTCCAATTCCCCGTCCCGGCAGGGTGCCAGAATGGAGTTTCTGGTGATGTTTCGTGGAATCTGGTGGCGGCGGCGGAGCGGAACTCCTTCTGAAAAAACGTTGACCCCCGGGAGTTTTTAGGTCAGAAGGCTTCTTATAGGCGAAGAGGGAGACCGAGAGGGTGCTAGGTGGGCCCACACCACCCCCTGACGCGGCCTGGCCTGGCCCGCGCCACCAGGTGGTGTGGCCACCCCCTGGCTCTTCTCCGTCTCATATTCTGGCTCCTGGGGTCTTCAGGTGAAATAGGATTTTTGGCATATTTTTCGGGATTTTTTCTGATAGTTGATTTTCTGCACAAAAAGTAGACACCAAGGCAATTCTGCTGAAAACGGCGTCAGTCCGCGTTAGTTGTATCCAAATCACACAAGTTTAGAGGAGAAACCATAGCAAAAGTGTTCGAGAAAGTAGATATGTTTGGACGTATCAACGCGAACCCCTACAATTGGTACATAGCAATTGCTTCATGTAAACATGCATACTTGCAGTGGCATTCATCATGTACACAAGCAACATGGCAGTGACATTCATCTACACATGCATAATAGAGCTGTCAAGCATCTACACATGCAAAATGGCAGTGACATTCATCTACAAAATTATAATAGTGCTGCCAAGCATCTACACATGTATAATGGTAGTGCCAAGCATGTAAACATGCATAATGGTAGTGGCATTCATCATGTACACAAGCAAAATGGTAGTGCCAAGCATGTAAACAATAGAAAATGCATTGTGCAAATCGAACAGATTAATAAAAGTTGTACAGAGATTGGTACATTGCAGTTGCTTCATCTACACATGCATAAAGATAGTGACATTCATCATGTACACAAGCAACATGGCAGTGACATTCATCTACACATGCATAATGGTGCTGCCAAGCATCTACACATGCATAATGGTAGTGCCAAGCATGTAAACATACATAATGGCAGTGACATTCATCATCTACACATTCATATGGTAGTGCCAAGCATGTAAATATGCATAATGACAATGGCATGCATCTACACATGCAAAATTTGATCGTTCCTTGCGCAATGGTCACATATTAAGCAACAAATTGTAATCTACAACACCAGTATTCGTGTGTAACACATTCTATCTAGCAAACATATCAATTTATACAGAGGAAACAAGAACAGATGGGAAAAAGAAAACCCTTCCCCGCGGCGGAGGAGTGGATGGCCTAATCGCCGGAGGTGTTGGTGAAGCAACGACGAACCTGGCCGTCGCGGCGGCTGCTGGAGCGGTCGTGCTTGGTGTGTCCTAGCCGAAGTGGGCGCCGCCGGCTACTGTCGTGGTTAATCCTTGCGGAAATGCCAAGGAAAGGCCAAGAAACCCTACCGGGATCGGGCTGAACCCCGACGGGAACGGCATGTCCCGTCTCGATGGCACAGTCGTGAAGGTGGACGACCCGGCCATGTCGCCGCTCCACCCCGGCGCCCCTCCTTCATGGCCACCGCCCTCAATGCGCTGGCGGAGGGGTCGGTGCTGAAGCGTGTCGGGACGGGAAAAAAAACCCTGATGCAATCCCCATGGATCGTATCGCCCCGACCGTCGCAGCCCTAACCGGCGCCTCGCACGACACCCTCGAAAGCAACGACGACCACCGTAGAGAGGGGACTACAACGGGGCCAGCTGGAACGACTGTGCTGCTAAATCCCCCTGCCTCGTACTCGGCGACGTCGCGTTGGACGGCGTGCT
This sequence comes from Avena eriantha, assembly GCA_910589775.1. Classification (NCBI taxonomy): domain Eukaryota; kingdom Viridiplantae; phylum Streptophyta; class Magnoliopsida; order Poales; family Poaceae; genus Avena; species Avena eriantha. The sequence continues at coordinate 241,921,535 of OU342746.1, forward strand.
GGATGGCGCGGCCCACCTGCTTGCGGGGTGTGTGCTTGACGCCGGGCACTACCTTGCCGGCGGGAAGGCTGGCCGGAGGAGGCCATCGATCTCTCCGATGGGACGAGACAGGACTGCTCTGACTGGCGGAGTGGGGCGGTGACAGGAAGCGAGGCAGAGCGGGGAGGGAGTTATTCGCGTCTCCCGTGCTTCCCCACGCGTGCAACCATTGGGCGGCGGCAACCCATTTTACGCCTAACCGAGGCTTGCTCCACGAAAACGGTGATTCTACCGTTGTCTCTACGCCTAACCGAGACTGATTTAATACTCATGCTGGACACGACGCGGAGAATCCAGATAACCAAACATACCGATTTCTGCGACAGGCGAACCTATTTAGACCTGACGCAGCCTACCAAAGGCGTCCTGAGTTTGTACGGGTCTCCGTGCAGACCTTCATGAGCCAAAAATTCAAAATCCTCAAATATCAGCTCTCCACCGTTTCCTCGCCACCGTCCCGTCCCGCACCTTCATTTCCTCTTCCTCCTCCTGTCTCTGGGTCGAGTCCTGAGTTCCCGACCTATCCCGATCCGACCCAGTGCGCAGTATCTCCACGCCTACTTCCGTGCCGTAGCTTGGCGTCACCGCCCAATCCCTCCGCCTCTCACGCGTGTCGCCGCCATCGTCGTTCCCGTTCTACCCCAGTCGCGCCCCTGCTGCATCAACCCCGTCCGCAAATTTGGCCATTGGTTTCTGAGGTACGAGCATTTCGTCATCCATTGATTAGCTAAACCCCCACCGACCTCCAGAAATTTGGGGTTTGCTGTGGTGCGCACCCGGTACACCTTCTAGATCCACCCCCGATCGGTGCTTCTGTTGGCAATCTAGGGCAATTTCTGATCGTAAGCGGAGTGCTCAGTACTTTTTCTGTCGAATTTTGGAAGTTTATTGCAGGATCCAGGAAGGTCTCCACGCAACCCATTCTGTGTGTGCGCCGCTGCATGATCAAATGTTTTCGTTGTTTTAAATACGGTGTACGCACCTAGCAAGCTGTTGCAGAATCGTGTCAGTTTTCTCGGTTTCATTAGCTGTTGGCCTTAGCATTCCTATAGCTTTCATGATCTTATCTGATTGTTTCATGGATACTCTTATGAGCAGTTGAATATGCCACTTGAGTAATGCTGTTTTTCTCTGCCCCTTTCCGTTGCTATTGTGGGGAAGCTGTTTGCTGTTTTGATTCGAGGGAGCAAACTAGTTTCCTATGAATACAATATAATTTCTTAGCATAATGTTGTGACCTCCATGTCCAGTTAATGTAACGTGAGTATCTGGCCACCTAGATCACTCTGTAAATGGCTCATTCCCTTTGCGTGCAAAATATATTACTGTAGTTGTAACTTCTTAAGGGTATTTGAGTGCTCCAGGTCTTCAAATCCTCTTCCGAAGGAGGGACCATCAATACTGCTCGCCTTAGTTTTGTAGAGGCATCTCATGGTTAAAATGGTGGCTTAGGTATTATCGATCCTTTAGTGTGTAACCGTGTAGTCTGCTGTCAAACTATGATCCTGCACAGACTTGCTTTGCCAAATTTCATTTCATTGCATGTCTACTGCCAAAATCTCAAACAAAGCTTCACTTCTTCCAAACCTTGTCTCCAGGAATGTTAATTACCCTGTCCATAAAAAAACTGTGTTATCACTGTCAAAGTTATCTTCCCACTTTGCTGTTAATATTATTGCCACTTGAACTTTCAAACAGTTCGGTATTTCTGCAATCAGTTGCTTATATCTAGTATGAGACTGTAAGCCAAGATTGTTTTCAAGTTAGTTTAAGCGCATGCTCTTATTGCCCATTAGTTATCAATCATTCAATCCATAATAACTTTCTACTTTCGAGAAATGAGTGCTGTACTCAGAATGGCACAAGCTTATATTATGTCGAGTGTGTGTGCCTATGTCTGATTGCTATGTTTCCCATCCTTACTGTTCTCTAGATCTTTGATCAGCTCCTACCCATTAAGTTGAGTGCTTGGTGAGGTTGCTTGTTTGTGTCTGGAAACATAAGCATCTAGGATTTATTGCTTAAATCTAGGTAATGCTACCTGAATGGAGGTATTATCCTGGAGAGAGCTAGGGTTCATTGGAAATTTGAACTTCAGTCAATAGGCCCTTTCATGTTTTTTAATTCTATTTTCCGGGGATTTCACATGCTGCATATTTCACATGTTCTTTATTTCCTGTTAAGCATAGTGGTGGAAAATATATGTGAACTGACCTATTCCTAATATGACACTGGTATAATTTTATTATCACAAAAAATACAAATGTATTTAGATATTTCCTGTATCTAGTGAATCAGAATATTAATAATATTGGCACGCATGGTTTCTCTTCCACTCTGTGTCTTCTGTGCTTCCTAATATATTTCCGTTTTCCTTCTGCATGCAGCCCACGTTTGTAGGCATTATGGACGAATCACGAAAAAGAGCTGCCTCAAACGCGAATGCTAAAAATATAAGTTCATCCCTTGGTATGTATTTGTTATTGATATGATAGTAGGTCATCAGTGCACCTTGCTCCCTTGTTTATGGTGCACTGTAGTCAAACTTATCTGATACTGGTAGAATGAATATTTCTGATTGATACTACATACAAGTCTTGTCCATTGTAGTTGCCTCCTGCTCTGCAAGAAATTAAATCTATGGTATATGAACTGCATTTATAAATCTGTGCGGTAGATTTCGAAAATGTCTTTTTACAATTACACCAGTTTAACCTGGTGTATTCATGATATTTATTGACAGATGAAGACTTTGGCAATGATTTTCTTTCATCCTGGAAGGTATCAAAATCAGGAAAAGACACAATGGACTTTGATGTTGAGTCAGTTCCCAAGAGTGGCAAGAAGTTTACCTTCGACAACCTGTGAGTATCACGCTTGTATATTTTTTTTTCATATTTGATGCAACCAAGTGCGAATTATTTACTATTTACTGTTCATTATGGTGCTGACAACCTCTTTCTTTGTCTAGCGATGATTTTGGACTTGATGGAGCCTTTGACAAAATGCCATCCTTTAAAATGGGCATGTCTGATCTTGATTTCTCTAGTCCTCTCAAGAAAAAATCGAAGCACAGCAGTTCAAATGGCAATGATGTTTCTGAAGGGAAAAAAGAAACTGAAAAAGACCCCTTCTTTTCCTTTGATTTTAATGAGTAAGTAACGCTGGCTGGTGAAGACTGGTAAATGCGCTTCTCATAAACTTCGTGTAATTAACTTTTTCATTTTGTTTTGTTTCCTTAAAGTCTGGGCAAGTTCAGTCTTGACACGAAGTTGGGCTTTGAGGAGAATGGTATTAGTAAAAGTACAGAAAAGGCCAATCTCATCTCTTCAGAAGGTAATAAAGATCCACAAAGAGGAATTTCAGACAAGGGCACTGATGTTCCTGAAAATAGTAAGAGTAAGGAACAAACACATGATGCTTGCACTTCAAAGCCTACTCATTCGACAAGGTAGGATAATGTAACAAATGCCAGTCGTCTGACTTCAAACATTAATGCTGCTGAGTCATCTAACCAAATGCATCCTTTTTTCAGCATCAATCCTGAAAGAGTGGAACATCTTAAAGTAGACATGGGGTCGAATGATATGCTTGGAGAGCACTCTAATGAGGCACACCCAACAAAACCAGCCGTTAACAATTCTTCTCATAGTTTTCCTTGCAGTGCTGTATCTGCTGAAGATCCAACACGTTCAAAAGCCATAGCAGTTCCTGAAAACAGTAAGGAAGCTCCTGCGGCGGACCTGAGTAAACTTAATATCTCGAGGCAGAATAGTAACAATGAGCAAGAAGTTAGTTCACAATCCAGAAACACCAGCACTGAGAATCCCTACATCTCCAGAAGATCAGTGGGTCAATCGAATTTTCAAAATAACCAGAAGGAGGCTATGGAGGAAAGTACATCTCTTAATGAAGGAAGTCATGGCAGCCAATCGTTTGGGGGCACTTTAATGAAGCCTCTAAGGAAGACATCATCTGGGACAAAGAATGTTGAGGAAAGGACTTCAGGTCCAAAGAATCTCTCTTCATCAATGCAGAGGTTTGTTTTGGACTTATGTTTCTTTCTCAGCAAAATAAAACTTCCATCTTGTGCTGCTGTTTATTTCACAAGATGCAGTCTATCTTGAATCAGAACATCAGTAATGAAGGATTAAATGCATCGCACATTTATTATTTACACAAGGAAAATGCACCATGGCACATGGTTCTGTTGGGTATCGTATATTGGTTTACATTATTTTAACAGGGGTATGTTGATTCTGTAGTTGGAGGGAATATAATATAAAATATTTGTAACAATGGGGCTTTTACTTTTTGTGAGCTTAATTGTATTGTAGCTTTGTGTGTCGATTTCTTAATATGTGAAAGAATTCTAATACATTTCATGCAGGGAAATCAGAAATGTGAAGCCTGCATTGGTGAATGAACCAGGAACCTTTTCTCTTCTGTCAAAATCTGCAAATACGAAAGCAAGCAGGCCTCCCCAAGTAACTTCAGAAACTACCTTAAATCAACTAAGTGGTGCCCATAACGTGATAAAAAAGACAAATACACATCCTACAGACTTGATAAAGTAAGATACATTGGCAGGCTAGCATGTACTTATAAAATGCTATAACTTTATTTTAGTAAGGAGTTTTTTTAAATGCAGGGAACACAAGCATGCACTACCTGAAAAACTTAAAATCACGTCGTCAAAACCATACTGCAAGCCTGGATTACAGGGGTTGTCAACCACCTCCTTGAATGCTAAACATGGGTAAGAAATTATCACCCTTCAAATCATACAACAATCTGCTGGGTTGAAATATTATTCTGCAGATGTTTACTTGGGTATGCACAATTCTGCTTTATTTTCTCCATATTATGATGTTGACCTGGGTGGCATAGCTCCATAAGATTCATGTGTGGCTCCACCTCGTATAAACTCACATAACATTGAACTGACCGAAAACCATTCTGAATTCTCAATGCTATTGATCTTGGTTCTTTTAACAAACTTTGATCGAGATAATGTGGATCTACTGCTTATTGGATACTTGAGTGTCCTTCTACATATAGAGTGTAACAGCCTGAAGTAGTTAATATATCTTTCATAAGTGTGGTGGCTTTGGTGGAATCAATGCATTGATGGAATGAACGCGCGTCACATGCATTTTTCTTGGAGTTTTCACTGTAGCAGAATGCTCTTTGTGCAACAATATATAATTTCAACCTTCCACAGCATTGCTACCAAATAAATTCCGTATGTTACTGCACTATATTTTTTAGAATCATAGTATAGTTTATGAGGTAACAATGTAGTATTAAGAAGTCACTTACTGTAGCGAGCATGACACTTGATCCTCGCGGACCAGGACTCCAATTGCACTCCAGTTTTAACTAACTGTACTTCGGATGTACTTTCTTGCAACCCTACATGGCACGACTCTTCAAGTTTGTCCTACTTGTGTTTGACCATCCTCTAGATAAAGCACAACTTTTTGCCAGTTCTCAATTGTACTCCCTCCGTCCCAAAATGTAAGGCGCCTAAGTTTTAGTCAAAAGTCAACATATTTTAAGTTTGACCAAATTTATACATAAAAATATAAACATTCATGATACCAAATCAATATCAATAGATTCACCAGAAAGTATAGTTTTTCAAAATGTCCATTTGGTATTATAGATATTCATATTTTTTTCCATAAACTTGGTCAAACTGAGAAGATGTTGACTTTTGGTTAAAGCTTAGGCGCCTTACATTTTGGGACGGAGGGAGTATTTTAAGTTCTCTTGTAACACTGTTATCATAAGTTTGTAGTTATATCCATCTATTTGTGGACTTACCCACTTCTCTTATTGCTTATAACATATTCTACAAATCTTGTTGTAACTTGTAAGACCTTCTGCATGTTAATAAATACACGTGCATCCTTTTCAGACTTGAGCCACTTAGCGCTGGCAACTCGTCCATATTGAATGCTCCAAGCAGTACAGCACATAGCACTGAACATAACAATGTAACAAGTCAGGTACTCATAAAAAGTAGCAAACCTTCTGATATAATACAAGACATACCTTCCAAAGATGGTAAAAGACCAACAACTTCTCAACTGGCAGGATCAAGGTATAATATCTCTATTTATTTTTGTTCTAGAAACATTACATGGAAGGGGACTGAAACTATATTTATGAATGTAGAGTTTTGAAAGGAGGTACTAGATGTAGAAGTCCAGTGTCTGGCTTGCTTCTGGAGAAAGATTCGGTACAAGTGAGTGGGAGTAAGGCCTCTCCTGTACTAACATCCAAGATCCCAAACTCCTTTGTTGAAGGAAAACCTGCATCACGGAGCCCATCCATGACGCAACACATGCCTGAGGTTCTATTTTTGTTCTGCATAATTTTATATCCTTAAACACATTTTCTTTTCTGCTAAAGTTTGTTTCCTTGATTTATCCTGATGCCTTCTTCTGAGGGATGTGATTCATATCAGTGTAAAGGGTTACATTTCCTCATCTAAATGTAGATTTGCATTGTTTATTCCTGCACCGTGTTAAAGTATATAGTTGTGCAGTATTAGGACTCTCCATCTTGCATTGCAAGTCACGAACCCTTGTAGAACTGACATTGACATCAATATATAAATCCAATACAGCCTCTGTTGAGGATACGCACAAACCAATTTCATATTATTTTCTACACTGGTAAATTGCATATTGTGTTTGTACTCGCTGATTACATGATGCGAGGAAAACATATAAAATTTCACCTGGCGTAAGAAGTGTGAAATATTATATTGTTGTGGAAATTGCTGTATCCTCATTTGATAAACCAAACTCAGTTTCTACTACTTAGATCCTGTGTCATAGCTAAGAGATCTACCATGCCACTACAGAGGATACCTACTGGCAGATCATATTAGTACCCTAAGTTTAAGAGTGTGCAATTCTGTTCTAGGTATGCATAATTTAAATTGCACTGTATAATGAATATGTGATTATGTTTTGAGTGCAAGAGTGCTAGTTTATCATGGTCAGTCTTCAAGCTCAAACTTCATTTTGTTTTGTTGGATTTCAACTTATTGGCAATGCTAATATTATGTAGGATGTATCAATTATTTGGACTTGGACACAAAAAAGTCTTTGCCTCTGTTCTCTGTTATAAACTGCCTAAACTACAATGAAAACAACATAAATAGTTTTGCTATCTCTTATCTGTGCTCTATAGTACTCCCTCCGACCCATATTAGTTGACTCGAATTTGTCTAGATTCGGATGTATCTAGACATATTTTAGTATTAGATACATCCAAATATAGATAAATCTAAGTCAACTAATATGGGTCGGAGGGAGTAAAAAAATATTTGTCTGCTTTAATTTTGTGTACTTCTATTCATGCTGTAAACCTCCCTTCTCAGGAATCCATCCCAGATACAAAAGCCCCTGCTGTGCTTAAACGCATCATGAGATCTCCAGCTGTGAGGTTGTTGGTTGGACTGCATTTAATAGATTCAATGTATCTTAAGACTACACTTCTTATTGGAAGTAATAAATTTGCAATTTATTGTGTAGAAAATCACCACAAACTGTTCCAGAGCCGGGGAATAAAACTGTAAGTGCTTGAATATTTCTGAGATTCGTATGTATATTTGTTCTATCAGTATCAGTTCGGAAGGTTGTCATGCTACAGGGTCAAACATTCTTAAAAATTGTTATTAGTGAATTAAGCTTGTTGATCTTAAGGAAATAACAAGATCAGTGGATAGTCGTGAAATTCTTCCATTACATTAAAATTTTGTTATACCTATATGCCAATAAAGTAGTATAAGAATCAAGTCTTGTCTTTTTCCATTGAACAAGAGGCTTGGGGCCTCCAGTTTCCGTAACTAGAAACCATGGAGTAGAAATTCCACAAGACGAAAATTGCAGATATAAGCAAATCTTAAGCGACCCCCGTGTTTGGAACTGGAAGTAGTATGCAGCTGTTTACATATCCTAACTTTTCTTGATTTCACTGCTTAGATTCTAAGTGGAACTCCGAAAACTCCTACCGATAATGTGGTTTCTTCAACAACACCATGTGAGATGGGAGACATTTCGGACCTAGAGTTGCCTGCATTGTTAGAAGATGGTGGAAATGTAGACAAAGCAGAGGCTTGTAGAAAGGAGCTTGAAGATGTGAGTAAATCTGGCAATGCTTTACTACCCTTGTGTAAAATCTCTTACTAGAGTAACTAGCACTGGAAGTTCTCAATTTGCGTTTGTTATGAGGCTTATCCACTCCACTTTTTAAACTGATATAGCTTTGGAGCTTTATGGCTGGACTTTGAAAGATTCCAGGAGTTTCTTTCTCAAATTTATCACATCTTGTACTTCACTAGTATTCTAACTTTAATATTTAATAAGACTACTGCTGTCCTTTGATCATGTGACAATTATGGAGGGTGTCATTTTTTAGATGTTACAACTTACAAAAGGTGCAGATGCATCTTCCAATCCAGCATCAATAATGTTGCAATTCATGAAGATACATGAATAATATAAGACCTTGCTAAGTTTTTTTTGAGCTGAAAGACCTTACTAAGTGACTAGAATAGTTATCTGTTTCCTTCTTGATGTTGCACGATCACTAATTTTACCTTTGAAGCAGCTGGGATTCTTTACTCTACTTGAGTACACATATCGATGTATGCGATCTAAATTGATGTCCGAAATATTCATATGTCTTATTGTGCAGATGTGCATGTTGCTCAAAAGGAAACACACGGAAGCTAAAGAACTAGCAGTTCGGGCTATTGTTAACAACAATATGCTGTTGATGCTAAACCACCCAATGTTTGAGGAGAAAATATCCTATTTCTACTGCTAACCAATTCACATGTTACTACTGTATATTCACATGCATGGATGTTAAACCTGTGATTCCTTCACCAGAAGAACATGTCTGCTCTTCAGAAATTCGCCAACAGCCTGAGATCCAAGAAGCACTTATTTGAAGAAATTTGCGCCATCGATAATGTAGGTTAATACTCTGTTTTGTTTGTCAGTTTATGTTAGCATAGTTGTTCTTCCTTTATCAAGATAAGGGGAAAATCTTCTATCAGTTTCTCTTTTTCAGCAAAAGTGTGAATCTTTATGCTCTTGCCTTAGCTCCTGGTCTGAGATCTTTTCAGTTTAGCTTTCTCCATTATTTTCTTGTAGTTGTTCTTGTTTTTGAACTCTTTTGATTTCTGATTCTACTATCTTGTTCTCTGTTTTACTTTTTAACATATATGCACAGTAGGATTTTTCTCATAATAAAATAAATAAATGGGGAAGCAATATCCCTATGTGAGCTGTATTCCTGTTAGTGGAACCCATGATTGTTATGATTTGAATTACTTATTTACCAGCAAGCAATTATGGGAAAGTAGATGCCAGAAAGTTTATATTTGTACAGAGATGATCAACTGAGTGCACTGGGTAAATGACACTACTGCAAAAAGATGGTATGATGGGAAGTAATACACCATGTTGGTCTTGGAGTGGAGGTACCTGCACAGTGCATTTAAGTTGGTCTGTAGAAGTCTTGAACTTATGTCCAGATGATCATTAGCAGCATGGAGAATATCTTACAACTTAATTGATAATTGGCTTTGCAACTCCACAAAATGGTACTCCCTCCATCCCAAAATAAGTGACGTGGATTTGTCTAGATTCGCATGTATCTACTATATACTAAAACGTGTCTAGATACATGCGAATCTAGACAAATCCACGTCACTTATTTTGGGATGGAGGGAGTACCATTTTGTGGAGTTGCAAAGCCAATTATCAATTAAGTTGTAAGATATTCTCCATGCTGCTAATGATCATCTGGACATAAGTTCAAGACTTCTACAGACCAACTTAAATGCACTGTGCAGGTATATAGTAGATACATGCGAATCTAGACAAATCCAAGTCACTTATATTAGGACGGAGGGAGTACTTGGTGATGTTCATTTTCACACGTTGCTGCTGTATTAGTTCGATTAGCTGAGACTATTCTTACATGTTTTTCCGGACAACTATTAGCTTAAACAAGTTATGGACGCTCAACATACTGCAACTCCATGCATAGTGCCAGAGGCAATCCTAGTTTCAGTCTCTTTCTCGCTAAAGTACCTTCAAAAGCATAATTACTTGGAAGTATGAACTAATCACGCGATAACAACAGCTTGTTTTATGTTCTTTTGATATTCTTTAACTTACATGATTTAATATGTGAAATTATCTTGCTATAAGTCCAATTTAGAACTGAAAATAAGGTAGTGAGGGGAGCATGAAACACATCACGTTGCCTGCATAAAGTGTCCATATTTCCTTTGTGGATCTGAATAGGCCATACAAATGCACAACATCCTGGAACTTTATAGTTTGCTCATTTTTCTTCTGCAATGGCTTAGTAAACAAGTCTTAACAACCACACACGGCGCCCTATGTTTTACTCCCCCTCCCCCCCCCAACACCTGCGTGGCCCATCCTGATCTCTTATAGGGATGCTCCGTGTATTAGTTTATAGTTAATCTTGCGTTTATTCCGCATTGCCTGGCATTAATGCCACCTAGCTTCAAGTTCAGGTTGTCCCTATTGCTGTCACAGTTGTCACTGAAACGACCAGGGGATAGGTGCACGAAGATGATGAAAAAGAGTATCTTTCATCCTGAAAAACTGTCATGTAATTAGTATCATTTTTTTTCTTAAAAAGGAGAGTAGTATGTATGTCCTTACAGAAGACAGCAGCAGAAATGTTGATTTACTTTTAAGATTTGCATCTGGGTTACTTGCAGATCCTAGAAGTCATATTATTTTGCCATTAAGCAAACAAAAGTTAGAACTGTGGACTTTTTAACCACATAGAAGTTGTCAAGGCTAGCAAATGTATGACCATATATGTTATGCAATACTTCTGTATCTTATTTTGTTTTTGTAGTTTAACATTTTAGCAGTAGTACGATATAGCATGATGTTATTAAGTAGAGTTTTCGGTTGCAAATTGCTTACTTGCCCATGTTGGATATCATTAAATGTGCCTTACATTGCGTGCACCACTTCATCTTCTTGTTTAGGCTGGAAAATCATGTACTCCCTCCGTCTCAAAATAGATGTCAGGAATTTGTCTAAAATTAGATGTATCTTTATACTAAATAGTGTTTAGATACGTTCAAATTTGGACAAATTTTCGACATCTATTTTGAGACGGAAGGAGTAGTAGTTGCTATCAGCTATATCAACCAACATTTTATCATCGTTTCAGCTGTTAGTGCTATCTTTACCGGGGCCTCTCCTACTGCTTAGAAACGAAGTTACCACCACAGGTGGTTATGGTGGCATATTCCTATAAAGATAAAGAAGGCTTAAAAATAGGCTATTTGTTCTTCTGTGCAGCATGTGCATCTATTCAGTGCTAACGACAGTAGCTCAAAAGGATGCATGGCTCGTGGTAAATCTTATGCATGCACTAGCTTGAGAAGTTACCTTTTCTCTACAGGCAGTTCATTTTTGTTAGCAGTTTAAACATTTCCATATTCTGCCAATTTGAATCTTTCTCCACCATCACCTTCCATAGGTTTTAGTAACCCATTTCTTTTATGTTCTGGCAGCATTGACGCGGGAATACTGTGGGGAAGAAGATGCATCAACCAGGAGGAAACACGGGTAATGTAAATGCAACGGAAGGAAGTCCAGCATATAAATGCTGAGGTGAAGTTCAAACACTACACTGAATACCAACCTTTGTCACGTGATTTGCTCCTGTAGAGATATTTGCTTACGTAGTCTGGCAGTTGTGAAGCGTCCATACCTTGCTATTCACCTTATAGTTCTGGGGGGGTATGGTGGAAGTAGTACTTTGGTTGATACCACTAGGACAATGGCCTGAGTTTAAGCGTGAATGTTGTGGTGCCATCTGAGGTTAAATCCTGTATCGGATGCAACTGAAAAAGAGAACTAATTTTGCATTGGATAAACACAAGGGTAAAGTTAGCGAGAACAGTAACTGTGGAATTATTATGGTGGGTGACTACTGACTAGGCATCCTTTCCATCTGAAGCCTTGATTTGTAGCTCAAAAGTTGGTAAATTTTGGCGCCTCTACTTTTTTATGTTAGTGTGTTACGATTGGTAAATTTCGGCATTTCTACCTTTTAGTACACTAGTGTGTTGGTTATCTAGTTGCAGCACACTTTGTAGCCCTGCAAGGCAGGCTTCGGTGATTACCAACGTACTGTAAAACATAGTGGGTCTGTGTCAGCAATGCTTGTAGTGTTTCTCAACTTTGGTTAACCTGCTGCACGGGGCAGCTGATCTAGAGGGCCCTAGCGATTTTGGATTTACCTCTACTATACGACTTTGCGTGAAACTAGTGCTCATCACAAGATGCGTAGTCTGCCAAAGGCTGAAAGCAACTGTGACAGTCTCCACTTAACACAAAAAGCGATCGTGCTTTAGATTGTCTTCGATCCCATTGCTCAGCTAATGAGGTAGCACCTGAAGTGGACGAAGTTGCTGGTGACGGAGTAACCTGTTATGTGAAAAGGTAGTTCCTGTTTACGCAGGAACCAAGAGAGGTTACCGCTATTTATGGCTGAACAGCTGACAGACGCCAATACCCTGAAATCCGATTAACAACTGTAGCTACCAGAAACCTATGAAAATTTTGCTTTACTTGCCGATCAGAAGCCAACCCGGCCACCTCAAACAGCAATGCTGCGTGAGAGCATCTCCACTCGTACCACCCATACGGGTCCGGCGGAAGCATTTTTTTGCCTGTATGTTGGGGGGTGGGGTGGGGTGGGGGGCACTTTTTGATTATGAGGGGCAGAGGCCAGCCAGTCGCACCCCCAATCCCAAATTTCAATTGCATTTGCACAAACAACTTGTGGGCGCCCTGCACGTCGGTGTTGCTCCGGAGCAAGTGTGCGCAGAGTTCTGGCCATGCACGATCTCGAGCTCCCATGTCGAGCTTCGGCCTCCATGTTGAGCTCCGGCCCCGCGAACTCCTCCCTGGCCGCGGAGAAGGACGAGCGCCCGCGTCAGCGATAGAGACAACTTGACGGGGCAGCCCAGTTCATGGCCACACCAGTGACAGCTTGACGGTGGCGAGGCAGGACGTGGCCATCTTGCTGAACCCTCGTGCGCGATGGCCAGGCGGGGCGGCGTGTGGTAACCGCTAGTGTTGATCTGTGGCCACCAGTCTTGAAGGAGAGGCGGACGTTGACGGCGAGGCGTGCATCGGGAGGCGAGAGGTGGGAGGCGTGGGCGCTAGGTGGGAGAGAGAAAGTACATGGTCCTGGGACATGTGACGCGTTTCTAGATAAGGTGTTGTTTAGCCGGCGCCCCCGCTAGATGCCCTTTGGCCTAGGGGTGCCCTGGGGGGTGGGGGGCGCTAGAGATAATCAGACCGCGCTGGATGAAAAACTAATTTGGAGGTGACGGCTGGGAGCCTTTTTTGCGCCGACGCCCCTAAATTTCGTTTGGGAGGCCTTTGCCAGTGGAGATGCTCTGAGTCTCATCTGCCAATTCTATTGGCTCAACCAAAAGACCCACCCATCCAATGTTTGACTCTCCTTCTCTTCCATTCTTCGGCTGAAGACAAAAAAGTTCAAGGCCCATATCGAGTTATCGACACTACGAAGATGATATATCTACTCAAAAGTTGGAGTAACTTTTCGATCGTATGTATCCGGCCTATAGCCGAAATAGCCGAAAAGGCGACGTTGGAAGACAAAAGATAACCGTACGTCGGCAGGTGATATCCGTTAGAGGGGGAGGCACATGCGTCCAAGCCGGCCGGTTGCGCTGCACCTTTGCCCGGCGCACGTATCGCCGGCCGAGTACGACGGGAATCCACATTGGCCGTCACTGATTGATCGGGAAGACGGGTGATCTTTGTCCGGTTGTGACTTGTCACCGTGCGAGTGCGAGGCAATGCGAGTGGTTGAAGCGCATGTGTGGTCGTTTATGAATTGAAACGGAGCATATCATGCATGCACCCAGGAGGAGATTGGCCTCGTCATTGGCTGGGCGCCCCAATGGAGGCAAAAATTTATGAACTTTTGGGCCTTCGGTTTCCTTTTAAAAGCGAGCCGTCGACGCAACTGTCGTCTAACCGATACGTCGCCATTGGTGTGATCTGAAAAGCCATATGAGCCATATACTACCTCTTAGGCTCTTACGTTCTTACGTGGAAGCCATAATGCCTACGTGTATATAAGTGGCCGATAGGCATGCCTCATAGCTCCAGAAGCCATTGCATTGCAGTTGGTTAGCATTTCGATCTTTGCAAACGAAGTCGTGAGATATAGGGCATACATTGTCGTTGCAGCTCGCCAGCAGCCTTTGATCAAGCGCCAATCGATCGACCACCTACCTCCCCGTACCAATCGATGGCAAGTACCAGCCTGCGTCTCATCGTCTGCGCCGTGTTGCTGCTCTCCGCCGCCGTGCACTCGGAGTCGGCTCGGGTCTTGAGAGAATGGCCGGGTGTGGAGCTGGCGGGTCACGACAACGGTGCAGCCAAGACCACGATGAAGGTGCCCGGCGAGGAGCAGAGGGAAGTCGGTCCGGCGGCAGCATACGAGTCCAAGCGCCTGAGCCCCGGAGGACCAGACCCTCAACATCATTAGCATTAGGTAGCCATTGTGACGGGCTCTTATGTGTTCGCCATGTCGAACGCTTAGCAAGACGGGGATGCTTTTTGCGAGACGAATAAGGTTGACGAGAATACGATGGTTTCTTACTGTCCATTCGTTCAGTGCTGTTAGTCTGTGCTTTCACTTTCTCGCTTCATTGGGGGCGCTTTCCTATACCACTATATAGATGTGTGTTTTATATCATTTCCACAAATTATGTTGGACCATGGACGTTTGTGGTGGACCCTTTGCTGCTGTCAAATTAACTAACTTCTGCATTGCTAATCAAACTTTCTTTCGAGCAACCGCGTAAAGGGAGTGATTGGTAGTTGAAGCATCACAAACAAAAAACATAAACCCGAGTGGGAAATGCTTTACCGCAGGCGTCATCTCTAAGCCATCTGACAAACTACCACCAATAGTTCGAAAATTGACCCCTGAGTGTAAATCCAATTATTAGATGTGAAATTTTCACCTAACGAGCTGTAATATTTGGCAGTATCTTGCGCCAGGAGCAAGCTGTTGTAAGATGGACAATTTAGATGACACTTTGCTAGAACCGCCGGTGTCGTGCCCTCGAGCAATATATTTTGTGACTATGGGGTTGTCACTCTAGCCGCACACACCTCACCTTGTCTTGACTTCACTATATCCGATGTCGCCGTGGGATGAGAAATTTCAGGTCTCCACGCCTCACCATTAGAGAAGGGCATCCACCCCTGATGGCACAGCCAACACATGCTTGGAGCCTGTACAAGATGTAGTGTGTAGCCAAGCTAAGCATTTGCCCGCAAGCAAACTTTTAGTTGAACGTCTTTCTCTACCGGAGTGTCAACGAGATACAACGTTGGAGCCCGGGTAGCCACCTAGGCTTGCCAAGTGCTAGCTTCGCCACTGGCCACCACACCAAGGACAAGGGGGATAAGAATGCCACTGGCGGCTCGCTCACACGAGCATGGGCACTAGCGTAGCATGACAAAGCGAATGAGAAGAAGGCCACCCTGGAGAGGAGGCCGACTCTTCCTAGAGGATAAGGTTGTCCACTAAAGGTGGCAATTGTGATGGCTTTCATCGGATCGGCCATTATCAAACCCATTATGGTATCGTGAACATGCCCGTTGACCATCCACAATCCGGCCCATGGATCAAACCCATGCTAAAACCCATTGGATCCCTGATAAGTGAGAGTTTCTTTGGGAAATGACGAATACAGCCGAGACATGCGCATATAATGTGCCACCACACCTCACATAATACCTACTGAAGACAAGAGGTGCTCAAGATTGACGATGTTACCGTAGATGTCTCGGTACCAATGGTAAACATAGAATATGCCAACTAAAACAATATCTCGTTACATTGGTACTCATAGTGTCAAATCTGGTACATGTCTTACTATATTTTTCTTGATCGTCACGATCCCCATGCACTACAGGTTCTCAACCAAAAGGTTAAAAGTTGCAAAAGCTACCCAAAAAAGAATGCTCCAGTTGGTACCGGCGGCTCTTCGTTCCTGGCGTGGATCGATTTTCTTATCGAAGTCTTAATCAAATGGATCGGCTGGAGTTGGTGCCGTCACGACCCAACGTTTTACTCCTTTGCATAGTACGTTTTCCCGCGGGACCTTTGTGGGCGGCCTATCGGCGAGCAGATTGGTTCGGTCAGTTGGGTCGGTACGTACGGGCATCACGTCGGTGCTGCGACGCCAGCAGCGGTTGGACGGCCCTTCAAGATGTCTAACAGTCTAACACTAGTTGACCAGTACCGATATAATTTCAAATAATTCTCCAGTGACGCAGCTGATGAGATTATGAGAAGGATCGTATAATAATAAGGGGCATAAATTAATCAGGCGTGCGGTTCTCGTCAGGCTGTGTGTTTCGTATCGACCGTGTGTGTGATTGGCCGGAAAGGGACGGGTTTGCATATTCTAGTCTCGTTTTGCTGGTAAGATGTCGACGAGTGCGCAACTCGGATTCTTGTTGTACCGTGGTCCCCTAGTTTAGCAGGAAGGATTTTTGCATCGTGTGTGGAAACCCAGCTTTCGGTGGTGTATATACGAGAATGATATATAGAGTACCTTTTTGGTCCAGATGTGCATGCGCTGAATCAATAAGATACGATTGGAAAATATTTATGAAGATAATCCATAGAGTGCAAATTAATATGTTAGAACAAGATATATATTTTTAGATCTTGCTATTTCTCATGCGTATGAGAAATAACCTCTCTCACCGTTGGATCTGTCTCGTGAATCGTGATTCATGCGATCTGAGAGTTGCATGCCGCAACACAAAAAAATTAGTCACGCAGTACGGACTTTTTTGTTCATGCAATACAATATTTGTTGTTCACGTACTCCCTCCGGCCTAAATTAGTTGACTTGGTTTTGCCTAGATTCAGATATATCTAGCACTAAAACAAGTCTAGATACATGTGAATCTAGACAAATCTAAGTCAACTAATTTGGGTCGGAAGTACAACTTTTTTTATTCATTAGGTTAAAATTTATTCATATGTCACGAACGGTAGGATGACATCAGTCTCAGTCGACTGAGACGTATGCGCTCACACATTTTTATTACGATTACAAGGATGATATACACATATGAACATATTACCACATACTCTCTCTCTCGCCCATAATAACTATCAAACACTTATTACGAATCAAAGGGAGTACTATAAGTGATGTAGACATAATGCATGAATCTCAATAAATTTCTACGCACTGTGTATGTGTACACATGTAAGTGGCGTTCCACCAAGAACCGGTTCTCGGAGAGAGAAATTCCGATGAACACTAACTATTGTCTTTTAGTTTTGGGTGAAAATCCATAACATGTAATACCTATATGGTATCCGAACCCTCCAACGAGGGTATCGTTCTGCCTAGATCATGGTATCAGAGTCACATCTTCCTTCCTAGCTAGCGATCGGATCTAGGAAACTCCACAAAATCCTCGTTGTCACCGCTGGTTATAATCGCCCAACCAAAACCCTGAAACACCTAGCCAACATTGGTTACGATTAGCCCGACCGAAACCCTGAAACGTCTCGTCGTCGTTATACGATTAGTTCGACCCAAAACCCTACTGTCGCTGATTACAATCGATGCGAATGAAAAATGCGGTGACCTAGTGCTCCACTGCATATCGTAGATCACAAGTTGTGGGCATAACACTTACGAAAGTCCTCTTTCGTAAATATTACACCCTCAGAGTGGTACAACAACCGTTGCGGCTCCAACTAATACTTTATCCCTTACTCACAACACAAGAACAATACAAGCTTCGAGATCCTCCTCGGTCCAGTGAGGATTCACTTCTACTAAGAAATTTCAAAGCACTAGCTTAATGAAGAATGTCACTTCTAAGCTAAGCTCATTGGAGCATTGCAATTTTATTGGGTATGGACTAGGTTGCTCATCCCGACTATTCTATGTGTGCCGAACCATTCCTCTAAGTCTACGTTATCATCTCCTATTGCAAATTCTATTTGGTAGTCTATGCCCTAAATTCCACCCGAGAGGTCGGGTTCATCGTAATAAACCTTCTCCTCAGTGATGTATTCTATAGATTGAGTACGAGCATACTCCACAAGTTCTATAGTGGTTGTCTAATGCTCTATCTAAATCCGTGGATAAGAATCCTAGGCCTATGCTTAGTTTTTGAAATTAGGTTTTTAAAAAAGGTAAGTTTTAGTCTTTTTAAAACTATGTTCGTGATCATTCACGGGTTGTACATGATTTCATGAAATCCCTTTCCCACTGCGTTCACATTTCTTTCCCAGGATAGGGAGTAACATGTCACGGTTCATACACTCTCGAGAGGGGCACTACTTTTCCCACAAATGATCTAAAGCCTGAGTTCATAAACGGGTATGCCTTCCCGTTCAAACTTTCTTGGTTCAAGGCTCAGTCAAGATCCCGCACTCCACCCATTGTAACAAGTTTCGGTCGAGAGACCTACGCTCAATTACCCTCCCTTATAATATGCTAAGTCGTTACCCTGAAGCACATTATAGGGACAACACGGGATCCCACCCGCTGATCTCCTCTCTAGATTTTAGCCAACTTAGGATACAAGTACATACGGAAGGAAAAAGGTACATGCGACTTCTCTGTCCCATTTCAGAACTTGTGGCTAGCGCGTTATTGTACGACGCAAGAATCACTAACTACATTGGTCATTAATCCTAGGTGTATACCCGGTATAATGGAATCTCCACCATATGGTTTCCCATATCTTAACCATGATTCCGCTGTCCACCATTTTAGATTTTCCAACTACCCTAAGCCGATAATCCATAATTCATATTTATTACGAAAATAGTGTTTTTATTTTAAGTGCAGGTGATAAGGTTTTGAAAACGCTTTCTTAAATACGTTAATGTACATGTAAGCATTCCATTGCAATGAATTTTGCAAGTTTAGTCTTATAAGGTATGCAAGAGTGAACTTGCCTGTGCTTTTTGAATTAAGGCAATCCGAAGGTTCTACACTATTCCGAACCTCTAATTCTGAGAAGAAGCATCATTGTTCGGTAAGGAAAATATATAAAATCCACATGTATGCTTAAGGGTCCTAGATAACTACTCCCTCAGTTTCAAAGTATAACATGTTTTAGATTTATGAAAGGAGTGTATGTAGACCCCTTTTAGTGTGTATGTTCATTTAGGTTTAAAATGTACCTACACATTAAAAAAGGTCTAGATACACTTCTTTCACAAAGCTAAAACATCTTATATTTTGAAACGGAGGGAGTATTTTATTTTGGTTGTTTGTTCCCTTCCCCCTAATTTAGGTGTTTTAGGTTTTGTTAAAGTACCTCTAGTAGTGATTTTTATTTCACCTTTAGAATTTTCATAGTACTTTCAAGGTTTACTTTTGTTTATTGATAATTTGTATAATATCACTACTAACACTTTCATAACATGAATAATCAAAGGTTAGTATTTTTAATGGGTTATTTTTTGGGGGTATTTATTCCCTTTTTGGTTATTTAATACTTATTATAGAGTTTTATTAGAGGCTTTTTGATTATTTTATTTTATTGTTCCAGAAAAATAGGAATTCTCATTCCTTATATTTCTCCTATTTGAAACTATTTTTACTTTATTTATATGGGATTTGTGTTTTCCTTTAGTGTTTTAATGTTTATTTTAAGTGGTTTGTATATTTCATCTCTCCGTAACTATTTCTCTACTACTATAGTACACGAGTTTTGAATTTATATTAGCCATCCTGATGATGCAGAATCAAATATTAGCCGTTGATCTGTTTCATTTGGGTGATCAGCTGCCGTCCATCAGTACCCAACCCAAGTGATCGAGTGGCTGAAACTTCAGGGATTCGATCTTGTACGGACGCGCGCCAAAAGGAAAGCTGGTAGGTTGTTCTAGAATTCTCGCGGTGACTGCGCCCTCACGTTTGACTGGTGCAGCTTTAGCTATAAAATATTATGTGTCTTTTGCATGTCTAAATGCTCAACGAGAAGAGATGCAGAGGAATCGGAATGAAGTTTTACCATCAGACAAATTTAGCCAAATATAAGTCAGTTATTTATGAACGGAGACGTATTCGTTTCATACGCATGCATAGCCAACTTAGAAAATCCGGCCAATTTAACAACAAAATATTGTATTCCATTTGATCCGATTTATTGTCACAGGCAATTTTTTGCTAAATCTTACCTAAACCTGTGACAATTAAATTAGATTGAAAGGAGTAGATCTTTAGCAAGAAACAGTTAAAATGGCATTGGAGGGGTGTCAAATAGCACCTGAAAATAGTTGCTTTCATAATATAAATTTTGCTTGTGTCATAATCTTTCGGTTTTCATAATTGTAAAACAAATACGTACAATACTTTTAACCATATATTTACAGTTTTATCATAAACCGCGACGTGCATAGCACGTATCTTCTATTAGTTTTTAAAAATCTACAAAAAATACTTTTTGTATTCTACTCAATTTTATCTATCTAGGTGTATTTTATTTTATTTTCCTAAAATGTTTAGAAAGTTTTTTTTGTTAAACGGGCATTTAGAGAATTGTGAAAAGACCAAAATGTCCTTGGGCACACCAGTCAGTCCAATCACTTAAGTGACTGGACCCACTAGGTCCACGCACACAACCCTCCCCCTCTCTCTCACG